>OZ025295.1:355248391-355888164 GCA_964019185.1 Maratus speculifer | reverse complement strand
GAACAGATTTACATTTGATTATCCGATTTTTTATACAATTAGTGGTTCAATTCTGTAGCCGTTTCGGGCGATAAAGTCGCCAAGCAAGACTTCAGCCGGCAAGAGTTTTTCGCCAACCGGCAATTAAATGGCGGCGTGAGTCAGCCCGAGTTATAGGAGCCTTAGGCCGTGCAAAAACATTCACAAAAAATTTGGTTCAATTCTATGCATAACTTCACACACTTTTTGATGGTAGAATGGCGACATACGGACACACACACACACACAGACACGCAGACACACACACAGACATACGGACATACAGATATTTTGTAAAAACATGTTTTTTGGAATCTCTGACCGCTAAAACGTGTAAATCCGTCGACAACCGGAAATCGGAAAAAATTTTGATTATAATACTTTCTTCGACTGAAGATAAAAGAAAGTAAAAATATATTGCATTTTGAATTAATTTCTCTGAACAGGTAAAACGTATAATATAGTGAAAAAAAAGGCGTGATATAGATTTACAAGATCCACAATTATTAATTATAAATTTAAAAGTTTAAAACATTTAATGTTACTAAAATTCAAAAAGCTTATTTTTAATCACAGACAACATCGGAAATGTATGGTAAATTTAAAGAACCTAAACATTGTGATTTTTAGTTGTTAAAGAAAATGAGCTTTACTCTTTCATACGTTAACCTACGTTGGTTTCATAAATATACAACTTAATTTTAATTTCCAAACGCCACATTGGCACCAGAATTTTGTTAAAGAAAATTATGGTTTATTGAATTCGTGAAACATAGCGTTTTCTTATTTACAAATAAAATATTTTTCAAATTCCGGTGTCAGTCATTTATTTCAATACTTAAACAATGAATTTGTCCGGCCCGCAAAGGGTTAAGTATATAGAAAAGTTTCTAAATACAAGTCACAAGAATTAGAAACCGTGCAAAAATTTAAATCTCGAAACTATTATTATTATTATTATTGCATAAATGGCTTTTGATATAATGAAGAAAAACAACTGAACCATTCTTTGAATCGCAGTTATACTTCGGAAATTAACTGTTTCGGAATTAGCCATTAGAGAACGAAAAGAAACAACATATAGTTTATATATATTGAATTTTCCCACGTGTTTAGTTTTATATCTCTTATATTAAAATCAGACTGTTTTTTATGTTTCACAGCACCTTCTGATGCAATATCCAACATTAGCGCGAAAAAATAAAAACCAATTATCCATATGGAATAAGAATTGCCATATAAATTCTCCTAAGTTTATATTTTAAATTTATACCGTTTTATTATTTGTTGGGAAGTTTCAACGCACTCTCTCAAAAAATGGCGATTAAAACTACTTTTAAATTACGATTACCATTAATGCCCAAATTATTTTCGTCATTAAAAATGAAATTTTGGGTTTCTCACCACTTTTAACCTGCTGACTGCCGCCGGCTGATTTTTTCACACACTAAGCTGCTGGTTTCACTGCAACATAAGCAAAATTTAAATTAGTGTAATTCCACAAATAAAACCCAGTTCTGAAAAAAATTAGTTAGGATTGATGCTATCAAAGATTATATACCGATACTAATAACAAATTTTGTATCAGGTTGGAAAAAACATCTTTTTTTTAATATTTTTAATAAATTACAGAGAAAACAACATTACAATATTACCCTTTGGCTGGGCAGTCAGGGGGTAAAAAAGCGAATAACTTTTATCTTAATTTGTTGAGGAATTTGTCTCGTGAAAAATAGAGCTTATTTTTCTTTGAATTTATTGGTGTGAAAACTGCTTTATTGCCTTTTTTACAAGCGTCCCTAAAAAGGGAAGATAGGCACTAATGGGTTAAACTATGGGAAAGAAAACTGAAATAAATTGATAACGCTTGGCATCCAAAATAGATAAGGAAAAGTAATTATCATGAATTTATACTCTGAAAACGAAATAGCAATTTAGGTAATTCCAACTGACTCGGCCTACAGATATAGGTAAATTCCGAGGTTTTTATTTCTACAGCTTACTTCTTTATTTATAATTCATTTGTTTTATCTGTTAATAATAGGGATCGAAGCATTTAAAAAAAAAAATTATGGTTGCTACAACCTTATTTCAAGGCACAAGAGACATTTTTATAAGAGACATTTTTATAAGATATGGAATATATCAGGAATATTACTGACAAAAGATATTCGTAAGAACAATAAAATTTGTCCTATGTAAAAGAAGAAAAATACATTTAAGGCCTTCCCTTTTGTATTATTTATTGTCATATCAACTACGAATCAATCATGTTATTTATATTAAGTTAAAACTAATGTAAAAACATATTAAATGTCATTTTCTTATAAAACATATGTAATAAGTTTGGTGCTGAAGTGTTGCATAAATCATTATTTCTTCTGTGCAAAATCACAACTTTTGATTTGTTTTTCACCAATTAACATTTTTTTTTTAATTTTAAAAGAAGTTAAAAGATTTAAAGAAATGACTACTGGGTATTTCCACGAGCACTTATAGGGTAAGTCACATTATTTATAGCTGCTTAATTGTTGACCGCCGTTATTTTTGAAAGGTTTACATGGCCTTATTCAATTAATGAAATTTCACTGATAAAATAAGTCACATTTTTCCGTTCTAAAATACTGGTATCAAAAATCGTTGTATGTGACTTACACGACATGTGCTCATGGAAATACCCTACTATAAGAGAAATAAAAAAACATATACAGTCGGCTCTCGTTAATTCGAACTCGTCGGGACCACAAGAAATGTTCGAATTATCCGAAGTTCGAATTATGGAAGGTGTGACAAGAAATCATGCGTAAAATGGTGCTATTGCAAAGGAATTAATGTTATAGTGTTCTTTTTAATTTGTTTTGTCTGTTATCATTAGAATATGACTTAATTTGAATTAAAATGTATAAATACATAAACTAATTAAAAGATTCAAAACAAGCTCAATGGAAGAAAAATTTGAAGCGTCACTGATGGACAGACGGAGCACTAAGAGAGTGGATATCGAATTCATCGAATTATATTTATACTCGTTCGGAACAATTTTCACAAAAATCAAAGAAAGAAAGTTATTCAAATGATCTGAAATCCGTGAGAAAGAAAATAAAAGTGAAAAATCGGAATTCTCGTTAGCTCGAAATTAAACGAAGTCAAGAGAAAATGCGTTCGAATTAATGAAATTTTTTAACGTTATTCTGCCATTGAAAACTTCGGGACTTCATGTTTAGTTCGAAATAAGCGAAGATTCGAATTATCCGATTTCGAATTAACGAGAGTCGACTGTATTGTTCTAAATATTTATAAGATTCCTAATCCTCTGTCAAATTTTAGCCAACTTTCCAATTTCAAACTTCAGTTCACCTTTACAGAATCCCTTCATATTTGCTATTTTATATAAAAGAAATTTTTTTATAGCTCCAATCCAAATAGTATTACTTTTCAAAGACAACATTGACTTCCTTGGGGATCTTGAAAAATCAAATCGTTCTTTCTTTTGAGATTTATCTTTTATTTATCTTCTTGAAACGGTACACCAGAGGCGTAACAAGTTCCCAGATTGTGTAATTTAAAAAATAAGGAAACATCCCAAGAGAAATAAACTTTTTCTTTGTTTTCATTGTAATGTTTGAACATTTAGTAGAATAAGTAGAATTTCGGTTTCACTTTATTTCTATGTATTTTGTATCAAATAGATGAAATATTAGTGCATAATAGAAATACTATAAGTAATAATATTTTTTTTTCATCATTAATTATTTGCAAATTCTTATAATATCTAATTTCTCCAATCTTTTAAGAATATCTTGGTATATTTTTTTTCATATTTTGATCACATAATGCTAATCTACACTTTCTTTATTACCTTATTATAAAAAAAGAAAATAAGGAGAAACTTTTAGAGAACTAAGGAGTTTTTGAAAGGTAAAAGTGACAAATTGATATGATTTAGCCACTTAATTGATTTTCCCGTAAGTCGTATGGGTAAGAAGAGTTTTCTTGATACATCACTTAAAGCTTTTTGACATCATATATATATATTTTTTTTAAATAATATTTTGTACTATTGAATGACAAAAAAAAGTTTAAACTAAATATTACGAATATTTTCGGCGAATATTTTACGAATATTAAGTCTGGGTTGTCCAACTGAACACCGGAAAAAAATTACAGAAATTTTTGCCTTATAAATCTTCGATATTATCATTAGAGTGCGTAATGATACATGAATGATTCATGATGATCTCGAATTCTGAAACAATTTTCTGGTATCTCGCGGGCGTCAGGTTGGGTTACCTTAAGTTACATAGTTAATACTAGTTAATGACTGCAATCCTGAAATTTTTTGAAAATGCATGTATTTTTTTATAAACATGACACGACAACGCCATCAAAATACTATGCGTCCGTGTTAAATAAGGAAGTATATTAAGCCTATTTTTTTTTTTTTTTAAAGTTATGTATTTTACACTTTATTCAGCTTTCAAGAACGATTCAATTAAATTCCCATATAAATTAATATAAAATTTATGATAGGTTATTAAACAATTCGGTTAATGAAAGCTATTTTGGAATAAATTAAGTTCGTTAACCGTTTACACACTGTCTTGTTAATACCAATTGTTCAGCTAAAAAAATATATCCCGTAACCACCGTTGCCAGATTGGGGAGTTTTTATTAATTCAAATTATTTGATTATCTCTCAGGGTTCGCACAGTTTTACCACAAAATTTTTACAGCATTTTCAATGTATTTCACTGCAGAATAATATTACGAAACTTGAAAATAAAAGTGGTGGTTGTGATTTAGCTTTCTTAAAAATTAAATATAAATTTTCTTTTCATTAATAGTGGTGCCAGAGTCCTTAAAAAATATAAGGAATGTGCGAACCCCGTCTCTACTTTTTTTAAATAGTTTGATTTGCCTTATTTTTCACGATTTTTCAACTATTTTTAAATAGACCAAATATTTCTATTTAAAAAAAACGCTGAAAATCAAACAATCTGAAGACTTTTTTGTGCCCAATTTTGCAATGTGAATTACATTTTTATGTAATAATAATGCTTTGTTGGCAATCACAAGAGACGGTGTAAAAATAAGTTTTTCATGAAACTTCTTTTATTCACAAAGAATGTGTGCGCTTTAGCATTTCTATCCCGCAGCATAAAACTAAAGTTCAAAACTCAGTGTTATTTTATTTAAAAGTACACATCATTATAAAAATAAAAATCTCTACTACATAGGCGGTGTTTCAAGTACAGTTTCGTAAATTCTTTAAAAAATGTTCTTATTATATTCGGAAATTTTAGAAGTAATGATGGAAGATTTAAAACTGGAACAAACTATATTTTGTCTGCCTTATTTGAATTTTCTAGTTAAATTTAAACTAGCGTAAAATACTTGCATTTTTCAATTAAATGTAAGATATTTAATCCAGGTTTAAAAAATATATATTTTTTAATTTTGTATGTATTTAATTGAATTTTGCTTACGAACGAACAATCGCCTTAATTAGTTCAATGTGCTTCAAATTAGTGCGATTAAAATTTTGCCCATCAATCAAACAAACAAACAGACTTTCAAGTTTAATAGGATATCTTTTATTTAGAAACTTATTATAAAAATATAAATTTCTATGTAAAATGTTGTAAATATGTAAATAATTTTTAAAGATATAAAATTTACCTAAATGCATTTAATTTTGTTGTTTTTCATTTTTAAGGGAACATGAACATAAAATGGTTTAAACGTTTGATTTCTTCATTAAATTCCTTAAAAACCAGCGGTGAAAGCTTATGGTGCTAAATGTTTATAAATATAAAAGATTCTGCTGAAAGATTTTAAATAACATATTTAATCACTGCTGATGTGTGTGTATATATATACGTATGCATATACATTTGCTTTTCTTTAAAATGCATTTTTTCATTCTTTCTCTTTGGTATACTTTTCTAAATTCTATTTGAGGTAAAGAGTTGAAACTTTCCGAAATTTTGTAACTTAATTGTTTCCTGTAACCAATTTGTTCTCTTGTTTCAGTCTGTCATTATACGTTTCTGTGAAGAATTTTTTGGAATAAGGAAAAATATGCTTTTAAATTTTTAAAATAATCAAAGCTTTGTAGTAAAATATTTTTAATTTTATTTCTTAAATCCATTAATGCCTGAATTATTTTCTACGTTAAAATTCAAATTTTGCCTTTTCCCACCACTTTTAAAGCGAGAATAAATTTTATCCTAATTTATCGAGGAATTTGTCTCGAGAAAGAAAGTATTTATTTTTCATCATTTTTACTGCTGTGAAAAGCGCTTACTTGAATTTTTTTAAACTGTCCCAAAAATGGGACGCTAGGCACTAATGGGTTAAAACCATAATGAAAATCATTTCTTACTATCCTCAAACAGTACTATGCTTCCTGACACCACAACAAATTTTAAGACGATATATTCAGCAGTTTTTTAGAAAAATATACCGAAAAGACGAATTGTTTAAAAAATATGTTAAAGTTAATTAGTTCTTGAAAGCTAATTGATGCATGGTATTAATTTCTTTTGATTTATATACAGGCATATAAAACTGGCATATATTCTGTGTATAAAATGGAATATATAATTAGTATACATTGCATATTAACTGAAAAAAAAAAACATTTCTGTCTCTAATTTTAAGTAAATTACACAATGTTAAATATTTCGCAAAAACTGCTTCATTTTACTTTTTGAGATATTTAATGTGCCTTTTAATTAATGAATCCATAGACAGCATGGGATTAATTTTATGTATATTATGTAATTTAACCTAAAAAACTTTGTGACATTTCAACATTTTTGAAAATTATAGTTCCTCACAGACAGAATCAGAGTTCATATAACCTTTAAAACTTTTACGGTCATTACATTTTATTTACTGCCATTTTCTTTGGCAAAAGTGTAGGATACTTTTTGATGCGTATTCGACTCTTATAAAGAGTCAAAGTTGATAAAACTTTAAAAACTTAGTGAAATAATCTTTCGATGTATAAGATGTAAAAAAAAAAAAAAAAAAAAAAAAAAACCGCAAGCGTTAGCAGCATTAAAAGATACATGTTTCTTCCAAGATATTTTTCTCGGAAAATAATGAAAAAAGGCTAGGAAATGTAATTTTGATCTCAAAAGTGCAAAAAGTCTAGCAGACAGCAAAAAGTCTAAGATATTGATAGATTTATATAATTTTTTCAGCATTATGTTTTGTTATTATAATACATTATATTTACAGCTATTATAGTCGTAAAAATACTAATTAAAAAAAATGTTAAATGCATAGCTGCCAACTTGCAACTAATCTTCCGTAATACCTGGATTATTTTGATCCAGGTTAACGTCATTTTAAACCAGAAAATGTATTTCATGAATCTTTATTTGTTTAATTTCAGGATTGTTGCTAGAACATACTTAATTTCATTTCTTTGAAAAAATTCTGGTTCGAAACTCATTAAACCAGAGTCAAATTAACGTACGTATGACGGATAATCGATGTCAGGTTGGCACCTATGTAAATGTAAATTTTTTAACCCTTCGCTTTTACGAATTTTATAATGTTTTGTTACCGGTTTTAATAAACAGAAATTTGTGCATTGTTGAAGTGAGAAAATACTTTGATTAAATAAGTCAAATTTAAGAATAAAATTTTACTGGTGGAGATAAACAAGGATTCTTAAAGATAAAAAACCAACGATTATAAATGCACAAATAAAGTAAGAAAAGGTAGCAAACAGCCGTTTCGAATCTACAATGGAGATTCTTCATCAGTGCAAAACTCAGCGAGCTAGAAAAAGCAAAACTGAGCTAAGAGACAGAGAGACGCTGGCTTATATACCCGCTACGGAAACGATCCCGCCTAAAGGAAAGCAACCAATGAGAAGAGAGCAGCCTAACAACTGGCTGGACAAGTAGCGACATCTACCGGAGAATAAACAAAATAAAAACTAAAAAGCGAGGGAAAAAAAGGTTTAAATTAAATTAAAGATTTCCAAATGCTAGCAAAATAAGGCGTACTTGATAAGTCATTGACTAAGGAATGAGAATTTTTAATGATGTGGTAAGCTTCCCAAAAATCAAGATCAAGAATGGAAGGACACTTTTGGATGATGGTAGCTGAAGAAAAGTTAAACTTATGTTGTAAAGATTGCTAATTTAAGGATTCTTAAGCCTTTTTGCAGTAAGTATACGTGTTGCTCGTTCCCAAGGGGTTAACGCTTCGGCAAAGTTTACAGCGCATGCGCTACTGACAGTTATAAACCAATTTCTTTCTTTCATTCTTTCTTTTACCCAATTTTTACTCTCTCGAATTCGCAAGATTTCTGCGGTATTGTGAATTAAAAATCCATTTTTGCACTTTTTTTGACCCACTTACTGCACTTATATAGCAGCAATAGAATTTTTCTGTTTTGATGAGAAAATGTTTCATCCAGTTCATTTTTTTTTTCAAGTTATGCTGCTTTCACGCGTCATCGAGGTTTTCCTATTTACCACTTAAGGGGTCTCAGGAGTCTTACTTTTTACCTGGTAGTGCGATTTAGCAACATATACATTTGATTTTTTTTCTCAGTCCCTATTAAACTTAAATGCATAAAATTTTTAACATAGACAACGTAATATCTCTTCTATTTAAAATAATTTTTTAAACATTCTACATTGAATTTTTATTATATATTTTTCATGTTTAATTTTGATTTAAAATTTAAATTGTTCTTTGACTGCGCGCAACATTTCTCAAAAAATAATAAAGCAATTTGTATGAAACTTGGTAAATATCTTCATTTTAAGTTTAAGAACAACTTATACCTCAAATTTAGAATTTTAATTACACTAATTATTGATAATTGGCAATTTTTTTAATAAAAAATGATTTTTTTTTAATTTTTTCAATTTAAATTTAAATTTTAAATAAATAAATGCATAAATTGCTTTAAAATGAGGTATAAGTTCAAGATACATTAATTTTACACCATTATCAACTTTTTTAGCGATTCTTGAACTAATAGTTTTTCTAGAATCCTGCGCGCAATGGATACAAGTCTAATTTTTTTTTTTTTTTATCAAAATTAAATATTAAAAAAATAAAATAGAATTTCAATGTTGAATATTTAAAAAATTATTTTTAATAGAAGAGATATTCAGTTGTCTATATTAAAAATGTTATGCATTTATGTTTTATAGGGACTGAGAAAAAAAATCAAATGTGACATGTTGCTAAGTTGCACTACCAGGTAAATGTAAGACTCCCGAGACCCCTTAACTTCTTGGGGACCAGCAACACGCATACGTCCAGCAAAAATGCTTAAGAATCCTCCTTTTTATCCACCAGTAAAATTTTACCGTAAAACTTGCTCTTTTAAATCCAAAATTTTTCTCGATTCAAAAAGTACAAATTTAAAGGCACAAATTTTTAAAAACTGGTGACAAAACATTAAAAATTTCGTAAAAGGCTCCCGTCGCGAAGGGGTTAATCAACAGGCAGTGATTTAACTTTTTTGAAACAAAATGGCTTAACACTTTCCGGCACACTTTGCCCGATCTGGGACCCCTAATTTTAATTCCAAACTTGCAAATGGCACCAATAAAGTTTTAATAAAATTTTACTTTTACAATGAAAGCTAAAATTTTAGAATTCCTAATTTTTAAAAAAGACCTTGGTAAATTCCAGTGATAGTAGATAATTTCTCATTTTATTACAGAATTTTCCTGTGCCGGAAAGGGTTAATTGATTTACCAATAAGTATAGCTGCCAACTTTTACGCAATTCTCTTACCACAAAAATTTCATAGCTAATATTGTCTTATTTAATCATCGAAATCTTATGATTAAAGAAATGGAAAATCTCTGTACAATTTTAGTGGCAGAAGAAATGCGTAAATGTTGGCAACTATGCAATAAGTAATAAATTTGGCACCTGCCATCATAGTTATCCTGTCTTTTCTAAGTTTGTCATTTGTGCACCTTAAAATCTTGTTGCCTTATTAGAAAGAAGTTTATAAAACAACACTGTATGTCCACACTTTCGTTTCTCAGAATGTCACTATTTCAAAGACTTAGAGAAATGATTATAACAGGCACAATTAAAAAAGCGGTGGAGGCGTCATTGACGGACAAACGGAGCGATAAGAAAGCGAATATAAAATGCATGCGATATAACATATATTAGATCAGAACAATTCTGATAAAGAAGAAAGAAAGAATGTTATTTCAAGTAGCTGAAGTCTGTGAAAAAGTGAGGAAGAATGAAATAATGCAATTCTCGTTAGTTTGAATTAAACGAAATCAAGAGGAAATGAGTTCGAATAAATCAATAAATATCGCGTTATTCAACCATTAAAAGTTTCGGAACGTAATGTTTAGTTCAAATTAAGCGAAGATTCGATTTAGGGCATAGTATTCCGGGGGCGGTGTACTGAGAAAGACAGTACCTCACCGTCAACCAAATCACCGTTATCCAAGATATACACGCAGAATTATTACACAATTGTTAAAATTAATGTTATTTAATATTATCGTAAAATACACAAATGTTCTTCAAGGAAATCCTATTTTTTGGACAGGGCTGTATGATATTTTCATGCACTGATAAACATACTGCATGAATCAATGCTGCTTCTGACAAGTAAATATTACACCTCATAACTTATAAACTGTCAAAATAATGATAATAAGCAAGTTTTATAAAGCTGAGCTTTCAAGATATAAAGCAGAAGTTTTTAAAATTGATCACATTTCTTAGATTTGTCAGTTTTTAATCCAAAACCACATTTTTCACGTTATGCTATCGAATCACGAAAGTGATTTTCCAATAAACTGATAGGTTAGATGAGAAACAACTACAGTAAACTATTGGAAAAATGTTTAGTTCTGACCAAATTTAAAGATTTCTTCAAAATCAGATAATTCCGGCAATAATTTGTTTATAATCTTAAAATCCGATAACACACCTTTAAGCTTATACGTTGTTCGGTGAAAATAAAATTCGTGATAAAAACTCACTTAAATGTGAATTTTCCAACTAATCTAAAATAAAACCCAAAAGAATTCTAAAATGAGTTATAAGTAGTTAGGATAAAGGGTAGTTGCCACAGTAAAGGAACACTCGTTGTTTCAGCTTTTACAATATCAATTAAAATTATAAAATATTATATTAATATTAAATTAATTTATATTAATCTATCAATAATATTTAACAATTTTTAACTTTTCATTTTCCAATGTCAATAAAAATTTAATTTTAAGGAGACATGGTATATTTGATTTTTTTTTCAAATTTGAATAATTTTGTAATGTATGTGGTAGTACAATACTTAATACTAAAAATAAATAAAATTTTCTAAAATAGCCTATTTTTTATTCTACTTTACCTTTTAAAAAAAGTATTTTTTTTAAAGGCTCCCCAGTAAGTTCGCTAAACGTACTTACTGGGTGTGTTTCTTTTGCAGTTCTATTGAGTTTAAATTTCTATATGTATACATTATAAGTTTACTTCTTTAATACTAGAATCGCCATTAGGGATCACTTTGACCCCTGCAAAATCGATAGCAGTCGATTCGAACCAGAAATTTTTTTATGAGAAACGTTAAATGTATGTACCGTAATTTCGGGTGTATAAGCCGCGGATCAAACAATTCTTTTTGGACCCAGAAATCTTATTTAGTGATTCAAGACAAATATTTACGGTGATCTTAGTAGTTACACTTATTTCTTAAAAAAATCTGGGTCGTAAAAGAATTGTTTGACCTGCGGCTTATACACCCGAAATTACGGTAGTACTAAACTAGACCAATTAAAGAAGTTAAATAATTTAAAATGAAAATTCTGGTTTCAAACACTTTTTATAAAACTTAGGTAAAAACAGCCGGCGGTTCTAGTGTTAATTCAATTGCTTATACAGATTTCATGTTATATTTTAAAATAATCTAAAAAAGAGAGTAAAATTGGCGTTAGTTACACAATTAACAAAAACAAAGTATACGTTACGCTCTTTCGCAAGTACCAAACCAATAGTATAATTTTTATCTGTGCCAGTAACTTCTTTCTCTGTCAATTAAATGGAGTTAAGAATAAAGAGGAGGGAACATTTAGTGTATTGTCTAACGATTGCAAGTGAAGTAGCTGAACAGGAAAAATTGCTGGAAATAATACATTAAAACCTCTTTTTCTTTATTACTTTATTCCTTTCCCTTTGACCTATTTATATCTCCTTCGGTTCCATTCCACGTGCGTTCTCCTGTTGGCCATTACTAGCAGTCTTCTGCCATCCTATTGGTCACCTTCAATTCCTCGTCTCTTTTATATATATGAGCAAGTTTCTTCCTCCGTCAGAACTGATGATGGTACGCTGCTAATTTAATATATTTGATGCCTTTTAATGTTACTGACTTTTTATATTCCATTTTATATTTCAACAGAAGAGATTGTCACTAGATGACATCTGTATATTTTAGGGAACAGTGGACCTTTATTTGAGCAAAATCGTCGCAAAAAAGGTTTATTTATGTAGTATAATAGCACCAAAACATTTTTTTCTTATTAAGATAAGCAGTAAATAATATCGATAAGTGTATTTATGTACTTTAACACAAGAACCGCCATTAGAGGTCGTTTTGTCCCCCTGCTAAATATATAGCAGTCGATTCAAACCAGAGATTCTTTTATGAGAAATGTTTAATCTATGTAGTACTAAACTAGGCCAAGTAAAAAAGTTAAATAATTTAAAATTAAAATTCTGGTTTCATAAAACGTTTTATAGAACTTGAGTAAAAACATCAGGCGGTTCTAGTGTTAAATCTGTTTTTCTCAAAACTAATTTTTCAGCTTTTTAGATTTTTGAAATCCCCCTTGCGATGTAATTTTTTAACAATATTTATGAAATTGATAAGGAAGTATCCTGATTATGTTTAGAAAGAAATTGTGTAAGCTTTTTTTAATTCGTCTTCATTAAGATAGTCAATTTGATTTTTTACTTATTAAAAGGCAAAATTTTGATGAAAATCGATATGGAATTTAGAAAAAAATCTAAATGTTAACTATTCAAGAGATTAAAAATAATCTTACACAAATTTGTATATGAAAGAGTTCTAAGTAATAAAAATGCAAAAGCAAGAAAATATCTGAAAAGTTAAAACACAAGGAGCACTTAAAAAAATCGTTTAAAAATTTAAATTTTCCTTAAAATTTTAATAAGACTGGAAATTTTTTTGAAGGTTTTCTATATGCTTTTGGTGAAATGTATATATGCACAAAAATTCATATTGCTATCATGAAAAAAAAAAAAAAAAAAAAAAAAAAAAAAAAATTAAAAAAAAAAGTCCACTGTCTCCTTAACCCTTTCCGGCACGGGCAAAATCTGTACTAAAATGAGAAATTATCGACTGACACCGGAATTCACAAGCGAATTTTTGTAAATATTTTGAATCCTTTAATTTAAGCTTTTATTCTAAAAGCAAAATTTTACTAAAATATTACTGGTGTCGATTGCAAGTTTTGAATTAAAATTAGGTATCCCAGACCGGGCACAGTGTGCCGGAAAGGGTTAAGCTTATCGACAGTTTCTTATTACCGCCGGTGAAAATTTTAAACAGTAAATTTGAACAGAAAATTTTGTTTCATTAAAATGCCTTATTGGTAGGACATTGATGCCATAAATATGATTAAAAAATTATATATACTTCTTTTCATTGGTGTCAGTTTTCCCACTCATTATAACCTCTTTTCTATTATACTGACACGAGTTTGGCTGATTTCTCCCAATTTGGCGTAATTTTTGTCGCAGATGCAAACTTTCACTAGAAAAAGTAAATACAAGTTTTTTCCACTTTTTTTTATTCATAGTTTTCACAAACATCCGTTTAAATAGGGAAAACATTTATGAATAATTTTATTCGGTGAAATTTGTCGCGGTGGTAATGAACTCCTGCTAAAGCGGGTACAGTTGAAACTTCGCTTCACTATTTTAACCCTTTCGTGACGGGAGCCTTTGGCTAAATTTTTAATTTTAGAAAACAGAAAATTTTCAGTAATTGAATCGCGAAAATGCTCCAATTGAATAGGGTAAACTTTTCAATAAAAGAAAACAAATAAATAAATAACAGATCAGAATAACGAAGGATTTTTATAATGATTCCTGGTATAAAATGAATTAACCCGCAAGTAGTCGCGACTTTTTTGACAACGTCATTAGTCGCGTTCGGTCTTTTCGCCGCTGACCTCCCCGCATATCAAATATGTAAAATAAGAAATATTTTTTACCTAATATACGAAATAACATTTCAATGAAGATATAAATTTGCAGTTTTCTTAAATTATGCATTTTATTCATGAGATCTGGAGTAATTTGTAAAAGCAAAATTGAACTGTCATTAGTGACTTTACGTAGACTTTTTCGCCAATTTCAACTTTGTTTCTAAAAATATACCTGAAAGAAAAACAGAGGTGCCCTGTTTCTTCACTAAGGTGGTCAAGAAACCTTCAAAGTCAGCTACATGGTAGATCGCCGTTGTATCTGTAATATGATACAAGTTAGGATAAGATAAGTTATACGGGCGGCAAAAAGACCGACACGCGACTACTGACGGGTTAAGGGGTTGCAAATAATGACTAAATCGCTGGTTTTTTACCCTTAGTCATTAGTGACCACGGATCGCAAAACAGTTATGTGTTTCACTAAGAACCATTGCTTCATACCTACAAATTTACGAAAAAAGTCTTGTACCTTAATAATTAGAAAAGATGGGAGAGAATGTCCAAGGATAATAGATTCTGAAAGCATCATCAGTTTAGTAACAAAAGATATATACAATCCGCGGATCCTAAAAAATATTCGCTTATAGTGACGATCACATTCAAACATAGTGCTAGATGTTTTGTTTGAGAAAATGTAAATTGGGATAAATTGGGATAGAGGATAAATCATTTAAAAATTTCTATAAATTCTCTTAATTTCAGAAAAAAGTTATTTTGATTTAATTTTTGACGTACTAAATCGCAAATTTGCATAATTTCCAAACTAGTTGACCGTATATTTTCAGTTCGATAACCGAAGGTAAAAATGCAATAATCATGCTGTTACAAAAGTTATCGAAATGAAACTTTTAAATTTTAATAAAACAGCAGTATGTATTAAAGGACCGCATAAAATCAATAGATATATTTAAACCCTTAACTCCTTGGGGACGAGTGACTAGCATACGTGCCACTTAAGGTACCTAGAGTGATCATTATTCTCACCAGTTATTTTTTCATTGTGAAGTTTATCTTATTTAATAGTAGCATTTTTGCGATTCAATTGCAGAAAAAGTACTGAATAAATATAAATATATATGAGGGAATGAAAATTTTCGCCTTGCTTTTAACACAAAATATATATAATGAACTTTAAAATGTTCAGGTTCACTTAAAAGGCGATTAAAATAATCAAATGTAGATGTTTATAGTTAATTTTATTTAAAAACATCTTAATATTTTCAAGTGTTTAACCCTTTAACTATCATAGCATTTTCATTGCTAAGATGTCGAAATAAATGGTTGACACCGGTAATTAAGAACAAATATATTTCTAAATAAGAAAACGTGATTTTTCACATACAAAATAAAAGAGATATTTTTAGATAAAAATACCGGTGTCAGTGTTGCGTATCGGAATTAAAATTTTGTGGTTTCGTGGCGAAACCAATGAACGTTAAAGGGTTAATCAGGCTCTTCCCCAGAGAATGTTTCTTTATTTATTCACATACATGATTACATTTTGAAAATGAACAAGACTCGTGGCTTGAAGAAATAACACAACAATTAAACATTTCGTTTATCGTTCACCTAAAACACTTAGTAGTGTTTTAGGTGAACGATATTCACCTTGATCAGATTTTCAAGCTACGAGTTTTGTTAAGGCAGTATTTTTTTTTTTTTTTTTTTTTTTTTAATCGGTGACAAAACATTAAAAATTTCGGAAAAGGCTTCCCTTCGCAAAGGGGTTATTCCCAACATGAATAATGAATGCAACGCACACTATATTCTTTAACCCTTTAACGTTCATTGGTTTCGCCACGAAATCACAAAATTTTAATTCCGAAATGCAACACTGACACCGGTATTTTTATCTAAAAATATCCCTTTTATTATGTATGTGAAAAATAACTTTTTCTTATTTACAAATATATTTGTTCTTAATTACCGGTGTCACTCATTTATTTCGACATCTTAGCAGTGAAAATGCTTTGATCGTTAAAGGGTTAACATGTATCTCGAAGTACATCTTAGAGATACATATAAATTTCATTGTATCTGAAATTTTCAAACATGGATAAAATGCGCAGCAAACGATTTTTTTTTCCGTTTGTCGTAATATAACAGAATTCTTTTGAATGGTTCTGTAACGGAACTATAACTTTATATGCTTCATTTCCAATACTGACCATTCTATTGTGAATTTGAATAACATACATCGATTACAAAGTAATCCGAGTATATTTGCCCGAGTTAGAGAGCGCATAGTCGGGTAAATAAACCAACTAACTGAATTCACAGTTTTTATGAAGTTCATAAACACTTGAATAAAAACACACTAAATAAACACTTTTCATTTAAGTTGGAAATTGTTAATAACGAAATTTGCATTCAAAAAGCATAAAAATTGACATCAAACGTACTTTTATATGACTGATAGTATAAAAATTCAGGAAATGAAGCCATTCTCAGTAACAGTAGATACTGACCAATCGGTATATTCTTATCACGATTTGCAGTTTTCTCACATGTAGCACCGGGACTTCAATGTAGTTACAGTAGACTCCCTTAAATCCGCACAGCTTGGTACGAGAGGTTTTGCGGATTTTAGAATTTTGCAGATTTCTGGTCATTGCTTTGTTTACATTTAAAAAAATAATTTGAATGTAATTAATAATGAAATCAAAAGTATAATGAATGCTGATAATATACTAAAATATTAAAATAAGTAATAAACTTAAATAATCAAAAAATAGATATTTTTAAAATGATTAAAATACTAAAAGGAAAGATCAAATTAATAATCAATGATGTACAGTTAAATATTCATTATAAAAGAGGAAATGTGTTTTTCCTAAATTATTCAATGAAACGTACCTCATAAAGGTACATATCTGATTCACATCAGGATCATAAAAGAATGAAACTTTATTTCCGGTTTAGCCAGACTTAATAACCAAAAAAGCTTGATTAATACATAAATATATTTAGTAAGATTGTGATTACCAATGATATTAGCAATATCTTTATTTTTTCAGAAATAAATTATTCTTTCTTCATGAAAAAACATGAATTCAATAACCTTAACAAAAATTATAAATTAAAAAATGTATGGAATCGATATAAAACTGAAAAAATTAATTTTTGCACCTACATCTGAACTGAATGTTTCATTGTTTACATCCGTAAAATATGTGCGGATTTTAGAGAGTTGTGGATTTTAGGAGTGCGGATTTGAGGGAGTCTACTGTATAAAGGGAAAAATTAGTACGGATAACTTTATATACTTTTTAATTATTTACACTTTCTCCTTATTCTATCTAAAAAATAAAGTAATTCGTAATAAAAACACATTTGTATGACGAATTATATTTTAGTTAAAGAAAAATGACATTAAAATATTTAAAAAAAAAACAGACATCTTTATAATCGAAATTCAAAATTAAAAGATAATTTTATTACATCCCAAATATTGAAAAGAATCGACCAGAAAATGTAATAAAAATATTTATTTAATAATGAAATATTTCCGTTGCTCGTTAATTGCATAAAATCCAATGTCTTGTAATCGAGGTGTGTAACTGCATCGCTTTAGCAGTTAAAGTTTTTAAAGTATTGTTCTGTTTTCTGTCTTTTGAATTGCATATATTCAAGTAATTTAAGGCAATAACTCTACAAATACAATACTGCTCAAAGTTTAAGAGAAAGTTGCAAGAATAATAGAAATAATATAGTGAATATCAGTAGTAAGAAAATAACAACCTTTCCAAAAGTTTACCTTAATTTGAATGTTATTTAAATTTGAAAAAAAATTAAAAAGGAATTTTTAAAACACGAGTTAACAGAATTGTATATTACACGAGAAATTTTGATCACGGCTCAGGCAGGTTAGTGATCTAAAAAATTTGATGCTCAAAATGTGCTTTATAATCTTGCTATTCATAAAAGCTCTGACTTATATACTTTTTTCGGTAATGGACCCATTAAACCTTTCCGGAACGGCCAAATTCTTTTCGCAAAATGAAAAATCATTGACTGACACTTGAATTCACAAACGACTTTTTTAGCAATTAATAGTGATTTAAATCAAGCTTTTATTGTAGAAGCAAAATTTGAGTAAAATACAGGGTGTCCGAGAA
The DNA here is from genome assembly GCA_964019185.1 of Maratus speculifer. Lineage (NCBI taxonomy): Eukaryota > Metazoa > Arthropoda > Arachnida > Araneae > Salticidae > Maratus > Maratus speculifer. Next base: position 355,869,770 of record OZ025295.1, on the reverse strand, counting down.
AGATCCGTACAACTTCAAAAAATTATTGAAAAAGAAACAATAGGGTTACAGTGCAACTAATTAGTACATTAGATAGAATAACTCAAAAAGTTTTTTTTCCCTGTAACTTAAGTTATTATCTTCGGCAATTTCTACATGAGATTCGTAGCATGAAAAATATCAAGACGATATTCCAATTCCACCCACGACCGTTTCAGCATGCTAACATCAACAGTAGCTACAGCTGTTTGGATGTTTTGCTTTAATTCTTCGAGACTGTTAACTTGCGTTCGGTATACAGTATCTTTAACATAACCCCAAAAGAAAAAATCCAGTGGTGTTAGGTCAGGAGACCGGGGTGGCCATGTAATGGGATCATCCCTTATTTGCTTGACCGAGATGGTGGCGATTCCCCATACGTCGTTTGATAATTCCGTTGTGTTTGCGTATCGGATTTTGTTTCGATAAACCACGCAACACATTGAGCTTTCTTCACGCGATCCGCCATTCAAATAATTAAAATGCTTTAATATTCCTTTGCATGACATGTAGCGCCGTCTATGGTCAGAAACATACTGCAGAAAAAAAACTTTTTGAGTTATTCTATCTAATGTCCTAATTAGTTTCGCTGTTACCCTACTGTTTCTTTTTCAATAAATTTTTGAAGTTGTACGGATCTTTCTCGGACACCCTGTATTGTTAGTGCAGTTTACAAGTTTGGAATAAAAATTATAAGTTTGGAATTAAATTTAGGTGAGCTCGGAGCGGGCACACAGTGGCGGAAAGTATTAACTTGTTAATCATAAGTATCAGTAAATAGCAGTCTTAAATTGAATTTATTTAAATTCAATTGAAAATTGAATTAACTTAATTTAATTTATTTAAAAATTGAATTTCAAATTGTCTGAGAAGTTTTTAATTTTTTTGCAGTTTTGAATTCTTTTTGTCATCGTATCAATAAAAGTATTGCATTTCTATTACAAAAGTGAACGGAAAATAGTAAATTACTATATCTTTTTTATTAACAAAAAGATTTAATTTTGATTATTTCTTTCTTAATACTTTCTACAATTGAGTTTTACAGAAAATGTATTTTCTTACTTTTAAGTTAAATATCATTAGTTTAAGAATTAGATACTTACCATGTTAAGGTGCATTTTTTTTATTGTAACTAATTTTGTAGTTTCCTTATAAATCAATGAGCAGTTCTTTTCCAAGCATTTCCTTTCATTGACATTCGACGGGTTCTACCTTGTATTACTTAAAATATAGAATATTAGACATTATAAAACCCATATATTTCAGTATTTTGCCTAGTGCAAATGCGGATTAATGATAAATCGTTAAAAATAATTTGGGAAAATTTCGAATAAAATCCATGTGCAAGATTATTTCCGAATAGTTCAGAAAACTTTCACAGTTGAGGAAGTTTAAAAACAATTTTGAAAGATTTCCCAATAATATATTTGATTTTTTGGCAGATTTCCTATTTTTCAACCAATATTTTGCGTATTTCAGACTGCATGACATATATTTACTAAAATGATTTGTTAGTAATGCTAAGTGTTATTAGACAAATATGTTTAAATAAACTATTGAAAATAATGGGATTTTGGCGATGCTATATTGTTTAGACTTATCATCACCGATATCGGCCTTTCTGAATAGAAATAAAATTTGAATTAAAACGTAAAAATCAAGAAGGTGTAAATGTGTGATTAAAATTTATTGTGTGAGAAATGAATGTCATAATTTATAGAGTGCGCCCTTTAAACCTTTAACCCCTTGAGGGGCGGCGGTATATATTATATACCACCTACGATTGATGAAGATTTACACCAGAAAAATGTCATTAAATTTCCCTTTTCTAACTTTGGTGGAAAACAGTCGTGAAAATGCTTATCCTCTTTTTGATATAACTTCTTTACAAATTTCCGGTGGGAGTTCAGAATTACACGAACGCAATTTCTTGCCCCTCAAAGGGTTAACGGACAAAACGTTTTCATTTCTAAGATGTTGAAATAAATGAATGAAACCGGTAATATCGAACAGATATATTTGTAAATAAGAAACAGTAGCGGCTTGTCAGGGAGTGCTGCATCAGATTTTTCTTACCAATAAAATTTAACCCTTTAACGATCAAAGCATTTTCATTGCTAAGATGTCGAAATACATGATTGACACCGGTAATTAAGAACAAATATATTTCTAAATAAGAAACGTGATTCTTCACATACAAAATAAAAGGGATATTTTTAAATAAAAATACCGGTGTCAGTGTTGCGTATCGGAATTAAAAGTGGTTTCGTGGCGAAACCAATCAACGTTAAAGGGTTAAGAGAATTCTTTATGTTATTTATTCGACAAACTTTCATGATTAATTAAAGTTGAAATTTCTATACAATTTTAGTGGTGTGAAAAAAATAGATGTAGCACCCCCTGACAAGCCGCTACTAAGAAAACGTAATTTTTCAATACATAACAATTTTTTTTTTTCATTAAAATTCCGGTGGTCGGAATTAAAATTTTGTGGTTTCGTAGAGAAACCAATGAACGTTACAGCGTTAATAGCATTTAACCCTTTAATTCCCATGCTAGAACACGTTCTAGAAATTATGTAGTTCATTTCACACCAGAAAAATTCAATGGCTAATTTCGTTTTATTTAAATACGGAATGTTCTGTTATTGTTTAAAGCAAATATTGTTATTTTAATTTTCTGGTGGGAACTGAATTATACGAATTAAAATATCCTGGGCGGTCTCGGGCGGTTTGGGATCCAGAGGGTTAACTCTCTGGATCCCAAACCACCCGAGATATTGTGAGATATTTTAATTCGTATAGCTTAATTCCCACCAGCAAATTAAAACAGCAATATTTAGTTTAACTCGTCAGTAGTCGCGTGTCGGTCTTTTCGCCGCCCGTATAACTTATCTTCTCCTAACTTGTATCACATTACAAATATAACGGAGATCTACCATGTAGCTGACTTTGAAGCTTTCTAGACCACATTAGTGAAGTAACAGGACACTTCTGTTTTTCTTTCAGGTACATTTTTAGAAACAAAGTTGAAATTGGCGAAAAAGTCTACGTGAAAATTACTAATGTCAGTTCTTGTTACTTTATCCAATTACTCCAGATCTCATGAATAACATGCATAATTTAAGAAAACAGCAAATTTTTATCTTCGTTGTAATGTTATTTTCGTATATTAGGTGAAAAATATTTCTTATTTTACTTATTTGGTATGCGGGGGGCCAGCGGCGAAAAGACCGAGCGCGACCAATGACGTTGTGAAAAAAGTCGCGACTACTCGCGGGTTAATCGATAACGAAATTAGCTATTGATTTTTTCCTGTGTAAAATCAGATTTTTTGAAAAACATAATTTCTAGAATGTGTTCTATTATGGGTTTTAAAGGGTTAAGATGATATTTACAAATAAATAAATAAATAAAAACAGTTTAAAGGTTCATAATAACTGTAATATGAACGCATAGTTTTCAAAAGCATGCTAAACTCTTTTACACCACATTGAGTTGTAAGCATTTTATTTACCGCTCATTAAATGCTGATACAGTAAAACCTCTAAATAACGGACACCTCGGGAACGCAGAAATTGTCCGCTATTCGGAGGTGTCCGCTATTGGGAAAACCTCAGAGATTCAAAAACCGCTAAGAAATGCTTAATGTTTCATTAATTTACTTTTATATGTTCTAAAACCTCTATTATATAATTAATCAGAAATTAAAATTATTTTTGCGATGAAATTGAAATAAAATTATGCATACTCTTATCCACTGTTTATTTTATTATTGTGAAAAAAAATCTGTTACAAAAGTATATTTTTGCTTGCGATTACATGTAATTTGTTTTTCTGTGTGATGTTATTGGACATAGTAGAGTTCCGCGTGAGGAGGAAGGGGGGGGGGAATTGCATTTTTTGATCTTTAAAAGCATAAAATCTCAAAATATTCTTAAATGACATTTCAATAGTCTGGAAGATTATTTGTCCCGGGCAACCCCCTGAATTTAGCACTGAATGTTGGGTGGAGGGGGTGGATTTTCCCAGCTCTTTATCTACATTTAACTGTGATCACAAAATTTGTGGCACGTTGTCCTGATACATTAAGAAGCTTTTTTACTTTTTCTCTTTTTTTTTCCTGTTTAAAAAATTCTTTTTCATCCTTTATCGCCGAATAAAGTGTCCGCTACTCGGAATGTCCGTTATTCAGAGGTTAAACATACAAAAATTTAAGTTTTGGGAGTGGGGATTAGAAAACTGTCCGTTAAATAGAGGTGTCCGTTATGGAGGTTTTACTGTATAATGCAAATTGATCCCCATTTCTTAGTATTATTTCGAAGAAATGTTCAAGTGGTTGTCAGAGACCACACCCAAAATAATTTTTAAAATTACTTTGAAGGCGGGCGAAACTCGTGATGGTTATACGCAGAATTAATTACTCAAAAAAGCATTACAGTAGAACCACGCAAATTCGGACCCCGATAATCCGGACCGGTTTGGGTCATTATTTTTTCAAGTTTGTGAAGTGATTGGCTAATTTCCATAACATTGAGTAGTTTCATCGTCGTATTCTGAATAGAAAAAACTTTTTCTGAAATCTTTTCGGAAGAATTAAGCAAAGTAAACATTTTTACTGTCTGTAAATATTCACTAACTTTAATATAAAGGTGATTTTCCGTAAGTATGTTTTATTTTATTTCAGTTTTTTCTAATTCTCCGGATAATCCGGATTGGGTCTGGTTCCAATTATTCCGAATTATCGGGGTTTTACTGTATTATTATATTTTTTAATGTATTGTGCTGTTTAGGGGTTTCTGAATATAATTACATAATACGACGCACGCGTTTTGGAAAAAAAAAACCACCTTTGAAAATTTTTGTATTACACAATAATATAAATAATAAATAATAATAATATAATAAAGTATAAAAATTTGTATTTTAACAAATTTCAACGACTATTTGGAAAATAATATTTTCAAAGATTATAATTTTAGACTTATAAATGTTTTCTATATTTAAAAAAACGATAATAACAGCATTTTTATGATGATCAAAACATAGCTTACGTAATAAAGAGTCATATTAATATAATTGAACATTTAATGTCACGTTAATATTCCTGGACTAATCATAAACAAATATTAAATGAAATTTCAGTTTAACAATTTTCGGTACTGTAAATTTTTAATAAATCTTTTTATAATATATTGAGTTGTAAAATTTTTTTTACCACTCATTAAATGCTGATATGATGGAAGTTGATCTTCGTTTCATCGTATTACTTTGAAGAAATGCTCAAGCGGTTGTCAGAGACCACACCCAAAGCAATTTGTAAAATTACTTTGAAGGCGGGTCAATACTCATGAGGCTTATACTCAGAATTAATTACTCAAAAAAAGCATTATTATTATATTCTGTGATGTATTGTGTTGTTTAGGGGTTTCTAAATATAATTACATAATACGACACACGCATTTTGAAAGGATTTAACTTGAAAATTTTTGTATTGCAGAACAATATAAATAATAAAAAAAAAATAATAAAGACTGTTTGATTCAATTTTCAACATTGCCTATTAATACATATTGCGGGAGAATCGAACTTGCAAAATATTTAAAAACTAGTCGTTGAGGGCCACCGTAATACTTACCCATCATGGATATGTATATGAAAATAAAACATGTGGAACTATTTATACAATGCATTGCAATTCATAAACAAAATTTAAATATTGTTAATTTACATAGTAATGCTATATTAAAGAACTGCTGATGTACCAATTTTGACAAATTATATAAAACACCAAATTATATAAAACACCGAACTGCGTGAAAGAAACATCCTTATAACTCCAAAAATAATAATTCTATTAACTAACAATTAACTGCGTCGGATTAAGCGTCTCATTTCCAATTAAAATATACTTCTGAATTGAAATTTGAATGAAATACAGGGTCATGAAAAATCGAAGAATGTGGAAAACAAGATTACAAATATCTCGGCAACTAATAATTCGATTGACTTCGTTCTATATGCAAAATGTGTGTTATTTTATTGCCTTTTACGTCCATTCCTTAGATCAAAAAATTCGAAAATTTTTATATACCTTTCATCAGAACGAATTTTTCAAGAGTCCGAAAAAAATAGTTCCGGATAATCGGGGTTGCTGATATTAAATAGGGTTCGACCCATTCTTACATACTAACTACATACAAAATTTCAAGTCTCTATCTCAATTTTTTCGGGAGATAGAGCGTTTACAGACAGACAGACAGACAGACAGATGGACGGCAAAATTTTTTTTCTAAAAATAAGTTTTTCGGAATCTCCACTATCTAAAACGTGTAAATCCATCAAATTTTTTTTTTCGATTTTCAAAACGATTGCAAGACTTACCCTATACTACGTATGATGGGTAAGTAATACGTTTTTCGGAATCTCCACTATCTAAAACGTGTAAATCCGTCAAAAAAATTTTCGATTTTCAAAACGATTGCAAGACTTACCCTATACTACGTATGATGGGTAAGTAAAATTCTGTAGCTTGTGAAATCCCAGAATGAAATTCGTAAGTAATTTGGAATGTATTATTTCTATAATAGCTTGTATTTTTTCTATAATAACTATGAATAAAGACAATAATTATATGTATTTTCAGTAGTGATAATTATAAAAACTGAAAGGAGGTGAAGAAAAAAATGAAACTGACTGTTTCTTCAATTTACCCTTTCCGGCGCAGTGTGTCCGGTCAGGACACTCCTAATTTTAATTCCAAACTTTCAATTGACACCAATAATTTTGCAATAAAAGCTTAAATTAAGGAGTTCTTGGTTTCTTAAAAAGTCAATTGTAAATTCCTATATCAGTCGATAATTTCTCATTATACTAACAGAATTTGTCCGCGCTGGAAAGGGTTAACCCTTTAACGATCAAAGCATTTTCATTGCTAAAATGTCGAAATAAATGAATGACACCGATAATTAAGAACAAATATATTTCTAAATAAGAAAACGTGATTTTTCGCATGCATAATAAAGGGGATATTTTTAGATAAAAATACCGGTGTAAGTGTTGCATATCGGAATTAAAATTTTGTGGTTTCGTGGGGAAACCAATGAACGTTAAAGGGTTAAATGCATAGGATAGAACGCATTCCAAAAAATGCTCAATTCAAAGAATCAGAATTCATACCAGAAAAATCTAAATAGTAAATTTTTCTTTATTTAATTACGATTGGTCTGTCATTTAACAAAGTGAAAATTGCTCTTTTAAATTTCTGGTGAGAATGCGGAATATATGAATAAAACCATCAATAAATTGGGAACACTTATGGTATCGAAAATGATACAATATGCATTTAAGGGTTAACCCCTTAATTGTTTTTTTTTTCGTTAAATAAATTGAAAACAACGGATTTCCACCACAATTTTTTTAAATAAACTATTCGTAAAATTTAGTCTAAACATTTCCGTCTTTCAATAGTATGAAATTATTTAAGTGAACTTTAAAGGGTTAAATCAGTTGCTTAAGATATTCAGCATTCTAAAAAAACTTTAAATTATATTCATGTATAATTATTTATTTAACATTTTGACACGAATTGTGATCGTCACTGAACTCTAGTGTCGAGCCTAAATTGATGCTCAAAATGCTCTGGATCCAGTATTTAAAACTAATTTTCTGCGAATTATCTCGTGGCCGAATAATCTGAGATAAAAGATAACGAAACGAACTGCATAATATTAACATTGTGTTCGAAGTTTCTAGCGTCACGATTTACGAGGGATACTTGACAACCATATTGGTGAATAAGAGTCACCTCTTGAGTACTAGGCGTTAAGGCCCCTGTCCTCGCTCGAAGAAACGCTCGCGAGCTAATGCTATTCCTATGGGGAAGCATTTTTCTAATAACTCTTTCGCATTTTCACATTTTTGAATAATTTTTTTTGCATTGGATAGCTGAGGTGCATACCAATAGAGCACCTTTTTTACTTTTTCGATTTTGGTTGCAGATATTTTTTACAAAGTTAGTTTCACTTTTAAAACCGGTTTCGAAACTGAAAGTGCTTTTTAAAAAATATATCTGCAACCAAAATCGAAAAAGTAAAAAAGGTGCGCAATCGGCATGCACCTCAGCTATCCAATGCAAAAAAAAATTATTCAAAAATGTCAAAATGCGAAAGAGTTATTAGAAAAATGCTTCCCCATAGGAAAAGCATTAGCTCGCGAGCGTTTCTTCGAGCGAGGACAGGGGCCTTAAATAAAGAAAACAAGTTGGAAATTGCACGTGAAGCGTAGCAAACGAGGTGCGTTCGTACGATAACGAAGTTTTAAAAATATTACTCTCATATATCAATCTCATAAAATTGTAAATAGTGAATTACAAATAAAACGCTCATCAAACAATGTTCTCCCTATACCATTATGTAATGGAATACTTTTGTGTGGCCTTGTAAATATTAATAACAAATGTTCTTTGCATCACAAATTATGTAAAATGTATATTATAATATGTACTTTATAATTGCATATAAATTTTATTAAATTCGAATGAGTGCAACACCATTAAAATGCATATGAAACATTTTCCCCCATTGACCGTAATGTAACGGAATACTTTTGATTGTCCCTGTAATTGATCTATGCATCCGATTTTCATAAAATTTGAAATGACTCGACAAAATTATGTAATAACTATGTATTTTAAATTTCAAACGTATAAAATACATCTGAAACTTTTTCCCCATTGACTATAATGTAATTGAATACTTTTGATTGCCCCTGTAATTGATCTATGCACCCGATTATCAAAAAATTTGATATAACTCGGCAAAATTATGTAATAACTATGTATTTTAAATTTCAAACGATTAAAATGCATTTAAAACTTTTTTCCCTATTGACCGTAATGTAACGGAATCCTTTTGAATGTCCCTGTAATTGATCTATCCATCCGATTTTCATAAAATTTAAAATGACTCGACAAAATTATGTTATAATTATGTATTTTAAATTTCAAACGATTCGGTTGGGTAGTTTTTGCGTTGTTATATGCGGACAGACGGACGGACTGACGGACGGACAGACAGACAGACGGACAGACGGACGGACTGAGCGACAATAATAGGTGCTACGTATTTACATAATTACGAACGCACCTAAAAAGCGCCTTAAACCCTTATTTATCGAAACATTTTACATAAAAGCAGTCCCAATATTTATTTTCTTATAATTTAAAAAATGTTTTTTTCTCATAAAACATGACAAGCAATATTGTACACAAAACCTTGTAATCCGAATTAATAATAAATAAATAATGTATGAAAAGTGTGCAAGTTTATTTAATAATATTTCACTGCGCTTGCGCGAATTCAAACAAACTACAATGTGCATAATATGTTAGCTAAACGCAAAAACATGAAGGACATACCGTAATTTCCGGCGTATAATCCGCGGATAAAACAATTCTTTTTCGAACCAGAAATTTTATTTAGCAATGGAAGCCAAATATTTACCGCGATCTAAAATTTTGTATTTTATTTTAAAAACTTTCTGGGTCGAAAAATCATTGTTTGATCCGCGAATTATACGCCGGAAATTACGGTATATATTTATTGATTAGTGCCAATGTAATGTACACAATATTGCACGTACTATATTTGGATACCACCCCTTATCTTTTTTGTTTCCTTTTGAGAACAATGGCTTTCAAGCGTATTCTATCGACAATCATTTTTTTCCTATTATGTTTTCGAGACTCTCACAAAAGCTTGCTATACGATTGATTAACGCATTTACATTACATTTTGATTGAATTCACTCACACAAAGTGAAATATTATTTTCTAAACCTGCTTAATTTCCATACGATTTTTATATTTAGCACCAGTAGCGGCTTGTCAGGGGGTGCTGCATCTAATTTTTCACACCACTAAAATTGTATAGAAATTTCAGCTTTAATTAATCATGAAAGTTTGTCGAATAAATAACATAAAAGATTCTCTTAAATTTTATTGGTAAGAAAAATCTGATGCAGCACTCCCTGACGAGCCACTACTGCTTAGCACTTTCCAACAAAGTTGAAAAGTGCTTATGCATTCGGTTTGTCTGGCCGTCTGTCCGTATGGCCGTGCTCTAACTCTCGTAAATATACTCGGATTGTCCTGAAATTTTTGGACATTATTTAAGTTTACCCTAGCATGAACCCTATTGAAAATGAAGTTTCTACCATGATTAATTTATTTACAGGGACAGTCAAAAGTTTTTCATTACATTAAGGTCTATGGGAAAAAATGGTTTCAAATGATGTTTAACGTTTAAAACACTTTCCAAAAGTTTAAAAAGTGTTTGTGCATTGCTTGAAAAGTGCTTATGCATTCGGTTTGTCTGTCCGTCTTTCCGCGTTCTAACTCCTGTAGACTGGAATAGCCCTGAAATATTAGTAAGTTATTGACGTTTACCGTAGCACGAAGCCTATAGAAAATGAAGTTTTTACCATGCTTAGTTTATTTACAGGGAGAGTCAAAATTTTTCCATTACATTATGGCCTACGGGGAAAAATCATTTCAAAGGCATTTTAAAAATTTTACACCCTGTCAAATATATTACATTTTACATGCATTTAAGAGGTGAACTGAAATATGCATTCTATAAAATATGCGGTGAAAATATAGCTATTATTCATTTACAGGACTACACAAAAGAATTCCATTGGATAATGGTAAAGGGGGGGGGATATTGTGCGACATTTTTTAAGTATATTAAACTGTTTCATGTATAACAAAATTGATGTATGTCACTGAGGCTTAATATAAACTTTAAGATACTGTCTTGCATAATATGAAGTACAGTGCATTTACAGGGACACACAAAAGATTTCAAATAGTATATTCCTTCCGATGGACTGTATATGTTTCCGATGATAGCTGATGGATGTATGTAATACATTTCAGTTATGATATACGCATTTAAGTTTCACTAAATCTTTGTACATTATAAGACTTAGTATAAATGTTATAGTTGATATACAGTGCTAACCAAAAAAACTCACCAACGTAACTGAATATGAGCGTAAATTACTTAAAGGTTGTTCTTAAATAAGGTATACATTTTTACGCAGAACTGCATTCAATTTACTAAGAAATGTTTGCAGAATATAGATAAAATTATGTACAGGGCCACGCAAAGAAATGTTTACATGGACACCTATGAATGATAATTTATAACTATGTGATTTCAGTTGTTTTAAGAATGTTTTAGTTTGAAATGAATTTGAGCTTCTTACTGACGTGTAACATAGATACAGGTTAAACTACAGGGCTGAACAAAAGTTTTCAAGTATGTTTCCCTTTATTAGTACTAATTGCTCAAAAAGAAATTTTAAACTTTTTTCTTGCTAAACTAAATTTTTCCATTATGTAATATGTATATCAACTGACATATTAAATACAGGGCTGTTTAAAAGTATTGGAATATATATTTGGCTATATACCCTTTTTTCCCTAATTAAAGAAGTTTTGTTAAAGATTTAGTGAAGTGTTGGAAAGTGGTTCATAATCAATGCTTAACGCATGATTTTTCTTACTTGTTTTTAAAACTCTGATTACAGTGTATTATGTACAACGTTGTTTGTCATATTTACTGAAAGGAACACATTTATTAATATTAAGAACTCTCCGAATTATAAGCAAGGAACGTGGTTATATTTGAGACTGTTTTCATGAAAACTTTAATTTATGTGTGAGTATACATGCTATTCTCATAAAAAAAAAACTTAATTTCTTACAATAAGCCCGTTAATCTTATCCCTTTCGTGACGGGAGGTTTTTACGAAAATTTTAATGTTTTGTCACCGGTTTTTTAAAGCAGAAATTTGTGTCTTTCATAAGGCACAAGAAATGCTCCAATTAAATAAAGCAAAATTTACAGAAAAAATTTACCGGTGGGAATAAACAAGGATTCCTAATCCATTTTTAAAATTTAAGCCGCATTTAAAAAATACATCTAAAATAGCAAGTAGCCGGCCACCTTTGACCACCATCTAACATATACAGAGCTGCCAACTTCTACGCCTATTTAAATCATATAAACATGTTTGGAACCACAAAAATATTTTAGTAATATGTATCTCAAATATATTCAATGTTATATGCATTACAGCACATATTGTGAATCATTTACTAAAATTTCTGTTTCTAACATGTTTATTTGACTCTAAATAGGCGTAGTAGTTGGCAGCCATGCATATATCACACCATTCTATTGTTTTTTGCTTAACCATGCAGGATAATTCTAGATATAATACATTTTTAATCGCTATTTTGTTTTTCAAATTTATGTTAGTTAAAAACACCCGACAGCTGGTATTGATCTTGCATTGCTGCGTTTAAAATCGAGATAAATCCGGACTATTAAAGCGTGCTAGAATGGACACTATAATAAAGAGCTGAAATGAAATAATTGACAAGAATATTAAATATTTGTTCTTTAACCAATCTAAACCATGATATTATATATAATTATTATCGTGAAATACAGTAAAGATTTCACGCATAAGACATTGATTTAAAAATCTTTACCTATACTGATGCAAAATTCATACATGCCAACCTCCGGCTTTTTATAAATTAAAGAAACATACTTTAAACCAGAAATTTATTTAGTCAACGATATCCAGTAGATTGCAAGTTAGAGCAATATTTAATACAAGATACATTCAAGTAAAACATTTTTCTGGTTCAAATTACGTTTACTTGATTTACAAAAAGCCGGAGGTTGGCAAGTATGAAAATTATTTTGAAATATCGCTATGGATACATATGAATCATTGCCAATAATAATTGTTTGAAATGTTGCAAAAATATATTGTGAAATATAACTAATATTCTATTTACTATCCTGTTGTTTATTTTCCTTCTCAACTGTACACACCCGACAATATGATAGTAATTCTTAATACTATGCTGTATAATTTGAAATCGTATCAAATCCTTTTGCCATATACTTAATACAGCTTAATATAATACCCAAGATGATACGAATTGCGTCATAAGACATCTATTTCACAATCATATTTTTTATAACTTATTCTTCGTAAGGTTTTATATAGCATTTGAAATAACAAACTGGAATTACGCTTAAAAACTGAAATAAATGCATTTTTATTTCTACCAGAAAAAATACACTATAAATAATTTAAGGAGAAAAGCTTGTTACTTTGCATATGAAAATAGACTAGTGAATCTTGTCGTCTAACTGATCCACTGAGGACATTAGAGTGTTAATAAGTTGAGAGAATCGAACTTGCACGTGAAGCGTTGCCAATGAGGTGCGTTCGTATGATAACGAAGATTTAAAAATATTCATATCTTTCTGTTATATTAAACAGTATTTCAGATATAATATAGTGGTCGAAATCTTTTTTGTGTTCATGTAAATATACAGGAAAAAACTTTTATTACACCCGAGCAACATATATCATTCATAAAATGTGAAATACTTTGATATAATTATCACACGGACCCCACAGAAAGTTTTTCTTATAGCATAATGCAGTGGACTACTTTTGAGTGGCCCTGTAATTTAATGATAAATATTCTTTGGATTACAGATTGCACAGAATGTATATTTTAGTACATATATACTTCATAGGTTCAAGTCAATTATATTACATTCGAAAGAGTTTAATATCATTAAAATGTACATAAAACTATTTATTCCTATTAATCGTAATGTAATGGAGTATTTTGATTGTCCCTCTAAGTAAACTGTACATCCAGCTTAAAATTTAAAATGACTCGACTAAATTGCGCAAAAATTATGGTCAGACGGACGGACGGACAGGCGGACTGATAAACTAAATGAGAATATAAGTGCTAGTTATTTATATAATTACAGACGCACTTAAAATTATTCAGATCTTGATGTAATAGTACACAGTATTTCGGATACAGTAAAGTAGCCGAAGTATTTTGTATGTCCCTGTAAATAATATCTACTTTCTTTTACACAGGAAATAACTTGTATCATTCTTCAGCAAAATATATCAATCTCATAAAATTTTAAATGGTTAATTAAAATTAAAATGCGCACCAAAGAACGTTCTCTCTATACCATTATGTAATGGAATACTTTTAAATGGCCTTGTAAATCAATAACAAATGTTCTTTGCTCCACAGATTACGCAAAATGTATATTATAATATGTACTTCATAGATGCATATTAATTTTATTATGAGTGTAAAACAATTCGAAACATTTTTACCATTGACTGTAATGTAATGCAGGGTCCAAATGGTCCGCGAACTGAACACCGATATTTTTTAACAGAAAATTTCATCGTAGGTTTCTACTGCATTTGTGCTAAAACTAACCTCCGAAGGCGGTTTTTTAGCAATTTGAAAAAAAAATATAAAAAGACAATCTTTCTAAAAAAATATTGATGTTATGTTGGCGGACCATTTGGGAGCCCTGTGTAATGGAATACTTTTGATTGTCTTTCTAATTGATCTATGCATCCGATTTGATAAAATTTAAAATGAATGGAAAAAATTATGCACTAGTAATATATTTTAAATTTCAAACTATTAAAATGCATTTGACACTTTTTAGCTCACAGGCTAGTATAGCCTGAGAGCTTATGTGCCCTTCCGTTCTGTATGTATGTTCGTTCGTGCGTAACTCGATAACACATGATAAAAATATCCAATCCACTTGAAATTTTGTATATAGGTATATCCTGATAAGGCGCTTCCCTGATTAGTTTTCGTAGCTCATTGGATATGTATAAGAGGGGGAACGGGGGGCTCATGCCCCTCACCTTAATTGATATAAATGGGTTTTTCATGCAGAATTAACATTTTTTGTACAAAATTTAGATATAGGACCATTCTGATGAGGCGATTCCGTGACTGTTATTAGGTGTTCATTGAATAAGTATAAATAGGGGGAATGGGGGTTCTAATGCAACCTCCCCTTAATTTATATAAATGGGTTTTTCAAGCAGAATTGTCAGCTTTCGTTCAAATCTCTGAATAGTTTTGGAAGTTTAATGGTTAAGTATGAAAGAGGGTCCTATTGAATTATATAAATGCTAAATGGCTTTTTATTAAGACTTAACCGATTTGCTCTGAATTTTGGATACAGATTTTTTTATGATAAAGCATGTCCTTGATAGTTTAGGAGGTTCAATGATTAAGTATAAAAAGGGGGAAAGGGGAGAGCTGTTTCCCCTTAATTTTTTTTCGAACGGAATTAACCCTTGAAAATATAAGGTTGTAATGTACAATTAGTATTCGTAGCCTGTGAGCTCAATGCCATCAGTTTAACTGGGCAATATTCTTTTTATTTCCTTATTGATCATAATGTAGCGGAATAATTTTGATTGTCCCTATAATTGATCTATTCATCCGATTTTCATAAAATTTGAAATTACTCGACAGAATTATGTAACAATTATATATTTTAAATTTCAAACGATTAAAATGCATTTGACACTTTTTTCCTTATTGATCATAATGTAACGGAATAATTTTGATTGTCCCCGTAATTGATCTATGCATCCGATTATCATAAAATTTGAAATTACTCGACAAAATTATGTAATAATTATATATTTTAAATATCAAACGATTCGGTAAGTTAGTTTCCTTCAGGGTTCGCACAGCTCTACCACTAAATTTTTACAGTTTTCTCAATGTATTTCACTGCAGAAAAATATTGCAAAAACTGCGAATCGAGGAAGTGGTTGCGAATACTGTTTCTTAAAATTTAAATATGTATTTTCTTACCTTTAGTGGTGCCAGAGTCCTTAAAAAATATAAGGAGTGTGCGAGCCCTGTCCTTGCATTATACGCGGACAGACGGACAGAACTACAACTATAGGTGCGATGTATTTACATAATTACGAACACACCTAAAATAAATAAATAAATTTTTATCTTTGGCAAGGCTTCCGCCGGCAACTGTTTTTAATTCCCTTTAACCCTTTAACGTTCATTGGTTTCGCCACGAAACCACAAAATTTTAATTCCGATACGCAACACTGACACCGGTATTTTTATCTAAAAAAATACTTTTTATTCTGTATGTGAAAAATCACGTTTTCTTATTTAGAAATATATTTGTTCTTAATTACCGGTGTCAATCATGTATTTCGACATCTTAGCAATGAAAATGCTATGATCGTTAAAGGGTTAAATTTTATTGCGTTCAAGGGTTAAATATATTTCTAAAGAAGAAAAGTCATTTATCACATACAAAATAAGAGGGCTATTTTTAGATAAAAATACCGGTGTTAGTGTTGCGTATCGGAATTAAAATTTTGTGATTTCGTGACGAAACCAATGAACGTTAAAGGGTTAACCCTTTCTGGCACACTTTGCCTGGTCTCGGATACCTAATTTTAATTCCAAACTTGTAAAAGACACCAATAATATTTTAGTAAAATTTTGCTTCTTTAATAAAAGCTTAAATTATGGATTCCAAAATACCCAAAAAACTCTTTTGTGAATTCCGGTGTCAGTCGATAATGTCCCACTTTACAAACAGATTTTCCCCGTGCCAAAAAGGGTTAAAAATATTTTTCCATGTGTCCCGTAATGTGTGTATGCGGGATATGGAACAGAATAGAGCTGTAGCTCTTCTAAATTTTGCTATTGTCTTAGCTATTATGCATGTTTAGCACTAAAATTTAGCATTTTTAGGTGCATTTGACATACATTTACTTACTGAACACAACCCTCCCCCTATGGAAGTACTGAAAAATTTCAGTAAATTTTATCAAATAGGTGTAATACTAGTTGAAAATTTTAATTCGGAAATTTCCGCTAATAAGCGGGTGTTCTGAAAAATATTTGTGCAACGCTGTAGATAATCTACAGAGTTTATACAGATTTTAAAAGTAAAATTTTACAAATTTACAAAATTTTATAAATTTACAAATAATTATCAGAACTGAAAACGCACTTTCAGCAATTATTGTACGTAGTCTTCAATTGTTCAATTGTTCATTTTATTCTGTAGCGAAACTCTTTTGCGTAGCCCCTGTAAATGAATGATAATTTCTATGTTCACTATGCTAGATAGTAAGAACCTTGTAGTACAATTTAGCGATAAATGTCAATTTCTATATGTTTAATATATAATACCTTAAATATGCAGCAATTTATTTTTCCCCATAGAAGATACGTAATTCAACTTAAGTGTTTGAAATTTCCCTATAAATGGATTGTGAATGCCACACACATATTTTTTTATTATCAGACATGCCTTGGGATACCCGATAACAAATATCTATTTCAAGGTAATCTCACAATAATTACACTAGTTATAATACGGACAGTTGGCCAGACAATCCATTTAAAAAAAGAACATAACTTTCGTCTCCTTTTTTTTGGTGCGATCGTAATTATGTAAATACTAAGTACCTATAGTTGTTGTTCAATCCGTCCGTCGGTCCGCATATAACTACGCAAAAACTACTAAAACCGAATTCTTTGAAATTTAAATATATAATTATTGCAAAATTTTGCCGAGTCATTTCATATTTTATGAAAATCAGATCTATAATTAATTACAGAGACGATCAAAAGTTTTTCGTTACATGACAGCCAATGGGAAAAAAAATGTTTCAAGTGCATTTTAATAGTGTTACAGGCTTTCATAGAGAATGAAAATGGTGTGTCTTAAATATACATTGTGCTACAATATGCGGTGCAAAAAAGTCGTATTATTCAATTACATAACCACACCTTGGAATTCCATGATATAATGGTATAGGGTGAAACATAGTTTTCAGGGTATTTTAATTAAGTTAAATTATTTCACGTCAAATAAAACTGATATACTTTGCAGAGGTTTACTATTAGTTACATCCTGTATCATAAAAAGGGCGTAGAATTTAAAGGGACACAAAGAAATCTCAGATACTATATTGCAATCGAAATACTGTATATTAGACATGATTGCTAGGTGTTCATTTTTAGTTGTGATGTGAGTTTTTATGGTTACTAAAATTTTCCATATTCCGATGTGTATATAAATATTGTAGATCATGAACAGGGTGACACAACCGAAACTGCACAGGTTACAGAATATGAACGAAAGTAGCTTAAATGTGGATTTTAAATAATTTGCGTAATTTTACGCTTAACTGCATTTAGTAAACCAAAATATTTTTATTGAATGTATAAAAAATATATACAAGGCCATGCAAAGAATTAGATACAAGGCTGTCTAGGGAAAATAATCTCTAAAAATGTGATTTGGAAATAAAGTACGTAAAGCTCAATGTTTATTTATAGAGCCACTCAAAAGTATTCCATTACATTATGCTCTATGGGAAATATCATATTTATATCATCTTACAATAATCATATGGTCTGTTTGTCTGTCCGCGTAAAACAACACAAATCTACTAAATGAATGGTTTGAAATTTCATTTATGTAATTGTTGGAGAGTTTTGTCGAGTCATTTCAAATTTTTTGAAAATCGTTTCAGAACTTAAAAAGATAATTAAAAAAATCTTCCTTCATTCAGCTAAATCCTATTATACATTAGAGCTGTTGCAAACCGTACTTATTCGTTACTAAGAAACGGGTATTCTCTAAGATACGAAATACCGAATCGTTATTTAGCAATACTACTCGTTAGCCGTTACCGGAGTCCATATGCAAACGAACAAAGTGGAACTAACTTCAAACGCTGCTTACGTTTGTATAATTCATGGTTTCTCGCGAGTCCTCCTCAACAAGTATATTAAGGTACATATTAAAAAGAAAAATATTAATTGTGTATTCGAATAGAAATGTCCACTACTTAGAGTAAAACCAGTGAAACATGCGGAACGAAACCTGCCGATAACGGAAAGTAGCATTAAGCGAGTTCTCAAAAACGTTTTACTCCTCTTAACATCTCAAAATCTTTCTAACATATTCATAGACTCAATCTAAAGCATGAAATCATAAAATTTGGCATTGAGGCAATAGAAGTGATGTCAAATCGAATAGCATTTTGTATTGAAGATCAAGTAATAATCTAATACTTTTATGTGGTGACCAGGGGCGTGCGAAGACAAAATTGCGCCCGGGGCAAACTTACAATTTGACGCCCCTCTCCCAAATTTTTTTTGTAATAGGCCAAATTATGAAGTTAATATTATAAATTTTGTTCCCCCTAAATCTCCGCACCCGGGGCGGGCGACCCCTTTACCCCCCTTTCGCACGGCGCTGATGGTGACCCTTCAAACATAAATCTTTCTAGAAATACTTCATCATTCCTTAATTACAGCTATAACAACGAATATTTTATTGTACTATAAGCTTCCGTTCTTTTTACAGTGAAATTATAAGGAAATTTTAATAGATTAAATGCATAATTAACACAAAATTATTTTAATTAACTCATAAATTATAAACACGCGTTGTTTTTCTATTGCTTAGATCGATGGCTCTTTTTTTAAATCGAAATATTAATACATAATATGTAATCTAAAAAAACGCGCAATTATTTTGTTTAAGTTTTAAAAATGGATATAAAACTTCATATCTGTAAGGTAAATAGTACACGTTCTCAAATAGTACACGTCCCTAAACGTTCTCAAAACAATCGTTCTTCTAAAAGCATCTTTTTCTGCTTCAAAAACTCCCTCCAAATTCACACTTACATATTCGGAAAAAGAACGGATGCCGAAATAACAAAACACATTTCTATCTTTCTTCTTAATACCCAAACAACTAAAAGAAATACCCGTATATGATACTAATACGAGAATAGAGCTAAAACGAAATACCAAATCGTTTCTTTGGAATATCACTCGTTTGTAGTTACTGTCAATACGCCACCGAACAAAACGAAACTAATTTCAAAAGATGTTTTACGTACGTTTGTGCAATTCATGAAAGAAACCAGTCAGTCGGTGCGGTAACAGATGCGAATTTCTGTTCGGGATCTGGCATTAGGCGCCGATTTTAGTTATTTCGGTATCAGTCTATGCGTATATTTCTGCTTGAATGTAACAGTTATTCTCAAATGATTTGGTTTTCGTAGGAGCTTATTGATTTATTTCCCTCATAGCATGCATGGTCACAGTGACGTTTCAATGACGTCACTGTGAGTCACTTTGGTCACATAACATCTGTGATCAAAATGCCACCACTCAGTGACGTCACATTGTGACTGAGGTGTGACTTTATTAAAAATTTTTAGAAAATAATAAATATCCTTCAAAACATGTTATTTACTTTAAAAAACATGTTTCTGGCAATATAAATATCGTTGCTTTTGTCATAGTTTCGTCACAATGTCAATGTCAAATTAGTCACAAATGACACATTTTTCACAAATTTGTCACATTGTGACCACTTTGTGAAACGTCACAAAAGAGCTCTAAAACGGCCATGACGACTTCACATTTTAGTCACTGTGACTTCACATCGACGTCGCAGTGACGTCACCATGCCTTACGGGTTATTAATGAAAGAAAAAGAAGTAAATTGTGGTAATATTTTTCTGCAGTGTCAAGTCATAAAGCAAAATGTGATTTATGACAAATGAAGTATTAACCCTTTAACGTTCATTGGTTTCGCCTCGAAACCACAAAATGTTAATTCCGATACGCAACACTGACACCGGTACTTTTATCTAAAAATATCCCTTTTATTTTGTATGTGAAAAATCACGTTTTCTTATTTAGAAATATTTTTGTTCTTAATTACCGGTGTCATTCATTTATTTCGACATCTTAGCAATGAAAATGCTATGATCGTTAAAGGGTTAAAGGGTGTTCAACAAAGAATTAAAAAAAAAATAAAAAAGCATCGTTTATCACATGATAGTTTTTTTCCATCAAAACCATTGTTATCTCCGTTATTGAGACAGCTGCTTAGTAATAATGATGAAAGTGTTGCAGAGAGATCAAATTTCCTTGATGATCCGAATCTCCTCCTGGCTGAATGTGTTTCTATAAAAAGACAAACAGATCGCTCAAGTTATGTAAAGAAACCTACTGGTGTTGCTTATGAATATATATATATATATATGTACATATATACATCACACTGCACATCCAGCTTCTTCGAAATTTCTCGGGTTTTTTTCATGAGCAAAGGACCGCTGATAAGAATTTTTACACTTCGATACTGATCAAACCACTGTAAAAGCAATTTTTCAAATTTTCCGCTTTGGAAGTTTTTTCACCTCGAAGTTTTATTTGATGCACCACATCCACTTTGATGACGGCTTTCCTCGATGATCTTACGTTTATAAATTAGCTTGTTAAAAGTTAAAACTGGTAAACCTAATTCTTTCGCAAGAGCTACTCTTTTGAAATGTTGGTTTTCATCCGATGCAAAGCTAGAATTTGGCGCTCCCCCCCAATGTTTTCTTATAATAGGCCGAAAATAAAGTTGGTATTATAAATTTGGCGCCCCATAAATTTTCGCGCCCGGGGCAACCGCCCTCTTCGCTCACCTTTCGCATGGCGCTGGCCGGGAGAAAAACCGGTTGGACGCACATCCCTGCCTAACGTCATGTGATTGTAGTCTGGGATGTAGGATTCAAGATAAGGTTAACACATTGGATCTTGTTCTACTAGCGTAGAGAGAGCACAGCAACAATTCTTCACATTCCTTAGGGGTACGACTTTTGTTCCACTGGGCAGATGTTGGTCAAAGTCTTTTGTTAGACTGGACAAATTTTGAGTTGGGAATCTGAGGTTGAATCTGAAGGGAATCTGAGGTAATTTTCTCCTTCTTGACTTGTTGAAAAAAAACGTATAAATAAAATTTGCTATTTAACCCTTTAACGATCATAGCATTTTCATTGCTAAGATGTCGAAATAATTGAATGACACCGGTAATGAAGAACAAATATATTTCTAAATATGAAAACGTGATTTTTCACATACATAATAAAAGGGATACATTTAGATAAAAATACCGGTGTCAGGGTTGCGTATCGGAATTAAAATTTTGTGGTTTCGTGGCGAAACCAATGAACGTTAAGGTGTTAACCCTTTCCGGCACACTGTGCCCGGTCTGGGATACCTAATTTTAATTCCAAACTTGTAAATGGCACCAGTAATATTTTAGTAAAATTTTGCTTTTACAATATAAGCTTAATTTAACGAATTCAAAATATTTAAAAAAATCGTTTGTGAATTCCGATGTCAGACGATAATTTCTCATTTTAGTACAGATTTTGCCCGTGCCGGAAAGGGTTAAGGAAAAACGTATAAATAAAATTATTTAACGTTAATATCCATTGAATTTTGCCGGGACCATTAAAAAAATGTATAAATGATAAAAACGTATAAACGAGAAACGTATAAGTGGTGTTCCACTGTATATATATGTGACGATTTCAGGAGAACTCGAATTATTTCCACTGGTTAAACAGAAACACGCAGTCATGGCAAGCGAGGGAAAAAACAAAAATAATAAATAAATGTAGAAGATCCAATAATTAGTCATGGGCTGCTGTAAATTCATTTATTAAATTCGTGATAATGAGGAAGGAAAAGCTCCTTGTTGCAAAAATTCCACCATTATTTCAGCGAGCTGTCCTCATCGAAGAAGCAACCCAAGAAATCTTCAGAATCTTTCTTTCATCTCGAGACTTCCCCCTTTTAAACTAAAAAGAAAGTTCTGGAACATTCTGTAATCTCTAACCATCATTATTTTATGTAAACAGAATTCTTGTCCAGTTACGAGGCTATTTTAAACAGACGATAAATTTATTTAAAAAAAAATATTATTTAACCAATTTATAATTGACTCCGAATTTTAAATATCTTAGGCAGACGATTTTTATACATGATTAAATTTAAGAGAAAAAGAAAAGAAATGAATTTATTAATATGCACATTATCGTTGACGGCGGAAAAATAAATAAATAGATAAAATAAAATAATGATATTTTTTGAAAGGTATGGTTTTGGAATAAATTTAATAAGAATTTCTTAAAAAGGGTTGATAAAAACATAGAAGAAATCAGTTTTATTTGGAATATTAAGAAATAAAGTTTTAATTAAGAATATTTTTAATTTAGAGCCATCTTTTTAAATTTACGCATACTGGAATAATGTTTTTTAAGGCAAATTAAGAATTTATATCGTCTGCACACAGATTAACAGATTAGATCTAGAAACAAGATTTGAATTTAATAATTTGAAGTAAGTACGGAACATTATTATAAGAAAATTAAGGTAGTATAAAGGTTAGTTTTGGCGAAAAAAAAATTTAAATTTGTAATATTATCCCCCCTCCCCAAGACTTTGTATGAAATTGATAGTTAAATAAAACTACAAGTTCAGACAACAGAAATATAATAATTTAGAAAAGTTAAATTTTGGAATAAAACTGTCAAACTCAGGAAGCCAAGAGATGGAAGAAAAGAAAATTAACGCAATATAAAAAATATTAGCGATTAAAATAAAATAGTTAAGAGAAAATAATTCTGAATTAAATTTAGGTAGGAGCATTTCCCTGAAAGAAATACAATAATGTTACAACATCACTTACCATTTGTAAGTGCATAGGAGATAATACATATAATAACAGTAAATAAGTTATGAATATTAATAAGCAAGAGATAAAAATATAATAAAAACAATAAAAGTTCGTTCTCATGGAAGTTTAAATAACTACAATGACTTAATGCATAGTTTATTTTAAATAAGTCCTTTAAATGAAAAAAGTCTTTCAAGAATATATAAAAGAGTCTTTTTCAATGTCCAGTGAATACAGTCTCTTTAATTAAATATCTCCAAATCTAGTTTAAGCTTTGTTTTTTATGTTATGTTGGATCCAACATCTTTCAATAATATATCAATTTTTCAATAATAAATAGCATCACTCTCAATATCAATAATAAATAATATAGAAAAATTTAAATAATAACAATGTCAACAATAATAAGTAATAGTATAATAAGACTCCATATCCTAATATTTTTCAATAAGAGTATTATTAATACTAAACTTCATCATAGAAATCATAATAATAATAATAATAGTAAAACAAGAGTATAATCAAAAGAAAATATCACTATTTGCTTATTATTGATAGGGAAAATATTGGTTGAGGATAAAAATAATTACATAGCAACTAAATAATTTTCTTATCTTCTAATAGCATAAGAAAGTATTTTTTGCTAGCCGAAAGCATAAATAAAAAAAAATCATAATAATTCCAAAATCCAAATAAAATTAAATCTAACTATTTAGAAAATGGACTCTCAACCAGTATTTCCTTACAATAATTCCTCTCTGATACTCTTTTACAAAATTGTCAAATTTGGTTATAAGTTTTCAATGCCAAATGTAGAATAATGTTTTATCCACACATGGTTTATAAACTTTAATAATAAAATACAATAGGAATGAAAGTTGTCATTCTTAATTGAGAAATGGAAATAAAAATAGTGTGCTTTTTTGAAAAACTTTTACTATCTAGTTTTCACAATCACTGAAAATCACATATTATGTTATAGGTTTGAGTAGAGTCATTAGATTTTATAACTATTATCATATAATATCTGCTGAATAAATAGAGTAATACTAATGTCAAATAAATGAGTAAATATAGTTAGACTTAAACACCCTTAAAATTAATTTATCAACATCAATTTGAAAACTTTTACAATCAAAGTGTTCACCTTATGCCTGCATAAGGAGCCCAATTTAATCCCAAAAACTCCCAAAAACAAGTAATATTCTTGTAGCGCTCCAAGAACATACCCGCTGATGTTGAAAATTATGGTTTTTTTATGGTAAATGGTTTTAATGGTTTAATGGTTTAATGGTATTTGGTAAATGGTTATGGTAAAAGTATTTTTTATGGTATTTTTTTATGGTTGTTTATGGTAAATTTAATCTATTGTCTTGACTTTAGTTTGATCTAGTGATTGTATCTGAGGTTTTGTTTGTTTTTTGGATTGCTCATGAAACAGTTTAAAATCTTCGGGTGAAAAATAGGGTCTTAATTTAGAAACATGCACAATAACGGAATTCTGTCCTGTCTCATAATTAAATTTATCTATTTCATAAGTTACATCAGAAAGTTTATTTATAATTTTATATGGTCCAGAGAAAGTAGGTTCTAATTTTCGAGTGTTAGGGTATTTAAATTCTTCATAAATTACAGAGTCTTGTATTTTTAATGGGCATTCAACAAAATTTCGATCATAGAGTCTTTTACTTTTAAGGTGAAATTCATGAGTTCGCGCTTTCGCAATTTTGAGGGCTTTGTCTACTGATGGGTATACATTTTAACTGCCTCACACAAAACCATTACCCACCATTTTTTTTTTTTTTTTTTTTTTTTTAAATCTGAATCAGAATTATCGAGAAATTGTGACTATTTTTAGCTGTTAACATTAACCAGAAATTTTATCTAATAAAAATAGAAATTGTAAATATCATAGTTATACCTTAAATTGGGATCAACTTTTAATTCTATTATTTTATAGATCATAAACAGATTCAAAAATTTTAATTATAGGTAATTTCTTACTTAAAATCACAAAATTTACTGAAAAAATTAATCATATTTATCGTCAAAATTCTAGCAACAGCCTTGCACAGTTCCATCTTTCTTACTGAATTTAAATAAATTATAAGAATCCGGGAACCAAAGCTCACTGTAACCAGAAATTCTAACAAATAACAGGAAAAACATAAATATTAACTTAATTTTCAGCTCAAATGTTTAGTTGTAGGAACATTATCATGAAAACACTGTATTCTGAGAATAGTTCTTGATAACAAACAATATCAATAAAATAGAAAATGTATCTTTTTTTTAAACAAAAATAACTTGAGCTTCTAAGTTCTTTTATACTTCACTCTTATTACGAACTTATCTTTAAACGTGCATAAAAATATCATAATAATCTTAATAAGTAACAGTAAATATCTTAGAACATCATACTCCTCAATTACATTTTTAAGAACAAGCATGTTTTCACTCCAACAAGTAATAATAATAATAGTTATAATAATAATAAGACTCATAACTAGATAAACAGATAAATAAATAAGGCTCACAGAAAAATAAACAAACAAATAAATAAACCTTACAAACAAAGAACTATCTACACAAATACAGTAAAAAGGATACACATAATAATTAAATACATCTAAAAATAACTCACGGATAAGGAGAAATTTTCAAGCTCATCCTAGGGGAGACAGGAATAACGAAAATTATGAAAGTAAGTAGTAATCTGTGTTCAGTTGTCTCTAAAAGTTTTTTTTTTTTTTTTTTTTTTTTTTTTTTTTCTTGTCATTATGACCATGATTATCTTGAGTCATCAGTTACACATAAACAGCAAAAAAGTGGAATATCAGGCCTCAGGAATTCACGAGATATTTAGAAGAAATCTTTCAAACCACTCGGACAGAAAGCTGTTTAACATTAAAATCTCCTCTGTTACATTCACTCGAGGAATCAAAAGATAATGGCAATTCTTGCTTAATAACACTTTCAACCATGGCGGGAAAAATTTTCGGCGATTCATATTTTTGTCATCACTTCGTTTCAGTAGATTCATTAGATTCATTTACATAGCATTTTACTTCTTCAGTAGATTCATTTCAAAATCCGAAACAGGCACTAGCACAGGCATTACCTATCCTGTGCGACTTTTCGATTAGTTGTGACGATTTCAGGAGAACTCGAATTATTTCCACTGGTTAAACAGAAACACGCAGTCATGGCAAGCGAGGGAAAAAACAAAAATAATAAATAAATGTAGAAGATCCAATAATTAGTCATGGGCTGCTGTAAATTCATTTATTAAATTCGTGATAATGAGGAAGGAAAAGCTCCTTGTTGCAAAAATTCCATCATTATTTCAGCGAGCTGTCCTCATCGAAGAAGCAACCCAAGAAATCTTCAGAATCTTCCTTTCATCTCGAGACTTCCCCCTTTTAAACTAAAAAGAAAGTTCTGGAACATTCTGTAATTTCTAACCATCATTATTTTATGTAAACAGAATTCTTGTCCAGTTACGAGGCTATTTTAAACAGACAATAAATTTATGTTAAAAAAAAATATTATTTAACCAATTTATAATTGACTCCGAATTTTAAATATCTTAGGCAGACGATTTTTATACGTGATTAATTTTAAGAGAAAAAGAAAAGAAATGAATTTATTAATATGCACATTATCGTTGACGGCGGAAAAATAAATAAATAGATAAAATAAAATAATGATATTTTTTGAAAGGTATGGTTTTGGAATAAATTTAATAAGAATTTCTTAAAAAGGGTTGATAAAAACATAGAAGAAATCAGTTTTATTTGGAATATTAAGAAATAAAGTTTTAATTAAGAATATTTTTAATTTAGAGCCATCTTTTTAAATTTACGCATACTGGAATAATGTTTTTTAAGGCAAATTAAGAATTTATACCGTCTGCACACAGATTAACAGATTAGATCTAGAAACAAGATTTGAATTTAATAATTTGAAGTAAGTACGGAACATTATTATAAGAAAATTAAGGTAGTATAAAGGTTAGTTTTGGCGAAAAAAAAAATTAAATTTGTAATATATATATATACTGATTTAGTTTTATACATGGTTGTTAAAGATCTTCAAACAATTTTGATTGTAGACGATTTCGGTTTTAATGATTTAATTAACTACCTTGAACCAAATTACAGGTTTGCTTTAAGTATATTTTTTTCCTATAAAAATATCTTTGCACGCGTATTTATATTTTATATTTGAAAACATTTTTATGATAAAGACGAATTTTTAGATTTCTTTTAAAAATCTGTTTATCATAAATTTTGTTTTTCTTTTCTCTTTTTTCTTTGATTGTAGAAATATACGAGTATTTGCTTTTTGTTTTTGAATGTCATATTTGAAGAAAAAAAATGTATCTTAAAATATAAATAAAAATTTTCAGAGATAATAATAATGTGATTGGAGTACAAATGTAGATATTGTTTGATAGGATGATCACGCAAGAAATAAAACATATTGCTTTTAAATTACTCCAGAAATTAAATTTTCACTATACATTATTACTTTAAGTGTATAATTAATGAGAAGATTTGTTTGTAAAAACATTTTCATCGATTAATTACATTTCATAATTTTATTGTTTAAATTTTCAAAGCTTTTACTCTTGCTAAATTGCTTTCTCCGATTATTCATTATTTTAATAAGTAATAAATTTTACAATTTAGACATGGTGTACTCAATTATGTATCGTTTTCGTAAATTTTCACTATACATTATTACTTTAAGTGTATAATTAATGAGAAGATTTGCTTGTAAAAACATTTTCTTCGATTAATTACATTTCATAATTTTATTGTTTAAATTTTCAAAGCTTTTACTTTTGCTAAATTGCTTTCTCCGATTATTCATTATTTTAATAAGTAATAAATTCTACAATTTATAAATGGTACTAAATTATGTATCGTTTTTTAATTGTGTTTGCCTTTTTTCATACAAAATTAAAAGCTTGATTAAATCCATGTTTTATGGAGAGATGGCAGCACTAAACAATATGTGAAGAGTAAAAAATACGAATTCTTCCAAAAAACTCATGTTGTAACTAGATTTTTTGCAGGTATTAGCCGGTTTCTGAGCAGTAACGAGTAGCGACTATTTTCAAACGGGTATTGAGTTTTAAAATAACGCCATCATACGGGTATTTATTTAGTCGTTAGTTTTACATATTATACGTATTACAAATTTAATTTTTTTCGCCAAAATTAACCTTATTCTTTATTAATTTCCTTTTAACAACATTCCGTACTTATTTTAACTTCTTAAATTAAAATCCTGTAACTATCAATCTTTATAGAAACGATATAAATTCTTAATTCACTTTTAAAAAACATTTATTCCAATATACGTAAATTTAAAAAAAGGCTCTAAAATAAAAATATTCTTATTTAAACTTTATTTCTTAATATACCAAATAAAACTCATTTTTTCCGTTTTTATCAGCATTTTTTAAAGAGAGTCTTATTAATTTATTCCAAAACCATACCTTTCAAAAAATATCATTCTTTTTATTTATTTATTTATTTATTTATTTCCCCTTCAACGTTTGATATTTGTGCGTATCAATAAATTCATTTCATTGCTTTTTTATTTTAAAATATCGTCTGCAGAATATTCAAAATTCTGAGTTCGATTATAAATTAGTTAAATAATATATATTTTTTTAAATTATCGTCTGAATGAAATGTTTAATCTCGACGCAGGACATGAATTCTGTTTACATGGGAAAATCATGGTTAGAGACGATAGAATATTCTGGAAGTTTTTGGTTTTAGATTTAAGAAGGAAGCTGAGAGGTGATGAGAGTTATTCTTTCCTTTTCTTCCGATGACTCTGTTAAGACAAATTGCGGAATAATGTTTTTATGATGAAATATTCTTATTCGAAAAGAGTATTTCCCGCTCTGTATGCCTTTCTTTTAACCCTGCTGTTCTGTTCGCATTTACTATACGTATGTAGTGTTCGGGTCAATGTGACCCAATTTAGAATATTACCTTTTCTAGCAGTAAATGAAAATAAATATTTTAGAAATAGTTTAAAAAATAGTAAAATAAGCTTAAATATATATCAAATAATACAAAACACTACTAAAATAACTTAAAAATATTTGAATACTTACTTTTATTTACAATTTGAACAAACATAGCTTACGTGAAATTTGTGTTTTTTTTTCAATTGTAACATAATATATTAGTTTTGTTGTCGTTGGTTGATGGGCTGAACTTGCATCTTGCACATTTAGTACACAATGAAGTGTTCTCATCTGATTCCGAGGGTACGTTTGCACTTTTACTACGCATTCTCTTCACAATTTTGACTGAATCTTCGCTTCTGGGAAGATGCTGTCTTACTTCAATGTGTGGAAAAATTAGAGATTTCCCCAATTCTTCTAAAGAGAGCCTTCATTTGGTTAATTTATTTTCATTCCATTTGCTGTTTATTGAAATCCACAGAATAAATGCATTGTAAGCAGATGTATCAAGCATATTATAGAATACTATAAAAGGCCAGCGATTTGTTTTTCTCTTAAAAGTGTACGTACTCAAAAGTTGATCAAGACTATCCACCGCCCCTTTAGTTGAATTAAAATCGAATATCATTTGTGGTTTTTTGTCAGGTCTGTCGCTAACTTCATTTTCATGATGAAAAGTGCTCATAAGAATAACATTTTTGTTCTTTTTAAGGATGTAGTTTACAACTGTTGTATCTTCTGTAAAATAAAATGATGAGCTGTGCACTTCTTTGTTTAGCATTTTCTCAGGAAGTTCGGGCTTATTTTTTCTAATGGTTCCAAGCATAGTCATTTTCCGTTCTAGAAGAAGTTTTTCCAAGTTATAGGGTGTGAAAAAGTTATCACATGTAACATTGTGCCCCGAATACCCATAAGTAAGGTCACTCAATACCCGCATACCCTGACTTTTCTCTGGCTTTGATCCTTGATTTTTTTCCAGCATAAATTTGTGCATTCAGTACATACAAAGTTTTGCTATCACATAAAGTCCATACTTTTATCCCATACTTGGAGGGTTTACTAGGTATATATTGTTTGAAAGGGTATCGTCCACGAAATCCTACCAATTGTTCATCTACAGTAACATTTTCACTTGGATTATACAGTTTAGGTTGAATTTCTATCCACTTTTCCCAAATATCTCGAACAGCAGCTAATTTATCTACAGACCTTCTTTCTTGCCTTGTAGATTTATTGTCAAAACGAATAACTCTCGTTATCATAGAAAGGTTTCGAGGGACATTGCAGCACGAAATATATTTCTACCTGTTTCTTGATTCCACAAACTTTTTGTTGATTCTCCATATGATTTGTACACACGAGCTAATAATAATAATCCGATGTATGCTTGAAAAGTTTCAGTATTAATATCTTTCCACTCTTTTTCATACACTTTTCTTCCTTCTATATTAGTCATTTTTATGATTTTGTTCTCGATTGTAGAATTGAATACCGTCGCAAATGTGCTTTTTATGTCAGTTATCCTTGTCGTTGCATATCTTGTGACACCTGGAGTAGTTTTTATAATTTTAGCAGACGTTAATTGACCAGAATGAATTAGGATTCAATTTCCATACTATTTCACGATTCGTAGACTGAATACTCTGTATATTGTGCGTCTTTTGAATATCAATATGAAAATAGTTGTCAGAACTTTCACTTTCAATTTCCTCACTTGTATGATTTTTATACTCAGACGCATTTTCCTCTTCGCTGTCTGAGGCTTCCATAAATTTAGCAATATCAGCGTCGCCCAAATTTCTACGATTCGTCATTTTTTTACTAATACTCAGAGATACAACTGTTCTTCAGAGTATTAGAAATTGAAATACAGCAAGAAAAAAAGAAACGCTACTAACAGGTACATTTTTTCCCCTTCCGCCAATGATATCAACATTTGACTTTGCTCTCTTGTCA
Organism: Maratus speculifer; assembly: GCA_964019185.1. Classification (NCBI taxonomy): domain Eukaryota; kingdom Metazoa; phylum Arthropoda; class Arachnida; order Araneae; family Salticidae; genus Maratus; species Maratus speculifer. The sequence continues at coordinate 355,838,307 of OZ025295.1, read as the reverse complement.
CGTGACCTGTGCCAAACGAAACAGATTTCGAAATAGATACGTTGCAGTAATTATATTTATTGAATGCTTCCAAAAAAAAAATTAAAAGTGCATGATAAAATTATTTTTTAACTCGGGTCAATATGACCCGAACAGTACATTAGGACTAAGTTAAAAAATATCTCTTGGAAATATAAATAAACGTAAATACTTCAAGGAATATATAGTTACATTACTAATGAACAAAGTCAAAAAGTTTCATGGAAATATCTCTGCGCTAATTTTTTTATAAGTGAACAAAAAAATTTTCGGGTCAAATAGACCCGAACAGAACAGCAGGGTTAATAAACTTTTTTGGAACAGCCATCTGTAGTTCAATGAAGCGGCTTGATTTATTTAATTTATTTTTTCTCCCTCGCTTTCCATGACTCTATGCTTAAAAAAGGGGAACCCGGTGATGATGCTTCTAGCTCCTAACTTAAAAATGTCACATACATAAGCAATTCAATGATATCGCATAGTAGGTAATGATTCTAGGTTTGTCTTATTGATCATGCACTATTTAAAATGGAGTCTTACTATTTTCATGTTACTGCATTTAAGGTATATAACCGTATCATATTTTGAATCCATGCATTTTTATCTAAGAGTTTGAGATCTGTTGCATCAAAATCTGAATATTTATAAAAATAATTATAGTACAAACTATGGCCAACTAGATCTATACGGCCCATCTATTTAAGATTAATGTGTGAAGCCTCTCGCCAAATGACTCTAATACCCTGCCCAAGTTATTATGACCATTCATGCAAACCCTGAACCAAAACAATGACCCTGTGCACTGAACAGAAAACAGCTTATTCAGTGCTAATTTGGGCAGAGTTTGCGCCATGCGGTCCAATGAAATCATTCAGGGTTTGAAGGTAATTCTAGCTTCCCTTTTTTGGCGGTTTTTAGCGAAACGCGCAGGCTGTTATATATCTAGTTGTCCATGGTACGAACATTTGCCACTTTCACTTTTAATTACCAACTTTGCTTAGTAATGATCTACTTTTCATTTATGTAGAAATACCATTTTTATGTAATTGCATATTATGAGTAATCTCATGAATTCCCCCTTCCCCCCAAAGAAAAATGATCAAACTAAAGGATTTAGCGTCAATGTATTTGCTATATAAATTAAATTCCAAAAATATCATTCCTGAACACACATGTATTTTTTACTAATCTTATTCGTACTATTAGAATTTAAGTAAAATGCGAATATGCCCTGGTGAAATTTTTACATTGATCAAAATAGTGTAATTTTGTCAAATGAGCAAAAATAAATGTGATTAAAAGTGGAAAAAACATTATTTGAGGTCAAATAATTGTAAAATTTTCTTTCTATAAAATAATTTTTTTTACTCGCACATAAAACAAAGAGAGAATATTATGAAATGCGATAAAAAAACTCCTATCGTTATTAACCTCTTAACTCTTTAACGTTCATTGGTTTCGCCACGAAACCACAAAATTTTTATTCCGATATGCAACACTGACACCGGTATTTTTATCTAAAAATATCCCTTTTATTATGTATGTTAAAAATCACGTTTTCTTATTTAGAAATATATTTGTTCTGAATTACCGGTGTCAATCATTTATTTCGACATCTTAGCAATGAAAATGCTATGATCTTTAAAGGGTTAACTGGGTTGCCCAAACTGACTTCGAGCAGGAACTCTTTGCACGCTTCGTTACTTAAAGCGTTTTGACACCACTAATTTTTAACTGAAAATTTATCTTTATTGATTGGCAGACGTTTTTCGATTAAGTGAAGCAACTATTTTAGTATGGAAAATGTTGTTTAAAGCCCCTATTTTTAATTTATGTTGTCAGGAACAATGCCACAGTTAAGAAGTTAAAAAAAAGAAAAAGAAAAAAAATCGCGAAAATAGGAGTATATGACAGACGAATAAAAGTAAATAAGGGAGAAATCTTTTAGAATTTCCTCTCAAATTTTCACACTTTGCTTGAGTTCTGAAAAATGTCAGAATTTATTGAAGTATTGCGAACTTCATAATGTCTTTGACATTAACTTATTTCATAACAACATATTTGAAAAAAGAATGAAAGTTGTATTTTCTTTTCTTTGCTGTTGTTTTTCCTTTTGTATTGAAAAAATGACATACTTTTATAAGGGAAAGTATATAATAATAAATGTTGGGCGTTGTCAAGCATTTAAAAAAATCCTAGAAAACAGGAATTCGGCATTTTCTGAATTTACTACCGCCCCGATGGAAATATATATATATATATATATTTCCATCATGTGTGTGTATATATATATATGTGTGTGTGTGTGTGTGTGTTTGTGTGTGCGTGTGTTACATAAAAAAAAGTTCTATGCATTATCAATATTTCCCTGTTTTTTAACCTCCTGAGTCCTCAGACAAATATTGCGATTGATCGCAAAAATTCTCTAAAATTCCTGTAAATCCGCAAACATGTATCAGTAAATTTATCAATGCGTATGATATGCATGCATTAATAAAAAATGTCTAGAAGTAATTTCAACTATTGTACATACGTTTAAATTTATTTATATGATGTTCTTTAGTGTCTCTTACAGGCGACATCACGACTGAAAAGGTTAACTCCTTTGCGACAAAAGTCTTTTGCGAAATTTTTAATGTTTTGTCACCGGATTTTAGAAACAGAAATTTGTGTGTTAATATATCGATAAAATCCTCCGATGTGGACGAGCGACACGTGCCGCAAAAGGACGAAATAATCCTTGTTTATTCCCACCAGTAAAATTTTACTGTTAACCCTTTGCGGCGCAGTGGTTTCGTAGAAATACCACTTAATTTTAATTCCCAAACACCACATTCGCACCGGAATTTTCTTTAAAAAAATAACGGTTTATTGAATGCGTAAAATACAGCGTTTTCTTATTTACAAATAAAGTTGTTTTTAAATTCCGGTGTCAGCCATTAATTTCAAAACTTAAGGAATTAATTTGCCCTGCGCCGCAAGGGGTTAAATTTGCCTTATTTAATCGGAGCATTTTCTCAATTTAATAAGACACAAATTTCTGTTTTTAAAAACCGGTGACAAAATTTTAAAAATTTCATAAAAGCGCGAAGGGTTCAAAAAGGCAAGTTTTCCAGTAATTTTTTATTGGTGGCGATAAACGCGGATTCTTAAGTCTTTTTGCGGCACTTATACTTGACGCTCGTCCCCAAAGGGTTAATAATAGATATTATATTCCCTTGAAGGGCGTTGAGTATAATATATCCCACGATCAATTCTGAAATGATACAATAGCACCGGAATTTTGGAATATAATTTTGCTATTATAACTATTCGTGAGAGAATTTTTTTAATTATTTTCAAATAATTATATTAAAAATCTCAATATAAATCAATTATTTTAACATGTAATTAACATAAGTATTGTGCACCTGAAACCGTTAAGTCACTTTTTAATTTCTCTTTAACCCTTTATGTCCCGACGTTACTTATAAGTACCGTTAAAATAACTAATTATAAAATTACTTTAAAACGTCAGTTAGTTCTAATACTGTTTAGAAATTGTTACAGATACATTACCTTATCTTGTTCCAAAAACGCATTATTGGTTACACAAAACAAATATATTATTTAAAGGATGATTTTTTTTTTTTTTTTTTTTTTTTTTTTTTTTTTTTTTTTTTTTTTTTTTTTGCCTTTGCATTTTTTCTGATATCTTACCGCTGAGGGAAGGGAAAGGATATTTTTCAATGCGGGAATATTTCTATATTTGTATTATAAGAACATCATATGTGTACATTTTATAATTCTACAAAATACTAAGAAAACAATTAAAAATAAAAGATTTGAGTGGGGTTATAAAAATTGCACAAAATCCCTGTAAATTCAAATTTAATTAATCCTCCTAAATCCTTCAGTCTTTCTAAAATCTCTCAAATATTTATTAAATGATTATGTAAATCTATTAATTTAGTTTAAACAATTTGTGTAAAACGCTTTCGAATGTAAAATTTTCATATATTCATAATGCGGTAGATAGAGAATAAAATTAATAACACTTATATTAATAATAATTCAAATTTAATTAATCCTACTAAATCCTCCAGTCTTTCTAAAATCTCTCAAATATTTATTAAATGATTATGTAAATCTATTAATTTAGTTTAAACAATTTGTGTAAAACGCTTTCGAATGTAAAATTTTCATATATTCATAATGCGGTAGATAGAGAATAAAATTAATAACACTTATATTAATAATAATTCAAATTTAATTAATCCTACTAAATCCTCCAGTCTTTCTAAAATCTCTCAAATATTTATTAAATGATTATGTAAATCTATTAATTTAGTTTAAACAATTTGTGTAAAACGCTTTCGAATGTAAAATTTTCATATATTCATAATGCGGTAGATAGAGAATAAAATTAATAACACTTATATTAATAATAATTCAAATTTAATTAATCCTACTAAATCCTCCAGTCTTTCTAAAATCTCTCAAATATTTATTAAATGATTATGTAAATCTATTAATTTAGTTTAAACAATTTGTGTAAAACGCTTTCGAATGTAAAATTTTCATATATTCATAATGCGGTAGATAGAGAATAAAATTAATAACACTTATATTAATAATAATTCAAATTTAATTAATCCTACTAAATCCTCCAGTCTTTCTAAAATCTCTCAAATATTTATTAAATGATTATGTAAATCTATTAATTTAGTTTAAACAATTTGTGTAAAACGCTTTCGAATGTAAAATTTTCATACATTCATAATGCGGTAGATAGAGAATAAAATTAATAACACTTATATTAATAATAATTCAAATTTAATTAATCCTACTAAATCCTCCAGTCTTTCTAAAATCTCTCAAATATTTATTAAATGATTATGTAAATCTATTAATTTAGTTTAAACAATTTGTGTAAAACGCTTTCGAATGTAAAATTTTCATATATTCATAATGCGGTAGATAGAGAATAAAATTAATAACACTTATATTAATAATAATTCAAATTTAATTAATCCTACTAAATCCTCCAGTCTTTCTAAAATCTCTCAAATATTTATTAAATGATTATGTAAATCTATTAATTTAGTTTAAACAATTTGTGTAAAACGCTTTCGAATGTAAAATTTTCATATATTCATAATGCGGTAGATAGAGAATAAAATTAATAACACTTATATTAATAATAATTCAAATTTAATTAATCCTACTAAATCCTCCAGTCTTTCTAAAATCTCTCAAATATTTATTAAATGATTATGTAAATCTATTAATTTAGTTTAAACAATTTGTGTAAAACGCTTTCGAATGTAAAATTTTCATATATTCATAATGCGGTAGATAGAGAATAAAATTAATAACACTTATATTAATAATAATTCAAATTTAATTAATCCTACTAAATCCTCCAGTCTTTCTAAAATCTCTCAAATATTTATTAAATGATTATGTAAATCTATTAATTTAGTTTAAACAATTTGTGTAAAACGCTTTCGAATGTAAAATTTTCATATATTCATAATGCGGTAGATAGAGAATAAAATTAATAACACTTATATTAATAATAATTCAAATTTAATTAATCCTACTAAATCCTCCAGTCTTTCTAAAATCTCTCAAATATTTATTAAATGATTATGTAAATCTATTAATTTAGTTTAAACAATTTGTGTAAAACGCTTTCGAATGTAAAATTTTCATATATTCATAATGCGGTAGATAGAGAATAAAATTAATAACACTTATATTAATAATAATTCAAATTTAATTAATCCTACTAAATCCTCCAGTCTTTCTAAAATCTCTCAAATATTTATTAAATGATTATGTAAATCTATTAATTTAGTTTAAACAATTTGTGTAAAACGCTTTCGAATGTAAAATTTTCATATATTCATAATGCGGTAGATAGAGAATAAAATTAATAACACTTATATTAATAATAATTCAAATTTAATTAATCCTACTAAATCCTCCAGTCTTTCTAAAATCTCTCAAATATTTATTAAATGATTATGTAAATCTATTAATTTAGTTTAAACAATTTGTGTAAAACGCTTTCGAATGTAAAATTTTCATATATTCATAATGCGGTAGATAGAGAATAAAATTAATAACACTTATATTAATAATAATTCAAATTTAATTAATCCTACTAAATCCTCCAGTCTTTCTAAAATCTCTCAAATATTTATTAAATGATTATGTAAATCTATTAATTTAGTTTAAACAATTTGTGTAAAACGCTTTCGAATGTAAAATTTTCATATATTCATAATGCGGTAGATAGAGAATAAAATTAATAACACTTATATTAATAATAATCGTATTCAAAAGCTTTTAGACCTTTCATAAATTTTTACAGTTGTGCAATCTGTAATAATCTGAGTGTAGCTAGTTTTTATTACGGAATGTTTTGAAGAGTCACGTTTTTATTAACCCGCGAGTAGTCGCGACTTTTTTCACAACGTCATTAGTCGCGCTCGGTCTTTTCGCCGCTGGCCCCCCACATACCAAATATGTAAAATAAGAAATATTTTTCACCTAATATACGAAAATAATGTTACAACGAAGATTTAAATTTGCAGTTTTCTTAAATTATGCATGTTATTCATGAGATCTGGAGTAATTGAAAAAAGTAACAAGAACTGACATTAGTGATTTTTACGTAGACTTTTTCGCTAATTTCAACTTTGTTTCTAAAAATGTACCTGAAAGAAAAACAGAAGTGTCCTGTTACTTCACTAAGGTGGTCGAGAAACCTTCAAAGTCAGCTACATGGTAGATCTCCGTTGTATTTGTAATGTGATATAAGGTAGGAGAAGATAAGTTATACGGGCGGCGAAAAGACCGACACGCGACTACTGACGGGTTAAACAGTAAGAAAATTGTTGCTGTTTTGATCTAGAAAGAAGTTTGTGGTGTCCGCATTTCATTATTAGATATATTTTTTCATGATTGTTCCAGAAATATGAATTTTTAATCCATGGTGTGCGTAATATATGACTCTAATATTAAGTAAGCTATATTTTGAACATCATAAAAATGATGATTTTACTGATTTTTATTATGGGAATGTGAAACATTCAAACATTTTTCTTAGGACAATGGATGTCCGCTTTTTATTTTATCTACGAAATTCTTTAAATTTGGAAGAACTTTTATTTCATTATGAAATCGAAATATCGTGGTTAATAAAGAAGAAGGTAATAAAGGTACAAAATAGGTAGAAGCAAATTATCAGATATGGAAAAATATCGAATCCAACAAAAAACGTTGTATGATAGATCGTCTTGTAACCCTATGCGGCGCAGGGCAAATTCTCTGTTTAAATGTTGAAATTAATGACTGACACCGGAATTCGATAACAATTTTATTTGTAAATAATAATAAAAAAAAAAATACATTTCACAAATTTAATAAACCGTAAATTTTTCTACCAAAATTCCGGTGCCAATGTGGCATTTGGGAATTAAAATTAAGTGGTTTCATAGATATACCACCTTGCCGCAAGGGGTTATATATATATATATCACAATTTATTTATAAGTCTTAAATTTTATAAAATCATTTTCGGAATACTTGTTGTAATTTGTTAAATTATATTATCATTATTATTTTTTACTTTCAGTCTTCATACCACAAATTTACCTTCCCAGACTGTGCTTTTTACTTCAAAAACAATACTCTAACAGTTAACCCTGGAGGACGCGCGCTGGGCCTTTTAAACCCGGAGTGCAAATGGTTTTTGCAATTGCAACCACTAATTTTTTAAAGTAATTTTCAACATATTTTTTCACAGAATTTATAAGGATTGTCTCCGTTTAAATAAAATGATTGTTATAATTTGATTTTATTGGTGAGAAAGTTAAAATCATTTATATCCTGGGTAAGCGAGCGTTCTCCCGGGTTACTATATTCTTTCGGCTTAACTCTCTCCGCTCTCGAATTTTTTAGCCTAGCTGACCATCTTCAGAAGTGCTCCTATTACTGATTATTTCGTATCCGCAGAGCTGACATGTAGCGGTTTTTTGTACACCACAATTATCTTATTACAATTAGTTAGAGAAAATCTGATTCTTTTAAATTGCCCAACTGCTAAATTCTCCAATTCAATTTAAAAAAAACCATTTTTTGATGATATAAGAATAGTGGTATCCAAAAAGCCTGAGAATCACCAGTTCTGTTTCCGTGCTGCGTCGATATTTCTCTTCCTCGCCGATGCAAAATGCCGATGTAATGAATTTGAAGATCAGATAGAAGAGTAGAATATTTACCTTAATTCATAGCTGCCAACTCTTCTGATTTTTTGGCCCGGAAAAATTTACCCTAATTTCCTGCCTATAATCCGCGGATCAAACAATTCTTTTTCGACCCAGAAATTTTATTTCGTAAATGAAGGCAAATATTTACGGCGATCTGAAAAGTTATATTTTATTTAATAAAATTTCTGGGTCGAAAAATGATTGTTTGATCCGCGGATTATACGCAGGAAATTAGGGTGATAGAAAATTTTGACTTATTTAATCGGCAGATTACGGCGATTTGAAATAGTACCGCAATTTCGGGTGTATAAGCCGCAGATCAAACAATTCTTTTTCGACCCAGAATTTTTTAAGAAACAAATATAACTAGTTAGATCGCCGTAAATATTTGTCTTCAATCACTAAATAAGATTTCTGGGTACAAAAATAATTGTTTGATCCACGGCTTATACACCCGAAATTACGGTAAAACTTTCTATAAAATTTTTCCGGGCCAAACGGCACCAGTAATATTTTAATAGAATTTTGCTTTATAATAAAAGGCCTAAATTAAGGAATTCAAAATATCCAAAAAATTCGTTTGTAAATTCCGGTGTCAGTTGATAATTTCTCATTTTGCTAACAGATTTTGCCCGTGCCGGAAAGGGTTAATTAATGAAAAAAATATATGTTCAGATGTTGCGTCCAGTACGTTACGAAATTCCTGATACTAATACTGCTAAAGCTCTTTTTGAAATGTACGAACCCTGTTATGGCGAAATCCTCTGATTATTGAATCCGTCGTCTGATCACCACTTACGCCGTGACAACAACTGCGAAAAATCATCCTGTGTCCTTAAATGGTATTATATTTTAATGCCCCATTAATCATTGAAAAAGACCCGGATGATAATGTTAAGTCTATGGGAGAGGTTTTTTTTTTTTGAAATATCTCCCTCAAATGTTAACATGTTTACATGATTTTTTTTGCATAGGATAGCTGAGGATGGTTTAAAACCGAGCTAGTTTTATCTTTTTCGATTTTGATTATATAATTTTTATATTATGAGAGTTTCAATTGCAGAATTCTAACTGGTTTGGAAAAACAAACAAATGTTTTTAGAAAAATCTGCAACCAAAATTGAAAAAGTGAAAACTACCCCGGTTGTAGATCGGCCTCATCTATCCTATGAAAAAAATCGTCGAAAAATATTAAAATTTGAGCGAGATATTTGAAAAGAACGCCCCTATAGACTTTACATTATCATCTAGAGACTAGTGTGTGGCCTTAACACTAGAACGCCGGGAAATTTTGCGCAACTTTTATAAAATATATTTAAAACCAGAAAAATCATTAGAAATTATTTAATTTATTTGGTTAGCTCTTTTCATTGAGGCTGATACAACACTTATTTTTTAAAGATTTTTCTGGTTCGAATCGCCAATTAGTCCAATGATCGGTGTCGTATTGACACCTTTCCGGCGTTCTAGTGTTAATATATTTAAATATTTTTCACGTCGATCAAATAAATGTGCATTCTAAAAATAGACACAGTTCGGATATTCGATCTGAAATCAGCTACTATCAACAACTTCACAAATTCAAAAGCATAACTCGACTGCAGTAATATTAAACCTATACCACCCATATAGTACAAAACATATTTTAGTTTTAAGTCATAAAACAAACGTTTTTATTAAATATAAAATGACGTCATTCTCATCTGCTGAAAAAATCCACATTTAAGTTCTAGTCTTAGACAACATCTATAGAAGAGTATGCATGTAACGCAGATTAATGCAAAATTCCAACAAAAAACAATGTTGTCATGAAAAAAAAACATAACAAAAAATAGGCTATTTAATAATTCATTTACATTCATAGGTTTACAACAATTATATACAGGGTGTTTCTAAATTCATGGTACAAACTTTAAGGGATGGTAGTACACATCAAGATAAACAATATTAAATGGGATACTAAGGGTCCCAAACGTCTTCCGAAGGAGATAGGCGCCATTAAAGTTTAGGGTCTAAAAATTCAAATGATTATAAAAAGCAGAAAAATTGGTCGATTCGTTTGCGGTTTTCACTAAAACTATTCTTTTTGTCAGTATTGTCTTGAAAATTAATTATAAAGATAAATTTCAAAAAATGCCGTAGAGGGCGCTTTAGACATTGGAGTAACGAACAACTATTTTTTAACGTTATTTTTTGCATCTCATTAAATTTTTTTAGAAACTTAGACACAAACTTAAATTTTGAGCTCATTCAGAGTCAATTAATTAATTATTAGCTAAATCATTGGGAGTGGTTAAGTAGCGCAAACTGAACTGTGGGGGAGGAGGTTCCAATTTCAAATGATTGTAAAAAACGAAAAATTAGTTAATTGATTTGCGATTTTCACTAAACTTATTTTTTATGTCAGTATTATCATGGAACTAAATTATAAAAATAAAACTCAAAAAATGCCGATAGAGGGCGCTTTAGACTTTGGAGAAACATACAACTATTCTTTACCGTTATTTTTTGCATCTCATAAAGTTTTTTTAGAAGCTTAGACCTAAACTTAAATTTTGAGATGAAAATCTGAATCGTTGGGGGTGGTCAAGTAGAGAAAACCCAACTGTTGTTGAGTTTCTAATTTCAAAAAATTCCGTTAGAGGGCGCCTTAAACTTTAGAGTAAACAACAACTCTTTTTATCCGTTATTTTTTGTATCTAATTAAATGCTTGTAAAAGTTCAAACTTAAATTTTGAACTCAAAATCTGCGTCGTTGTGAGTAATTAAGAAGCGGAAAATTGAATTGTGTTCGAGGGGTAGGGAGGGTGACATTTCATATCCTGAACACAGTTCAGTTTGCGCTTCTTAACCCCTCGCATCGATATAGAATTTGAGCTCAAAATTTAAGTCTAACTTTTGCAAGCATTTAATTAGATACAAAAAATAGCGGTAAAAATAGTTGTTGGTTACTCTAAAGTTTAAGGCGCCCTGTAAGGGAATTTTTGGAAATTTATCTTTAAAATATATTTTCAAGAAAATATTGACAAAAAGAATAATTTTAGCGAAAACCGACCAATTTTTCCGTTTTTTTATAATCATTAGAAATTTGAACCTCCCCACCCCCATTAAACACTGTTCAGTTTGCGCTACTCAACCACTCCCAACAATTCAGCTTTTCATCTCAAAATTTAAGTTTATGTCTAAGCTTCTAAAAAAATTAAGAGGTGCAAAAAATAACGGTAAAAACAGTTGTACGCTACTCCAAAGTCTAAAGCGCCCGCTATCGGCATTTTTTGAATTTTATCTTTATAATTTATTTTCAATGTAATACTGACATAAAGAATAAATTTTAGCGTAAATCTCAAATCAATTGACTAATTTTTCCGTTTTTTATAATCATTCGAAATTTGAACCTCCCCCCACAGTTCAGTTTGCGCTACTTATCCACTCCCAACGATTTAGATTTTGAGCTCAAAATTTTAGTTTGTCTAAGCTTCTAAAAAAATTTAATCAGATGCAAAAAATAACGATAAAAAGAGTTGTTCGTTACCCCAAAGTATAAGGCGCCCTCTATCGGCATTTTTTGAAATTTATCTTTACAATTAATTTTCAAGGCAATACAGACATAAAGAATAGTTTTACTGAAAACCGCAAACGAATCGACCAATTTTTCTGTTTTTTATAATCATTTGAATTTTTGGACCCTAAACTTTAATGGCGCCTATCTCCTTCGGAAGACGTTTGGGACCCTCAGTTTCCTATTTAATATTGTTTGTCTTGATAAGTACTATCACCCCTTAAAGTTTGTAACATGAATTTAGAAACACCCTGTAGATACTTAACCCTTTGAGCTCTGGAGTGTATTTTTCTTCAAAATTCCAAATATCATATTGTCACCAATATTTTGCAAAGAAATAAAACAGTTAGCGATTAACACGGAAAAATGCATCAAACCTTTTTCAAATAAATTTTTTTGAATTTTCTGGTGCCAGTGTGATATTTCGTAATTAAAATTATGTGGTAGAAAATTCTACCATCAGAGCTCAAGGGGTTAAGTATAATTTATATTGTGTAATTGTTATAAATGTTTTATAAGAATTCATTCATTTTTTTCAAAATAGCATGTATTTCAATTGCATTTTTTTTCATTTGTTATGGAACATAGCAACAAAAAAAGTTATAATTACTATTTTCCATATATTATTTTTCCTCTAGTTTCTACAGAAATTGAATACTTTAGTTGTCAATATTAAACAAATGACGATAAAAACTACCAATAATAATAAAAAAAATAATATCTTAATCAAACTTGAGAGGCATTTTTAAACAAATTGCATTTTAACCCCTTGAAGCGCGGTGGTTTCATAGATACTACTTAATTTTAATTTCCAAACGCCACATTTTCACCGAAATTTCGTTTAACCTTCCGTCTACCAGACAAAACACCCATTTATCTACGGCAACACCTAATTTTAATTCCAAACTTGCAAACGGCACCAGTAATATTTTAATATAATTTTGCTTTTACAATGAAAGCTTAAATTAAGGAATTCGTAATATCTAGACAAGTCCTTTATAAATTCCGGTGTCAATCGACAATTTCTCATTTTACCATTGACACCTGAAATATTGCTGTCGGGTCCAATGGACCCGTCTGGTAGACGGAAGGTTGAAAAAATTAAGGTATATGGAATGTGTGAAACTTAGCGTTTTCACATTTACAAATAAAATTGTTTTCAAATTTTTCCGGTGTAAATAAAGTTGTTTTCAAATTCCGGTGTCAGTCATTAATTACAACACTTAAGCAATGAATTTTCCCTGCGCCGCAAAGGGATAAAGTACTTTTTTTAATCCTAATATAGCGGTGTAAAAATTAAGAATGTGTAAAACATAGAATTAAAAAGAAAATTGCAATAGTTATTACCCCTATTTAACCATACAATGACACATGTGCTTTGTTTTACGATTGCATTATATAATGAGAAGTTATTTTTTAGAGACAATACTTTAACTAATGCATATCGGAGGCTAACACCTTTATAGAAATGTTTGTGGATTATGTTTAATAATTATTTTCTATATCGAGGCGGTGTCAAAAGCACTAAGAGAAGTTCTCTTCAAGATTTATACTATCAAACTGCAACCAACTGACTTTTTTTTTTTTTTTTTTTTTTTTTTTTTTTTGCACTACATGAATTTAACAGAATATTTTACCTTTTTTTAATCCCCGAAATCTTTCGATTAAATGAAGCAAAATTATCAATTAATTTTTTCTCAAACAAATATAATAATCGCTGTAAGTGTTCTTAAGGGGTATATTGTAATCTTAAGGGGACAGGTGGTCATTAAAAACCAAATACCTCTATTTTCAATAGATTCATTTGGCAAACGTGTTAATGACAAGCTCTAACATTTATATCCAAAATTTGCGGAAAAAAATAATAAAAAGGTTTTTAATTATTCATTTTTTTTATTTTTTAATTAGCGAAAAATTGCCATATTTTAAAATGTGCCATGTGCATTTTTTTTCTTTGCATAATACGACAATATTATATCTTACAATGGAATTTGTAAAAGTTCACTAAATATAGAAGTAAAAAAAAATGTGTTCCATTTTTTCAAAAAAGTAGCTATATATTTTCATATTCACATAAAATTAAAGAATAAAGTATTCCTGAAATGCAACTTTTTATGCTAACAGTTATTTATTATTGTATAAAATATATAAAGGAAAATTTTAAAAGAATGCATGTGGAATGTTCTAAAGGTTAAAAATGTCAAAAATTTTCAATTTTGAGAAAACAGCTTTTTAAGTAAAACAAACTGCATAATTATATACAGTTTTTACAAATACATAAAGTACCTCTATGGAGAAACTTCAAACTTGAAAAATTATTTTTGCATCAGATAGATTTTAACACAAGATTCACACAGATTTACCACTAAATTTTAAGAATATTTTCAAAGTATTTCACAGTCGAAAAAAGTTGCAAAATCTGTGAATGAAGGTGGTGATTATGATTTCTCTGTTTTAAAATTTAAATGTAAATTTTTTTGTCTTTAATAGCAGTGTCTATTAAGTGATATGTCTTTAATAGTGGTGTCCTTAAAAATATAAGGAGTGTGCGAACCTTGTAGCATCTAGTTTCATAATTCTCGAAAAGAAAGAGAAAATCCATTTATCATCCAATATCGTGATTTTGAATATCCATTGTCACCCTACTAAGCGATACTTGGGGGTCATACCTCAAATACTAAGCGAATCTTGGGGGGGGGGGGGTTAAACATTTTACATTTTGAAAGATTTTTCACAACGACACAAAATTTATAACATTTTTTTTTTCGATTATTATTAGATAAAATTTTCTACGAAATAACTTTTTATTCAGACCTAAATTTATGACTGCTATGTTAAAATTAATTTGATTTCAACTTTCTTCATTAAAATTCTGATTCCTTAAGGCCTTTCTTCGTTAAAAGGAATTTCATCTATAGTCGCCTGATAAATGAAACTCTAGGAGAATTTTCTCTTAACCCCTTGCGGCGCGGTGGTTTCATAGATATAACACTTAATTATAATTCCCGAACGCCACATTTGCACCGGAATTTTGCTTTAAAAAATTACAATTTATTGAATACGTGAAATACGGCGTTTTCATATTTATAAATAAAGTTGTTTTAAAATTCCGGTGTCAGTCATTAATTTCAACACTTAGGCAATGAATTTGTCCTGTGCCACAAAGGGTTAAACGGTAATTGTGATTTTGCAAAGTCTGTATAATAGAAATATATTTTGCTTCTGCACCTAATCTTGTTTAAAAGATTGTAATTTAATACATACAAGAAAAATTAACTTACACACAACTAAATAGATGTGTAATGCGTGCGTTAATATGACCCTGGTTTAATAAATTTTGATCCAGAATTTTTTCAAAGTAATGAAATGAAATATGTCATTTACTAACCAGTAATTAAATAAATAAAGATTCATGAAATAGTTTTTTTTTCAAGTAAGGTTAGCCTGGATTAAACAAATACAGGTATTACAGAAGGTTAGTTGAAAGTTGGCAGCTATGTAAATATATAAAATAGAAGCGTTTGGTATAATTGAGTTATTTTTTCTTTGGAGTTTTTCATTCCATTTTATATCATAATTTAAAGAAAAACAGAATGTGAAAACTTTTAACAAAATTTTATTTTTATACAGTTGATAAAAATTTCAAATAAAATAGGCAAAGCATTAAAATCTAGCATTAAAATTTTCCATTCTCCTTTTTTCTGTAATAAATACTTTCAAATGTCAGGGAAAAAAACATATTTTTGTGTGCATGCCTGTTCGTTCACTCTTTATCTGCACTTTGCGTTTTACATTTATAAAATATGCATTTCACAGTACTTTTATTACATTCAATTTTTGATTTCTGTAATCATATTTGATTCTTCGATTAAAGAAATAGTCATTAAATGCCTTCTCTAACAAAGCTTTTTGAATAATTTTTAATCTTTTTGTGCCGCTTTTTCAAAAGAGAAAATTTTATCAGATCGAATCGCGATAATGTTCTATTTAACACTATCAACCCGGCGCGTATTACCAGTAGCCCACAAAAAAAATTTAAGAATCCCTATTTACCCACACCAGTAAAATTTTAAAATTTAACTGTGAAGTTTGTGTTATTTAATTGCCGCATTGTCTCGAATTTAGTTCCGATAGAAGGCTGGGAGTGGGCAGATATGAAATTGGGATTTTTGAATCAAAATAAGAACTAGAGCCACACATACTAGTAAATTTCTTATTAAATTTTTTAACAATTACCGCAACCTAATATTCTTTTTATAGCATTTTAGTTTTTAATTTCTGTATTTTTACACAGTAGCTCATTAACCCAGTTTTTAAATTATTTTTTTAATTTCTATTTTTAATTTTTAAATTCAGTAAATTATTGTCGGTTCCTGCTATTGCTATCATTCAGGTCTTTAGACTGCTCTCCTGTACTCTACACCAGTCACTAACCGGGGATGTGTGGTTTAGCCACAGGCGCCTCGGGAAAAACCTTATTCGAAGACTCTATTTACAAAAGCACAAATTTCTGTTTTTTGAAAACCGGTGGGGAAGCATTAAAAATTCCGTAAATGGGTCCCGTCGCGAATGTGTTAAAACCCTTTCCGGCACACTGTGCCCGGTCTGGGATACTTAATTTTAATTCCAAGCTTGCAAACGGCACCAATAATATTTTAGTAAAATTTTGCTATTATAATACAGTAAAACCTCCATAACGGACACTCCCGAATAGCGGACACCTCTATTTAACGGACAGTTTTCCAATCCCCACTCCCAAAACCTAAATTTTTGTATGTTTAACCTCTGAATAACGGACATTCCGAATAGCGGACACTTTATTCGGCGATAAAGGATGAAAAAATATTTTTTAAAGAGAAAAAAATATGAAAAAAAAAAGGCAAAAAAGCCTCTGAATTTTTCAAGACAACGTAACACAAATTTTGTGATCACAGATAAATTTAAATAAAGAGCTGGGGGAAATTCTCCCCCCCCCCTCTCACGTTCAGTGCTAAATTCAGGATGATGCCCGGGAGGAATATCTCCCAGAGTATTGAAATGTCACTCAAGAATATTTTTTAGATTTTATGCCTTTAAAGGTCACAAAGTGCAATTCTTCCCTTACTAGTCCGGAACTCTACAATGTCCAATACGTCACATAGAAGAACAAATTACATGTAATCTCAAACAAAAGTAAACTTTTGTAACAGATTATTATACGAGAATATAATAAACAGTGGATAAAATTATGCACAATTTTATTGCTTAAAAAATAATTTTAATTTCTGATTAATTATATAATAAAAGTTTTAGGACATATAAAAGTAAATAAATGAAGCATTAAGCATTTCTTAGCTACTTTTAAATCTCTGACGTTTTCCCAATAGCGGACACCTCCGAATAGCGGACAATTTCTGTGTTCCCGAGGTGTCCGTTATTTAGAGGTTTTACTGTAAAAGGCTAAATTATAGAATTCAAAGTATCTAAAATATTCATTTGTGAATTCCGGTGTCAGTCGATAATTTCTCATTTTACTACAGATTTTGTCCGTGCCGAAAAGGATTAAATAAGTATAAATTTACGATAAAAATATAAGTGGTGGAAATTATGACGTGTACCGATCGCTTGTCCACAAGGAGTTAACCATTTCAGACTTAATGTATCCTAAAGGATACGAATCTTTACAATTTTTTCACGTATGTAAATAATGTTTAAAAAAGAGAAATTGGTGTGAATGGAGCCTAACAAATATTAGATCTAAACAAAATAGGCAATTTCCTTCTTTAACCCTTTCCGGCACACTGTACCCGGTCTGGGATACCTAATTTTAATTCCAAACTTGCAAACGGCACCAATAATATTTTAGTAAAATTTTACATTTATAATGAAAGGCCTTAATTAAGGAATTCAAAATATCTAAAAAATTCGTTTGTGAATTCCGGTGTCAGTCGATAACTTCTCATTTTACTACAGATTTCGCCCGTGCCGGAAAGGGTTAAGCGATATTTTAGCGAGCTACTTGTTATATAAAAATGGCTTGCAGCAGAAAAGTACGACATATACAAAAACTAAAATGTAAATATTTTAAAGAGAGAGTTCATTAGTAATACAAGATTACTAAATCTATATTTATTTTATGTTTTATTAATGATTTTGAAATGCAAAGAATAAAAAAAAAAAATTAAAAATTCCTAAGTAATAGTCAAAAGTTTTTTTTTTTTTATCTCCGCCTATCATCAAATCTTATGTAAAAAAAAAAAAAAAAAAAAAAAAAAAAAAAAAATTTTTTTTTTTTTTTTTTTTTTTTTTTTTGCGGCACAGATTTTCTTAGTAATCAGTTTGCTAATGTAAACTCATGACTGAAATTTAGAAACATACATAAATGAATCCTAGTGTCTAAAGACAATAGAAAATATATGCCTATGGGTTTGCAATTTATATAAAATTCGCTAATTTTTAAGAATTAAGTTCATCCTAATTCTCCTTAATATAATTCATCATTTTAATTTAATTCTATATTTTATTCTAAACAAATTTGCAACTTAAACTTAAGTTTTCCCTTGAATGTCTTAATATTTAATTTATGTAGTATACTAACAAGTTTTCTTTTTGTCAATGGTTCATAAAGAAGATAAGATACTTCATTTCAATAGACTGGCTGTGCAGTTAAGTTGCAACTAGGAAACCTCTCAAACCTGCTCTATTTTTCAACACTGTACCGAAGAAAAGTATAAAAGTGTAAAAAGTAACCTCAATGTATAAAAATAAAAATAACAAAAAATGTGACTCGACCTATTATAAAAGAGACGATAACTGTAATGAGGAACAATAATTTAGATTGTACGCTAAAGAAGGAAGTGAATAAAAAAACATATATTTGTGCTTTATTGAATGGGAAACAATGCTCCAATTAAATAAGGCAAATTTTACAATAAAAATTTATTGGTGGGAATAAAGAAGAAATCTTAAGCCTTTTGGCGGCACGTATACGTGTCGCTTGTCCCCAAGGTTTAACTAAGCAGTACTGCTATAAATGCCAGATGAAATTAAACCTTTGACGCATTCCAAAAGCAAAAGGTTTATTACCAAAATAATGCTTATGGCAGCGGAGCGAAGACCAAGATCGGACTCGGCAAGAAAAAAAAAAAAAAAAAAAAAAAAAAAATGAGGAAAAAATGGAATATTGTATTTTGTTTATTCAGAATGTGGAAAAAAAAAGAAAACAAGAAAGAAAAATTGCTGCGGAAAAAGTTATAGAAATTGATATCCATAAGATCCTTATTCGTAATAATTGTTATACTTATATTAAGAATACATCCGAAAATTATTATAGAAAAAGTGTTGCCAGCAATACATGGAAATTTTCCTAGTAGTGAAAAATCGAATCTTAAATACCCAGCTTAGGACAATGCCTAGCTTCATTTTGCAGTGGATGATTCCAGTATCAGAGGAAAGTGTATAAAAGATGAATGAAATTTGCAATTACAACGTTCTAAGAAACGTTGTAAATACGAAAGAATATGTGGTGTGGCTAAATCCTTTCCGGCACGGACAAAATCTGGTAATAAAATGAGAAATTATCGTCTGACACCGGAATTCACCTTTTTTTTTTTTGAGGGGGGGGGGGGTATTTTGAAACTCTTAATTAAAGCTTTTATTGTAAAAGCAAAATTTTATTAAAATATTACTGGTGCCTTTTTGAAGTTTGGATTTAAAATTAGGTATGGCAAAGCACAGTGTGACGGAAAGGATTGGGAGCGTGGATATTTTAAGAACTAATATGGTGCTGGTTTACGAAGGATTGGAAGGAATTCATGGTAAGAAAATGTTGTCAATTGAAGCTTAGCATCTTGAAATCTCTAAAAATTATTCAAACAAAATTAAAAAATCATCTGTATTGATAATCAGTACAAAAATACTCCAATGCAGCAACTTTTTTTGCACAGAGGGAGAATATATTTTTGTTTTTGATTAAACTGTAGACAATTTATTAATTTAAAAAATAATGAATGTTATGTAATGAAAAAACAAACATTGTGCCAGTATTTCAAAAGATAACAGTGTTTTTAGGTATATTTTTATAAAAATTTCTAACTTTTCTTTCATTTTATAATTCTTAAACATTTCAAGTGTGGTGATATGTTATGAAGACCACTCCAATCATACCTGAGCGCAGTAGGTATTCCGTGTCAGTAGCGAAATATGACATTGATTGTCCGCAAGAAGGCAGCGAAAAACAAGGTCTATGGAAAGGTGTAAGAAATGCTGGTGATTTTACTTCTATTATTTTAACATACTAACTGCTTTAGATATACAGTTAGATGACATGACTTTCGAAAGATATTTAGAAGCTGGGACGTGCTCTGAATAAACAAGATTTTTTAAATATATATTTTCCAGCTTAGTTTTTCTGGTGACGTGTTTTCAATAAATGAAGTTTTTTTCATTTAGGATGAAAATGCATGTTTCTAAGCTTTTTAATCCACAATTCCAATTTTTTTCCGAATCCAGAGTAAACGATTTATTAGCATTATGTTTAAAAAATATTAGTTACGAAGTATATTTCTTATCACATAATTTTTGGCATCTTAGATAAGTTCCATGAGAAAGCGAAATTCATTGGATTTGAAAATAAAAATGTTATACGGAACAATATTGAGAAAAATAGCTAAAAAGCCAAGTATTTACATTAGAAATAAAAATTTACATATCATATCAATAAATAATATCAATGTTAAATTTTGCAAAATATTTTTAGACTATTTCACGAGAAATAAAACTAATATTTTGTAATTTATGCATTATGATATTCAATAACAATTAACTGTACGTATATATTTTTATGCATTAAATATTGATATTTTTATATTAATGTTTGATACATAAAAATCATAAAGTATATGTATGTATCTATATGTATGTAAATGAGCGTTTGTGTGTATGTAACTTTAAGTTTCCAAAAACTGACTACATATAAATTTGCCAATTTTTCAAATTTGACTTCCTTTAAATATAATTGTGCGATTAAAAATAGGAAAGGAAGAAAAAAAATTCGTTTTTTTTTTAAATAATGTGTTCAGGATTTTTAAGTTTTAGTTATACAAAAAAATTTTGTTTTTCTAATCAGAGTACATACTTTTGGTACATAACTAGACTAAAAGACTAGACTTTAAAGAAACAGGAAACTATCGCAGCGAAAAAACTTTTGAAAAGTTTTTTTTTTTTTTTTTTTTTTTTTTTTTAAATGCACTCTTTTGAAATGTTTTAGAATATTTTGTACTTTTAAGAGCTTTATAAAATTCCTGACATTAACTTAGAACATCATAACGTTAACAAAAAAAAATCTTGTGTTTCACTTTACTTCAAAAAAATATATATATATATTGTTAAAAAATTTATTTTTCTTCACGTATGAAAACGTACTTTTAAAAAGAAGTTCGCTGACAATGATAGGTGATTGTTTCCAAATTTGATATGTTACTAAAATGTGGAATAATAATTTCTGATTTAACTTTCTATATTATCTGTAATATGCGTCATAAAATATTTTATGTAGCATATTTTTTATTATTTATCCATTTCTAACCATTTCATCCATTGCTAACATCATGAAATACATTAAATAATTGGAAACGTTTTTAAAAAAGATTCACTGTTATGCATTAAAAAAATAGGTGTGAGGAAATGTACAATCTTTTTTTAAAAGTTACAAACACGATCCGTTAGAGAATAAAAAAAAAAAAAAAATCTACAAGTACTTTCGACTATGCCTAAACCATTGTCGAAGAGGTTTTTGATACAGAAACTTGACATTCATTGATATACAATGACAGGGAACTTTTTCTTGCACGACCATTGGCGGCCGAAATTTTTAGTAATGAAGGAATGGAGGGGATAAAGAAGCCCTAAACACGGAAGAAACAAAATACCCCTGTAATATGAAGCAATTCAATACAAAGACACAAAATTATGTATGAAACACGTCCTTGCTGCAATTACTTGCTTGTGTTCAAATTTCCAAAGATTCTAGTATTACGAAATTTTAAATCTAAGATCCGCATTTTTCGACCATTGAGACTAAGAACATTGAGATTTTCAAAGATCTAATGGCAGTTATTAATGCTGACCATAACTTTTTTATTTTGACTGAATGCATAGCTGCCAACTCTTCCGATTTTTTGGCCCGGAAAAATTTAATAGAAATTTTTGACTTATTTAATCGACAGATTACGGCGATTTGAAATGGTAAAAATTTCTATAAAATTTTTCCGGGTTGAAAAAGCGGTAGAGGTTGGCAGCTGTGTGAATGTATAAAAAGGCTGAAAAGTGACTATCCTTTGGTTTCATTGATGAAAAACTTAAACGTTAGTCGTGCAGTCGAGTACACTTCAATATAAATTTGATGGGAAATCTAGTAAATGTGAATAAGATTGTGCCAAAACGTTTATGAAACACAGACATTTATTATACGATAAGATACAGGAACGCCCATCTTTCATTGTGTTCTCGACCATGCCACATATTATTGGAAGTTGATCAGGAGCATAGACGTCCAGAGAAGTCTATAAGTGATATGACCACAAATGATTCTGCTTCAGTGTTTCCCTTTTTAATCTGACTTTTTATTATATCTTCACCAAAGCCAGTACTTATCCTTCTCTGTGTTCTCGACCAGGCCAAATGAGTTTGGAGGGTGAAGAGGAGCCGAGTAGTGATTTCCCTAGTGATGGACCCTTAGTATTTATCATTAGGCTACAAGGACGCATTAGTGTAGGGGCATTACTGCGCCTTCGATATACGAAGTGTCTTTCGGACGTGGTGACCGCATTTTTTTTTCATTTTTTCGTTTTAAGGTCGCTAGTCACTTAGCTTTCGAATTGCCCATTGATAATGGAGTTTGATGTATTCGTATATTAAAAATATGTTCTTGAGAAATTGATATTTTAAACTTCTTTTTTTCTGGTTATATTTCTTAAAGAATGTCTCTTTTTTAGTTTAGCCAAAATTTTTCTAAAAATCAAAATATGGAATTTTTATACAAAATATACGATCAAAATATTATAATACACTAAACCAAAGGCAATAAAATACATGTAATCAAAATTTAGCAAGTTATTTATAAAAACTATCCTTAATTTAATATTTTATGTGATAAAAACTGGCGAATAGTGAGTAATATTTTAACCCATCATATGAAAACTGTATAATATTGACCCGAGAGAACACGCACTTACCCAGGGTAGAAATGGTTTTAACTCTTTCACCAATAAAATCAAATTATAACCGTCATCTTATTTAGGCGGAGACAATCCTTACAAATTTTGCGATAAAATAAGTTGAAGATTACTTTTAAAAGATAAGTGGTTGCAATTGCAAAAATCATACGCACTCCGGGTCAAAAAGACCCGGCTGGTGTATTCCCGGATTAAAAATATCTTGAGAGCTAAGAAAAAAAACAAACATCCTATAAAAAGGTTACACAGAAAAAAAGAGATAATTTAAGTATATTAATGTATCAAACGCCCACAGATTTAACATTATCACGAGGAATTCGGAAAATAGGCGACTAGAGAAGTCTTAACCCCTTGGGGACTGGCGACACGTATACGTGCCGCAAAAAGGCTTAATCCTCTAGATTCCAAACCGCCCGAGATACTTTGAGATGTTTTAATTCGTATCTCCTAACTCCCAACAAAAAATTAAAATATCAATGTTATCATTAGTTCGTAACAGATATTCCGGATTTAAATAAACTGAAATTAACCACTGAAATTTTCTGGTGTAAAGTCAGATTTTCTGAACTACATAATTTCTAGAACGTGTTCTATCATGGGAATTAAAGGCTTAAGCATCCTTGTTTATATCCACCAGTAAACTTTTACTGTAAAGTTTGCCTTATTTAATCGGAGCATTTTCTCGATTCAACAGGATATAAATTTCCGTTTTAAAAAACCGATGACAGAATATAAAAAAATATTCGTAAAATGCTCCCGTCGCGATGGGGTTAAATGTAATGGGAATTCCGGTTATCGGCCGTTACTTTTCGTTGAAGCAATTTCAGCTTTACAGTGTGGTCCTTGGTTGCTGCCGTTGGATTACTATTACGAGCTTCTCTTGCGGACGATTGTTTATGGCACATCACATCTACACGTAATGGGTTATCAATAGAGTTCATTAGTGGTGACGTCACAACGCCAGAAATTGGATCAAAACAAACCACAGAGTTCAGAAAAGATAGAGATGAAATGTGTTGTTTTATCGTGAAGCTAAAATTCAACGCTGAAACTGTTTTAAACAAGTTACAATTCGGTCCGAACACTTGCGAATCGCTTTTAAAACTTCACCCAGTTCAGCGAATTCAGCCTTTGAACGATATCTGATTTCATATTGAAAGCCTTTTTTATGGTATATAGTACATCTCTAACACACTCTAAACTCTCTCGGTTTGTATTGACCCAATTACCATGGAAATGCGGGGTTGAGTTGTCAGTGACGTCACACTGATGAGCTCTAATATAATTTATATGCGAGATTTAAGACGTGTTTCCTCTTAAACCTCGCTCCTATTTCGAAGAAATCTGGAACCCCTATTTATTGGATCATAATTAATATTTAAGGTAGTTTTTTTATGTATCTTAGACTAAAATAAATTTTGTTTTAGACCAATAGAATTTTTTCAGAACATTTCCATTTATTAGATTTTTCTCCTGAAACTAATTAATAATAATAACAATAATAATAATAATGACAAAAAACTGACAGCTATGACGATATTAAATTTTTAATTTACCATCAAAAATATTTTTTTTGAAATAAGTCAATTACCTCTTGACTTAATGACGTTTTTAGCTGCAAAGTACAATTTTTTACATCTTAAATTACTTAAACTTTAACTTGTGTGAAGTTCTTGCAGATTTATCAGACATTCGAATTAAGGTATATACAAACACTTAGATAAAATTTAATGAAACATAATAAAAAAAATATAAAATATTAGAGTAAAATTAATGTGAGTTGGCGTGACGTCTCAATCTAGATTATCTTTAAAGATATATAAAGAAAGAACACCACTTTCATTTTTATATTAAGTCCTAAATACGCATTAATCATGATTCATATTTAAATTTGCTTAAAATAAGAAAATTTTGTTTTGCAATTTGTATTTATTAAAGTGATTAGCAAGAAAAAAGCACATTTTATTTAAAGATAAAGAACTGTCATCTTATCCTTAATAAAAACAGCTTTGTTTATTCGTATATGAAATAGAACAACTAATTCTTTACTGAGAAAAAATATTCATTTTAATATAAAAGTTTATTTTTTACCACAGCAACATAATATACTATAGCTAAAATAAAATAAGCCAAGAAGTAATCTTTTCCGGTTTTCACTAAAAATTTCACACTTTGCTTGAGTTCTGAAAAATGTCAAAATTAATTGAAGTATTTCAAACTTCATAAAGTCTTTGACATTAACTTAGTTTTTAACAACATATTTAAGAAATGTGAGAAAGTGGAGTTTTCTTTTCATTCCTGCTACTAAGATTTTTTTTACAAGGAGAAAAAAAGTTTTTTTTTAAAGGAAGAAAGATTGTTTAAAAGTGAAAATTTTATAAGTTTTCCTTTAACCCTTTTCGGCACACCTGCCCGGTCTGGATTACCTAATTTTAATTCTAAACTTGCAAACGGCACCACTAATATTTTAGTATAATTTTGCTTTTACAATTAACCCATTCCGGCACGCTATGCCCGGTCTGGGGTACCTAATTTTAATTCCAAACTTGCAAACGGCACCAGTAATATTTTAGTAAAATTTTGCTTTTACATTGAAAGCTTAAATTAGGGGTTTCAAAATATCTAAAAAATTCGTTTGTGAATTCCGGTGTCAGTCGATAATTACTAATTTTACTAATGATTTTGCCCGTGCCTGAAAGGGTTAAAGTATAAATTAGTGGTTTTACAGTATTTGAAAAATTCGTTTATGAATTCCGGTGTCTGTCAATAATTTCTCACTTTACTAACTGATTTTGCCCGTGCTGGCAAGGGGTTAAGACCTCACGAACGCAAGTGTGGGGTTGATTCAAAAATAAATTCAAGTTTTTCACTCATTTTAATGATGTTCTTAACAGCCCTCCTGATATGCATGTACTTCATAAGGGCAACGATTTTTTGCTATTCATGCTTTGGTTGTACGATGTACATATTCCAGTCATGTTTTAATATTCTAATAAGTAAATTTTTAATATCAAATTTTGCGTTACTTAATTGAGCATTTTTTCTGATTCAATTAGGCAACAACTTGAAATTAGGCAAAAATTTGAAATACCGGTGATAAAAGATTTAAAATTCCATAAAAGATATGAAAAAATAAGTACATGAGTTTTTCAAAAATATTCATTAGTTAAGTGCAGGGCACCCATATGGTCCGCGAACTGAACAATATTTTTTAACAGAAAATTTCATGATAGGTTTCCACCGAATTTGCTTCAGAATTACTAACTTCCAAAGGTTTTTGCTTGGCAATTTGCAAGAAAATTCTAAAACGAAAATTTCTCTAAGAAAATTCTGGTGTTCAGTTGGCGAAATCTTTGGGAGTCCTGAAAGTGGTTAAATCAAAAAGGATAACTTCGTGAAAAAAATTTTAATTTATTTTTGTTCGGAAATGCATGAAACTAGCAGGTGTTGTTGTTCAGATATTGTCTGACCACATTCTTTTTCCAGTCTTTCATTTTAGACCTTCAATGATGTCGAAGTAGTTAAAGTGAGTAATAAGTTAGTTTTTGGACCGCATTTTTCGACAAAAGCAAAAAAAAACCCAGTGTTACAAAAAAAAAAAAAAAAAAAAAAAAAAAAAGAGAGAGAGAAACGGGTAACTACTTGATTAAAATTGCTTGCGATAGATAATTTAACTATCATAGAATATAAAATGAATTTCGATTTAAAATCGCTTCCATAGTCAGGCCTTTCCATTTTATGTTTCTCTGTTAAAATATGAATTAGTAAATGTGCAAAAACATTTTGCTCTTGTCGAGCTGGGCAGCATTAAAGCCTATTTTGCAGCATGTAATTGTGTGGATCCTTCTTTGATATAACCAGAGATCATAGCTGCCAACTTTTACGCATTTTTGCTATCACTAAAATTGTACAGAGATTTTCCATTTGACTAATAATAACACATTGTTCAGTGGTGCACAAAACAGGAATTTTAATATACATTTGTACAATTAAAATAAAATAAAACTTTCAACGTTTCGCGCCGTCTTCTGCGGGCGTCTTCAGGAAAATGGAAGGACTACGTTTGCATCTTGATCGAGAGATAATATTTCTACTAAATTAAAATCTAAATGAATTAAAATTTTAAAAATGTTGCCTTTACACGTGAGTAAAAATTAAAATATTGCAAGGAAATAAAAATTTTAAGATTTTATGATGTTGTGCCATATTTTTGGTATATTGTAGGATAAATTATCATTACATGGTTTATTTTCTTGTGCTATGATTTCGATGGATTCTCTTATTTTACCTTGAACTGGGTTATTGCAAAGAACTGTGATTTTGGCTTCCTCAAAATTAATATGGCAACCCTTGTTCGCCATGTAGAAGCGAGAAAGGGCAGTATTCTGTTTATATTGTTTTATATCTCTGCGATGCTCTTTAATTCTAATTAAAAGTTTCCGCGTAGTCATGCCGATGTAGACTTTTTAAAGATTATTAGATAAAGTTGAAAGTTTTATTTCATTTTAATTGTACAAATGTATATTAAAATTCCTGTTTTGTGCACCACTGAGCAATGTGTTATTATTAGTTAAATTTTATGGTGCAACTGTCCTATATATATTTATGATTTTCCATTTGTTTAATCATAAGATTTTGACGATTAGAAAAGGCAATATTTACTATAAATTTCTACTATTTTTTTCGACCAAAAATAAAATTATAAATTGTCATAAAGAAACACTAATTTTTATCAAAACTCTTCAGGTCTGAAAGGTATAATGTCAGATTTAAAAATTATGTTTTATTTTCTTAACTAAATCTATTGGAATTTTTAGGCGGAAATAAAATGTATCTTCCAAAATGTATATTTGTCTGATTTTTAACTCGCCAAGACGAGCGCGGGGTTTTTTGACATCCCAAAACCGCGCAATTATTAATGATTTTTACTTTGCCACCCATAAATATAAATAATAATTTTCACCTTATTTAGTCGGAGACAATTGTTACAAATTCTGGGATAAAATGAGTTGAATAATATTTTTAAAAAAGTAATGGTGACAATTATAAAAATAATATGAACTTCGGATCTATCATTACAGACGTCGGTCCTCCCGTGTTATAGAATACAGTATATGTTGTTTCTTATAATTTATTGTATTAATTACAATTTGCGTTTTGCAATTTGTAAGGAATCTAGATGTTTATTTTAATTGTAATTTTTAGGGTTTCTTCCCCCCCCCCCCCCACGGAGACGAATATTTTTGAAGAAGCATAACAAGTGTTACACATAATTTTTTTCATAAAATTGTAAGATATTTTATAATAAAGAAAAACTCCAATATAAAATTACGACTTTTACATCCAGATTAGAAATACAATACCGTTGTTTAATTGTCTTTCTTAAAAATTAAGATATTATCTCTGCTGAATTCTTTATTTTTATTATGTGTTGTCTGATTAAGGAAGCTTTTAAGATATTCCTTTAACCCATATTTGTATAATTTTTAAATATTTTGGAATAAATTATGTATGTTTTTACTGAAATGTTTACACAGAAAACACAATGAAAAAAATCAGGTATAATTTTTTTGTATAATACGTCAATTTTCGTATAATACGTTTCTTATATTGCACATTTGCAACACAAGCACAAATTACTAACACAAATAAAATAATGAAGAAAATATGACCCTTAAACACGCGATATCATGGACTTTTTTTAAAAATTTTCTCTATGCTTGCGATAGCCTAGGATTTAATACTGAAGTATCTAATATTTTGTGTAATATTCAATAAATTATAAATAAACGAATAGGGGTACAGAAAAACGTTGTCACCGGATTTACCATTGTTGGAAAATTTCGGCATATTTCTTTCAAGTTATTTGAAGCTAATTAATCAAAAAACCGTGTACGGCTTATTGAGAATTTCTTGACGACTCCCCTCATTAGTTAAGATTTATTGGTATAAATTATGACATTCTTGATTTATTCCATTCTTTCTTTAGTTACTTAATATCATATTATGTTTGAAATGGGAAGTAAGAAATTTGATTAACCCTTTCCGGCACACTGTGCCCGGTCTGAGATACCTAATTTTAATTCCAAACTTGCAAACGGCACCAATAACATTTTAGTAAAATATTGCTTTTAGCATAAAAGCTTAAATTAAGAAATTCAAAATACCTAAAAATCTAGTTCGTGAATTCCGGTGTCAGTTGATAATTTTTCATTTTACTACAGATTTTGCCCGTGACGGAAAGGTTTAACTTAATTTTTGCCTGAGCGAATTTTATAATTTTCTTTTTGAAATCTGTAGAAACCATTGTTAATTCAATCGCTACCGAAGATTAAATTTGATTGGTTTATGACCTTATTTTTTTCTATGTTTGATTTATTTACATAAAATGAAACCTCGAAAAAAAAATAATAATTAAAGTTTTAAACTATTTTTAGCGTAATTTTAAAGTTTATGATATGATTATCCGATTGTCTATTTCTGATTGCAACACTTTACAAAAAATTGTAACAATAACAATGGTTTTAGAATTAAAATCACTTAACCCTTTCCGGCACGGGCAAAATCTCTTAGTAAAATTAAAAATTATTTACTAAAATAAGGAATTCACAAACGAGTTTTTTTGGTATTTTGAATTCCGTAATTTAAGCTTTTATTTTAAAAGCAAAATTTTACTAAATATTACTGGTACCGTTTACAAGTTTTGAATTAAAATTAGGTAGGGTAAGTGTACCAGTAGTGGGCCCCGTACCAATAGTGGACCACCAGTTTTCAAAGTTGAAAAACAAGTTTTCTAGTCACTCCTGTCAGATAAGAAACTAACTGCTGATTGGCTGGAATCCTTATCCATTATCATGCAAAGGGACAACTTCAGTATTCTGATAGTCTTTGAGTTGAAAGGGTGTTTTGCTTCCAGTCTTAAAATACAAGGATTTTGTGGATCATTCTTACTGCTTTTCTTAAGAGGCAAGTTTTCATTCATTATTTTTTCTTTAAAGGTACATTGTATTTTATATTAAAATGTCACATTTCTAATATACTGTATAAATGAATACTTTATTCCTTATGCTTAAAAGGTATAAAACTACCATATTATTAAGTTTGAGGGGTGGTCCACTTCTAGGTCATTAAATTTCAAGTTGTTCCAGTAGTGGGTCACTACTTTATCCTAGAAGAATCTGAAGTGAATAAGGGACAATTTATACGTGTCTCAATAATCGGAAGAAAAAGAAATACAGAAAAATATGTGTATTTGTGTGTAGTTCATTGAAATTAAAGAAATAATAATATTTTTTCAAGGATTGAAGTGAACTGGAAATAAAAAAGACATTGTCATTAAGGAAAATGATGTCTCTTGCATAAATTTTCCGATATAGTTGGAGTGGTACCGCAACCAGAACTCAGACAAACAAATATTCATTTTTTGTATTTTTTTAGTAAAAAAAAGGCTGTAAAAGAAAAATAAATGCAATTAAAATTAAATCCCACTCACATTATTATTTTTTCTGTTTTCTTTTCTTTCTTTTATATATATATATATATAAATGTAATATAGTTTTGTAATCATTTCAGCATTTAATTTCTTTTTTAGCTCACAGGCTATCATAGCCTGAGAGCTTATGTGCCCGTCCGATCTGTATGTACGTTCGTACGTTCGTGCGTAACGCGATTACTCATGATAAAAATATCGGATCCACTTGAAATTTTGTATATAGGTATATCCTGATAAGGCGCTTCCCTGATTAGTTTTTGGAGTTCATTCGATATGTATAAGAGGGGGAAAGGGGCGCTCATGCCCCTCCCCTTAATTGATATAAACGGGATTTTCATGCAGAATTAACAGTTTTCGTTCAAAATTTAGGTATAGGATCACTCTGATGAGGCGATACCGTGGCTGTTATTAGGTGTTCATTGAATAAATATAAACAGGGGGAAAGGGGTGCTCATGCCCCTCCCCTTAATTGATATAAACGGGATTTTCATGCAAAATTAACAGTTTTCGTTCAAAATTTAGATATATGATCATTCTGATGAGGCGAGTTCGTGGCTGTTATTAGGTATTCTCTGAATAAGTATAAACAGGGGGAACGGGGGTTCTAATGCCCCTCCCCTTAACTTGTATAAATGGATTTTTCAAGCAGAATTGTCAGATTTCGTTCAAATCTCTCAATAGTTTTGGAGGTTTAATGGTTAAGTATAAAAGAGGGGAATAACTCCTCTTAAATTATATAAATGCTAAATAGGTTTTTATTAAGAATTATCCGATTCGCTCTGAATTTTGGATGTAGATTTTTTATATGATAAAGCATGTCCTTGATAGTTTAGGAGGTTCAATGATTAAGTATAAAAAAGAAGAAAGGGGAGAGCTGTTTCCCCTTTCTAAGTTTTTTTTCGAACGGAATTAACAAAAATACAAGGCTGTAATGTACAATTAGTATGCGTAGCCTGTGAGCTCAATGCCATCAGTTTAACTGGGCAATATTCTTTTTATTTATTATGTATATCTTATTATTTATCACTACTGAAAAGTAACAATTAGGGCAGATATATTTTTTAAGTTATAAAATATTACAGACTGTTCGAAAAAACTAAAGAGAAGCTGAAATTATTTTACGCAATCATGAAAACTTCTAAATATGATTTCATTATTGTGTATATTTAAGTGTAGAAAAGTAAAAAAGAACTATAACCTCTGTACAGTACACATTGAACTCAAGAATGGAGTAGCCCACTTCTGGGGGACCTACTACCGGAGCATCAGAATTTTACTATGCCCACTACTGGATCATAGAGGAAGGAAACATTTTTTATTTTTAATTTTTTCTAAAGAATATATTTTAAAAATTTGAATGTTTATTCTGATACATGAAGGTAAGGACTAGGCTAAAAATATATATGTTTTTTGGAATTCAGTAACATCTTAATAATAATTCGACAAATGTCCTTAAGTGGTCCACTACTGGTGAATTTACCTTATTCCAGACCACGCACAATGTGCCGGAAAGGGTTAATAGTACAAAATCTATCTATTTTTAAATACATTAACTGAATTTCAATAAAAATTAGATCTTTTTAATTAATAGTTTTTTAACAATTTGTAGGTTTGTCGCATATTATCTCTACCACTTTTTTTTTAAGTGAATACATATTTATTCAGTTTGTAGCTCAATTCATTAACAAGAAATATTTCTATTTCTTGTACAAATAAATAAATATTACTTGATTTGGACATTGCAAGTACTTCCAAAAGAAAATTAAACTTTTGAAGTGTCAGTATCGTTTTCACTTTTAAGAACTTTATAAACTTTCTGACACTAACTCAGTTTTTAACTGTGCATGTTAAAAAAACGTTCTATTTCACGTTCGTTGAAACAAATAATACTTTATAGCTATAAAAATGAAGCATTTTTCACAAATGAGAAGACACTTTTATAAAAGAATTGTTAGACCAGAAAGTGATTGTTTCCCCGGTGATCTGAGCTGAAAATAGAAAAATGTCAAATTTGGATTTCGATATCAAAGTTCTGTTCAATATGTATGTAATAATAAAAATTTTTCGTCTTTTTCCCGTTTCGATTTCGCCCCATATTCTTATAAAAATATAATTTTATTTATATTTCAGTAATATTCTAAATTTTAATTATCAGCTAATTTTCCTTTTTCCTTAATTCGGCGTAATCTGCTATTTATTTTCCTAAAGAGAACTCAATTGTGTTATTAAAATAACAATCTTTTATTTAGAAATATTATTTTATTTCTAGAATAAAAAAATATTCTATCGGAAGTTTTTTTATGTTTTTAAAATCTCGTCTGCTTACCCATAATACTCTGCAATCTTACGGACCTTTTACCTCTGTTTAATTTTGCAAGCTTCCGCAAGTTTCGAAACAGTTCGAACGTGACGCTCCACTTACTAGACAATAACGTAATTGGATACATCCTTTTTATGCCCTTTCTGTCGTTTATTGGATGTTCAGCGCTAAGGATCAGCCTTAGCTTGGGCCGCACTGTAATATTCTGCGACTAAAACGCTCGGGCGCGAGGTTAGAAACCAGAATTCAGCTGCCCTTTAGACTGTCAAAACAACTCACACCAAGTGCTGAACTTTATTCGAATATTTTTTTTTTTTTTTTTTTTTTTGATTTGCCATGTTACTCCAAGATGCGGATCTGTGGAGTTACTTTTACCCCCTTAAAAAGTTATGACACAGGTTTAAAATAGAGAAGTCACTTGATTGTTTAAGTGTTATAATGAACTGACGACGGAAGTAATCGGAAAAAGAGCATTTTTGTATTTTTATTACCAAGATGTGAGTTTGTCTTATTCCATCATTTTTGAGTGGAGACAGCTCGAGTACATTTGAAATGTGGAATATGGTATTGAACTGATAAAAGAATAAAGGACTAATTATTGACCTCTTGCATTATTTCTGGAGAAATTCCCATACACGTCAACGCTATTGCTTTTGACTCCGGCCACTAAATCAAAAAATAATTCTCTTGTGACCAACGGCCTTCTTCTCATTAATCGACATCTTATCATCGTGTGTTATTCTACGATGATCTGTTTATCATGACAAAATCCGGTAGGATGAGAAACCTTTTAGAAGAGAGATTGAGAAATTCCCTCTCATGTTGCAGAAAGTGTGCTATAGCAGGGTTCGCACACTCCTTATATTTTGTAAGGACTCTGGCACCACTATTAATGATAAGAAAATTTATATTTAATTTTTAAAATACAGAATTCGCAGCCACCCCCTCGTTTCGCAATTTTCGCAAACTTTTTCTGCTGTGAAATACATTGAAAATACTGTAAAAATTTAGTGGTAGAGCTGTGCGAATCCTGTATAGTTTGGCTTATAACGTTTGTTACATCAACAATTTGACGGAGATTCGGAATTCCCCAATGCTCTTGAAATAACGTTCGAATTACTACTAGCCGCAAACTTTGGAATGTTAAACTTATTTGTTTATACCGGTGCTTAATCCAAGCTCCAAATTATTTTTCCCGGAATTCTATTTAAAGCAAGGATCGA
This sequence comes from Maratus speculifer, assembly GCA_964019185.1. Lineage (NCBI taxonomy): Eukaryota > Metazoa > Arthropoda > Arachnida > Araneae > Salticidae > Maratus > Maratus speculifer. The sequence continues at coordinate 355,804,221 of OZ025295.1, read as the reverse complement.
AAGCTTATACTTAACAAAAATTAATTCCATCGATGTGTCCACGGTGCTGAATTATCCAACTACTGATTAACTTCCGCGAAATCTTTTTCTTTTTTGAATAAATTTAAGGGTTTTTTTTCATCTCAACTTAGCGAGACATCTTGTAAGTTCAATTGTTAATTTTATTTTGTTATTGTTTATGAAATTTCAATACCATTTCTTTATTTAAATTGTTGATTTTATTTTTATTGCATTTATATATATATATATATATATATATATATATGTGTGTGTGTGTGTGTGTGTGTCATGATACGACGACGGCGATGTTCCATAACAAGTACACGCTCCAGTGGCACACCATGTATGATGCAGAACATTCTACTACTACTAAGAATCAACAGTGGGACGAGCTGAGCAGTCGCTCCGGCAGTTTGACAAGCAGTGGATGGATTTAATTGGGTAATTCCCCATAAGAAAGTTAAATCAAGTAGTACTTAAATTCAATTTTATTAGAAGTCGTAAAATAAGTTAGTCTTCCCCGCAGTCACCTTTGCATGCATCGAACACTACAAACTTCGTTATCTCATCTACATCATCAGATTTTCGAATTTATCGGAGAAAATGAAACGGACATCTTAATAGTTTGAAATTTAGTCGCATTCTGAGCTCCAAAAAACCCAGAATGAAAGTCCAACACCTGCACGAAAAACTATCCCCTCCTCACTCCTCGTCAATCATTTTAAAAATCCAATTAAGATTAACTTCGAGGCGACACGTCATAGATCATCACCTCTGATTGGTAAACGAGGCGGGGCATTCCCGTAGGAACTATATCATATCTCGCAAATAGACCAACTTGTTAACATTTCCGCGCACTAACACAGATCATGTGATCAATAAAAAATAAAATTAAAAATCTCGATAATATTCTAAGAAGGAAAAACATTACGAAATCGTTTCCCGTACTTTTTGAGAAACAAGCAATAGATTAATAATAAGTTAAATAAAAAAAGAAAAAGGACTTTAGCTGTTAAAATATTAACACATTACGAAACTAAGATTAAAAATATGTTCCACAATTTTAGAATTAAAAGCTCAGAGAGAACAAAATGGCGCAAATTTTTTTTATTTTATTACAAATCCCCCCTCACAAAAAAGACGGGTGAAAATGTAGATCTGAGACCTGCAAATTCACCGAAAGGGAGATGATGCAGACTTAGATCACGAAGTTGTTGATATAAATAATAATAATTAGATACTAAATAAAAGAAAAATTAAATTAAATTTTTTATAAATATGGAATTCCAATTTAAGACACTAAGGTGATGCGTGGAATAACTTTAAGTTTACATACATTAAAATAGGCATAAATAAAAATACAAGATATGATCTTGTTTAAAGTACACATCAGAAAGTAACTTGAAAATATAAACAATTAATCATAATATATTAACATGAAAAATAAAAAAAAACAATAACTTTGAATTTCTTTTTAACAATGTCAAACCTAGAAAAGAAGATATTTAATGGAACTTTCTTGAAATCAATGTTAAAAGTTTGTTTAAAAAATCCATTTAAGAGTCATGTTTGGAGTGTTCATGATTTCTTTTCAAGGAAGTCTAATTATATCTTATCAATTGTCCAAGAGTCATATTTGGAGTGGTATAGTCCATTACCTCTTTTCAAGGAGGTCTAATTATATCGTTATTAATTGTCCAAATTCAATATAATAACACATTTTATAATATAATAATATATTAATAATAAATTTTAACAATGTAAATATTAAACAATATCATAATAAGTATAAGTAAATCTCATAATGGGTATAAGTAAATCTCATAATGTGTATAAGTAAATCTCTTAATAAGTAATAAATATCACAAAAGACGTTCCTTAAATTCTAATTGGTATACTTAATCTCGTTTATCTCATCTCAGGTATTTGGGATGAAATATAGAGAGAAGTGGAATAGAATAAAGAATATAATCAATAATGTAATCCTTTACTTAATCTTGTAATTCGAGTACAGGATTAAGTAGGAATATGCATAAAAAATAAAATATAATATGAAAAAATAAAATAAAATAAAAATTAATAAAATTTTGCTCATGTTTGAGAATGCACGTAACTTTCCAACTTCTAAGATTCTTAAAAACAAATATTAATAAATAATAAAATTAAAGACAAGATTTATTCATGTCACATAATTACGCAATAAATATTTTCTCGGTGTCATAGAACATTGCAAGATGCAAGTAGGAAAGAGAAAAAGAAACAAAATTATTTTATAATTGACACGTACTTGGACTGGAATGCAGAAGCAAAGAGAGAGAGAAAAAAAATTTAAAATAAAATGATAAAAATTTGGTTACTTGTCAAATAATTAATTTAAAGATTGATAAATTAATTTTAATATTACAAATAGGTTCAGTCGAAAATTAAAAAAAAAATTGACCTAAAATTTAATTGTTATTATATCATTCTAAGTTATAACTAGAGTAATTCAATACAGAATAAGAAATTTTCACTTTGTCCGTCTACGCCGGCATAAACAAATAAATATAAAAATTTTCAGACAAGTGATACTCTCGCTGCAGCCAAGAGTTGCACTGCACTGCCATTCTGGTAAGAATTACAGGATATTATCTGAATTAAAATATGGAAAGAAATTTACTGTTTAAGAGAAAAAGGAGATTTATAAAATGATAATAAACTAGAGATTAAGTCTAAGCTACAGTTTTACTTGAATTTGTTGTTGTTGATTAGGGGGTTGTTGCTCATGACTTAATTTAAATTTATTAGGGATATAATAAGGCCTTAATTTAGATACATGTACTATTTCTGAACTTTTGAACTGGTTTTGCCTATGAATTTCAAAATTTACTTCGGATAATATGTCAAGCATTTTATAAGGGCTACTAAAGACTTGTGATAACTTTCTAGTATTAGGGTACTGAAATTCTTCATACATAACTAGATCCCCAATTTTAAATTTTGTTTCGATATAATTTTTATCATAATTTTTTTATTTTTTAAATGAAATTCATCAGTTCTTGCTTTAGCAATCTTAAGGGCTTCATGAACAGGGGGATAACAATTTTGTTGTAAGGGAGGAGTCATGGGGTAATTGGCCAAAAAGTAAATAAGCAGGTGGAAATTTAGTAATCAGGGATGAGATTTCCGCTTTTTTGGACACCAGAAAAATCTTAGAGAAAATGTTGTTATTTTAAACCACAAAAATGTTCCGATTTAATAATATAACATTTTCTCTAAGATTTTACTGGTGTGCAGAAAAGCGGAAATCTCATCCCTGAGTGATAGAATGGGGTGTATTATTATATTCATTAATTACCTCAGTTAAAAGCTTAGTCCAGGGAATTTTAGAGGTAGTGGAGTTTACATTTTAATCTATTTACTATTGTCTGATTTACTTTTTCACATTTCCCATTCGTTTGTGGATGATGGGCAGTGCTCAAATGTTGCTTAATATTATGATTTCGCAGGAATTTTCTGAATTTTGAAGAAGTAAAAGCAGCATTCCTGTCACTTAGTATTTTTTGAAGGGACTGTACACTTGAAATTTTATTAAAACAGAATAATTTTTGTAGGATTTTGATATTGAAAATTTGTTTCAGACAATTTGTATAAGTTTCTGTAGGGACATTTTTGGAAGGAAATGCCCAAACATATCTTGTTGCATGGTCCATTATAATATGGAGATTTTTTTGTAGAATTATTATAATTGAACTCTCCTACAGTATCAACAGACAGACAGTCAAAAGGATGATCTGTAGTGGAAATAGCTTGTAATAAGCCAAATTTTTCCTGTCTAGGTTTTTTATTTTTCTGGCAAATATCACAATATTTAACAAAATTGGTAAAGTCTTGTGTCATATCTGGCCAGTAATAATTAGGAGAAATTAAAATTTGCATTTTTTGAACACCAGGGTAACCAAACTGGGGACCCTAGGGATTTTTTCCTTAGGGACATGGGCACTACCACTTTACAAAATCCTTTCTTTTTAACTATAATCAGTCCATTGTCATTAATATAATTTGAACCACACACATTTTCTCTTTCTTGCATCTCAATAATTTCTTTAATGTCAAGAAGAAATGTAAGTGGTTTACAAAAATGAGAAATAGGGCTTCTGGCCAGCATGTCAGCTTCGACATTTGTAGATATCTTTAAGTACTCAATTTTATAATCGAACATACTTAACTTCAATGACCACCTAAATAATCTATCTCTTAAATGTTTGACATTTTTTAACCAAACAGGAGATGCATGATCAGCATGTATGGTAAATTGTACACCATGAAAATAATAATAAAATTTATCTAAAGTATCAACGATAGCAAGACACTCTAACTCAGTAATGAAATAATTTTTCTCATAACTTCTCAATCCTCTAGAAAAATAAGCAATTGGATGTAAAAAGTTATTATGGTCGGGTTGTTTAAGAACTGCACCTACCGCCACCTGAGAAGCGTCAACAAACATGTGTAGGGGTAATTTTGGGTCATAAATTTTTAAATTGGTTTATCAATGAGGGCATCTTTATATTTTTGAAAAGAGTTTTGACATTCAAAATTCCATTCCCAAATAGTATCCTTCTTAAGTAATTTATTTAGGGGATGTCTAATTTCAGCATATTTATCAATAAATTTATGATACACATTTATAGAACCAAGAAATCTTTGTAATTCTTTAGCAATAGTAAGGGGTTTTAATTTTTTAATAGTTTCTATATTAGTATTAGCTGAGTTAAAGTTCCATTTTGGATTTCATATCCTAGAAAATTGATTTGTTTTTGAGCAAAAGTACATTTAGATAATTTTAATTTAATATTTTCTATTCGGCATAAATCAAAAATTTGGATGAGATGCTGTATATGTTCATCTATTGATTTAGAAAAAATAATTATATCATCAAAATAATAACAAGCAAAATCTATTTTACATTTTGTAAGAATTCTTCTAATTGTCCTATTGATAATTGGGGGGGGGGGGCTACCTTTACACCTAAGGGGAGAACATTCCATTCCCAGAGCCCACAATTGGTAGTAAAGACTAACTTTTCGGAATCTGCAAGGTATGTGCCAATAGCCTGAGGCTAAATCCAGTGTAGAGAAATATTGGGCACTACTTAATTTTTCTAAAATTTCTTCAATTCGGGGTAAAGGTTCAGCGTCATTTTTCATAGTAGAATTTAATTTTCGGTAATCAAAACACATTCGGTTTTTTTTACCTTCATCTCGTTTATTTACTAACGTAACTGGAGAAGAATATGGACTATAACGTTCTTTAATTAATCCAGCAGCTAATAAGGATTGAATTTGCTGAGAGATTTCTTTTTCATCAGCAGTGGATGTACGATAAGGACTCGAAGATATTGGTAGGTCAGATCTAAGAAAAATACGCTGAGGTTCAATATTAATTCTCCCTAAATCATATTTATTTTTGGCAAAAATATCTAAATAGTCCCTTAAAAGTTCCCTTACATTTTTATTTTGAATAGCATTTAGATCCCCAAATAGATTATAATTATCATTATTAGTTCGCTGCAAAGATTGAGGGTTGCACAGTGGTATCATTTTTTATAATATCAAAATGAAGTAATTCTAATTTATCACTGGATATGCTGACAGGTTGGTTTAACGTAATATTGTCTTGTAGCACCCGACTTTTTGCACAATAAATTTTCAATTTAAATTTGGCACAATCAGGTAAACCTAAAATAGCATAGTCCAAATCTATCTTACTTACTAAAAAGTTAACATACCTCTTTATATTACCAAATTTAATACATAATCTACAAGATTTATTAATTTTAAGAGTTCCTTGTGCCTGTCTAATAGTAATAGGAGTAACATTATGTAAATTAGCATTTAAATATCGAATAAATTTGAGAGGTAATATTGAGACAGTTGATCCACTGTCTACCACACAACACACTTGTTTATTGTCCACATATCCAGGAATAATTAATTGTGAAATATTATTAGTAGGGGTGGTTGTATATGAGCAGGAGTTTGAGATTGCAATGAATGTGTTAAATATACAACTCCTCTCCCAATTATAAGCATTTTTTATCCCTCTGTTTAAACACATTCTACAGGGATGACTTGGATAATTATTTTGATAAAGCGTCGTAGGCATTCTATGAGTGAAAAGTCTAGGATTAAAATTTTGGGTTGGGTTGTTTGGAGTGGGTGGAGTCCAATGTCTAGGATGAGGATTGGGATTGTGCATAGGTCTACTTTGTTGAAAATTTCTATTGTTGTTATTAGGGGTATGAGTTGGAATCGCTGCTAATTGTTTAGCAATGCGAAACCATTCACGAGTATTAGAAGGAGGGTTTACAATTAAACAATTTTGATACTCAGTCTTAAGTCCATCAGTTAAACCCTGGATAATTAAATTTTCTCCAAGCTGAAGTTGTCTTCCAATCTCAACTTTCTTTCTAAAATAAGAATCTAAATCGCTTAGATCATTTAATTTTAAAGAGGTAAACTCAGAAGAATTTGGGACTCTAATCTGGATAAATTTTTCTGTTAAAATCTCAACAATTTCATCATAAGTAGCACAATCCAAACATTCATTTATAAAACCTTTAGTGCTTCCCCCTTTCCCTTTTTTAGTGCTTTCCCTTTTTTTTTCTCCAGAACATTCATTATAAAAATGCTTAAACCATTTAAAAATATTCATACCCGACTCAAAGTCAAAAGGGACAATATCAAGTTTATTTTCAGTCATTTTTTCTTCCTTTACTAATCCGGATCTTAGCAACATAAAAGAAGGATAATTCATACGGAAAATATTTAAATGCTATACTTCAATTACTATAAATAACAATAAAAAGAATAAATAATAAATTAATAAGTAAATAATAAATAAATATCACAGTTTTCAATACATAGGAAATACACAACAAATATTTTTTAAGAACACTTTTAAACTTAAGTAAAATTTCTATGAGGAAAATTTCAATTAATAAATTAAGAACAAACATTATATTTTTGATATCTGTAAAAATCATGATAAAATAAACACTTTAAATAAAGAAATCGTAGTATTAAAATTTCGTAAACAATAAGAAAATAAGATAAATAATAAATAATAACTTACAATTACCTCGATGTCCAACTTGTTCACATTCTTAAACTTTATTCGAAAACAAAAACAAAAACAAAAACAAAAAAATAATAATTTGCGAAAGTTGATCAAAATATTGCAGCAGTGTTATCTAGAAAATTAATAAATAAATAAAACCAAATGATGTTGAAATTAGACCATGCAGGTGTTCTTTAGCTTAATTTTCGTAGATGTCAAGTATATAAAAAAATACTGGAGGCATATTTCACAAACAAAGGATTTGTAGATGCAGATGCTAGACAGAATCACAAACAAAACTTCATAAGACGATCCTTTTCACAGCTGAAAGGTTTATCATTTGTATGCACATGAAGATATATTTTCAAGTTACTTTTATAAGAAAATTTTTTTCTCGCATACCTCACAACCAGGGCCTGATTACTAACGGGGCACTCTCCCACCAGGAAAAAGAAACAAAGAATTTTTCCTTATTCATGACAGTAATCTTGTATGAAAAGGGCGTTTAAAGAAGACGAAAATTTCTATAATTTTTTTCTGGTGAGAGAGTGCCCCGTTAGTAATCAGGCTCTGCTCACAACTGCACGTTTTCTCGTTCGAATGCGACGCATATTTCACAATATAAAGATCTCTCATCCGTATGCAAGAGAAGGTGCACCTTCAATTTTCTTTCTCTGAGGAAAACTCCGGTTTTTCCTGTTGCACATCTCATAGCCAAACTCATGATTGTTTAAGGGGAGAATAATCAAAGGCAGAAATTCTAGTAATCAGTTCTTAAACCCGGCGAAAACGACGCGCGCACAACCAGCGCCGTGAAGCAACTCTCAGACAAAGGGTCAGTTTGTAGTTGTTAAGCCACGATAATTTCCTTTTCTCAAAAGTCGTACGCCGGTTAATTTTTTATCCTGCTGGCTTTCAAATGTCATGATACGACGACGGCGATGTTCCATAACAAGTACAAGCTCCAGTGGCACACCTTGTATGATGCAGAACATTCTACTACTACTAAGAATCAACAGCGGGGCGAGCTGAGCAGTCGCTCCGGCAGTTTGACAGGCAGTGGATGGATTTATTTGGGTAATTCCCCATAAGAAAGTTAAATCAAATAGTCCTTAAATTCAATTTTATTAGAAGTCGTAAAATAAGTTAGTCTTCCCCGCAGTCACCTTTGCATGCATCGAACACTACAAACTTCGTTATCTCATCTACATCATCAGATTTTCGAATTTATCGGAGAAAATGAAACGGACATCTTAATAGTTTGAACGTTAGTCGCATTCTGTGCTCCAAAAAACCCAGAATGAGAGTCCAACAATTGCACGAAAAACTAGCCCCTCCTCACTCCGCGTCAATCATTTTAAAAATCCAATTAAGATTAACTTCGAGGCGACACGTCATAGATCATCACCTCTGATTGGTAAACGAGGCGGGGCATTCCCGTAGGAACTATATCATATCTAGCAAATAGACTAACCTGTTAACATTTCCGCGCATTAACACAGATCAGGTGATCAATAAAAAATAAAATTAAAAATCTCGATAATATTCTAAAAAGGAAAAACCTTACGAAATCGTTTCCGGCACTTTTTGTGAAACAAGCAACAGATTATTAATAAAATAAATAAAAAAGAAAAAGGACTTTAGCTATTAAAATATTAATACATTACGAAACTAAGATTAAAAATATGTTCCACAATTTTAGAATTAAAAGCTCACAGAGAACAAAATGGCGCAATTTTTTTTATTACACATATATATATATATATATATATTCTTAAGTTGATAATTTATTTTAAAAATTAAATAGTTTTGTTGCTAGAACTACAGTTTTCGGAACTAAATTCTCTGAAAACTTCCTATTAAACTCTAGATTAAATTTGCAATATGATTGTTTAAAGATATTGACAATTGATAGAAGTTCTTTTTCAAATTTAGAGTTTGATATAGCACATTCCATGTAGGTATATTCATTATTTACCGTATTATTGAATTATTCATATTTTTCTATTATTCTTTATGCATTATATTTTACAGAGCACTATTATTTGAAATTAATATTTATTATTAGGAATGGAATTTCTTTCAAATTCTTAGTTATTTCAAATTTTATTCTACATTTGTTGTTTTCAGAAAAATGAGATATTTATAAATGATACGATTCATAAATGATTTATATATATCTATTTCATGGCATCTGGACAATATTTACGTGAGTTAAAACACGGACAGAGAAATCGATCTCATAAATACTTTTCAATTACGTTGGATTGTAATAAAAGGGAAATATAGCCTTTTAAGAATACACATTAAATTAAAATATTTTCTTCATAATCAGAATTTCTAATTAGCATATAAATTCCTACTCATTAATAACTGCATTGAGTTACTATTGTGCTAATTTTAAATAAGAAATAACACTTCATTGTTCCTCTTTATCAGGAATGAGAAACACATTATGCTCGTATAAATACATAATTCTATCTAAACCAATGATTAAGAAAAAATTATGAATTATTTCAATCAGTTCAATTGAAAAAGACAAACAAATGCATTAATCATTTAATGCTTTGCAATTAAAAAGAATTTCCATTAAACGGTGCTTTTAGTAAAATGAATTTACATTCAAATAACTTAATAAAATTATATTATCATTAAACATTTAAGCTTTTATCTCAATTAATGCGTTTCACCAACTTCTTTTTTAATTTTATTAAAAACGTCAGCTTTATAAAACAAACCAAGTAATGAAAACGACATTAATGCGTTTAATTTTGATTTTCATTCGTTTAACATTTACAAAATTTCAGTCTCATATAGAAGATAGGTATAAATTTAAGTGCTATTATTTAATAAATATATTGCTTTATTTATAAATGTAGGATGTTTTAAAAAGTGTTATATTAAAATTATAATTAATACTAGCAATCTATTAACCCTTTACGGTGCAGGGCAAATTAATTTATTAAGTATTGAAATTAATAACTGGCCCCGGAATTTTAAAACAACTTTATTTTTAACTAAGAAAAAAGGCTATATTTCGTACGTTCAATAAACCGTACATTTTTCTAATAAAATTCCAGTGCCAAAGGGGCATTTGGGAATTAAAATTAAGTGGTGTTTATAGATATATCACCGCGCCGCAAGGGGTTAAAGTAATAAAACAATATGCATCCTCTGTCGTAATAAATTTTTAGAAACTTTTCTCCTTTTATACCATAACAATATACATTACAGATTAATTATAGGCAAAACATGTTGAATAAACTTACATTTTTGCTGTTTTTATTATGTTGTTTCGGCAGTTTCAAATGTCTAAAATATTCCATAAAAATTAATCCATAACTTTAATCATGAGCCTTTTGCATTATAATTGTCCAGCTATTATATGTATATTTGTAGAAAGCTTTAATAACATGTGGGTAAATGTGATCGGAAATCGCACAGAGGGTTTCTTTTAATGTTTCTTTGAAAAGAATTTATCCTTTAATCAATAAATGGGTATTTCCATGAGCACTTGTTGTGGAAATCACAATTTTGTTAACAGCTAAATTTTTGGCCACCGTTATTTTCGAAAGGTTTGCATAGCCTTATTCACTTAATGAAGTATTCCTCATAAAATAAGTCATATTTTCCGTTCTAAAACACTAGTTGTGAATATCGTAGTACGTGACTTCCACGACATGTGCTCATGGAATTACCCAAATACAAAGTGTTAATTTATAATTATCAAGTTATTCCTTTGACTATAACACCAATAATGTTAATTTAAATTAAATATAAGAGGAAGTTATTTGTTTAAATATAAAATTAAAAATATAGAAATCAAATAATTTCAATAAAATCCACAATTCTAAATTTTTTGAAAATCCGAAATAGAAAAAAGTAGCGGATATATAAATAAAATTTTTAATTTAAAAAAAAAGTGAAAAAAAATTGTTTAAAACTAAATTTAAAAGGTTGAATCATTAATAAATCTGAAAAGTTTTTTTAAAAATAGAAAGAAAAATATGGATTTAAAAAAAATATTATGAATGCCAGATGAACGAAACCTAATAGAAATCCCTAAAGTGATTGCAAATACGAAATTCCTTCTTATTAAACCCATTTTACAATTTAAATATCAATGACTGACACCGGAATTTAAAAACAATTTTATTTGTAATAAAAAAAGCTATTTTGCAGGAATTCAATGCTACAAAATTTTTCTGCCAAGCTTCCGGTAGCAATGTGGCATTCGGGAATTAAAATTAAGGGGTTTCATATATATACCACCGCGCCTCAAAATGTTAAGAACCTACTTTTTACTAGCTAGGAATTAAGACCTTTCCCCCCAAGTCATAAAGTCTGTACGAAAAACGTTTAATTAAAATGAATTTATGAGATTGATAAAATTAATTTTATTAAAAAAAATGAGATTTTCAAAATTTTATTTATTTATTTATCTATTTTTGTGACAAAAAGTATGATTCTGTAATGCACAAAATTTGAAGTAATTGACTTATACAGTTTTTACCGGATGTCCCAAAAATGACTGATGGATTTTAAAATTCAATAACTTGCAAACGGTGACAGCTATTTAAAAAATTTTTGCAGGAGGGTTATGTATAATGTCAGGAGGTTTTTTTCCCGTAACTTTTGATTTTAGTTCGAATTTCAAACCATAAGTGGCGCTGACGGCGATTGAAGGCCAAGTCGACGCTTCACTCAACATTGATCACCTGGCCTTCAATCGCCGTCAGCGCCACCTATTGTTTGAAATTCGAACTAAAATCAAAATTTACGGACAAAAAAACTCCTGACATTATACATAACCCTCCTGCAAAAAATTTTTAAATAGCTGTCAACGTTTGCAAGTTATTGAATTTTAAAATCCATCAGTCATTTTTGGGACACCCGGTATATATGGACTCTGTGACATACAGACAACAGAGACGAATAGGGTTACATCAGATGAACCAAACCCGAAAAACGAATTCCTTAGTTATATTATGCTGAAATGAAAATATGTCAAGCAAGTGGAAGGTGCTAAATTATAGAAAAATACACACCTAAACATTTTCATTAAGTTTCAGGCATTTTTTGTTTCTATTCTATTTTTGATATGTTATCATTATTTTTATCTATAGAACCAAAGTTGAATTATAGCCAGCTGAAATACTTTGTATTAATATTTAAAATTTTCACTAATGAGGTTTTAACTTTGATTTTTTTTCTATCTGTTACTTGTTTGAAATGTGTAAGTGATTATTACCTTTTTTGCGGGATTAGAAAATCTGATCTTCTAGTCTGATTTGTTAGTTTTTATCATAAAAAGTTTATTAAATCCATTTAATTTTTTAATTACAAGATTTTAAAATCTTCAATATTTATATAAACATTTGACAAAACATCAGCAAATAAATAAGTAGGCTGTTATAGTCATCTTTTAAAAAGTTAAACTTAAAATAACACTATGTGTAAATTACTTAAAAGATGACAAAAACATACTTTTAAAAGTTGTTAAGGGATACCCGTAAGAAAAAACCCAAAATTTTTATTATTGATTTTAAAGTAATGAATTTTGGTGTACTATTTAAGAATCTTTTTGTAAGGAATAATTAGCAAAAAAATTCACTTTTTATTAAAAAGGATAGTTTTTATGGGTATTTTTATGTTTTTTTTTTTTTTTTTTTTTTTTTTTTTTTTTTGTCGAAAAATACACTTTTTAAAATTACTACTCCTCATTCAATTTTCAATATTTTGGTATTACTAAAATTTCTTAAATAAGGTTATAGTATATGGAAAAGACCTAGGGAGAGATAGTTTTAATTTTCTATTTTAATCAGCTAAAAAAAAAAGAAAAGAATTACGCATGGTAAATTTCGTTAAATTCGTTGTTTACCAATTTATGTAAAATTTTCATAAATAGTTAAAAAAATATCTCTCCTTACTTTTGTTGCAATTTTTTTTAAGATTCTAAAAATATAAACACTTTGTTTCTAAATTATTTTACCACTGAGCCTTAGTACTTTGAACTTAGGTGAAATATGAAAAAAGTCATTTTCAGGAAAACACATTTTTAATGCCCGCTAGTCCTTTAAACTCTGTAGTGACTACAATTAAAAAAACTCATTTTCTACCTGTTCCAAGTGTCCCCGAGTTCTGAAATTTTGCATGGATATTCGCAAATATGTATATTATCATTTTCTGAGATATTTTTTTTTTTAACTTTTGATGATTTTTGGTCGAAAATGTGGTTAGGGTCTCCCTTAAATTACTTTTAATCCTTAGTACTTTCAATTGTAAACACAGCCCATCTACCGAGAATATAAAATATAAAATACAAATACAAATATTTACATCTTAATTTTCAAATGTCACGTAATTGGAGTAAAAGACCAGCAACAGCCTTGTGAAGACTCAACCAGAAACAAAATATTCAAGTTAATTTCGAAGATGCAAAAATCTCATGTCCCTTGAAGAATTACCGTGAATTAATTATACGAAAATCAATAGAAATTATCACTAAAATAAATATTTTTTTTAACTGGGTGATTCTCAAAATAGGGGACAATTTCAAAAGTGAAATCTTAAAAAAATTACTGTTAGCAAAATTTCTGAAAAAAAAAATGTTGTTAATATAGTATTAGGTATACTTTACATGTAGTCAGCAGAGCTAAATATTTAAAAATTAACTTTAAAAAAAAATTAGTATTTTTTGACCATGCTAATGACAAAACAAATTGCATGGAATAAATATATTAAGAAATTTTTATTTTATTTCTGTTTAAATATTTTTTCTATATTTATTAGCCTTCCTTTTCAGCAAATGGTTTCCATTTTTACATGTATACATATAAGGAGAATAAAAAACATTACCAAATAGCTAACTTTGTTTACATGAGCAACATTCTGACACTAACAATGTAAGAAGCTGTCTTAGTGATTTTCTGACAGATTTAATGCGTATTTTAAGGATAATAAAAGTAATACCTAAATTTATATGTAAAATTAAACTTTATAAAAGATGCAATATAAGCAATGGTTACATTTATGCACATAGGAGTCTTTAGCATGGACAGAAAAACCATGCTAATGACACTGATATTTGTCCATGCTAATGATACTAATATTTGTCCATGCTAATGACAAATTTTAATTTAAATAAGATTATGAGCCATAATATAATCACAATGCAATAGTCCTTTCTGTGGCTTTTTAAAACACAAAAGTCCTATGCAAATAATTAAAATAAAAATTTTAATTATAAAATAAACATGAAAATTATTATCCATTCTAATGACATACAATTGATGTACGCCCCTAATATTCACTTATATTCTTAAAATACAATACTTGCTTCTATTTTCAGGCTGGGGTAAAATGGCTACTTGTTGCCATGGAGAAACTTTATATTTTCAAACTATTGTCATGTGTTAAAATGAAATTTTGATTAATAACCAGCTGTTATACTATGACCTTTTTTTGAAAATAGAATATGGAGGACAAACTTTAATTCCTTTTTTATATACTATAATTTTATTTTTAAAAAATAAATTAATTGGATAAATCCTCTCCTTGATTAATATAAAGAAAGAATAATATTTGTTTTATATTATAAACATGATATTAACTCTTGAAAAAGCTAGTATATACAAGGCACAGCTGCTGTGGACATCCATGCTAATGACATTTTGCACATTTATTCTGTTATTTTAAGGTGTTTTTAACTAAAAAGTGAGTAATTCTTGAGTGCAAATAATGAATGATATTAAGACAAACATATCTAAATATAAAAACATGTCAGAAAACATCTCAATTTTTTTTGTATGCCGAAAGACATAAATTGTCCCCTATTTTGAGTATCACCCAACTATGTTTTGTCCTACAACATACCAAGAATTTGAATCAACCCCTTAACCCTTTCCGGCACAGGCAAAATCTGTACTAAAATGAGAATTTATCGACTGACACCGGAATTCACAAACGAATTTTTTTAATATTTTGAATGCCTTAATTTAAGCTTTTATTGTAAAAGCAAAATTTTATTAAAATATTACTGGTGCGGTTTGCAAGTTTGGAATTAAAATTTGGTATCCCAGACCGGGCACAATGTGCCGGAAAGGGATAACCCTTAAATGCATAGGATAGAACGCGTTCCAAAAAATGCGCAATTCAAAGAATCAGAATTCATACCAGAAAAATCTAAATAGTAAATTTTTCTTCATTTAATTATGAATAGTATGCTATTAAGTCACTCTCGTTTCGTCTGTTGTCGGAGTAAGACGTATGTCTGATCCGCTGCAATTAAGATGTTTTTCACGCGTTCTCAGTGGTTGTAGGCAGTTCGTATGAATAACTTCAATTGCTGCTTGTGAATGATGGCATCTTACGCTACTACGCAAGTAATTGATGATACTGTTGAAAAAATCACCAATGGTGAGCTACGAACTTTAAAGCGCAGTTTGACTCGATATCTTCAAATTTTCAAGAACATTCTGCTGATATACTTACGAATTTTTTCGCCTTTGCGGATAATTATATCCAGGACTTGAAAGCTAAACCTAACTATGCGAGCTCTCCGGATGATGTTGCTGAGGTAAGAAGAGCCTGTTTTGAAATATTTTCTTTGCTTAGGGAGCCAACCTTTGATAACTTAAATGAATCTGGACTTTTTGGCTTTTTCTGTTCTATTACTTACAAAAAAACTAGTCATGCTATCCTTACTAAAACATCTATGAAAGATGAGTTATTCACTGCCGTTAAAAAAGGCATAAAACGTAAAAATACTGAGGAGATTTCATCAATCCCCCTTAACAATAAATTTAAAAATTTGTCTGATGATGTTACACTACTTGAAAATAATCTTAATGATAATACCCTTACTGATAATTCCGAAATGGAACATTCTTCTTCCGATAGCGGTTCTGGTAGCTCGAAAACTAATGTCAATCACTTTTATTTGGAGATTGTTGAAAATTGGACGACTGTTGCCAAACAAATTACGGAGATAAATACTGAAAAACCTAAAATTGCCTTAAAAGGTGATCGTATTGTTGTTCATTGTAAAACTCCAGAGGACTTCAGAAAAACTCAACGTTGGCTTGACCAAAATGCCAAAAAATATACTACTCTTGATCCTCGGGAACTTAGGCCCAAAAAAATTTGCATTAGAGGTCTCCCATGTTATACAGATACCAAATTACTTATTGAAAACTTAAAAGATTATGGCTTCACGGCTACTAGAGTAGCAATGCTTAAAAACCGAAAAACCGGTAATCCTATGCCAATTTATATGGCAAATATCGTACCTTGCAAAAATCTTGAAGAAATTTATCAAATTAAAACTATTCACTATTTGTCAGTTAAAATTGAAGCTTTTACCAGCAAACAGCGTGTTAAACAATGCTACCGTTGCCAGGGTTACGGGCATGCCTCGGAGATATGCGGGTTTGACGCTAAATGCTTTAAATGTGGAGAATTACACTTAAGTACTCAATGTACTTATAAAGGGCGAATTACGCCCAAATGTGCTAATTGTGGTTTGGCTCACCCTGCATTCTACCGAGGATGCCCTAAGAACCCATATAGACTTGAAAATAAATTTAATAAAAAACCTAACAATAATGTCAGTAACCGGGTTACCACTGATTCCCAAATATTGGCTGATATCCTCAAAAATTACAATTATACTAAGAAAACTAACTCTGTGGATCATAACAATAGCTCAGAAACCCTAAATTCAACTGACCAACATGTTAATACGCCTAATTCGTCAACTCCGGATAAACCGACATATACGTCAAACTCACTAGATTTTAGCAATATTCAATCTAATTACAATAATGATATACAAGATGTTTTCAAAACTCTTAAGGATTTTAAAGAAATTCTACAAGTTACAAAATTTATAAACTGCATCAAAAATATATCCGCTAAAACTAAAAATTATAAGGATCCTATTCAAAAACTGCTTGTAATAGTAACTGAATTTGATATACTTGCTAACCAACTCAACATTAACGTAGATTAATGTCTTCGTTAAGTTAAACTTGCATTCTCTATGTTTTCTGTTTGTCCGTCCGTTAAAAATTTATTTAAAAAAAAATAAATAAATAAATAAAAAAAATTAAACCTTTTTTCCTTTTTGTTATTACATTTTTCTATTGTTCTTACTCGTCCTTTTTACTTATTCTCTACATTAAATTTTTTACTCTAGAGTTACCAGACCACGCGGTCGACGGGCTCTTCTTTTTTGGCTTCCCATTATCCTTGCGTTTATTTATAGTTCTATTGTAATCTCCTCGTTGTATTTTTTGTAATTATTGTAAATATTGTAATTATCCCTTTTTTTCTCTTGATAATTCTTATTGTTTAATGTTAATGATAAACTCCCTTCTTTTTGCATTTCTTGCATATATTATTGTTTTTGCATATTTTCTCCTGTTAAACTTAATATATGGTCTCTGTAAAGGGTCTTTTTTTTTAACTTGGGGCGGTTTTTCCCTGCGGTAGCTTTCTTCGACTTATGGACCGGCTAGCTCAGTCTGTAAACAATTGAACATTTTTTTTTTTTTTTTTTTTGCATTTAGTTATCTTGTAAATTCTTTATGCATCCTTATCCTTTACTCTTTTTTCTGTGGCGACCAGCCGCGTCTAAACATCTTCATGGCTCCCATTGCATTGAAAATCACTGTATTCTGATACTCTGGATGTAAAGTTGCTCAGCAACTAGGAAGTCCATGACACTACTAGCTTGTTCGCTTGTTCTGTTATTAAGTAAAGTGAAAATTGCTGTTTTAAATTTCTGGTGAGAATACGGAATATGTGAATAAACCCCCCAATAAATCGGGAACACTTATGGTATCGAAAATGATACAATATGTATTTAAGGGTTAATGGTCGCATTAACCCTTTAATGTTCATTGGTTTCGCCACGAAACCACAAAATTTTAATTCCGATGCGCTACACTGACACAGGTATTTTTATCTAAAAATATCCCTTTTATTATGTATGTGAAAAAATCACGTTTTCTTATTTAGAAATATATTTGTTCTCAATTACCAGTGTCAGTCATTTATTTCGACATCTTAGCAATGAAAATGCTTTGATCGTTAAAGTGTTAAATTACGATTTAAAAATTCAAATTCATTATTGCCACCAGTTTTTTTTTTAAATATTCTTCTTATGCAATGGAAAGTAAAATGATACCAGAATAAAACCAATTACACTATTTTATAATACTGGTGAGAATCAAACAATTCTGAATAAAAGCCGTGAAACTTACAGCCCGTGAATGTCTCGGGCGCGACGATTAAGTGGTTAAAGAAACGTAATACAAGTAATGATCCACGTGCCTCAATATCTACATTTTATTTTCCGGATCCTAAAATTCACTGTTACTTACACTCTACTTACGTCACATTTGAAAATTAAAATGTTAATATTTATATTTCTATATTCTCTGTCGATTGCTGTGTTTACAGTTGAAAGTACTAAGGATTAAAAATAATTTAACACCCTTTTAATTTTTTTTGTCATCTTTCAGTAATTTACACATACTCTAATTTTAAGTTTGTTTAACACTAGAACCGCCAATGGGAGTCAAATTGTCCCCTGCGAGATTGATAATAGTCGATTCGAACCAGAAATTTCTTCATAAGATATGTGAAATTTATGGAACAGAAAAATAGACTAATTAAATAAGTTAAATTGTTTAAAATTAAAATTCTGGTGAGAAACACTTTTTTTTTTTAAACTTGAGTAAAATACCCGGTTGTTCTAGTGTTAAATAAACAATTCCTATTATTTACTATTTATATTTATATTATATTATTATTTGTGAGAGGTGTTACAATAAATTAAAAATAATTTGGATCCAGTCTGAGAAGAATCGTAATTATAATAAAAATACAAATACAAAACATCATTTAATAAAATAGTCAGTTGTTAATACATCGACTTGTGACAAATCCTTTATTAGCTTTAAAATGTAAATGTCATGTGAATAATGTAACTATAGTGATGGGATTAACTTAATACATATGTACATGGTTAGACAGCATACCTATTATATTGAAACTTTGATTTCTGTTAACAGATGTATGAGATTTTAAACCTTCAACGTGATAATTGGATTACTTATAGGTAGCCATATTATAATAGTTGGGTGTTTTATTTATTATATAAAATGTATAAATTTTGAAGGCTAACACTATGCATTTATTTGTTTAAACATAAAAATAGACAACACTTTCTGAATATAATGATTACATTGAAAGATAACTTATTTAACCCTTTATCTACCGAATTATTTAGCAAGAAATTGATGAATCTCAATAATTATCTTTTTAATATCTGAAGGTGTACTGGAATTTTTAAATAAGGGCAATGTGGAATTTAGATATTTTTCCCCATTAAAACTGATTAAATATACCGGTAGTTATAATTTTTTGTGAAATATCTACAAAAAAAAAAAAAAAAAAAAAAAAAAAAAGATTAATTAACCACAATTACACTTTTGAAAATTTCACATTTCTTAAAAAAAATCCTTATCGGCTTCGCCTATAGGCGAAGGTAGATTTCGAAGAGTGCTCATTTTTCATTTCCCCTCACTTTCTGCTCCCGAGGCGATTGCCCCCTTCTCCCCCCCAGGGCCTTCGCGAACGCTTTTTATTGGTGGGGGAGAGAGCCTTAAAATGCTAAGTCAAAATTCATTATTTGCCAACTCAGTGAAAAGCAAACATAAATAGTTCTCGGCGTTTGCCAGCTAGTTTTATAATTTTACCAAGTTATCTTAATTAGAAAATATAACATAGTTTATATTTGGAAAAAGCTTAATCATATTGGTAACTTTCGCCAAATTTATTAGAAATAGGAAGTGTATTATAATTTTTTATAAAGTTTTGGACATATTTGTCAGTTTAGTTTGTAAATTTTCCAACTGTAACAGCATGTGCAAATGTTGGGGGGGACTCCCCCCTGTTCCCCCCTTAGCGAGGCCCCTGCTCCTCCCCCCCCACACACTTCGCACGGCCCTGCATTTTAGTTTTCAGAACTACGTCTCGTAATTTAACCTTTGAAATGACACCGATTTGCGAATTCGTATTGAAACGCATTCTTTTTAAAAGAGAAAAGTCACTCCTAAAAATAGTGACTTGTGACGTAATGAGGGTAACGTATGCATTACATAATCATCAACCAATCAGCGAGTCTTGTGTCTGTCTACGGCACTTTGATAACTGTCCTCCATTTTATAATCTCTTCGTTCCATGGGTCCACACATGTGGACGTTCATATCAGCGTTGTGATCTTAAAAAATGCAGCGAATATTGTATAAGCAGAAGGTGTAAGTTATCTTCATGAACGTTCATGGATAGGATATAGACTAAAGCTTTATTTGAGAAACACAGGGTATACAGAGCTTTTTCAAAAAAATCCAGAAAGTACACGGCGTGTAACCTCGGATATCCTCCACTCAATCGTTGGATATTTAATTACATGGATTGTTATCGAAACTTAACGGTAAGTCATACTTAATTTTAACTTTTTATTCTAGTACGAATGAATGTCATGACTTTCATTTAAATAATTATGTTATATATGAAAAAATAGATTAAAGTTGTTTTCAGAAGCGATTAATTTCCTATTCTAAACTATGATGTTGTTTTTAAAACATTTGCCTGCCGTCACATGAAAACTAGCTTAAAGACTGATACAAAGTTCACTCACAGTAAATGTAAACATTAATTTCAATTACTTAAAAGATTAAATTAATTTCTGCTGTGGAGATTATTTTTTATATTATTTTTTATTTATTTATTTATTTATTTATTTATTTATTTATTTATTTATTTTTTCTTTTTTTACTTTTTTTGGATTACTAAACTTTAGTTTGGAATTAAATAATAATATTCGATTGTAATGATATTACGAAATGCTTTCAGTTTGAAAATTAGGATTATTTTACGAAAATATGTTTTTGATTGACAACAGTTGTGACAATTTTGAGAGGTATTTCTTTATTACTAATAATGTTTTAAATTATCATTTAAAATCATAAATCTTTATACTAATATTTTCAGATTTAAGATTTGCCAACTTAAAAAAAATAATAGGAATTTCTTCTATCATATAGCAAGATTTTTCAGAATTTGCTAAATCTAATAATTTATTTAATTCATTTATTGTGGTATGTAGTTGTTGAATAATACAACTCTAAAAAACTAATTATATTTTAAATGTTTTTCGAATTTTTTCCTATAAAACGTCCTATAGGAAATATTCGATCCTATAAACGATTTTTTTATATTTGATATTAATATATAACTAGAATAAAAGTTATAATCAAATATGGCTTAATTTTCTCCGGGAGTAGTTTTTGTGTGTCTGTGTGTGTGTGTGTGGGGGGGGGTTATAGAATTCCGGTGGGAAATTACACTTCTTTCCCGTTGAAAACAGAAAATCTCAAATGTTTCGGAGAAATGCAGTAACATAAGGTTTAAGTTTGAAATAAATTATTTTAGTTAATTTCTGTCCGTAATATAATTTAATTCATGTGTAACTTTAAATAAGTTTCCCTTAATAATTCAATTAATGTTACAAACAATGAATTAAATAAATATTGTCAATAATGTATTTTGTTACAATGCCCATAAAATACCCATAAACTAATATTAAAAAAGAATTCGCTGCAAAAAAATAAACATTCACTCCTACGAAACAGTGACTACTCACTCCTATGAAAGAGTAACTACTCACTCCTACGAAAGAGTAACTATTCACTCCTACCAGGAGTGAAAAAACGCACTCCTTTAGTAAGAGTGAAGAGTCACTCCTCCGAAAAAGTGATTATTAATCCCTGTTTAGAGTGACTATTCACTTCTCAGGAGTGAGTATTCACTCTTTGAAAGAGTCAACAATTACACTTTTGCTCAAAGTGAATACTCACTCTAAAGTGGTTGGGCATATTTTGACTCTGGGTTAGAGAATAGTCACTCTTTTTTATTTAGAGTGTATACATTGCCTCACTAGGTACCACTTGTAAGACACTATCCAATTCTCCGTTATTATGCTTCTATGATTTTTTTTTTAATTATTATTTCACTTTTCCAAAACCATTGATACCTTAATGCGTAGCGTATTTGTGTTGCTATAAGAAGTAGTATTTTTTTTTCAAAAGAATAAAAATAGCCTCCATACGTTAAAAAATATTTTTTTTTTGTATGATTGTGTACTACCCTCACCTACTACAAAATTGTACATAAATTTACAAAGAACACCATAAAGTAATTAAAAATATCAATGATATTAGACGATATCGTATATATCAGCGATATTACACTTAACATGAAGGATTTTATGCGTAAATAATAATATTAAGCGAATTATTAAACGTACAATACATTTTTGCAATTTATAATAATGCATTTTAATGAAAAAGTATTTTTAGCTTCGAAAATTTTAAATACTGTTGCACTCGAAGTTACAAATAAAGTAATTTAATATCATCACTATAATTGAACAAAAAAAATAGTTTTTACACTACATGTTACTTTCATAATAGCATATGTATGGGAAGACTAGGATAAGATATTATTAAATACTTAAAGAATATTTTTCATTTTAAAGTGAATATATTTTTTAATTAATCATAATACCATTATATTTTAGGTGTTATAAATATAGTATACCTACTATTTTATTTTCGTTTTAGATTGCGTGTCATTAGTACAGGGGTGCAAAAATCTAGGCGTCACAGGGTAGTCTCTCACCACTAAAATTTTAAAGTTTTTTTCGCTCAAAATTTAATAGCATTCTAGCAGGAATTTTACACGAAATATTAGACAAAGAAAAACGAAATAAATTTTGTGGTGAGAAACTGCCTGCTGGCGCCTAGATTTTTGCACCCCTACATTAGTAAAACATTTGTTTTAGAAACCCACGCAAGAATTTTGTGATTTTTTTTTCCTAAAAAAGAAAAAAAATACTTACATATACTTTTTATTAAAAATACATCATTGAAAGTATTTTTTTTCTTTTTTTCATTAGTTTACCTAAAGTCATTTTCATTTCACAAGGATATAAAAAATTCTAACCGGTAAATAATTTTTCTAAAAGTAGATCGGTGTCTTAGTTTTTTTAATCTTTTAACGCCATTAAAATATGCCACTAATGCTGTATTTTTTTAGTTGTCTTTAATACTTTTTTCATGGATTGTAATGCTTGCTTCATGGATTTTAATGTTACTTCACAACTACCTACGCTAGTTCAACTTCTAGTACATTATTGGACAAATAAACGGAAAAAAGGCTGTGTTGAAATCCAACTAAAATCACGATCCAAATATTTTATTAAACATAGCTTTATTTTATTTATTTATTTATTTATTTATTTTTTGCCGTTATTTTTCAAAATCAATATAAGGTTTTTTTCAAGTGTGCAAGGAATATTTTCTATTGGAAAAAGAAACTTTTTTCTAAAAATACTTGAAAAAAGTTCATAACTTTTTATTTCTTTTGGAATTTCAAAAAAGTTATAAGAACGGAACATTTTTTTTTTCTCTTTCATGTTATTTTTTAAAGCAATAGTTTTTGCGACTTCAATAATAATGGTTACTCCCACGTGAATCATATGTTCCAGATTGAAAGAAAAATCTTTTACTGTATATTTTCAACGTAAGATGAATAAGACATATCTTATTATTATTATTATTATTATTAATTACTAAAGCATTTAAACTCTGCCAATAAAACTTTTTTCTTTTGCATTTCAAATATTTTCTGTTCATATTTCTTTTCATAATAATCGATATATAATATTTTTCGATCTCGATTTCTGAGAGGTTATTGTAATATTTTAAGATTGTTTGTATATTTTTGGATAAGTATTATATGGATGCTAAAATTTCAAAAAGAATGTATGAATTAAATATTTAGAATTAATAGTATTTAGAAATCCAAGAATCTGTTTAATGCATAGAAATCTATGAATCGTTGCACTTTATTGAAAAACAACTCTAAAACTGTACACTCTTGTAACTGTCCTCAAAAGAGGACGCTGGGCGTTAACCCTTTGCGGCGCAGGGCAAATTCATCACTTAAGTTTCGAAATTAATGACTGACACCGGAATTTGAAAATAACTTTATTCGTAAATAAGAAAACGCTACATTTCACGTATTCAATAAACCGTAATTTTTTTAAACAAAATTCTGGTGCAATTGTGGTATTTGGGAATTAAAATTATGTGATATATCTATGAAACCACCACGCCGCAAGGGGTTAAAAAATATCTATATATATATATATAAATTGTTTATTGCATTTTTTACCACTACAGGATAAAAATGATACAGGATGCGGGAAAGTTTTTGATTGTTTGTTTCTGTGTGTACAATTTTGCCTTTATGTATAAAACCATAAAACCAAAGTAAAATACTCAGATTACTTAATAAAAAACACCTTTATGTAATGTGAGTATTTTATTTTTGTTTTATGTATAAATAAACTGAATTAAAGGATTCGACATATGTGGTATGTTATATCATTTTAATCTTTACCTTTTTGGTTTTATCTTTCAAATTTAAGTATTTTTTTTCTTATGCTTTTAATTTAATTTTTTTTTTTTTTTTAAATTCTGAAAATTTAGTACTGCGAACGTTTAAGCTGATAAAAACCGCAGATGTTTCATTCATGTTTCTTATGAGGAGAACATGAAATTCTTCTGCATTCATTGAACAATGAATGCAGAACAATGAATTTATGAATGCAGCGATGTGACTGTCGTATGCAATTTCATGTCCTGCAAATGTCTCTGCTGTCATTCTCGAAAGAACAAAATAGGCAGGCGCTACATAAAAAGAAAAGTTATAAAATTATTTTAACCCCTTAACTGGTTCGGGCAAGACGAATTTCCTTATTTAATCATTTAAAGATTTTGACACCACTATTATTTTTAAGAAATACTATGGAAAAGCGGAATTGATTAGAGTAAATTTTAAGAATACACTCGAGTCTCTATACAACGAAACTCTATAACTTGAATTTCTCTATAGAACGAATTTTTTTTGGAACGGTCCCCTTTTTGCATGATTACATTAAATACAGTCTCTATATAGCGAAATATCTATCTCCATATAAAGATTTTTTTTCCGTAAATTGGCCTTAATTTATTCAGTTTTAAAAAAGCTTCGAAATCATATGGAGTCAATTTTCCATCACTTACTTTTGATTTATCGTTCAGTGCTGAGTTTTTTTTATATTACTTCACTCCTTGTTCTTTAATTCCAACGAATTCATCCCACCTCCCGCACACCTTTCAACATCCTTCTCAAAACAGAGTCAATTAGATTGTTACACATATAAGAGAGGAATGAATGAGAGGCACGTAAGAGAGGCCTTCAAACGGAGGAAAATGTTAACTACAATTTTTCATTCCTTGCTAAAATTTGAGGTCTTTTTTTTTTTTTTTTTTTTTTTTGAGAGCGTAACAATTTTAAAATAAAAAGAACGAAAAATTACAGATTTCTTCGTCTGAAATTAATGCAAATCTTCCTTATTTGATTTTCATTAAGCTTTCAAATAAATGTCTGTTCTTTTTTTTTTTTTTTTTTTTTTTTTTTTTTTTTGAAACTGCTTAAATAATTAAGCAGTAAAATGTTAGGTTAATATTTACTTTTAAACATTTCAAATCCTTAATTAAAAATATCAAAAATAGTATTTGCTCAAAATTTACACATTAAATACGATTTTTAACATCATTTTCTACACATCGAATTTCTCTATATAACGAATTTTTTATTGGAACGATGGATTTCGTTATATAGAGACTCGACTGTATTTTATTTAAATAATCGTGGTGTGAATCTGTTATTTTCAATTTATTGAACGGAAAAGAATTAACCAGTTAACCCCTTGCGGCGCAGTGGTTTCGTAGATATACCACTTAATTTTAATTCCTAAACGCCACATTGGCACCGGAATTTTGTTTTAAAAAATTACTATTTATTGAATGCATGAAATATAGCGTTTTCTTATTTACAAATAAAGTTGTTTTCAAATTCCGGTGTCAATCATTTATTTCAACACTCAAGCAATGAATTTGCCCTGCGCCGCAAAGGGTTAAGGGGTTAATATTTATTATAGAATTCTATAGTATCTGAGGCGTCGCCTTGGGGGGGGGGGTATCGGGGGGAGCCCCCCCCCCAATATGTGTGAAGTTGGGAAATTTCAGCTTAGAGATTTTTGAAATTTTTGAATCTAGATTTTTGAAAGACTTTCTTTTTTTATAATTGTAAGAAATATATGAACTTTTTATTCTTTCGGCGACTATGATTTAGCAAACAAGTTAAATTATCAAAAGAAATCAACCAGACTGAGTTTGTCATTGTATTTCTCTGTTCTATGAAAACATCATACACTTATTAGACCTAAATGTCTCTTCTTCTGTGTATCAGTATCTGATTCTAAACAGGCTTCTCCGCTCCTTTGTTTCCTCCAAAACTTTGTTCATTTCTGAAAAATTTCAAATTATAGTCCGTGACTTCTATGTTATTTTCGTATGAAAAGCCATAATCGTTCATATACTAGAAGTCTGTCCGGGCATGGGCTTGGTCCAAGGTACTGGCATGGCCCGTGGACCGAGCAGGCAAAATGAAAGGCAAACTTTCAAACAGAGTGCGTCCACCAGTCTGATATAAAAATTTAAAAGAAGCTCATAAAATTTCAATTATTTTCAAGAAATATAAGTTTCACAAGAATAAGTATAAATGTGCTGCATGAGCCGATTTTATTTTGCAACATTAATACAGAAATATATTTAGGGTTCGCACAGTTCTACCACTAAATTTTAAGAATATTTTCGAAGTGTTTAACAGGTTAAAACGATCGTGAATTCTGTGAATGAAGGTGGGGATTGCGAATGTCGTGGTTTAAAAATTAAATGTAAATTTTCTCAATTTTAATAGTGGTGCCAGAGTCCTTGGAAATTCCAAGGAGTGTGCGAACCTTGTATATTATGTCCAATATGTAGAGAACGTCATCGGATAGTTAATCATGATTGAGCCTGAGCTTAGCTTTTTTTGCAGACACGGGCGGGATCACATTTCAGAATTTTCTTGAGGGGGAGGGGGGGGGCAAAGTTTTCTTTGATGGCAGTGGTGTAGTAAAGCGTGCAGTAATCAAGCGTCAGTTTATTACTCACCCCCCCCCTTTTAATCCTCAAACCAAAAAAAAAAAATCGAATCATAGATGCAAAAACAGTAAAAATTTCGAATATGAAGTCGCAAAGGACTGATGGAAACTTTCACTTTAGACAGTTTTTTTAATCTTTGGAGGGAAATTTTCAAGCTATTTTTTCATCAGGAGTATGAAAGGAGAACATTGTGCAACATCAAATACCCTACGGAGAGCGGGGGATTCCCCTCACATCGCCAGGTCTTCCAAAATGGCTTTCCAGATTGTTTATTACCCTGTTCATAGTCATATAATAACATCTTCATTAACCTCACACATTTTCTTCCGGAAGTTTTTTTCTTGTGATAAACGCTGCGATTAAAAATGTCTGTTTTCTTGGGGGGGGGGGGGGTGGTTATGTCCTTCTTGCCCTCCCCAAATGGCGCCCCTGGACTCGGGCTAGGCCGAGGTAAGGATTATTTTTTTCTAGAAAGTTGAGTCGGGCCGGAACTGGACTTGTTTGTTCTTGGCATGTGTCCGGCAGACAGTTTTGCTTTACAAAAAAAAGTAATACAGTAAAACCCCGATAATTCGGATTAATTGGGACCGGACCCAATCCGGATTATCCGGAGAATTAGAAAAAAAATGGAATAAAATATAACATACTAACAGAAAATCACCTTTATGTTAAACGTATTGAATATTTGCAGACAGTAATAATGTTTACTTTGCTTAATTATTCCGAAAACATGTCAGAAAAAGTTTTTTTTAATTTAGAATACGACGATGAAACAAGTTAATGTTATGGAAATTAGCCAATCGCTTCTCAAACTTGAAAAAAAATTACCAAACCGATCCGAATTATCCGGAGATCCGGATTATCGGGATCCCAATAAGCGGGGTTCTACTGTAATAATAACGAACTTCTGGTAAGGAAATCACCGGAAATATATCTTGAGGTGGTTTTCAAATTCCCTGTTGAATAACACAAAACCTTCTGAGACATTTTCTGACTCATTTTTAAAAGAAAAGGCATAACATTGACAGGCCTGAAGTGATTGGATTGAAACGATTTGGAATCGAATAGCGTTTTCCATTTCTCGATAAATAAATTACTTATCCAATTACAGGCGATTATTGTCACATAACGACAGGTTTTTCTTCTTTACTTGCTATGACGTTTTGAAAATCGAATCAAAAACCAATATTTGACAGCATTTTCTGAAATATCTTTTGCTTTCAGTCTAAAAAAAAGCGCCATTCGATAACATTTTTTTATAAATAAGAACATCTGCCAATTTTACGCGTTTCCCAACAAAAGCGAATTCAGAAATGCGCAAGAAAATAAATATTTTCGATTCTTTTTATCAGCATTCTTTAGTAGAATCTTAGTTGTACGTCAAGAAAAATTGGAATTTTTTGTAGAAATCAAACTAGGGCCGGATCAGGCCTGGTTTAATAGTTTTTACACAATCTGGGCCTGCTTTGAAAGATTTTTGTTCAAACCGGCCCGTGAACTGTGAAAATATAGATCCGGTAGGTCCGGCTCGAGCCAAAGTTTTAATTTAAAAATCGGGCCATGCTGGGCCAAGATAGCTTACATGTGGCCGGAACCGTGCTCTGATCTGGAAATTCCAGCCGGAAAAGACATGTTTAGCAAGGACAGTAAACAAAAAAGGGCAATTTTTAAACTTATGATGGTTGACGAAAGAAAAGAAATCACAATAGATCTTTAAAAATAACAATAAACATTCCAGTTATATTCTATTGTCAAAATGAAAATAAAACAACAAAATATTCACATTTTTTCACATTTAATTCGCCGTCGCGTCGCCAGAGAATTTATATAACGGCTTTAGTCGTCGAGTCAATCTAAGCTTAAATCTGTAAATTTTATTTCAAAATAGCATTCTATTCTAATATTGTAAATATGTAAAAGAAAAATGCGATTTGTATTTCCGTTTTATGCTAATCTCAAATAGTATTAAAAGAACTTGGAATAAGTAATTTTGAAAAAAAAAGTATTTACTCAGGCGCCAAAAGAGATTATGAAAAAAGTAAACTGGAGTCCTAATTTCTATAATAGTAGCTACACCTGCTTTGTTACGTAACTGGGCAACAATATCTGATAAGTTTTCGCCAGAAAAAATATTGGTAATCCTATGTAATCAAGAAAAAATAATTACCGTAATTTTGGGTGTATAGGCCGCTGGTCAAACAATTCTTTTTCGAACCAGAATTTTTTAAGAAATGAGTGTAACTAGTTAGATCGCCGTAAATATTTGTCTTCAATCACTAAATAAGTTTTTTGGTCTAAAAATAATTGTTTGATCTGCGGCTTATACACTCGAAATTACGGTATAAAAGCAAATGTGATTTCAAAAAATTATTGATTCAGATAAATGTGTTCCTTTTTACTTTGTTTGCATGCGGATTAAAAACTGTTATATTTTTACCTGTTTGTAAAATATGAAACCAAAGCGATATAAAGTTTAATGTTGTATTTCTAAAGCAGTATTTAATAATGACTATAAATCTCAGCATGAAAAAAAAAAAAAAACAATCATAATGGGAATAGAGTTTCTGTGCAGGGAATTGGAGCCCCTAAAATTCCATTCGATGCTTCAGTACGTAAAAGGAAAAAAGTGGACGATGTGAAATCGGAACAAACATATAAATATGAAAGCAGTCCGACAAATGAAGAAATAATCAGCATAAGCTGTAATACTGACGTGTTGAACTTAAATAAAAAGTCTGAAGAAATAAAAGATTTTTCTTTCCCTATAGACAAAACCGAGAGCGATTCTTGGATTCTTCAAAAGAATTTGGATCCAAAAATTCAAAAATTCTTCAAAATTTGGATTCTTCAAAATTTAGATTCTTCAAAAGAAAGTGAATTTCTACATGAGGCTACGAATTCCAAAACTCAAAGCCAATCTGAAATGGATAATGAATTTCAAAATGAGATTGCAAGCTTCACAAGTGAAAACCAAACTAAAGAAGAAGATGAAAATAAGTCAGACTGGGTGTCTTTTATGGGAAAGTTTTCTTTTATTCTCGAAAAATTAACTGAGAGCAAAACTATTTTTTCTCAATAGAATGGATCTGAAATAGTTAACGAGAAATTACCAATGACTGAGATTATTAATCTTATCTCTTCAATTAAAGAAACCTGTGATATAGTTCTTGAAGAGGGATGCAGAGTATTCAATAAATTGAATAATGAGTTAGAATTTTCAATTGAAGATAGTGGAAGTACCTCTGAAATAGTTAATCACGATTCTGGTTTACGTCCAGATACTTTAAATGAAAATCAGAAAAAATATTTATTTTAATTAGGTCCACATCAACCAAAATTAGCATATTTTCCTTCTGATGGAAAAAACCGGTTTAATCCCCACTGGCATACATAATTTGAATATTTAGAATACAGTACAGGAAAGCATGCTGATTTTTGCTTTGTATGTTGTCTTTTTCCTGTTGGTATAGGTCGTGAAAAAAGAGAAGATGCTTGGACTTCAACCGGAGTAAAAGTATGGGGTAAAATGAAAAGTTGCGGAAAAGATAAATTAGGGAAGCTCCAAAAGCATTTCTCATAAGTCTGCTCTATATGATTTTTGTAATTTTCTTGTAAAGAAAAAAACATATTGATGTCTTAATCGACAAATCAAAAAGACAAGTTTTGATTCAGGAAGAAAAAGTTCGAATGCACAACAGAGAAGTTATCAAAATTTTAATGGATACTTGTAAAACATTCGGAAAGCAAGGATTAGCATTTCGAGAGTCAAACACCGATGATATATCGGTGTGTTAATTATGATGATATTAATAAAGGAAATTTTTGTGAAGTGATACAGCTTATCTCAACTCACAGTACTACAATGAAATGTTGGTTTGAAGATACAAAATTGAGATCATATCATGTTACCTATGATGTGTCCAGAATCTCAAAATGAAATGATATATTTAATAGCATCAGAAATTCGTCAGGTAATCACTTCTGAAATAAAAAATAGTTTATGTTTTGCAGTTTTCGCCGACACAACTCCAGATCTGTCACACAAAGATATAATGTCTATTGTCACCCGAAGTGTAAGTAATGAAGGTGAAATTAATGAATGATTGGTCAAAACGATTGAATGTAGAGACAAAACTGGAAAGGGAATGGCAGATTTAATTTTACAGTGCTTAAATGAAATAGAAATTGATTATTCGAAGCTTGCATTCCAGTCTTATGATTTTGCTCAAAATATGTCCTGGAGGTTCAATGGTGTTAAAAACATATATCTGAGAATGTCGATCACAGTGTTCTTTACATACCTTGTCAAGATCAAAGCACTATTACTGCTCTAGAACATGCTTGCAACGTCAGCATATTAATTCAAGATTTGTTTAATATCCTTGTAGAGCTCTATGTCTTTTCAGATCAAGTACAAAAAGATTTAAACATTATATGTCAAATGTAGAGAACATTGATAAAGTAAATCAACTTAAAAATCTATCAAAAACCAGTGACCGCAAGAGCTGAATCGGTCAAAGTCTTAACTCAATCATTTAAAATGATAATAGAACTATTAGAAAATATTTTTAATGAAAAGACTTTTGATTCCTCTACTCGAACAAAAGCATTTGGAATTTATAAGAAAATGAAAACTTTTGATTCTATTGCATCATTTTTTATGAAAAACATCTTAAGTAAAATAAAAAATTTAACTGAAATTCTGGAGACACTTGATTTTAACGTCATTGACTGCATTGTGATAATAAAAAGTACTGTCCAAAGCTTACAAGCAATTAGTGATGATTCCACTGGAATGAATAATCTTATAAAAAGTTCAATTATATTCGCTTAAAAAATGGGGATAGATGTTGAATCAGACTTCCGAAAACACCATAGAAAAAGGATTCCACCTAAGAAAATTGATGAAAACAATAGAACAGCAATGGACATAGATTTAAATACTTTTTACAGGAAAGAATTCAAAGAAGTTTTGGACACATTAATAATGGGCTTCAATGACAATGTTTCATATATCAAAGATAATATTGAACCGATACATTCGATTTTTAAGTTACCATTCACCAAAGCAAATTTGAGCATAAGTAATCTAGAAAAAGTTATTAACATGTTTCCTCCTGGATCTGATAAACCTGACATACACGACTTGCAGAGTCAAATGGAAATACTTTTTGACTTGTGTTCAAACAATAATTTTGACTCCCTAAACGGACTTTTCGTTCATGCCAAAAAATTCAAAAAATATTTAGGCCAAGCCTTCAAACTGTGCATTTTAACATTCACAGCAGCTTATGGTGTTGCGTCAAATGAAAGGACATTTAGTCAGCTAAAAATTGTAAAAAATGAGTTACAAACTACCATGAGCGATGACAGACTAGATAGCTTAATGCTTTCGAAATTTGAAAATGAAATAGCGGACTTACTTAAACTGGACGATGTGATCATTAGGTGGGCTTCTTTGAAGAACAGAAGGATCAATGTTAAATGAAGAAAATTACAATGTAAATGTGCATTAGCAATCGTTACAATTTTTCTTTATGTAACATTTTTGTTCCTTATTTCATATATTTATATAATTTTCTTTAACCCTTTCAGGGGCAAGGTATTTCTGCTCCAAAAATGTTCAGATAATTGACTCACACCACAATTTAAGAACAGAACAGACTTATTTGAAAATAATCAAGGGCAGAGCCGTTTTTCGCGCATATTTTAAAATTGAAATTGTACTAAAATTTTACTGGTGCCAGTTCGAAATTGGAACAGTAATATTAAGTGTTTGCAGACTGCAAACACCGCCCTTAAAGGTTTAAATGTATGCAATGACTCTAACTTCAAATCTTACATTTATTGCATTATTTAAAATTTTTTCTTTAACGTTTGGGGTAAAAGTATGATCTTTATCTCTTTTTTTTCTGATCATTATTTTCATGCTGGAAAAAATAGCAATAAATCTAAATTTTTTTTTTTTTTTTTTTTTTTTTTTTTTTGAAAAGGAAGTAGTTTTAATGCATAAGTATTATTAATATTATACGCACATTGCATTGTATAATTTTAATTGGAAATTAGAACAATATTTTTCAAGTTGGAAAATTTTAAAATTCTCCCCCCCTCACCCCCAAAAAAATCTGTAGCTACGCCTCTGATAGTAATAAAATAAATGTGCATATATGCCTGTATGTATGTCTGCGATAAATAAGAGTATCTGCCACAATTATTGATTTGGGAATGAAGATGGGGATAGTCCCAAGCAAGTCGTGATAGGCCTGTGGTAGGTGTAAATTGCAATGTTGTAAACTATGAGCATGACCTCGAGAACAATGCATGACATTTTCGATTTCTTTATTATATTTTCGTTTTACAATTTAAAAAATTGTTGGAGGCAAATTCAGTGATCTTAGGTAACTAAACATAAAATTTACGAAAAAATGAAAAAAAAAAATCTTTTAAAATGTTGATAGTTTCCAAACAATTCCCGATGTGTTGTCCCGATACCTCTCTTCAAACAATTCCCCCTGAAGTTCAAACTCCTGAAAATGGGTACAAAATAAACAATCTGGCAACAGCGAGATATAACAAAATATAAGCATTATTTAAGCAAAATGTGATTATTTTGTATACCAAATTGATATACATTTTTTAATAAATGAAACTTTTATTTTTTTCCGTGAACAACTGAAAGTTAATCATGCCTCATATTTTTTTTCTTTTCAGTCACCTTCAAAATGATGGCTCAAATACCTTATACATACACACGCACCAATGCAGATATTTTCGGGAGCAAATAAAAAGATAAAACGGTATTTTTCCAAACAAAACAACATTACTCATTTTTAATTAGAACGAATTTTAATATTTTCCTTGTTAGGTATTTCAAATTATGTATATCGGAATTTTTTCCAAGAATTTAAAGATTCTTTCTTCTAAAATGACATATCCCCAGTAGCCAAAGAATATTGGACCAATATTGGTTACATCTTGGAGCAATATTGGCATATTGGCACAATATTGGTATGAAATATTTCTCCAATATTGGGGTGTTTACATTTTGCCCTAATTTAATCAATATTTGCAGCCAATATTATCCCAATATTGGGGTTTCATTGGAAATGTTGCCAATAAAACTCCAATATTGGTTAAATATTGGAATTTCGTTGGAAATATTTCCAATGTAACGAAACATTTGTACAATATTGGCGTTCTATTGGCAATATTTCCAATGAAACCAAAATATTGGCATAATGTTGGCTGCAAGTATTGGTTAAATAAGGGCAAAATGTAAACATTCCAATATTGGAGCAATATTGACGTTTTATTGGCAATATTTCTAATTAGTGAAATATTGGCGCCACGTTGGACCAATATTGGTTTGCTACTAGGGATATAGTATCTTAAAATAGAGAAAGAAAGTTTTTTACAATTTTTTTTTCTCGTCGAAATTCCCAAATTCCTAATATAAGTCCATTCTTAAAAATGTTTATTTTTATTTATTTTTTTCGGACAAACAGTATTTTTAACGTCTTTATTAAACATTTAAGTTTCTTTCCGATTTATTTCAGCAGTATTTCAACGTTTATTAATGGACTTAACAACGCAAGTATCTGGACATTAAATTTTTAGAATGACTTGCATCTTGATTAAGGTATCCGAAAATCTTTAACCCTTTAATTCCCATGCTAAAACACTTTCTAGAAATTATGTAGTTCATTTCACACCAGAAAAATTCAATGGCTAATTTTGTTTTATTTAAATACGGAATATATGTTATTGATTAAAGCAAATATTGTTGTTTTAATTTTCAGGTGGGAACTGAAATATACGAATTAAAATATCTCGGGCGGTTTGGGATCCAGAGGGTTAAAAAGCAAATTTCGGTCAAAATTTCGATTTTTCATTTACGCAATAATATTAAAATTCACTCATTTATCTGCCGAATTCTGCCTAAATTGTGTCTATATCTTAATTATAACCAAAGTTACAGCCTTTTAAATTTACAGCTATTAAAGTTTTTGAATTATGTTTAAAAGTTACACTTAGCTTTTTGTAAGAATTAAGTTTTTCGATTTTTACTATACGCAAAACATTCTTGAACAGAAAATTATACATGAAATGCCACGAATTTTTTGTACTTTCTTTACAAAATGCTTTACAAATGTCTTTTAACCCTTAAATGCATAGGATAGAACGCGTTCCAAAAAATGCGCAATTCAAAGAATCAGAATTCATACCAGAAAAATCTAAATAGTAAATTTTTCTTTATTTAATTACGAATGGTCTGCCATTAGGTATAGTGAAAATTGTTCTTTTAAATTTCTGGTGAGAATACGGAATATGTGAATAAACCCCCCAATAAATTGGGAACACTTATGGTATCGAAAATGATACAATATAATTTTAAGGGTTAACCCTTTAACGTTCATTGGCTTCACCACGAAACCACAAAATTTTAATTCCGATACGCAACACTGACACCAGTATTTTTATCTAAAAATATCTCTTTTATTTTGTATGTGAAAAATCACGTTTTCTTATTTAGAAATATATTTGTTCTTAATTACCGGTGTCATTCATTTATTTCGACATCTTGCAATGAAAATGCTATGATCGTTAAAGGGTTAAAGGAAGAGACTACATCCATGATAATGTATTAAATAATTTTATATTTACACTGGTATAAATGACAAACTTGAGACAAATTTTTCGATTTATCCATTGCATTAGTACTTTGACTGCCTTTGACTAAAATGAATAGAGATGATATTATAATGTGTCTAGTCCAAGTCCCAGAGAAAATTATTATGTTTATTATTCAGTTTACAAAAAATATCAATACATCCTTTTATTTTTGAGTTCCAAGGTTTTGCGGAAATGTCATTTTTTGATTATTTTTTATTTAAAAAATTATTTCTGGGGAATTACTAAAATTCTTATATTGTGTTCATGCCATTATAAAAAATGGGTAACAAGAGAAAGTTTTAAAAATTTCAAAAACCACTTTCAAAGTTGTGCAGATACCTTAAATATTATAAATGTGGTTTAAATCCTAAAAATAATAATTATGTGACATACTTTTTCTCGTTTCCCCGTTTTTTACCCATAAATTGCAAACTATACATCTGTTGTAGAACAAATAAAAAATCATCATTTTTTCCTAAAAAAAAAAAAAAAAAAAAAAAAGTGTACGTTATGAAAACGAAATACCATCTATCAAAATCGATGATTGAGAAAAAATAGAGAATTACTTTAATCAGTTCAATTAAAATAATACATAGTCGTATTAAACATAAAACTCTTCAATTCAAAAGAAATTTCCATAAAGATATGCTATTAATATAATCAACTTAGATGCAAATATATTTAATTTACTTCCATTATCATTAAATGTTTATGCTTTTATTTAGATTAAGGTGTTTTATTTTCTCAATATTTTAATTCATGCAATTACGAAAGTTCGCATAATAAAACGATAAAAATTATGAACATGACAAGTAATATGTTTACTTTTGCTTTTCAGTCGTTTATGGTTACATCATTATAGAGCGTAATTTTATATACTGTCGAGTCTCTCTATAACGAAACTCCATATATCGAATTTCTCTATATAACGAATTTTTAGTAGGAACAGTCCCCTTTTTGATGATTACATTAAAAACAGTCTCCATATAGCGAAATGCCTATCTCCATATAACGAATTTTTTTATGAAATGTTCTTTATTTATTCAGTTTTAAAAAAGCTTTGAAATCGCATAGAATCATGGAGAAAAATAATTAACATTTCTACTAAAATGTAAGAGTTTTTAAATCAAAACCACAAAAGATTACAGATTTATTCGTCTAAAATTAAAAAAAGTTTTCGTTATGACTTTTACTAAGCTTTCAAATAAATATCTATTCTAGTTTTTTAAAAAAACTGTTTAAATAATTAAGAAATACAATATTAGATTAATATTTATAGCGAAGCATTTCAAATTCACAATTAAAAGTCTCAAAGATAATTTTTGTTCAAAATTTACACATTAAATAAGAATATAAACGTCATTCTCTATAAAACGTATTTCTCTATAAAACGAAATTTTTAATGGAACAATGCATTTCGTTATAGAGAGACTCGACTGTATTTTTAACCATTTGGAAAATGTTTTTGTTTTCAGTTCAGGATGAACTTTGTGGTGTCTGTATTTTATTCTTTTTATGATTGGTCTAGGAACATTTA
This sequence comes from Maratus speculifer, assembly GCA_964019185.1. Taxonomy (NCBI): domain Eukaryota; kingdom Metazoa; phylum Arthropoda; class Arachnida; order Araneae; family Salticidae; genus Maratus; species Maratus speculifer. The sequence goes on along the minus strand of OZ025295.1, from coordinate 355,766,739 downwards.
AACTTTAAACCATGGCGTACGTAATATATGACTCTGTTATTAGGTAAGTCGCATTTTTATAATCACATAAAGTATGGTTTTCGTGATTTTTATTAAACCAATGAAGCATTCAAATATTTTGCTTTAGTCAATGAATATCCGCATTTTTTATGAAATTATTTACATAAAAAAATATTAATAACTGTACATGCTCGTTTCTTCTCTCCTGTAAGTCTGTTATGTAAAAATATCTCGCACAAATTTTATTATTTTTACATTTTTTAATGGATAGCTCAGGACGATCTACAGCCGGACTAGTTTTTTGTTTTTCCATGTTGGTTTCAGATATTTTTAAAAATTACTTTATTATTCGGAACCTTTAATATAGGAGGACCAATTACACTGTTTGATAATATAATAAATAATAAAATCAGCTCATCAGTGTATACTAGATGTTAAAATTTTTTTAATTAAAATTTATGCACTACTTACAAGTAAAGCAGAGTTGATTTCCTACAGTTTCGAACAATAAAACTTGTTCATAATCCCTGATGATGAATGTTTGAAAGCACACGGAAGTTTGTACTCTCTACTATAGTAGTGACTCTAACATATGATCTTCTTATATTAAATCTTCTAATATTTTAATATTAAATATATAATATTTAATATTAAGAATATTTAATATTTAATATTAAAAATTCTTCTAATATTAAATAAATTAATTTCAAACTAATTTCAGTTCGTTCTGATTTAAAATCGTAATAGTTTATTCCAAATGTAGTCCATTTATTTTAGAAAAAAAAATCTTAGAAATAAAGAATTCAGCAAAATATTCTTTAAATAAATCAGACAAACAATCATTCATTTCTAAAAGAACTATATTTTTATCTAGAATGAATAGAAAAAGAAGATATTGTTTATATATCAGCATGTGGAGGGTCTGAAATTACACTGAAGTTTGTACACAGGAGTTACTCTAACATACGATCTTCTTATAATTAACATTAAAAAAACTACTTTCAAACCTCAGTTTCTTTTTCAAAGATTTTACTATAATAAATTATTCCATTTGTAGTTTGATGACAGAAAGGAGTTTTATAATAATGGAAAACAGCAAAAAACTGCATATCTAAATCGGGTAATAAATCCATCACTTCTCAAAGTTCCATTTTTTAGCTAAAAATAATTGAAAAATGATATCGTGTACATAACAGCATATGGATTGTTTACAATCTGACGAAAGTTTAAACTGCCTGCCATAGGGTGAATCTAACATAAAGTCTTCTTGTAATGAATATTAAATAAATTAATTTTAAACTAAGTTCAAGCTGTTGTTCCGATTGTTTATGATAATAGGTTGTTTCATCTGTAGTTAATTGATTACAGAAAAGTATCAAAATAAGGGAAACAACAAAATCTTTATTAATTAATTCCTGTAATTGCCGAAACGTCAGTGAAGGCTTACTTTGGAGACACGAAATTTTTTGGATTCTGTCTGTCTGTCTGTCAGTCTGTCTGTCTGTTCCGCGATAACTGACGTAAAAAGCATTCGACTGGCTTGAAATTAAGTGGGTATGTTAGTGAGACAATGGGATTAAGCTGTATAGTTTTTTGTTAGATTTGATTAATTCGTTCGGAAGATATAGAATATTTTATTTCGCGCAATAATGTTTTTCTATGGCAAATCCAATGATTTTCATTTTTTTTCCCCTGAGAGAAAATGACACATTTGATTAATGGAATTCAATGATAAATGAATACTAAAATTTACCAGTTAAATTATTCGTATTATTTTGAAATTTTGTCAGATTTTTAAAATTATTATTGTAAATTTTGGAGATTTTTTATAAATGTGTTCCAATAATATAGACTAATTTGTTTTAGAGATTTACTTATTTGAAATGTATTTATTTCATTTTCTTTATTTTCTTCTAATGATTGCTAAGCAACCATTCATCTTAATCCTTATCCTTATAATGCTATAAATTTGAAAGCGTGTGAAAAATTTAAATGAAGTCAACATCAAAATTTATGAATTAATTAATTTCTTTGTATCTTTGCGTATAAATATAACATAGCCCAGAAAAAAAACATAGGCTATGTTTTATTAATTTTATTCAAATATTTTCCTTAATAATTCAAAATTTCCTTCTTTTTCATACAGAATCAATAGGGATTTTTTAAATAAAATTTAAGCAATTTCCTTTATCGTTGCCAAAAAAAATCAAAATTTGGAATAATAATTTTTCAACAGCAATAAGTTTCAATTGTGCAATTTCCATTCAAAAAATTAAACTATGAAAAGAAAAAAAATATGACGTCAGAATTAAAATAACTATAGATATAGTACTTTTTATTAAATATTAAACACGGATATTCGTTTCGTTAATAGGAATTTTTCTGACAAAAATGGGGACATAATTAGAAGTAAATGAAATAAACAAGAATTATATTTTTTAGAATTATAGTATTTCACTTAGTAAAATATGACGTCATAGTTGAACAAAAACAGGTATTTTATAGTAGTCATTAAAAATACAAGAAACATGAATATCAATAACTCATGAATAATGACGTCATTGCCGAAACTTCAGTGAAGGCTTACTTTGGAGACACGAAATTTATTTTTTTAATATGTCAGTTTCTACTTCTGTATGTCTGTCTGTCCCGCTATAACTGCAGCAAAATGCAATCAAAACTTTTTTTTTTCGGAAACAAAATTGTAAAACTCTAGATTACTGAGTTTACACTTACAAAAGTTCCTGATGCATCAGGTTTAGGTGTTTGTGGCTGGCAGGCATGTAGAAGTATGAAGATAAAGAAAAATATTTGCCCAAACTGTTACTTATTTTTATAAATCAAAATGTATAAAGAAATTCAAAATATACAATAATCATTAGCACAATTATTAGAAAGTAACAAATTTAAATTAAGTGAGGCTCAAGGTAAGGGGGGGGGTTCAGGGGGGCGGAGCCCTTTTGAAGAAATCTACTATGTTATAATAAAGAAAACAAAAATAATAGATCATGAAAATTTCAGAATATCCTAACATAACTAAATTTTTAATTTACCGCTTTTGATGGCTGAAAATTTCTAATTCCTATTTTATTCTTTTAAATAATTACGCAATTTGAAAATTTTAAATTACAGTTTCCAGGGAGTTGAACATTACCCAAAGTGTGTTTAAAAAAATATGAACAAAGCTGACGTTGAGGCTCCTGATCTGCAGATTTACTAATAATACGGTTACTTTTTATAGAATTACTTTTCAACTAGCAATATTAGCAAAGGAATATATTTTTAACATATCATCATTTGAAATGTTTAGCCCTTCGAACTCCGGTGCCTCTTACACAAATTTTATTTGATTAGCACCAATTTTTAAAAAAACTTTCCTTGAAGTAGACAATTTCAGATATTCTCTGATTAACCCATTAGTGCCTAGTGTCCCTTTTTAGGGACGCTTCAAAAAGTGCATTCATCACTGCTTTTGACACCGGTAAAAAAGAAAAGCAATAATAACTTTATTTAAATGATGCATTTTCGTAATTAATGAACTAAACTTAAATCTTCTAAAAATAGTGGTGCCAACCAAATAAAATTTACGCAAAAGATGCTGGGCACGAATGGGTTAAATAAAGAAAATTTTATTTTCCTTTATTACTGGTGCCAAAGACAAATTTTGGAAGGAATGATGATGTCTAAGCAGCGGGGACAACGGAGTGCCAAGGGTTAAAGTTACGCGAAAATTTTTATTGTCTAACCATGGAACTATAAAGAAAGAGGAACTGACATATCCATAAAATATTGAATCTTCAACTGTAACCGCTTGCAAGTGGTTCATTAACCATCTTGAAAAACTTCCATCAGTAAATTTAAGTAGAAAATTTCTTTTTATTTAAATGCCTCATTAATGGACGATATCAATGAAAAAATAATTGTAAAACTTTTATTTAGTTTTACTGGTGAAAATTATCTTTGACTGTAATAATTCCGCCACATTGTGACAACCAAAACTGGGAAATCAGACCGATGTGGGAAATTTTGAGGGAAAATCTGGCAGTCGAGGTTACTATCACTGCTTTTAAATTATACTGCCTCTGTCCCAAATTAGTTGCGACATTTGAATACTTTTGTACTGATTATTGATATTTATGACTTTATGATTTTGTTTGAACATTTTTTAGAGAGCTATACTATCAATCAACAATATTTACGCACCTAACGTTCCCTCCATGATTCTATACATAAGCTATTAATTAGTTTAAAAAATCCCGGTTCAGACGCTCTTAAGCCACGCCTCATTTTGTAAGGATTTTTTTAACAGTAATTACATAAAATTGTCTTCAAGCTAATCAATCGTGAATTCACTTACGAACATTTTATTCCAATATTTCTGAAATGTTTTGGCATAAACATGCTGCAAACAAAATCGAATTCTGTCGAGCTTATTTTTTTCTATTAGACTTTGCTTAATGACGGATGAGATACGCATCAAAGTTTTTTCCGTCTTGAGAATCCTGTGTAATATTAATTTATGAATTATAACAACATATGATAATCTCCGCAGTGATTGTTTTCGTTTTATTGGGACATCATTAATTTTGCTCAGTGGCTTTATTTTTTCTTTCGCATTTACAATTTTTTGTAAATTTACATCGTAAATTTCTTCATCTTTTATTTTTGACATCTTTGCCTGCTTCTGCAACGAGATAGGATGATAAACATTATGGTACACATTGAATTTAATAGCTGCAGCATTTATGTCATTAATTCTTAGTTTACAGTTTTTTAAATATCGTTTCAAACATTCCAGTACAGCGCTGCTCTCATCATCAGTCATTTTGTTTCTTCAGACAATTTTCTAAATTATTATTTCTTTTTCTTTTACTTTAAAATCGAGTAAACATTGATTGCTTCTGAAACATGGCATACACCATTGCAATCATTCTAATATAATTTTACTGGTGTCGATCTACTAAACTGCATCAGAAGTTATTTATGACTCCGCCTACTTGAAATGTCGCAACTAATTTGGGACAAAATTTTCAACCTAAATGTCGCAACTAATTTGGGACAGAGGGAGTAATATTTTGTTCTATATGGTGCATTTCATTGAAATATGTGACATAAGATAAGATAAAAAAAAAAGGAATTATTTCGATAATAATTCTTCCTAGTTGTAAATAAGTAATAAATGGCAACATATTATAGACACGATTTAAATTTATTAAAGCATAAACTGAATTAATATGAATAAATTGATTTTGACAGTTATTGCACTTCGTTAAATTTCCTAGAAGTAATGATTCATAAAAAATATGAATTTGTCAAAAAAATTACCTGAGATAAAACTTTTATTTTTGTCAAAACATAAATTTGATATGATTTGAGAGAGATAAGCAAAAATGATTTTCCTTTTTCGATTCGATATTTGCTTGTAACGTTCGATTAATACTCTTGATTTTATCTGGAATAAGATCTAGATTAAGATCTCATACCGTGAATAAGATTTCAAGACTCCAATTAACTTATCCATTATTCAAAAGATCCATTAAGTGAACCTTATTGTAATTTGACGTAACTTATCGAAATTATGCAAATTAAATTAACTGCGATTCTCACAAATCCGTCTAAATCAATATAGGGGAGAGTGGGGATACTTGAGCATAAGGGATACTCGAGCCACCCCTATTATCTCTACAGTTGGTTAATTTTTCTTTCTAAAATTGGCAATATTGTAACATATTTATAATGCTGAACATGTAAAAAAAAAAAAAAAAAAAAAAAAAATTAAAAAATATGTAAAAAAGACCATTAAAAAAAGACCATTTTAAAAGTATAGTGATTAATAGTTGTTTTTTCCCTATCTGAAGTAAATATTTAGGTGCATGTTTTTTTAAATTTTTTATGTTCAAAGTTTTGTTTAAAGATGCAAGTATATACATAAATTTATTAGGTATAATTTCAATAGTATTTTGAATCTAAAATAGTTCTAATAGCTACATGCTTTATTTAGTAAAATTCTGATAAACAAAAATAGTGGTAGTGGGGATACTTGAGCCAGTGAGATTGGGGATACTTGAGCCATGTCTCAACCATCCCCACTAGGAAATTAGACATGGGTGAAACAAACAAAAAATAAAATTACATCCTTATATTCACTAATAGATTTTTTTCTGGATAAAAGGGAGAATAATTTTTCATTTTAGTTTTTTTCTTAAAAAAAATAACGACCTATAAAAATGTTCAAAAATGTATATTTTTTTAATGAAAATATCCATTTTATTTTTTATTTTGACTAACAAAATAGCCTATCTAGATAAATGCAAACATAGTTTTCAATTTAACTTTTATTAAATTAAAATAACTTTTTAAAACTTTTTTTACAGGTTATAATCTCTAATACTTTAATTAGTTTGGTCCCACATATTAAAATATTTACTTTTTTAATATAGTAGATTAAGATTAATATTTTATATTGAAATTGTAACCTCTGTTGCTGTAATTTTTTAACTAAGAAAATTAAAGAAGTATTGTAAAAAAGAGCGCACAAAAAACAAGAAAAGCAACAAAAATCACAATTCAAACTTACCTGCATGGAGCCAAAGGGGAAGACAAAATCTTTTCTTGTGAAATGAAAAAAGTGTTTGAAATAGTAGAATGATACATGTGGCTTAGATTCCGACGGCTACTCAATTAAAAGCATGAGTTCAACAATATCCTTAGAGGAAAATTTTGTAAATGGTGGTGATGATATGAAAAGAAAATCTTCTATTGATGATTGGTTACTAATAAAATATGCAGGAAAGAAAACAGTAAAAAGATTTTTTGGACAAGTGCTTAATATTTTGAAAATGAAATTTGTCCGAAGAATTGCAGATTCCAAATTTAAATGGCTCTGAACTGAGGATGTTTCTACCATCGACATAACTCAAGTTGAAATGATCCTTCACCACCAGTTCTAACGATAAAAAATGATCGTACTACTAGCTTTGTTTTCTCAATTGGTTTTAAAGGACTTTATGCATCATAATTTATCATTCTGTAAAATGTTTGTGCAAAAATAAAGCGAAAAAAAAAAACTTTTGTATGTATTTTTCCGTATTTGCTCAAGTATCTCCCTCATGGGAGTACATGAGCCACGATATACAACAAAAAGTAAAAATTTATTAGACATAGAAAAATAGTTCAAAATTAATTGAAAGTGGTTAAAAGAAAAAATATCAAATTTTCATTTTCAATATTTTATTTTATTCTAAGAAATTATAAAAAATTAAAATTCAAAAAATGGTTCAAGTATCCCCATCTTTCCTTATAACAAACAGAAATTTACTATTTGGATCTCATCCCAAAATCATAATTAAAGAAAAAAAAAAGACTGAATGACAAGTGGGCCAGTATACTTTGGAAGTTATAAGTAAATATTATAGGGAAGACAAACTGTATAATAATGATTAAACCAACTAGAATGTTTAAACATTATTTGTAAAAAACTAAGTACCTGTAGTTTTTTACGTACAGATAAGATACCTTACATATTTAGTTATGTCGCAAAATTAATTGTATTTCTTAGCGTATTTCAGGAGAGTTCTACTGTCGAAAAACCCCTTCGATTTTAATATAAACATAAAGCTTATCATATAAATATCCACTAACTATAATAAAATCGGAAATGTACAAAAATAAGTAAATATTATACAATATATATTAAATATACTTCTTTATAATTTCATAACATAGTTAAGGGAACGGTGGGCGTTTTTTTTTTTTTTTTTTTTTTAATTTAATTTACATCATATCTATATGATATTTTGTGCATGAATACATTTCACGAAAAACGTATAGAAAACCTTCAAAAAAATTTCCAATCTTATTAAAATTTGAAATTTTTTAAAAATAATTTAAAATTTTAAGCGAAAATTTTAAATGCTCCTCGTATCCTAGTTTATGAGATATTTTCTCGCTTTTGCATTTTTATTACCGTAATTTCGGGTGTATAAGCCGCAGATCAAACAATTGTTTTTCGACCTAGAATTTTTTTAAAAACAAATATAACTAGTTAGATCGCCGTAAATATTTGTCTTCAATCACTAAATAAGATTTCTGGGTCCAAAAAAAATTGTTTGATCCGCGGCTTATACACCCGAAATTACGGTAGTTAAAACTCTATTATAAACAAATATGTGTAAGATTTTTTAATCTCTTAAGTAGTTAATATTTTACAGAATTTTTTTCTAAATTCCATATCGATTTTCATCAAAATTTTGCCTTTTAATATTTGAAAAATCAAATTTGACTATCTTAATGAATACGAATTTTAAAAAGCTTACACAATTTCTTTCTAAACAATATCATGATACTTATCAATTTTCTGGGGTCGTAGCGTCCCTAAAATTTCCACACTTTCCTATCAGAATTTTTGAACGATAATATTTATTGTAAGGTTTCATAGTAGATCTTAAAGGAACATGAATGGAAGGTATTTGATTTAAAATACTGGTAGAAAATTACGAAAATTTTAGGGACGCCGCGACCCCTGAATTTCATAAATATTGATCAAATATTACGTCGCAAAAAGCTTTTCAAAAATCTAAAAACGCTGAAAAATTAATTTTGAGAAAAACAATTTTAAAGTATATAAATACATTTACCTTTATTATTTACATCTTAAAACCTTCATAAATGATATTTTTATAAGAAAAAACTGTCTTTTCACTATTATACCACAGAAATAAATCTTTTTTGCAACGATTTTGCTCATATAAAGGTCCACTGGCCCCTTAACACTAGAACGCCGGAAATTTTTATGCATGTTTTATAAAATATTTTTAAAACCAGAAAAATAATTTAAAATAATTTAGTTTATTTGTTTAGCTTATTTCACTGCAACCAATATGTAACTTATTTCTTGAAATTTTTTTCTAGTTTGAATCGACAATTAGTCCAGTAATCGGTTTCAAATTGACACCTTCCCGGCGCTCTAGTGTTAAGTAATTTATTAATTACTAGCTGTCCCGATCGGAAATTCCCTAACTTGTTATTATAATGTTAAACAAAACTCGAGTTTGTATGGTTTTGTATCTTTGGCAATTTTTACTTACCCATCATACGTAGTACAGGGTAAGTCTTGCAATCGTTTTGAAAATCGAAAAATTTTTTTGGCGGATTTACACGTTTTAGATGGTGGAGATTCCGAAAAACATATTTTTAGAAAAAAAATTTGCCGTCCGTCTGTCTGTCTGTCTGTAAACGCTCTATCTCCCGAACAAATCGAGATAGAGACTTGAAATTTTGTATGTAGTTAGTATGTAAGAATGGGACGAAGCCTGTTTAATATCAGCAACCTCGATTATCCGGAACTATTTTTTTCGGACCCTCTAAAAATTCGTTCTGATGAAAGGTGTATAAAAATTTTCGAATTTTTTTTGTTTTAAGAAATGGACGTAAAAGGCAATAAAATAACATACATTTTGCATATAGAACGAAGTCGATCGGATTATTAGTTGCCGAGATATTTGTAATCATGTTTTCCACATTCTTCGATTTTTCATGACCCTATATTTCATTCAAATTTCAATTCAGAGGTATATTTTAATTGGAAATGAGACGCTTAATCCGACACAGTCAATTGTTAGTTAATAGAATTATTATTTTTGGAGTTATAAGGATGTTTCTTTTACGCATTTCGGTAGTAGTTTGGCGTTTTATATAAATTGTCGAAATTGGTACATCAGCAGCTCTTTAATATAGCATTACTATGTATATTAACAATATTTAAATTTTGTTTATGAATTGCAATGCATTGTATAAATAGTTTTCACATGTTTTATTTTCATATACATATCCATGATGGGTAAGTATTACGGTGGCCCCCAACGACTAGTTTCAAATGAACCAAGTTTAGGGAGCCATATTGCCTTTGTTATCAGAGAGTGATTCAAATGAACTTAATTGCCAAGACTTCAATAAATTTTCCATTGTGTAGTTGATTCCAGCTATTTTCTTTCGGATCGAAACTTCGACTCGGGTTCCAACTTCCTCGGTCAGCGTATACCGGAATGACCCCGCGATAGTTGAAAAACGAGTTAAATTCGCCAAATCCTGTAATAATTGGCTACACAGAACCCGATTCTTCAATACGATCCTTGGCGATGAAATGTCGACAGTAAAATTTAGTATTTTTCTAAATAAAAAAATAACATAAAAATAAAAATAAGCGCTTTTTCTTAACTCTTTGCGGCGCAAAGCAAATTCATTGCTTAAGTGTTGAAATAAATGACTGACGCCGGAATTCGAAAACAACTTTATTTGTAAGTAAGGAAAAGCTATAATTGGAGCTTTGAATAAACTGAAATTTTATTTACCTAAAGTTCGGTGCCAATGTGGCGTTCGGGATTTAAAATTAAGTGGTTACATAGCTATACCACCGAGCTGCAAGGGGTTAAGCTAAAAATTATCATTAAAATTCGATATTTGTTCGAGATTTTTTTCATTAAAAAATAAATTCATAATAACCCTGTACAGATATAAAACTATACAAACAGGAGTTTGTTTTAAGGTTATTTTTAGAGCCCAGTCTGTAATTACGTAAAAAATATGCCCTACATTTATTTAATTATTGGTACACCACGCAGAATATAATTTATTAGAATAAGCATATCTGTAAATGTATGAAAAAATATGCTAAGATTAAAAATAAATTCTAATGAAAAATAAAAAATATATTTATCAAAGAAATATTAATCTAAGAAATTAAAGATTTTATTGTATAGATTTATCTATATTAAGATTTTCCATACAGTATAAAAAGAAATTGTTTTCATTATCAAAAGAGAAAGCAAAAGACATGAATTTGGCAGTTTTTACAGTTTGCCGATAATATTGAAATATCTAATTTCTTTATTATATTTCTTAAGACACACATTGGAAGAGATGTGGACACTTTCTTCTCAGTATTATGTCCTTGGAATATAATATCGATTTTTTTTTGCATTTATATGTTGAAAGTATTATGCTATTTCATTTTACATTCATGATGAAAGAACTTTTTACTTATAAGTAAAAAGTTCTTTCAGTATATTCATTTTATAATAGTGTTACAGCGTATATGGTTCTTTTGATCTTATGGTTAGAGAACTTCAAAACTCTTTTCTCTTAGAAAAGTAGAAAATAATTTATTTACAGATCTTCAGAACAACAGAGTCTTCGAAACTCACAAATATTACTGGATATTCAAAAATAACTGCTCAAATCTATCGTATAAGTACAGCTTTAGATCCCAGAGACTCTTTATACAACGTCTCAACACTTAATAACATTCAAAACAACAAAAATGAAACTCAAGCAAGCTCGCTTAACAAACGCCTTGTTCACTCAATGCCTGACTGGTAAATAATAACAACAACAGCTCGTATCGCTCTCCTTATATATAGTCTCGCCGCATGCGGTGGAAATTTCTACAAACTTCTAGAAAAAACTGGAAAACCACGGAACAACATTCAATGTATCAGTAGACCTAAGGGGGGGTTACCATAAATAGGGAAGGGTTACCATCGCCAACAATCGCCAAGTTTGTCTCCAACTTAGCGATATATCGCCAAATTTGGCGACCAAAATTAGTCGCCAAAAGTGACGCCAACTTGGCGATATCTCTAATATTTCGTTAATCTGCCGTAGACATACACTGAAAATAATAGACAAGTTTGCTTGATAACAGAGACAATGTAACAAAAACTAATATTAGTAAAGAAATGGAGCTTAATAAGATTATTTACATCATTTTACAGTACAAACACTAACTATTTACAAAATTCGTAACAATAGTAATGCAGTCTAAACAAGAATAAAAAATAGTCATATATACTTGCAACATTTATTAGTTAAGAGATAAATCAATATACTTAAAAGGCAGTTATATCTAATTTTATTTTTGATCGTACATTGTTAAAGAAGATTTCGACTGGATATATAAAAAATCTGTTTTACATAAAGATGTACAAGAAACTTTTGAGGAATTATAAACCATTTCCAGCACTTTGTGCCAAGATTGTGCGCACCTAATTTTGATTCCAAACTTGCAAACGCCACCAATAATATTTTAAAATAACATTTTACTTTTACAATGAAAGCTGAACAGCAAAGCAGCATCAAAGGGTTGTCTAGTTGCCAGCAACATTCACCCGGTCTTGATTACAAAGAAAGCCGAAATTAAATGAGGGAGATTTGGTGCCGGTTGGATTTGATCTGAGGACCTCTGATCAGGAAGCGAATGCTTTAACCGTTGAGCAAAAGGCCAAGCCAGTTACTCTCAGGTAGTAACTCGCTTTATATTGATCGAGATCGTTACAGAGTATGCAAAGACGTATTACTGACGTCTGACGAGCGATATGCACTCGTGAATGAATGCTGTCGTACGCATATTGTGATGCGAGGACAGGCTTTGCGTTGAGAGAGATTGTTTTGGTGCTGCCATCTGTTGATGATGAGGTGAGTTGATTGTTGTGCGCTGGAAGTTAATGATGAGAGAGAGAGTTGCGTGCGTGTCCAGGGTCACCAATGAGGGAGATTTGTCGCCGATTGGATTTGATCTGAGGACTTCTGATCAGGAAGCGAGTGCTTTAACCTTTGAGCAAAAGGCCAAGCCAGTTACTCTCAGGTAGTAACTCGCTTTTTACTGATCGAGATCGTTACAAATATCTAATTTATATAAAATTTGTTTATAAATTCCGGTAACAGTCCATAATTTCTAATTTTACTAACAGAATTTGTCAGTGCCGGAAAATGTTTAGGGCACACTTAAAACCCAAATTGGTCAAAAGCTCTTCCTTTATTTCTGAAAAAATAAAACGATGGTTGAAATATTACACTACATACAAAATTTGTCTAAATAAATGCGATCTGTTTATAAATGAATTTAACAAATGTAAATTTATGTCAAATTCTAAAAAAGATGTACAACTAATGAAATTATTAATTAATTTTTTCATTAAAAATCAAGACTTCTTAAAATTATATATTTTAACTATTCTTCTATCCATCAAATAAAAAATATAACTCTGCCAGGTATAAATATTTATTGTTGTATAAGTGTTGAATTTACACCGGAAAATGTTGAATAGTAACATTTGTATTATTTTATTTTTGGATTACATATAAACTTATAAAGCCAAAAAAACTATTTGAAATTATTGGTGTGAATTTGGAGTCAATAAAAAATCATCTAGATGCGGGAGTTCTGTGGCATTCCGCTTAAAGCGGAAATTTTATTGAGATATTCCTAATTTTCACCAGTAAATTTAAATAGTTAGCATTGTTTTCTAACATGCAGAGCCTGATTACTAACGGGGCACTCTCTCACCAGAAAAAATTTATAGAAATTTTCGTCTTCTTTAAACGCCCTTTTCATACAAGATTACTGTCATGAATAAGGAAAAATTCTTTATTTCTTTTTCCTGGTGGGAGAGTGCCCCGTTAGTAATCAGGCCCTGCTAACATGAAAGATATTCCACAAATAAATTAAGAAAAAATACTATTCCAAAAATTTTCTTTGTGAATTCCAGCACTAGTGAGAAATCGGTCGATTAATAATGCATGGCTGCCAACTACTACGCCTATTTAAAGACAAATAAACATATTAGAAACAGAAATTTTAGTAGATAATTAACAATATTAAATGTAATACATAACATTAAATAGATTTGACATACATTTTACTAAAACATTTTTCTGGTTTCAATCATGTTTATACGATTCAAATTGGCGTAGAAGTTGGCAGCTCTGATAATGACGTCACACTCGTGTCTTCTGCCCTTGAGTATTTCGATGACAGCAGTTGAGCGCATATCTAACTTTGGATCCATCATGAATAAATATCAAATGTTGTGCAGCATTTATTTTTATCATGCCATGTGATTTTTCATTCTGCCAGGATTTATGAAATACAAGTTTAATAACACCTATCCACGTTTCATCTAAATAAATATTTCTATCATTCCTCGTCTCTGTATTTTTAATTTCGCTCAAAATCAGAAAGTTGACGCTGTTATGTAAATGCAGTCAGTGAATGCGTTTCATTGACCAAGGCAACGTTTTCATCAAAAGCGCATTTGAGTTGGTTGTATAGGGTTTAATGGCACAAAATCCCTTCAGGGACATGCTGCGCCAACAAAAGCGCATTTGGGAAATACAGAGTTATGACAAAATCGACCTGTTTAACCCCTTAACCCTTTCTGGCACGGATAAAATCTGTTAGTAAAATAACAAATTATCGACTGACACCGGAATTCATAAACGAATTTTTTAGATGTTTTGAATTCCTAAATTTAAGCTTTTATTGTAAAAGCAAAGTTTTACTAAAATATTATTGGTGCCGATCGCAAGTTTGGAATTAAAATTAGGTATCCCAGACCGGGCACAGTGTGCCGGAAAGGGTTAACTGGTTCTTTCTTCTCCGTTCAATAGAATGAAAATAACGAATACGCACCATTATTTTTTACATAAAATATTCCTAAGATTTAGTCTAAACATTTCCAGCCTGTGAATAGCAAGAAATTATTATTATTTTTTTTATTTTCTTCTATCTTCAATAGAAGAAAGTATTGTAATCGAAATTTTTTTCGACTTCCGGTTTTTCACGGATTTACACGTTTTAGGGGTCAGAGATTCCAAAAAACATGTTTTTACAAAATGTCTGTCTGTCCGTCTGTCTGTGTGTCTGTGTGTATGTCGCCATTCTACCATCAAACAGTGTATGAAATTATTCATAGAATTGAACCAAATTTTTTGTGAGTGCTTTTGGCTGAGGCAAGCAGGTCCTCCTTCAGTTTTGAAATATTCCGCCGGAAGGGGTCGCTGCAATCGTGATTTTTGTGCCATTTTCAATATTGTACCGACCAAAAGTATATGAAGTTATGCATCGAATTGAACCATTTTTTTGTACATGTATGACTATGGCTAGTTAGTCCTCCCTGAATTTGAAAATAATATTCCGGAAGGGGGCGCTGCAATCGCGATTTATGTGCCATTTTCAATATTGTACCGACCAAAAGTATATGAAGTTATGTATCGGATTGAACTAAATTTTTTGTGTATCTGTATGATTATGGCTAGTTGGTCCTCCCTGAATTTGAAAAAAAAATCCGTCGGAAGGGGGCGCTGAAATCTCGAAATTTGTGCCATTTTCAGTATTGTACCGACCAAAGGACATGAAGTTATGTATCGAATTGAACGAAATTTTTTGTGTAAGTATATGACTATGACTAGTTGGATCGCCCTGAATCTGAAAAAAAATCCGCCACAAGGGGGCGCTGTAATACCGAATTGTATGGCATTTTCAATATTGCACCACCTAAAAGTATATGAAGTTAGTCCTAGAACTGAACTAAGGATTTTGTATATGATTATTTTTTGGTAAGGCAAGTAGGTCTTCCCTGAATTTGAAAAAAAAATCTGCCTATCATTCTATTGTCCATCGGCTCGTGCAGAGACGGAAATTCGGTTTTACTACGATTAATTGATCGAAATAGAAATTTAAGATGAAAATCAAAGTTGATAGGGTATTGAATTAAAATTGTTAAAGCATTAAAATGAGTAACTATTTTTTTTTTAAATATTAAAATGTATGTATGAGATAGAAGAAAGTTGGCACATCCAACTAGTTTTTAAAGTGGTGTCAAAAAGCTTTAAATGATGAATCAAGCAAATTTGTCTTGCCCTAACGGCGTACGGGCAAATCAGTTAAGATGTTAACACTAGAACGCCCGGAAATTCTACTCAAGTTTGAAAATAATATTTCTCACCAGAATTTTTATTCAAAATTATTTAATTGATTTATTTAACGTAAATTTGCGTGGATTAGATTTAAATTATTTCAAGAAAATTTTTCTGGTTCGAATTGAAATTTAGTTACATGATTGGAGTCGAATCGACTCCATCCGGGCGTTCTAGTGTTAAAGGTTAATATTCATTAACATTACTTCTTATGGCTCAACAAATCAAAATTATACAAAACATGATTTCGTCCATATGGATGTTTACGGAGTTTCCACGTGATTACAGGAGATCTATATTAGACTAACAAGGAAGGTCTCCATACTGGGCATACCCAGAATTTTATGAAAAAAATACTAATTAAAGTACTTATGTATGTAATAAAGGATCAGTCAAAATTAGCGGCGGAATCACATTAGACATTATGTAAAAAAATAAAATAGTTTCGAATATTTGGCATGAAAAGACGAAAGAGTCACTCGATTTGGCGGGCAGCTCTTTTACTCGCCAAAAGCAAACAATTATTATGCAGCTCAAAACTGTTGGATATTTAGCATGCGTGTAAATCGTATTTAATGAATTAAACATAAACAATGAGAGACTTTAATTTTGTTATATACATATATATATATACATATTATATTGCACATATATATTATTTATTGAAGTAGTTATTTAATTAATCACTGGAAAAATGTTTTCATAGATAAAAAAAAAATCATATTGAGAAAAATCATCTTCATAAATTTAAGCGTATTCAAAAATAAAAGCCACATGTTTCCATAGCAACAAAATCCAATCGACAATTCTCAAATGAACTTTGAGCAGGAGACAAATTTAATTAATTTAAATTATGAATTTCGTTTTAAATCTCAAATTTTGATGATTAAATTTGAATATAAATACATATAATTATCGATATAACAAAATTATACTTAAAACAAATTAAAACTTATAAAACGAAAGTTATTTAAATTAAATTTATCAAAACAAGTTCAACATGAAACATTTTTTTCCTTGAAGTATATTTGACACAAAGTATTTTTTGAAATTACATTCCTTCGCCAACCGGCGATAAATCGCCAAATAACGAAATTTTCATTATTTTTTTACGGATACTGAATGGAGGTTCCGCCGAAATTTTTGTTATAAACGTATATATCCACACGAGAAGAAAATTCTGTCATTTTTTTAGATTTTTCGGGGTATGCCCGTATGGAGACCTTCCTTGTAAGCTTAATGTGGGATATTCCAGAGGCAGCAACTGTCATCTGTGCTGATATAAGGAAAGAAAAAGATTCTGAGCATTTGCATTAATCTAAAGCAATTCCCAGTCATCTCGGCTTACAGGTATAAGAAGATTTCGATTTTAAATGCTAATTTCACAAATAAAAACTAAATCAAGGTAGAGGCAAACCTAATTTAATAAATTTAACTGCTTGCTGTTGACGATTTTTAAATTCATTTTTCCCTATTTAACTTTTAAATTAAATTTATTTCATCGAGTTTTAAAATTCATTTTATTTTTCTAGTTTTGATGAGATATTTTTTTCTTAAACCCATAGATTTTAAAAACACAATATGCTATAAGAGTCGCACCAATCAGAAAGTGATCATTATAAAAGTTGTGGAAAATAGTAAAACGATTTATACAAAATTTAATCTGGCAAATTAAAAGAATGTATCATGCATTAATTTTTTGCCCTTTTACTTACCCATCATATGTAGTATAGGGTAAGTCTTGCAATCGTTTTGAAAATCGAAAAATTTTTTTTGACGGATTTACACGTTTTAGATAGTGGAGATTTCGAAAAACATATTTTTAGAAAAAAAAATTGCCGTCTGTCCGTCTGTCTGTCTGTCTGTCTGTCTGTCTGTCTGTCTGTCTGTCTGTCTGTCTGTCTGTAAACGCTCTATCTCCCGAACAAATTGAGATAGAGACTTGAAATTTTGTATGTAGTTAGTATGTAAGAATGGGACGAACCCTATTTAATATCAGCAACCTCGATTATCCGGAACTATTTTTTTCGGACCCTCGAAAAATTCGTTCTGGTGAAAGTTACATAAAAATTTTCGAATTTTTTTGTTTTAAGGAATGGATGTAAAAGGCAATAAAATGACACACATTTTGCATATAGAACGAAGTCGATCGGATTATTAGTTGCCGAGATATTTGTAATCCTGTTTTCCACATTCTTCGATTTTTCATGACCCTGTATTTCATTCAAATTTCAATTCAGAAGTATATTTTAATTGGAAATGAGACGCTTAATCCGACACAGTTAATTGTTAGTTAATAGAATTAGTATTTTTGGAGTTATAAAGATGTTTCTTTTACGCAGTTCGGTATTACTTGAGTAGTTTGGCGTTTTATATAATTTGTCGAAATTCGTACATCAGCAGTTCTTTAATGTAGCTTTACTATGTATATTAACAATATTTAAATTTTGTTTATGAATTGCAATGCATTGTATAAATAGTTTTCACATGTTTTATTTTCATATACATATCCATGATGGGTAAGTATTACGGTGGCCCCCAACGACTAGTTACTTACCCATCATACGTAGTATAGGGTAAGTCTTGCAATCGTTTTGAAAATCGAAAAATTTTTTTGACGGATTTACACGTTTTAGATAGTGGAGATTCCGAAAAACATATTTTTAGAAAAAAAAATTTGCCGTCCGTCTGTCTGTCTGTCTGTCTGTCTGTAAACGCTCTATCTCCCGAAAAAATTGAGATAGAGACTTGAAATTTTATATGTAGTTAGTATGTAAGAATGGGACGAACCCTATTTAATATCAGCAATCTCGATTATCCGGAACTATTTTTTTCGGACTCTCGAAAAATTCGTTCTGATGAAAGGTATATAAAAATTTTCGAATTTTTTTGTTTTAAGGAATGGACTTAAAATGCAATAAAATAACACACATTTTGCATATAGAACGAAGTCGATCGGGTTATTAGTTGCCGAGATATTTGTAATCTTGTTTTCCACATTCTTCGATTTTTCATGACCCTGTATTTCATTCAAATTTCAATTCAGAAGTATATTTTAATTGGAAATGAGACGCTTAATCCGACGCAGTTAATTGTTGTTAATAGAATTATTATTTTTGGAGTTATAAGGATGTTTCTTTTACGCAGTTCGGTACTACTTGAGTAGTTTGGCGTTTTATATAATTTTTCGAAATTGGTACATCAGCAGTTCTTTAATATCGCATTACTATGTATATTAACAATATTTAAATTTTGTTTATGAATTGTAATGCATTGTATAAATAGTTTCAAATGTATATACATATCCATGATGGGTAAGTATTACGGTGGCCCCCAACGACTAGTTAACTCGTAATCATTCAATTCTTATTTCATTTTACTTACCCATCATACGTAGTATAGGGTAAGTCTTGCAATCGTTTTGAAAATCGAAATTTTTTTTTGACGGATTTGCACGTTTTAGATAGTGGAGATTCCGAAAAATATATTTTTAGAAAAAAAATTTTGCCGTCCGTCTGTCTGTCTGTCTGTCTGTCTGTAAACGCTCTATCTCCCGAACGAATTGAGATAGAGACTTGAAATTTTGTATGTAGTTAGTATGTAATAATGGGACGAACCCTATTTAATATCAGCAACCTCAATTATCCGGAACTATTTTTTCGGACTCTCGAAAAATTCGTTCTGAAGAAAGGTATATAAAAATTTTCAAATTTTTTTGTTCTAAGGAATGGACGTAAAAGGCAATAAAATAACACACATTTTGCATATAGAACGAAGTTGATCGGATTATTAGTTGCCGAGATATTTGTAATCCTGTTTTCCAGATTCTTCGATTTTTCATGACCCTGTATTTCATTCAAATTTCAATTCAGAAGTATATTTTAATTGGAAATGAGACGCTTAATCCGACACAGTTAATTGTTAGTTAATAGAATTAGTATTTTTGGAGTTATAAAGATGTTTCTTTTACGCAGTTCGGTATTACTTGAGTAGTTTGGCGTTTTATATAATTTGTCGAAATTCGTACATCAGCAGTTCTTTAATGTAGCTTTACTATGTATATTAACAATATTTAAACTTTGTTTATGAATTGCAATGCATTGTATTAATAGTTTTCACATGTTTTATTTTCATTTACATATCCATGATGGGTAAGTATTACGGTGGCCCCCAACGACTAGTTACTTACCCATCATACGTAGTATAGGGTAAGTCTTGCAATCGTTTTGAAAATCGAAAAATTTTTTTGACGGATTTACACGTTTTAGATAGTGGAGATTCCGAAAAACATATTTTTAGAAAAAAAAATTTGCCGTCCGTCTGTCTGTCTGTAAACGCTCTATCTCCCGAAAAAATTGAGATAGAGACTTGAAATTTTATATGTAGTTAGTATGTAAGAATGGGACGAACCCTGTTTAATATCAGCAATCTCGATTATCCGGAACTGTTTTTTTCGGACTCTCGAAAAATTCGTTCTGATGAAAGGTATATAAAAATTTTCGAATTTTTTTGTTTTAAGGAATGGACTTAAAATGCAATAAAATAACACACATTTTGCATATAGAACGAAGTCGATCGGGTTATTAGTTGCCGAGATATTTGTAATCATGTTTTCCACATTCTTCGATTTTTCATGACTCTGTATTTCATTCAAATTTCAATTCAGAAGTATATTTTAATTGGAAATGAGACGCTTAATCCGACGCAGTTAATTGTTGTTAATAGAATTATTATTTTTGGAGTTATAAGGATGTTTCTTTTACGCAGTTCGGTACTACTTGAGTAGTTTGGCGTTTTATATAATTTGTCGAAATTGGTACATCAGCAGTTCTTTAATATCGCATTACTATGTATATTAACAATATTTAAATTTTGTTTATGAATTGTAATGCATTGTATAAATAGTTTCAAATGTATATACATATCCATGATGGGTAAGTATTACGGTGGCCCCCCACGACTAGTTTAACTCGTAATCATTCAATTCTTATTTCATTTTACTTACCCATCATACGTAGTATAGGGTAAGTCTTGCAATCGTTTTGAAAATCGAAATTTTTTTTTGACGGATTTACACGTTTTAGATAGTAGAGATTCCGAAAAACATATTTTTAGAAAAAAAATTTTGCCGTCCGTCTGTCTGTCTGTCTGTCTGTCTGTAAACGCTCTATCTCCCGAACGAATTGAGATAGAGACTTGAAATTTTGTATGTAGTTAGTATGTAATAATGGGACGAACCCTATTTAATATCAGCAACCTCAATTATCCGGAACTATTTTTTTCGGACTCTCGAAAAATTCGTTCTGATGAAAGGTATATAAAAATTTTCAAATTTTTTTGTTCTAAGGAATGGACGTAAAAGGCAATAAAATAACACACATTTTGCATATAAAACGAAGTCGATCGGATTGTTAGTTGCCGAGATATTTTTAATCCTGTTTTCCGCATTCTTCGATTTTTCATGACCCTGTATTTCATTCAAATTACAATTCAGAGGTATATTTTAATTGGAAATGAGACGCTTAATTCGATGCAGTTAATTGTTAGTTAATAGAGTTATTATTTTTGGAGTTATAAGGATGTTTCTTTTACGCAGTTCGGTACTACTTGAGTAGTTTGGCGTTTTATATAATTTGTCGATATCGGTAATCAGCAGTTCTTTAATATAGCATTACTATGTATATTAACAATATTTAAATTTGGTTTATGAATTGCAATGCATTGTATAAATAGTTTTCACATGTTTTATTTTCATATACATATCCATGATGGGTAAGTATTACGGTGGCCCCCAACGACTAGTTTCTAGAAGTAATAATAGCTTTAAACTCATTTCCTATATATTATAACTAAGAAATTACGCTGTTTTTTCTGGTTTCTCAAAAGCTTTTCAGATTACAGATCTTTTTCCTAACTTGATTTGCTTTTTCCCATTAACCCTTTACGGCACACTGTGACCGGTCTGGGATACCTAATTTTAATTCTAAAGTTGCAATCGGCCTCAATAATATTTTAGTAAAATTTTGCTTTTATGATAGAAGCTTAAATTAAGGATTTCAAAATATCTAAAAAATTCGTTTGTGATTTCCGTTTTCAGTCGATAATTTTTCATTTTACTAACAGATTCTGCCCGCGCCGGAGAGGTTTAACGAACTTGAGCGAAATTTCCTGACCCTTGATTTCATTTATCAATTTGGCAAACACTTGTGCTGAAACTGGGGTTAGTTTCGTAAGATTTAGTTAGATTTCCTAAGAAATCTACTTAAATCTAAGAATTTTATTTACAATTCTCATTTTATTTATTTATTTGTTTTCCTTGTTGAAGGCATGTTTCTTAATTAAAATAAATAGCATACAATAAATAAATAAATAATAGAAATCAGAGATAAAGTAGAACAAAGCTAAACAAGTCGTTGGAGGCCATCGTAATACGTACACATCATTTATATGCATAATATTATGTATAAAAATAAAATCTGTGTAAACCAGGGGTGCAAAAATCCAGGCGCCAGAGGGTAGTCTCTCACCACTAAAATTTTAAAGTTTTTTTTTTTGCTCAAAATTTAATAGCATTCTAGCAGGAATTTTACACGAAATATTAGACGAAGAAAAACGAAATAAATTTTGTTGTGAGAAACTGCCTGCTGGCGCCTAGATTTTTGCACCGTTGGTGTAAACTATTTATGAAATGTACATACGTTTATTTAAATATTTTTAATGTATATTATTGAACTGCTGATGAAAGAATTTCGACACATCATATAAAACGCTAAACTACCCAAATAGCACCGAATTGAGTAACAGAAACACCCTTCTAACTCCAAAAAAAAAAAAAAAAAATATCGTATTAAATAATAGTTTACCGCGTGAAATAATGCGTCCCATATCCAATTAAAATATATCTTTGAATTGAAATTCGGATGAAATACAGAGTCATGAAAAATCGAAGAATGTGGAAAACAGGATTACAAATATCTCGGCAACTAATAATCGACTTCATTCTTAAAGCAAAGTTTGTGTTATTTTATTGCCTTTTATGTCCAGTCCTTAAAATAAAAAAATAAAAATCGAATTTTTATATAACTTTTATCAGAACGAACGTTTTAAGAGTTAAAAAAAATAGTTCCGGTTAATCGACGTTACTGATATTAAACAGACTTCGTCCCATTTTTACATACTAAGTATATACAGAATATCAAGTCTCTATCTCAATTTGTTCGGGAGATAGAGCGTTTACAGACAGACAGACGGACGACAATTTTTAATATGTTTTTCGGAATCTTCAGCGTCTGAAACGTGTAGATACATAATTTTATTTCGATTTTTAGAACGATTGCAAGATTTACTGTATAGCTCAGTTGTAAGAGAATTGGCGGCTTCAGCCAATATATCCCTGGTTCGAATCCTGGCCCGGCCTTTTTTCACCCACAAGGAAAATTTATATCTCTTATAATTGATCACCCGATAGAAAAATCGTATCATAAATTATTCTAGTCAAATAAAAGTGTCTGTTTTCCATATTTCAGCTTGTAACTGATCAACGATATCATGTATGTGAAAAACGCATACATATATGTATACACACACACACACACACACACACACACACACACACATATATATATATATATATATATATATATATATATATATATATCTTCTGCATTTAGTAGATTTAATTGAAAGTATGTTTTCTTTAACAGTTTTTCTTACTTACATTAATATTACTTTTTTTGTGTATGCGTGTGTGTTCAGTTAGATAGATCATTTTATTCCATGATAAGTCCATTCTCAATACTATTATTTAAGGGTTTAAATTGTTTTAAGATTTATCCTTCATGTATGATTTTAAGTTCTTGTGTGGTGTATCACAGAGCTGCCCAACGATAGATAATCTCTATGATACAATTACTTTTCTTTATAAAATAAAATCTTCATCTAAAACTTAGTCACTTTTTAAATAAAACTTTAAATTTCTTTATTTCACACATCTTTCAGATTTGATAAATTACTCTACACTGCTAGTTTTCTACTTAAAATTCATCATGCATATTCTGCATATTTCCTGCCATAACTTTTTCACTTAAACTTTAAAAAGAAAGAAAGAAATGACTGTTTTTAAGTAAAGTACTTGGTGTCGAAAGAAATTAAATTCCCCGACTCTTTTTAATTGTAAAATAGAATGATTTAAATACTTTTAAACGCATAAAAATTAATATTTTACATTTGAGTAGTTGTGCTCAAAATTATCATTTTATACTATATCTAATTCTTAAAAACTTTTTTTGAAGTGATACGAATGAAATGTTGAAAAGATTTGTTATTAAAGTTATTTTTAGAGTTTCTTTATCAAGTAAATTATGAAGAGAAATTTAAAACACTTGAGTATTTTTTTAGGAATTTATGAATTGGTATCAAAATTTCTCCGAATAAAAATGTTTGATAAAAACTTGTTAGATAAAATTGTAAAATATGCATAATTAATTTCAATAAAAAATAATTTTACATAAATCAGATATTTTACATTAAGCAATTTCATCCTAAAAATTACTGTAAATTTAACGGTTTCGCGATATTTTGACGAAAATTTTATTTTGATAAAGCTGTATATTTGAACAGTTTATAGTTCTGTTGGGTTTTCTAGTTTATGTCAACTTTACGTCAATGAGTAGCTGTATAGCTGAAATTAGTCAGCCATAAGAAAGTAAAAGAAGGATTGTGAGGTTGTGGGTTCGAATCCCACTGGCTCCATTGCACACACATTTTGTGTGGAGCTCCTGGTTGTACTTCTCTTGTGTTGTAATATTTCCTTGTGTGCTATCTCGTCCCTGTATATTGACGATGGCTTATAAGCAGGCTTCATGTCGAGCACACAAGTCAGATGTATGTTGTTCAATAAAAGTAAAAGAAGGAATATACTCTAAACTACATAAAAGTGAATAGTTATAATCAATTTTTAATTTGCGCTTGAAACTCACCATAGCTGAACTACGGTACTTTTTCGTTTCCAGTTAATATTTAAAACTTTCAGGGTCAAGTAATTATGTTTCTTTAACTTTGAATCCAACCTAAATAGAAAAAAATATATATAATGATGACAGGAAATTTTGCATTTTTACCCACCAGCGTTAAAAAATTTAGTTTTAATTTTAAGATCTTGGTTCAAAACTTGATTAATAATTGTTGGAAAATGTATCCTACTGACCCTCAAGGGGTTAAATATTTATTAGAATCCGCCATGCTTTTATCTATCGCTATCAAGTGTAAACTCAATGTTTTCTGTACAAATGATTTCCGAACGGAGACCTGAAGTGCTAATAGTAATTTATATATATATCTGTCATTTTACTGGTTGTATGTTAATCTTTACACGCTATGTTTTCTCATAATTAAACATTTATTTTAATTCATAAAAATAAAAATAAAAAATTCTGTATTTTATTTTAAAGAAAATAGAATTTTTATTACTTTTATATTTATATATATCATTCGAATAGAAATAAATTTTAAAAAAAATTACAGTATTGAAAAAAGTATTATTTTCCCTAAAAATGAGAACTTTGAACGTTACTAGAAAATAAAATGAAATTATTTAAATGAAATAAATAATACCTTGTTGTTTCAGAAAAATGAGGTTTTTTTCAATTCCAGAAGAAGAATTTTTATTCGTAATTATTTCAAGTAATTGAATGTATCTTTATATAAATATTTGCAATTTCCTTACGTTTATATCAGAAATAATTATTTAAAAATTGGATTTAATAAAAGTATTTTTTATATCTCTATCAATAGAAAAATCAATACAAAATAGCATATATTACATTGTTTTTTGTTTTTTTTTAATATTATTTAGCATTTGCCATAGTTGCTAACATCTTCCGCTTTTTCAGCCCGGCGAATTTTTTTAGTTAATTTTATATCATTTCAAATCAGCGGAATCTGTCGATTAAATAAGAACAAAATTTCTGTTAAATTTCCCCGGGCAAATAAAGTGGAGCATGTATGTAGCTATGCATTTTCACATTCATATAGCATAACAGTAATAATTTCGAATAACTACATCAAAATTTATTCGTCAACTCCCAACATAATCAAATACGAAATAAAATTATATCACAAAACATGTGTGAAGCTATCATTCCCAGGTCTCCCAAATGGCCCGCGAACTTAACATCAGTATTGTTTAACAAAAAATATCATAACTACTTCTTCCACAGTATTCGCGCTAGGATTAATTGCAAAAGTTCGTTTTATAGCAATTTGCAAGAAAAATGTAAAAGGATAATTTCTGTATGAAAATTCCGGTGTTCAGTTGGCAGACCATTGGGTAGCCCTGCATTCTAAGTTACCTTCTGATTAAAAAAAGTTTGAAAAATTAGTTAAATTAATAAATTTACTGAATACTGCGCAGGCTCACAAATGTTAAACAGGAGATGTGATATAGGATGATTTGAAAGAACTGTTAGTTGAAACATTATGTCATTAACATTGATGTCCCATTTATGTCCCATTAACGTCATTTTTCTGAAACAATAAGATATTATTTATTTTATTTTGATAATTTCATTTTATTTTCTAGTAGCGTTCAAAGTTCTCATTTTTTAGGGAAAATAATACTTTTTTCAATACTGTAATCATTTTAAATTTTATTTCTATTCGAATGATATATATAAATATAAGAGTCATAAAATGCGGTTCTATTTTCTTTAAAAAATACAGATTTTTTTTTTTATGAATTAAAATAAACGTTTAATTATGAGAAAACATAGCGTATAAAGATTAACATATATAACATTAATGACATTTTTACTTTCACGAGAAAAAAAAACACATCATATAGAGTTCCAATTTTATGTATAATGCTCTAGATACCCTCTTTAAATTTACGATACTTGTTTTACTGCCACAAAAAGAAAAAAAAAGTCTTCAGGAAACGAAAAGTTGTATTTTTGAAAAGTATCTCAAATCGATACAAATGACATATCTGTATCATTTTGCTTTAACGTATAACGACGTGAATAAATTTAAATCCATAAATCTTTAATATTCTATTTATCAAAAGGTAGGTTTTGCGAAAATAACATTTGAGTGAATTCTATAAAAGAAAGGCGAGTTATAAAGGCTATCAGTATTAAAAATAGGTTGATTTCTTTTAGAAAAATTGAACGCATTAAAAGTGTGTTTTAGAAGGCATTATTTTCTTAACTACCTGAAAACTTTTTTTAGGTTATTTTATGTAACTAAAAAGCTTTTATTTGAAAAATAAACATATGTCTTAACTTTTGTTGTAAAAGGGGAAAAAATGAAGCTTTTAAATATTTAGATGTTATATTTTGCACAAGAAAATATTTTAAATAAATTGGAAATTTTATATAAATACAATTAAATACTCATAAAGATCATATCAGTGTTAGAAGATAGAATTAACAACAATTAGGTATATTTACATCTATAGAAAGCTTGAAAAAATTTTATATAGAATATTTCTCAAACGCCTTGCATTTAATACTCCTTCTGTCCCAAATTAGTTGCGACATTTGAATACTTTTGTACTGATTATTGATATTTATAACTTTATGATTTTGTTTGAACATTTTTTAGAGAGCTATACTATCAATCAACAATATTTACGCACCTAACGTTCCTTCCACAATTCTATACATAAGCGATTAATTAGTTTAAAAAATCCCGGTTCAGACGCTCTTAAGCCACGCCGCATTTTGTAAGGATTTTTTTAACAGTAATTACATAAAATTGTCTTCAAGATAATCAATCGTGAATTCACTTACGAACATTTTATTCCAATATTTCTGAAATGTTTTGGCATAAACATGCTGCAAACAAAATCGAATTCTGTCGAGCTTATTTTTTTCTATTAGACTTTGCTTAATGAATGGATGACATACGCATCAAAGTTTTTTCCGTCTTGAGAATCCTGTGTAAAATTAATTTATGATCTATAACAACATATGATAATCTCCGCAGTGATTGTTTTCGTTTTTTAGGACAACTTTAATTTTGCTCAGTGGCTTTATTTTGTCTTCCGCATTTACAATTTTTTGTAAATTTACATTGTAAATTTCTTCATCTTTTATTTTTGACATCTTTGCCTGCTTCTGCAAACGAGATAGAATGATAAGCATTATGATACACATTGAATTTAATAGATGCAGCATTTATATCATTAAGTCTTAGTTTACATTTTTTTAAAAATCGTTTCAAACATTTCAGTACAGCGCTGCTCTCATCATCAGTCATTTTGTTTCTTCAGACAATTTTCTAAATTATTATTTCTTTTTCTTTTACTTTAAATTCGAGTAAACATTGCTTCTGAAACATGGCATACACCATTATAATCATTCTAGTATAATTTTACTGGTGTCGATCTACTAAACTGCATCAGAAGTTATTTATGACTCCGCCTACTTGAAATGTCGCAACTAATTTGGGACAAAATTTTCAACCTAACTGTCGCAACTAATTTGGGACAGAGGGAGTAATAATCAAAATTAGTATCATAAAAGGCGTTCAGCCTAATGATTATTAAAGAAGGCGAAGCAGAAACATCACGCCTGGAGGTCGGTACGTATACGTACCGAGAAAAGGCTCAAGAATCCGTGTTTAACTTCACCCAGTAAAATTTTACAGTAAAATTTGCCTTATTTAATTGGAGCATTTTCTCGATTCAATAAGGCACAAATTTCTGTTTTTAAAAACCGGTGTCAAAAGATTAAATGTTTCGTAAAAAATTCCAGTCGCAAAGGGGTCAACCCTTAGGGATTGAGCAACCCGTTAAAGTGCTAATACACGTGTGGTCGAAGACGCTTCAAATTGAAGGCGTCCATGTGTTATACTATGAGACCAGGAGAGCTGCATACTTCTCCAGCGATTCTCTCGTCCCACAGGATTACATGGAGACGCCTGCAATTTGAAGCGTCTTCGCCCACACGTGTATTAGCACTTTTATTACATCTTCCAAAAAGTGCTCAGAATCTTTTTTTTATCCCAAACAGTAAAATTTTACTGTAAAATTTCCCTTATTTAATTGGCGCATTTTCTCGATTAGTTAAGGCACAAATTTCTGTTTTTTTCAAAACCGGCGACAAAACAATAAAAATTTTGTAAAAGCCTCCCATCTCGAAGGGGTTTAGCAACAAAAATTTTTTAATTATATTTAAGTTCTGAAAAATGAATTTCAATATGTTTTTGTACATATTAGTACGTAACGTATTTACGAACATGGATTAATACAGAACAACTAACACTAAAACGAATGTGAGAGTGTTGGTATTAAACTAAAGTAAAAAGCATGTGTTTGCATATCTGAATAAATAATGACATTACTGCCGCCGTTTCTATCTCCCTATTGGTACCTTTTTTCGCCCATATTGAACTCCTTATTTGTTAAAATTGACGAACTGTTTTTATCGTGTCT
This sequence comes from Maratus speculifer, assembly GCA_964019185.1. Taxonomy (NCBI): domain Eukaryota; kingdom Metazoa; phylum Arthropoda; class Arachnida; order Araneae; family Salticidae; genus Maratus; species Maratus speculifer. Next base: position 355,737,551 of record OZ025295.1, on the reverse strand, counting down.
ATGAATAAAAATCTTTGTATCAAATACAAATAACTAATAACAAATAATACAGTCGTTGTTCTCAATGAGTAATTGTTAAGCTTTACTTATTAACCCTTTCCGGCGCACTACTCTTTAAATCTGGAATTTAAGGGAAAAAATTAGGCAATCTACTTAGGCCTAGAGGAGTACACAGGTATTGTTTTGTAAAGATTGCACTAACCATTTTAATTATACAGCTGTTGCCGAAGTGGTACCTCCCATAAGTAAAGCAGTGATAAGCGCAGTGAGAAGAGCATTGCTGTGAAGCGCGTATTACAGTAAAACATTTTAGGTTTTATTTAAAAACAGTAGAGTTTGATCTCTGTGGTGCTGCCATCTAGAACACATAAGAAAGATTTAAAGTAGCCATTAGAGTAGTTTTTGAAATATTCAAGGAGTTTTTGCGTCTTTAAACAGGGGGGATTTTAGGTGTTGCCGACCCGGCAGCACTGCACGTTAAAGGGTTAAAAGAGTTAATATCACTAAGGGTTAATATCACAAAAAAGGGTTAATATCACTAAGTGTATACTACAGCGTGACACAGATTCACGTGTAACGAAAGCTTATCTACATATTTCTGATGTTTTAAGAATTTATTATATTTTTAACTCCTTGGAGACGAGCGACACGTACACGTGCAGCAAAAAGGCTTAAGAATCCTTGTTTATCCCCACCAGTAAAATTTTACTGTAAAATTTGCCTTATTCAATCGGAGCAATATCCCCGATTCAATAAGGCACAAATTTCTGTTTTTAAAAACCGGTGACAAAACATTAAATATATCGTGAAAGGCTTCCGTCGCGAAGAGGTTAAGGGGGCTCAGGCGTTGAAAACTTTTCAAAAAATCGATTTTCTTAATGATCTAGTTTTATTATTCAACTAATTCTGAACTCAATTCAAAAAACCGCATAAAAATATTTGCATTTTTAACGGATTTATAAGCATTTATGTGTCAACACTTTCATAGCAGCACCCATATAATTTCAACTTTAACCCATTCGTGCCCAGCACCTTTTGCGTAAATTTTATTTGGTTGACACCACTATTTTTAGAAGATTTAAGTTTAGTTCATTAATCACGAAAATGAATCATTTAAATAAAAAAAATTATTGCTTTTCTTTTTTACCGGTGTCAAAAGCAGTGCTGAATGCACCTTTTGAAGCGTCTCTAAAAAGGGATGCTAGGCACTAATGGGTTAAGTCGCCTTTTCTCAAAACTTGATTTTTGACGACTAACACCAAGATTTAAAAGAAAATATTTGATGGAATGGCTTATTTTTTTATTTATTTATTTATTTATTTATTTTTTTTTTTTTTTTGCATGCGTATAACATTATTATCTATAGAATGAATTAATATAGTTTAGATAGTTTAATATTTTGAGTATTCTTAATGAAAAAACAGTTGTATTTTTTAGGAGTTTTTAAATTTTCAAATTTGAGAGTTTTTTAATAATATTGTTTTTGAGTGATAGTTACTTCCTTAAATCTTTCTATAAAGTTTCCGGATCATTTTAAAGCAAAAATTAGGTCCTTATGTCAATTCAACATTAAGATATCTTGGTGTTGGTGATGTAACTTATAATTTTTTTTTTAATTGCGTTACATAAATTTTGCTATATTTCTTATTATATTACATTGAAGTATTTCATTTTATAATTTTATAAGACTACAAACATACCTTTAAAATATCAGAAAGTTTAAATTAATTACATTAAATACTTCTGTTTTTATATGGACTCGAAGCGAGAGCTCTGTTTTCATGTTTTTCCATATCGATCAACCCCTGAGCCCCCTTAAGGGGACGAGAGACCTTTGAAATACTTTTGTAAATAATTTTAAAATTGCAGTTTAAATATTATTCAAAGGGTATAGTATGTGCATTATAGCATACATCTATCACAAAAAATGTTTTTTTTTTTTTTTTTTTTTTTTTTTTTTTTTTTTTTAATAGGGAAATTTTTGTAATATTTTTGATTTAACGGGAATTTTTCAAAATGTCCCATGCGCATTCCATATCAATGAAAATCTCCAATAATATTTAGACAAGTTTGATTTATATATATAAATAAAATTGTGCATTGAATTTTATATATCTGAATATAAAGGTAAAAAAAAAAAAAAAAAAAAAAAACATTTTCTCAATTTTTCTAAAATTTTGAGCATTTTTGAACCTATTTTTACAATTAACTACCTATAACATTTACAATTTTTTTTATTTTAATAAAACCATGCACAGATTTATAACATATATTATGATAAAAAACTGTAAAAAAAATTCAAAGCATCCAGAAAAAAAACAATGCGCATGGAGCATTTTGAAAATTTTTCGTTAAATCTAAAATATTACAAAATTTTCCCTATTTTTTTCAAAAAAAAAAAATTACACTTTTTGTGATAAATATATGATATAATGCAATAATGTACCCTTAAATAATATTTAAAGTACAATTTAAAAAAAATATAAAAAAGTATGATTTCAAAGGTCCCTTGTCCCCTTAAATTAATAAAGCCGGGATAATTGGACAATATAGAGTTTATTGTTATTTTAACCTTCACCGAACCGTATGAAACAGCTGGCGCATAACTAAAAACACTATAATTCTCATTATGTGCTACGCATTTCACCTTTATGCTACCTTTCGTTCAAGAACAATCGAAAGAATGGAATAACAGTTATTTTGTTCATGTAAGGTGGCTGCATTGGATAAAAATTAGAACTTGTTCTACGGAAAGAATTTTAAATCAAGCTATAAAGACAAAATTTACTGTTTTTATTTTAACTGTATACTTAAAAATATTCTTATGAAGAATGTTGCAAAGTGTTAAGCAGATAAAATTAATTAATTTAAGCCCATTTTTGTTTGCAAAATACGGAAATACAAAACTTAAAACCCCTAATATTTTATGTAAGGTTCATGTAAAAAAACTCAGATTTAAGCCGAAAATTTGAAACTTATCCTTTTTAGTATTTTTCACATTTATTAGACAAGTTTCAAATATTTTTTTTTTAAATAGAAAATGTTGTGCAGAGAAGGGTTAAATGTATACAGGGTGTTTCAGTTAAACATTTCAGAACTCCTGAGAGAGGTAGGGTGCATCCTGACGACTTGAAATCATACAGCAATGTGGGGTCGTAAATGTTTTCCTGCAGTGGTGATGTACACAGAAGCACCATAAATAAAAAACACCTTAAGTGAAAAACAGTGAAAAATGTAAGGTGTGCATTGTAGTCAGTGGCAGAAATTTCGAATACTTACTTTGACCCATGTACCTTTAGCTTTTTTACATGTATTAATAAAACGATTTTTCCCTTACGGTGTATTTTCTTTATGGTGCTTCTGTGTACATCACCGCTTCAGAAAAACATTTCCGACCCCACATTGCTATATGATTTCGAGTCGTCAGGATGTACCTCTCGTAGGAGTTCTGAAACGCTTAACTGAAACACCCTATAGTTTATATTTTAACAACTTAACTAATGGGTAGATAGCGGTACGTATGTAAGCCGAGCTCGCAGTACATTTTGTCAGTTTTTCATGGAATGACCCTCAATGATGCTTTCATAACCCTAAGGAGGCAAATCTACCTCAAAGAGGCAAATTACTTAGATCTAGGATTTAAAATGTGGATATTTTTATTTTATTTTATTATTTTTATTTATTTTTTGTTAAATACAGGCAAATTACTCAGCTTTAGGGTTTAAACTGTGAAGATTTATAAATCCACTACACGATCATTGCAAGCTATACTGCATATTAACGGCTTGGAGACGAGAAACCCTAATGCATGCCATAAAAGAGGCCCGAATTCTTGCTTATACTCACCAGTAAATTTCGCTGTATAATTTTTCTGATGTAATCAGAACATTTTCTCAATTTAATAAACGAGATTTTTCTGTTTTTAAAAACCCGTAACAAAACATTAAACTTTTTGCAAAAGACTTCCGTCGCGAAGGTGTTAACCCCTTAACCCTTTAACGACAAAGCATTTTCATTGCTAAGATGTCGAAATAAATGAATGACACCGGTAACTAAGAACAGGTATATTTCTAAATAAGAAAACGTGATTTTTCTCATGCATAATAAAAGGGATATTTTTAGATAAAAATACCGGTGTCAGTGTTGCATATCGGAATTAAAATTTTGTGGTTTCGTTTCGAAACCAATGAATGTTAAAGGGTCGCAATAAATTACGGTTTAGAAATTCAAATTCATTATTCCCACCACTTTTTTGAAAAAAAAAATATATTCGTCTTATTTAATGGACAAGTAAAATTATATCAAAATAAAAGCAATTACATTATTTTATAAAATTGGTGGGAATCAATCAATTCTGAATAAAAGCCGTAAAGCTTGCAGCTAGTGAAATTCTGGGGTGCGGCTTTTAAACCTTTAACCATAGCTGCCAACATCTTCCGCTTTTTTGGCCCGGAAAAATTTTACAATAAATTTTACCAATACAAATCGCCGTAATTTGCTGATTAAAAAAGACAAAAAATTCTGTTAAAATTTTCCGGGCTGAAAAATCAGAAGAGTTGGCAGCTATGCCTTTAACGATCAAAGCATTTTCATTGCTAAGATGTAAAAATAAATGAATGACACCGGTAATTAAGAACAAATATATTTCTAAATAAGAAAATGTGATTTTTCACATACATAATAAAAGGGATATTTTTAGATAAAAATACCGGCGTCAGTGTTGCATATCGGAGTTAAAATTTTGTGGTTTAGTGGTGAAACCAATGAACGTTAATGGGTTAAAAGGTTAAATATGTATTAACAAAGTTGTTGTAGCCTTATATTAAACCGACAATGTTAATTTGCAGATATATTCTTTGAAAATTTGGATACTTTCCGGCTTGGTATACTATTAATAGCACATGTCTTTTAATTAAGTATTAGTTTGCTTAAACAAATATTATTTTTTGTTATTTACATGTAATAATTCTATAGTGTTTTGTTGCATTTACTATATGACTTTATTAACGTTTTGGCATTTACTAATAGTATTAATAATAAATAATTGCTTACATCTCTTCACACTGTTTGCGATTCTTTTATTTTAAACATAATTTCCACCCTTCAAAGTCAAAATAAAGGCTGTTTTCCTGAAATAATCATGTGTGATATAGCGCAGAAAGTATTAGGAAGTTGATATGTCACTTAAATTTTATTACAGGGTTCGCACTGTTCCTAAAATTTTCGTACTTTCCTACTACATTTTTTAAACGATAATATTTATTGCATAATTCTATTGTGGATGTTATATGGACCTTCCATGAAGCATTTTGATTTAAAATACTGGTACCAACATGTGAAATTTTTAGGAACAGCGTGAGCCCTGTTATTGTAATCCAATATTTTCTAAATATCTCCAAACATTTTTTAACCCTTTGCGGGGCGAAGCAAATTCATTGCCTAAGTATTGAAATTATTGACTGACACCGGAATTCGAAAACAACTTTATTTATAAATAAAAAAACGCTATATTTCGCACATTCAATAAACCGTAATTTTTTCTAACAAAATTCCGGTGCGAATGTGGCGTTTGGGAATTAAAATTAAGTGGTATATCTATGGAACCACCGCCCCGCAAGGGGTTAACCTATTGTCATATAAATGTGAATGGAATAGCACGCAAAACAACAACATTAATGATACTTCAGACAGTGAAATATTTTAATACTCTATTTAATCTATCTGGATAGCTAGTGTTAATGTTATTAACGTAAAAGTATTTTTCCCTAAATAATGAAAAAAATATATCGGACCAGAAGGGTTTAATGTATAGTTCATGTTTTAAAAAATCTTAAGCAATTAAACGTAGGAAATTTTGTAAGTGTCACGACTGGGACGTTTTACCAATTTTTCATTAAATGGCCCACCAACTAATTCTCAAAGTCGTAGAAAACCATGCTTACCCCACACTTGTTTTGTGAAATGGCGTATTTCAGTACGTATTTCTTAAGCGATTTCGTTCCGTATTAGCTTATATTTTTTATTTCCTACGAGATCTTTTGTTCATTATTGAGAATTTAATGCGTCTAAACATCAGAAATCAAACCGGCAATCAATGTATCGCGGTTCCAGCGTTGCCAGATGGGCTACTTTTTTAAAATTCAAATTCTTGATTGGCACCACTTTTTACAAATGATAAAAGTCTTTTTCAATGACATGTTAATTAAGGCGAAAACGAAAGGTAATTTACCTTTTCAAAAAAGTGGTGCGAATCAAGATATCTGAATTTTAAAAAAGTAGCCCACTAGCAACACTGCACGGTTCCTTTTTAGGTGCGTTCGTAATTATGTAAATACGCAGCACGTATAATTGTCGTTCAGTCCGTCCCTCCGTCCTTTCGTCTGTCTGTCCATCTGTCCATCAGTCCGCATATAACAACGCAAAAACTACCCGACCGAATCGTTTGAAATTTAAAATATATAATTATTACATAATTGTGTCCAGTTATTTCAAATTTTGTGAAAATCTGATGAAAGATCAATTACAGGGGCAATCAAAAGTATTCCATTACATTACGGTCAATGGGGGAAAAATTCAAATGCATTTTAATGGGGTTATACTCATTCGAACAAAATAAAATTGATATTCATCTATAAAGTACATATTATAATATACATTTTGCATAATTAGTGGTGCAAAGAACATTTGTTATTTATTGATTTACAAGACCACACAAAAGTATTTCATTACATAATGGTATAGAGAACATTGTTTGGAGCGCATTTTAATAGTAATTAACTATTTACAAATTTACGAGATTGATGTATGAGAATGATATTTTTAAACTTCATTATCGTACGAACGCACCTCATTTTCTACGCTTCACGTGCAATTTCTAACTTGTTTAAGTTAATCAAATATGTCGCAGAAAAATCTAAGGCTGCGAGGAAGCCCAATTTGTGTTCGTCCTGACTTCCATTTCTAGGCTTACGTTCTTCCGGTTGATTAATAGGGGAAAATTCTCCGATTAGATAAAGCTAGTAGAACTTTATAAAAATAGTTGACATCCGCCATGGCTACCACAATGGTATTCATCAAGAGATTCATAAACTGATGGTCACTTTATCTGAAGATTGAATTTATTTTTCACATATATCCCAAATATTACTTTATAAATAAAAGTTTAAATTTAAAAGTTAAAAGTTTAAATTTGCTAAAATAATTAATTTGATGGTTTATTTTTACTTTGTGTATTTCACTGCAGCGTTTCGGAGCAATTCAAATGAATGCAATTTTTTGTTGTTGTTGTTGATTATTATATATTTTGGATATATATGTTTATATATATATATCTATTTATATACAGTAGAGATGAGACGGGCTAAACCCGAGCCCGGAATCAGCACGAGCTTGGGGGGTCCATTTTTATTCTAGTTTTCGTAGTCGTTCGGCCTCTTTCTCAATTTTTTCTATACTATAAAATTTTATATATTCATGAATAGAAAAAAATATAAGAAATTATTTCCACTTAAAATTGCGTAACTTATACCTTTTCAAATGATTTTATTGCTATTTTGATAAAAATGATGGAGTGACTAAAATCTTGATTACTTATTTTAGTATTTTATTGCTGTTTCAAAGGAAAATTTGTGATAATTACAGATTTATGTCTACGGAATTTCCAGAGACGATCTATTAATACGGCGTCAATCAAAACAAACATATCAATGAATTTGCTTTAATTGTCTTTTTGTTAGAAGAAGATAGTTTTTAGTCGGATCGTTTATTTATTTATTTTTAAATTTCACTAGCAGGGGTGACCGAGCTCAACTCGGTCAAAATCAACTTTGTGTTCAACTCGATATAGTATTTTCCCTGAATCAGTCACTCTGAATTATTACTGTAAAACATGTTATTAATAATAGTATTATTTACAAAAATAATTAATAAGAAAAATATGTTTGTATGCACATGTTCATAAATTTTACTTTATTTTAAAATTTACAACGAAAGGACATCAAACTAAATCACTTTTTTTAGCTCGACTCTGATTAATTTAACTATGCATCTCGAATACTATTAAGAAATTTCTTCACATCCTGAAAGACAATATTTTTTGCCAGATATAGCCAAATTTGGACACATTCTTTCATTTGGTGCCAAATACGTGTTTTGGTTTCGTAATCTTAATAGTGGATTTTTCGGCCAAATTTAGCCAGTATTTTGTCAAATATCGCCAATTTATTGGATTTTGCCATAGTCTCGTGATACTGACCCTTATTACCCATATGATCCACTAATCAAATGTGATCAAACATATGACTTAGCTCAATGGTCTTCAGGTAATCAAAAACAGTAGAGTATAAAATGAATCAAAATCGTTTAAGCCATTTCTTAACCCGTTAACGCCCGAATTATTTTCTTCGCTAAAATTTAAATTTTGTATTTCCCACCACTTTTAAAATCAAATTAACTTTTATCTAATTTTATCGAAGATTTTGTCTCGTGAAAGAAGGTATAAATTTATCTTTCTCTTTACTGGTGGGAAAACTGCTTTCTTGCTGTTTTCGTAACCGTCCTCAAATAAAGACGCTGGGCGTTAATGGGTTAAGTAAAATTAACTTGACAGCATTCAGCAATGAAGCGATATGACCCACTAATATAATTTTGTTTAATATGCAACTCAGCTCAATAGTCTTCTCGTGACAAAAGACGTTTTGTTGCAAAATTTAGGTAAAATTGATTGAGTCGTTATTATATATAATTAGAATGACCCGAACCCATTAAGACCTAAAACGACAAACTAATTGAATTGTTACGAGAATGTGTCCTAGATCAATGGTTTTCTCTTGCCCGAAAACGATATAATAGAAAGTATACTCAAAATGGCGAGAACAATTTTCCAGATAAAATTAGCATGACCCACAATTGACCGTTATATCGAAATCTCTCGAAAATGTGATGTAGCTCATTAATTTTTGCGTGCCGAAAAACGTTAAATACAAAATTTAGATAAAATCGATTGAGCCAATTTTTAGGTATAAATAGTTTGACCTTGACCCATTATGACCCAAAATGACTCATTATTCAAATTTTCTCAAACATCTGACCTAACCCAATGGTTTTCTTGCTGCCGAAAACGATAGAATATAAAATTTAGTCAAGATTGCGCTAGATTATTGTCTTGATAAAATTAGTATAACCCAAAAGTGACACACTGATCAAAATTTCTCGAACATGTGACCTAGCCCAATGATTTTCTTGTGCCAAAAATATGTTGTATACAAAATTTCATTGAAATCGATTCGCCCGTTCTTTAGATGTAGCTTGACCATGACCCACAAATGACCCTTATAATAGAATCTCTCGAAAATGTGACTTAGCCCATTAGGTTTCTCGTGTATAAATATTGTTACACTCAAAATTTCGTTAAAATTGATCCTGCGGTTCTTTAAATATAAATAACTTGACCCAGACCCTTTATGACCCAAAATGACCCATTAATCGAAATTTCTCGATCATGTGACCTAGCCCAATGATTTTCTCGTGCCAAAAAATGTTGTATACAAAATTTCGTTAAAACTGATCCACATTTTCTTTAGATATAGCTTGACATGACCCGTTATGACCCATCATGACCCATAAATGACTCTTATAACCGAAATCTCTCAAACATGTGACATAGCCCATTAATTTTCTCGTGTCAAAAAACTTACATACAAAATTTCATTAAATTTGATACTGTCGTACTTTATATATAAATAGCTTGACCCAGACCTTTTATGACCCAAAATGACCCAGTAATCGAAATTTCTCGAATTGAGACCTAGCCCAATAGTTTTCGCGTGCCAAAAAATGTTGTATACAAAATTTCGTTAAAATCCATCCACCTGTTCTTTAGCTATAGCTTGACCATGACCCATTATGACCCATCATGACCCACAAATGACTCTTATAATCGAAATCTCTCGATCGTGTGACTTAGCCCATTAGCTTTCTCGTGTCAAAAAAACTATTACAGGCAAAATTTTGATGAAATTGATTCTGCGGTTCTTTAAATATAAATAGTTGACCCAGACCCTTAATGACCCAATATGACCCATTAAAATTTTTTTTCGAACATGTAACCTAGCCCAATGTTTTTCTCGTGCTCGAAAACCATAGAATGCAATTTTTAGTCAAAATTGCGTGAGAAAATCTCTAGATAAAAATAGCATGACCCACAATGACCCCAAAAATGACCCACTAACCGAATTTTCTCGAACATGTTACCTAACCCAATGGTCTTCTTGTAATCCAAAACGATAAAATATAAAATTTGGTCGAAATCGTTAGAGCCGTTTTTTAAATAAAAATGGCTTGACCCACAATGACCCAAAAATGACCCACTAATCAAAATTTTTCGAACATGTGACCCAGCTCAATTGTTTTCTCGTGCCAAAAAACGATTGGATACAAAATTTCCTTAAAATCGATCCAGCCGTTCTCTAGATATAAATAGCTTGATCCTGACCCATTATGACCCGAAATGACCCAATAATCGAATTTTCTCGAACATGTGACCTAGCCCAATGGTCTTCTCGTGCCCGAAAATGATAAAATCCAAATTTTTGCGAAAATCGTTAGAGCCGTTTTTGAGATAAAATTTACCCACACACACAATTTTTGCTCGCATTATAGTATAAGATAACACGAAAATAATATTTACTTCTGTTTTCAAAAGACGAGACGTCGCTGGAAGATTGCAAATCATTTGATCTTCTGTTGTGCACGAGCCATAGTCGTTTGTCATATGAAAATAAATGTAGTGATAATTATATATCTATTTGTCCTGTTGAACTCTACTCATATTTAGGGCGCTGTACAAAGCTACCTTCCTCGATAAGTAAATATATTTATCATATCATTCCGAAGTAAAGAAATCGATCTGTGCTTCATCGATAAAAGTAGCGGACCTTTAATGTAACAATATCAGTTTTTTTTTATTTACGTTGATTTTAAGGTATCTGTCAATCACAGAAGATTGTTGTGATAAAGGAATCGATTTTAGTTAAAAGATGTGCACTTTTTACAGAAAATTGAAAAACGTTGTTAGATTCGCCTGCTTATAAATGGCATTTTTTGCAAATTTCATGCATTTAATTATTAAATACAAACGTATCCAACAACTTTAGTTGTTAACCCTTTGAGGTGCAAAGCACATGCATTCTTAAAAGGCTGAAATGATCGATCGAGACCAGAATTTAAAAACACATTTATTTGGAAATGAGATAAATGTTTTCTTCATGTACATGGAAAAATTATAATTTTCAATTCAATTTTCTGGTGTAAATGTGGCTTTTCGCAATTAAAATTCAGTGGGATATATCTTATACCACCGCCCATCAAAGGGTTAAAGAAGGAAAAAATGGGAGAGTAGTTTTATGTATAAAGTATATTTTTATTTGATACAGAATTTTGATAAAATTAAGTTAAATTTTTCATTTAACACATACATCAGTAAAAGATAAAGAGATCTTCATAAAAAGTTCTATATGGATTTGAAAACACAGTAAACATAGGAAAAACTTGAAATTAAAAAAAAAAAAAAACTCAAATCTTCCAAGCCCCATTTATCTAGATTACCATAAATAAAACGAGTGGTTTCATTTTCGAATTAGCTATAAAAAGTTAAGGAATGCGAAATTAAGGTTACTTTACAAAATTAGCACTAGAACCGCGGTAAATTTTCCCCAAGTTTTATAAAAATAATTCACATCAGAATTTTTATTTAAGTCTATTAAACCTCATTTTTTTTTTTTTTTTTTTTTTTTTTTTTTTTTTTTTTGTGCAGCTTATATGTAAAATATTTTAAGAAGACTTATCTGATTGGAATCAACATCTTTTCACTGAGTACGGGTCAAAATAACCCGTCTCCGCGGTTCTAGTGATAAACCAAAAATTCAAATGTTAGAAAACACATTTAAATCATAAATAAATTTTTATTATAATGGATATAAAATGAAAACATACTGCAGTCAAACCTCGTTAACATGAACCACAAGGGGAATAAAAATTTTGTTCATGTTAACAGTAATTTATGCTATCAGTATCAAAACTTTGTATTCGTTTTTATAGGAACTGCGAAAACAGTTCATATTAAAAGTAATTCACTTTAAGCGTGTTCATGTTAACGATATTTGACTGTATCAATTGAAGATTCAATCTGATTTTGTTGGATGCAGCATGAAACATATTATAAAAGATTAATTGCACTTGTTGCCAAAATTTGTTTTAAACAATTAAGGATCAAAGAGTAAGAATTTATAGTATAGGGAAGTATAATATTTAAGATATGGTGCTGCCATCTGTAGTACATTTCAATATGAATTCCAATGCATTATGCAATAAATCAATAAAGTGTTGTCATCTGTCGTTAACCCTTTCTTGCGCAGTGTTGCCAGGCCGGCAACACCTAATTTTAATTCCAAACTTGCAAACGGCACCAGTCATATTTTAATATAATTTTGCTCTTACAATAAAAGCTTAAATTAAGGAATTCATAATATCTAGACAAGTCCTTTATAAATTCCGGTATCAATCGACAATTTCTCATTTTACTAATAGAATTTGCTTGCGCCTTAAAGGGTAAAATGATACCAGTAGATCGAACCCGGGGTTCCCGGGGTAACCCCTTGAAGGGGGGGGGGGATAAAATATATCTCACTTAATTTTAATTGCAAAACGCCACATTGACTCAGGAATTTTGTTTTTCTCAAATACGTGAAGAAACGCTTTTGAAAATTTTGAAACAAATATGTTTTCAAATTCAGGTGTCAATCAATCATTTCAGCATTTTAAGAATTGAAGTGTTTTTTCCCTCAAAGTGTTAAGTGTCTAGCAGATTTTTTCATTCATGTTTCATTCATAAAATAATAACTGTGAAAAGTATTGGTATGAAGATTTGTATTTGATAACTTTGCATATATGTTTTTTTTTTATCTTATACAATTCAAAAAATTAACATTAGGGGAGAGTGGGGATACTTGAGCATAGGGGATACTTGAGCCACCCCCTTTATCTCTACAGTTGTTCAATTTTTCTTTCTAAAACTGGCAACATGGTAACATATTTATAGTTCTGAACATGTAAAAAAGAAATCATATACCTTGGTACCATTTTTAAAGTATGGTGATTAACCCTTTGAGCTCTGCTGGTAGAATTTTCTACCACAAAATTTTAATTCTGAAATGTCACAACGACACCAGAAAATCCGACCAAATTTATTTGAAAAAGGTTTAATGCATTTTTTCGCGTATATTGTAAATCGGTTTTTTTCTTTGCAAAATATTGGTGCGAATGTGACATCTGGCTCAAGTATCCCCTCCATGGGGATACTTGAGCCACAATGTAAAAGAAAAAGTAAAAATTTATTAGACATAGAAAAATAGTTCAAAATTAATTGAAAGTGGTTTTCAAATGAAGAAAAGATATCAAATTTTCATTTTCAATATTTTATTTTGTTCTAAGAAATTCTAAAAAATTTTAAAAAATTAAAATTTAAAAAATGGCTCAAGTATCCCCATCTTCCCCTAATCTCAATATTATTTTAAATCAATCTTTGAATTAAAATATTACACAGCGAAAAAATATGGATAGGCTAACATGGTTAGGTTAAAGGGTTAAATGAAAAATATTAATTATGGAATCAAATGAAGCTATGAAGTTTATCAAAAGTCAAATTTCCGTATTAGACGCATGCCAGAAGTTATTAGCCAAAGATTTCGTTACGCATACAATTTTGTTTCTGGTCATTTCAGTGCTTCAAGCGCGTAATTCAATTACATATCTGTTAAATTTGTATTTATTTATTTTATTTTATTATTTATGAAGGAAATTTTAATTTTGCTATAGTATATTAGCCAGAAACAAATTCCGAACTCTTTATATTTTTCTAAGGACAAATAGATTAATCTATCGTAATCGAGTTTCACTCGGTAGAGATAAATTTAAAAATAACTCGCACCTGATTTATTTTAACCGCAGTGAATCAGTAAATTGAAATACAATTTTCAAACAAATTCAAATTATTTTCAAACTATTTTTTTTTCTTATTGGGCTGTGTAAAATTTAAGTTGTTTGATTACATGTTGAATTTGTAATTTTTAATAATTTAATCTCTGTTTTTAACCATTCTTTTATTTTATTACTCATGCAATTTTAATTTTATAATGGAAAATTATCAGGAACAATACTTAAAGATTTAATAGTAAATTGTGTATCATTGTTTCTTAAGGGAGATACGTGATAGAGATTTAAAAAAAATGCTTGAAAAATATAAGCACGTAATAAATGAGTCAAATGAGATACAGTTTTCAATCAAATTGCATTTGAAAGTAGATTTCTTTTCCTATATGATGAAATAAAAATTAAAAATGTGCGACTTTTAGAAGATTAAAAAACTGCAGTAAGAAAAATTGCAAAAAGTCATTTTATTCTGAAATATTGTCATTCGCAAAATAACGTCAGTGCTACACACGGACACATTTGTTCCTTACAATATAGATATTGCGCATATGAAAAATCGGTACTACTTGATTATCCCGTCGACCATTTTCGCCAAATAAAAAAATCTCCTAAACCAAACTTTCGCCAAACGAATAGCCAAGTTATATATGTTGACATAATTTTTATTTTAAATAGCGGAAAAACAAATAAATTAGTAAAACATGAAGAAAAACGCAAATAAAAAGTTGTATTAAAAACCACTTTATGACATTTTAAACATGTGTATCGTCTTTAATATCATTGAATATGACATTCACAATCATCCATTATTGGCATTTAATCTTTTCTTCCTTTCTAACCGATGGCTAGGCCCCTACCTGCCGAGTTATCACAGCTTAACGGGTTAGATACCTGGTATCGGGGCGGCCGACCGCCTAATTGCCGCGTAGCGGCAATAAACCTGATTTCTTTGCTTCGCATGCCATCATTTCTGCAGTACTTGCTTGTCGTTGAGCATACTTTGTTTCGCCTGTTATTTAATGGTACATCCTGTTGTTGTTTGAACTGCAAATGGCTTCGCAAGATGGTCTCGTAATTTAGAGCCTTGATCAGATGACGAGACCTTCACCTGGCAAAGCACCTCCAGAGGTATAATTCACAGGTAACCTGGAGGACTTTGCACCCACGACGGATTTTACATGCACCAGGCGCCATTAGCGTACATGATTTAATTTTAGCCGGCAAAGTGGCGAACCACTAAGACAAGTACCCGGGTCGGCTGTTTAGGTTAAGTGCTTTGTTGGTAATCTTTGTGGTTTATTGCACATTGGGTTAACTTTGTGATTTGTTGCCGCGCACCTTGTACTCATCATACCAGACGAAATGGGACTGGGTGTTTTTGGGCCTAAACAATTCTACTGAACTTAGCTGAATGTTGGGGAAATTTTGAGGGAATTAAGAAAAAAAACAGAAAATGGCCGAAAAGCTAAGTCGTACCGCTGATGGAGTAAAATTTTTGCGCCAAATAGCAAGGCAAACGAGAGCGTTGAAGAGAGAGAGACAAGAACCCACCTATCTACCGTACCCCACCGAGAAAAACTGGTTCCCTGGGTTGCCCCATTAGAGCGGGTCCGGTATTTTGTGCGGACAGAGTCCTACTACACCAAATAAAGAGGCGAGCTGTCAAAAATAAATAATGCATTTAATCTTATAATTTGGCAATAGTTTTTGGTCGACGGAATAACCTAGTAGTAATGAAAAATCTTACGCGCGTACTAAAATGTTAAAAGTAAAGAAATGACTGAACGCACATTTTTTCAAAAATGATTGCTTCAAAGTTAACTCTATGACAAATTTAAAATTCGTTTTATAAATTAAAATACACAACACAAATTAAAAGAATAAACATTAAAATACGCAAACAATTGCACTCCGTCACTTCAACGTGCAAAGAAGTTGCCTTATTTTCCGCGAAATACGCAAACCGTGATTTTTAGAAATCATGCCATACCAAATTTTCAATTACATTTTAAACATTGGATATTGACGAATTATGAAATCTCATTTCGTCATTTACATCGTTCTTTTTCTATTTCAGATAAATTTTCTATGTGAAAAATGTGCTTATGGTTCTAAAAAAAGTAAAACACAAATAACATAAAAAATAAAATTATTCCAAAAAGAAAGAAATATTAAATAATTTTGTTTTGCATTTTCCTTCCGGTACAATGACAGGAAACAAAAAAAGAACTAAAAAAACCGTCTGCTCTAGCACGTTTAACTGAAATTTATATAAAAAAATTAAACTAAGCTAATAATGTTATTTTAATATAATTACAATTGAATGTCTTAAACAACTGGACGAAAATTTGGAGAATCGGACATTACTTTAAGCCTGGAATTATTGCCAAGATCATCTTTGTTTGCTTGTCTAACTCGGCGAAAAAAAATTCAACCCGGAGGGAAAAAAAGAATCACATTGTATAGGTACTAAATCCTTTGACATCAGCCGTGCATTTTTTCTCTAAATAAAAATGATCGCCTTAAATTTAAGCATTCCAAAGTAGTATTTTAGTTTATTATAAACCAAAAACTATAGTACTAAAAGTTTCCACAGACTTGTCATTGAAAGTTTTCTTCTTTTTTGCAAAACCACGCGGTTGTGTTTGGGCTTAATGTAACTGATTTCAAGGTTACATTTTTCATCACTCCCAGCCACCATAAGTCCTCTCTGTTTCTTCTTTTTATTTTATGGCTATTTTTCCTTTACTTTGCACAGAAATGGAAGTTGCCACCTGCAGAAAAATTAAATTAAAATCTACAAAAAATTTAATATCTCAAAAACAAATTAAGATAGTTTTCAAACAAATTGCATTTAAAAGTACATATTTTTCTCGACACAACGGTGTAACGATTGAAAATATGCGATGTCTAGGAGTAAAGGTGAAATTTCATCAGAAAGTGCTGCCATTCGAAAAATGACGTATGCGTTACGCACAGATACGTTTGGCCTTTATAATATAGATATTTAAAATGAGTACATAAGTATTCATAATACGAGTATAGTATATATAATTACACCTATGTCACACTGTACATACTCACTCTACATGTTTATATGTAAGCAATACCTTCTTTTTCTATTCTTTCTTGGTAAAAAACAGCACGTTCAAAGGCGAGTAATTTACAAAAATACTTAAGCAATATACAAAATACTTAAAGATTACATACACTTTAAATACTTACAAAAATACTTAAGGCCTTTATAATATAGATATTTAAAATGAGTACATACGTATTCATAATACGCGTATAGTATATATAATTACACCTATTTCACACTGTACAAACTTCCGTGTAATTTTTAAGTACTCTACATGTTTATATGTAAGCAATACCTTCTTTTTCTATTCTTTCTTGGTAAAAAACAGCACGTTCAAAGGCGAGTAATTTACAAAAATACTTAAGCAATATACAAAATACTTAAAGATTACATACAATTTAAATACTTACAAAAATACTTAAGGCCTTTATAATATAGATATTTAAAATGAGTACATACGTATTCATAATACGCGTATAGTATATATAATTACACCTATTTCACACTGTACAAACTTCCGTGTAATTTTTAAATACTCTACATGTTTATATGTAAGCAATACCTTCTTTTTCTATTCTTTCTTGGTAAAAAAACAGCACGTTCAAAGGTGAGTACTTTAAAAAGACAATTAATCAATATTTTGCTTTTCCCTCACTTTTATTTTTTTCTGGTTTTAAACTACATATGGATTAACATATTACCATATAGAGCCTGAGCAATAAACTGAAGTTAGTTCAAAATTAGATTATTTGATAAAAATTATAAGAAGATCGTATATTAGAGTTACTCCTTTAGCATATAATATAAACTTCTGCGTGAGTTTTAACAATCCACATGCTGATGTGTAAACAATCTATTTTCTCTGCTCTTTCTTGGTTAAAAAAAGCACTGTGACAAGCAGCTAATTTATTACCAATTTTAGTTAAGGAATATTTTGCTTTTCTCTTACTTCTAATTTTTTCTCTGTTTTAAAACTGCAAATGTATTAACACGTGATAAAACACCTGAGCAATAAACTGAAGTTAGTTCAAAATTAGTTTATTTTATATTAATTATAAGAAGATCGTATGTTAGAGTCACTCCTATGGCAGACAATATAAACTTCCGCGTGATTTTAAACATTCCACATGCTGATATGTAAATTATATCTTCTTTTTCTATTCTTTCTAGGTAAAAATCAGCACTTTTTAAAGAGATGGAATTTTTGCCGCGCTTAATTAAGCAATATTTTGCTGTTTCTCTTATTTCTAGTAATTTTTCTGGTATGAATGAACTACATATCGAATAAGCTATTATGATAAAAAATCCATATATTCCATCAAGTATTATTTCGAAGCTACTACCTGCTTTTACTAACATATTCATTTGCTCTAAAGTATAGAAGAATACCTGAAATATCATTTCTAAACCATTGAATATTATCATTAGGGATGGATATGACAGAGCTTGATTGAGACTTTTTAACATCTGAACGATCTCGTAATATTCTTTAAGAAAATTAATTCTTTTTTCAGTTTTTCCTTCTTCAGCATAAATGTAAAGCAATTCGTTGTAACCTCGTAATACTTCACCACATCTGTAGAATATAATACTCAAGGAAAATGTTATGAAAACGAAAAATGTACAACAGGAATAATAAACAATGCCATCGTAAAATGACAATATATGAAGAACAATTTTATCACGAAATTCATGTCCAAATGACCAAATACTGTTTTTAGTTCTTTTATCCAAATAACAACTTATACCAGCTAATACAAAAGGTAATATAAGCAAGAATATTGCAAAATGTTTCACTAAGTTTTGGTAGTTTTTGCTTCTTTTAAAGCAAATATTTTTAAAACGCAGCATGAAACATCCTCTATTACTTATTTTTGAAAAACTATTTCTGTAGCTATATAGTTTTTGTAAGATACAGAAAATATTTTCACCTTGTATTATTAAAAGATACCGAATAATAATCAATTGTGTAGGTAAGGAAATATAGACATATTCTCCAAGTTCTTTGGACGTGCGCGTACAAATACGATAGATAAATGATGAAAACCAATGGATGAAGAAAATACAGGATAATGTTTTAATAGATATAGATAAATATTTTTCAAAGGGCTTTAGACAATATCCTGAGAGCCTGATACCTAGTATACTTAAAATCCGTAACAGAAAATGATCTTCCCTTGGCATTTTTATTTTTGACATCTTAGTAAAATAAAATAAAACAATAGTATTAGAAATGATATCGGAAACGTTTAAAATTGAGTTTTAAAGGAACTTCCAGCAGAAAAATTATTTTTGGATGCTTGAGAAAAATGATTATTTACGGAATCCAAACATATTTTGTTAAGATTTCTAAATAAATAAAAAAGGTTTATATTTTAACCCTTACCACCCTGTTGCCTCCGCTGCGGAGACATCATCTTGTCTTAGAAAATTTGCTTCTGGCACCAGTAATAAAGGAAAATAAAATTTTCTTTACTTCGTTAGAGAAATTTTGAAATTGTTTACTTCAAGGAAAGTTTTTTTTTTTTAAGTGGTACTAATCGAATAAAATTTGTGTAAGAGGCACCGGAGTCTGAAGGGTTAATTCAGAGTTCTATTCAATTTCACATACGTTGAACTCAATAATGTTTAAAAAATGCTTAGCAATTAGTCAGAAAACACACTATGTATAGCAATTTATCAACTGCTATTGCTATACAAATTACACAAATTTTTTTTAGGGCAAAAACAAAAATTCGCACTTAAAATACCCAGATACATCTAATTTTTCTTATGTTAAAAAAACATAATATATAATTCTTCACAATCTTTTAGAAGGAATCAGAAGGAAATACAAGGCAGTTAAAAATGAGCTCGCTGTCTGCCAGGTTTTTTAATCAAAAAAGTGCTGAAAAAGATAAACACAAATTTTCATCATGAAATTTATAAGTCAACACCCATTACACAATTGAATGCTACATTACTATCATGACTAAATATTCCGATAATAGCTTTCAAAGTAAAATGAACAAAAGTCAATATTGACATTTAATTTTTAACAGAAAAAGTTGAGTGAATAATGTCAAATATTAAAATAATGTATCCTATTAATGCCAGAACGACGGGATGGTGTCAATTTGACACAGATCGATGGACTGATTGTTGATTCGAACCAGAAAAATCTTCAAGAAATAAGTAATATATGAGTTGCAATGAATTTAGCTAAACGATAACACTAAATAATTTCAAAGTATTATTCACATTATCGAATATATTTTATAAAACTTGCGTAAATTTTCCTGGCGTTCTAGTGTTAAACAGAAAGACAAGTTATGGAGCTGTATGGTAATTTGTGTGTTACAAGATTCGTGCGCAGAAAGAATTAACGAACGAAGGAACAAAAAGCAGCCGAGCATTTGAATGCTAGGTTGCTTTTTGTAATGAAACCCATAGACGACGAGGCTGCATCTTATTGTTTTGCATTTGTTTTCTTTTTGAATTTTTATCTTTCAAAGGAGTTTTTGTTTTGTGAGGGGGGCATGTTAGTTCTTGCTAAATTAATTATTTTGATGGTTTATATATATATATATATATATATATATATATATATATATATATATATATATATATATATATATATATATATATATATATATATATACATATATATATATATATACATATACATATATATATATATACATATATATATATATATACATATATATATATATATATATACATATATACATATATACTTTTAATGGTATTATATATATATATATATATACTAGCGGCCTTCGCCCGCTACGCTGGTCGGTTTATCTAAAGAAATCTTGAAGAAGTAGTTAGATAAGCTTCAGACATACATTAAAAAAAAAAAAAAGCAAGTCGAACATTCAAAAAACGTTGGGAAATATCAAATATTTACTGTAATTTTTTAAGAAAAACAAAGTTTCGAAAAAAAAAATTAAATCGAAAAAAAAAATTACACTGACATATTAATGCAAGGAAATTTTCCCAGAGAGAAAATTCGCCTTGAATACAATATTTCAAATTCTTTTAATTGCTTATAGGCGTTAATGCCAACATAGTGAAAAAAAATTCCATGCTGGGAATCGAACCCGGGCCATCAGTATGGCGCACTGACGTTCTACCGACTAAACCACATGGAACGACAGCCAGCTTGAAACTTTCTCATACTTAAGTAGACTGGCGAAAACATAACGATAGCGCGTTTTAAAATCGCACAGTGACATCTATTGGATTTTATATGTACTAAAAAACGTTATGTACTAAAAAACGTGAGCAGTGCACCTAATAGTTTCTTTTTGTTACTTTTTTGTCTGTTGTCCGATTTTTATGAAACAAAGCCTATACACTGCCCGGGAGTTTGCATTCTTCATTAGTGAAAACCGCATAAAAATCCATTCAGTAGTTACGAAGATAACCTCGAACAAACAGACAGACAGACAGACAGACAGACAGACAGACAGACAAAAAATTCAAAAAAAATTTTTTTGTGTTTCATTGGTTTTCTTTTATCGCCCTGACTCCATTTTTGTCAATTATCTTCAATGTACAGACACACCGGGTCCTACTGTTTTATTATATGTATAGATATACAGGGTGTCCGAAAAGTCTGGAAACGGTCGAATAACTCGAGAAATACATATGAGATTGAAAAACGTAAATATACGTGTTAAATATTTTTAAGTAAGCTACTCAGTGATACCAAATTTGACCTTCGTAACCGACCCCCTGGGGGTCAGAGGGGGTCCAACTTTGAAATCTTAAATTATAACCCCCATTTTTTATTGCAGATTCGGATTCTACGGACAAAAATACGTAACTTTTGTATTTGATGTTTATTTCGAATCCTCGTTTATCACGGTGTAATTGAGCATATTAAATCGATACATATTTCGGCTTTTCCAACGGAATTTTCCCTAATCGAAACTAATTGGGGAGAATTTATGACATCAAATTCCTCGTCTTTTGCAATAATAGCGTTTCCTGAAAATCACCCGTGCCGATTATTTCGGTAGTGCTGCACAGTTAAAAATTTGATCCATTTGCTGTAGCGTCACTCCACAGCTTTTATAGAATATCTCTTTCATGACCAATGAGAATGTTCCATAACACAGTAAAGTACACTGTAAAAAAATTTACCCTTTTGCTGCATCGTCACTCCACCGCTTTTATAGAAAACGATTACTTTACTGTGTTATGGAGCATTCTCATTGGTCACAAAAGAGATATTCTATAATAGCTGTAGAGTGACGCTGCAGCAAATGGGTCAAATTTTTAACAGTGTAGCACTATTGAAATAATCGCCACGGGTGATTTTCAGGAAACGCTATTCCTACAAAAGACGAGGAATTTGACGTCAAAAATTCTGCCCAATCAGTTTCGATTAGGGAAAATCCCGTTGGAAAAGCGGGAATATGTATCGATTTAATATGCTCGATTACACCGTAATAAACGAAGATTTGAAATAAACATCAAATACAAAAGTTACGTATTTTTGTTCGTAGAATCCGAATATGCAATAAAAAATGGGGGTTATAATTTAAGATTTCAAAGTTGGACCCCCTCTGACCCCCAGGGGGTCGATTTCGAAGGTCAAATTTGGTATCACAGAGTAGCTTATTTAAAAATATTTAACCATGTATATTTACGTTTTTCAATCTCATATGTATTTCTCGAGTTATTCGGCCGTTTCCAGACTTTTCGGACACCCTGTATATATATATATATATATATATATATATATATATATATGTGTGTGTGTGTGTGTGTGTGTGCGTAGTAAGAATTCTTTCGAAATATTTTGTGTAACATCCGAAAGTTTAAATTGCATGAGTAAATCACAAAATATATGAATTAATTAATAATAAAAATAAATGAATAAATAATCATAAAACTGTTTGCATTTTTATTATCAATAGAAAACATATTTATAATTACTAAGTAATCTAATATTGTATAGTATTGATCCATCTAAATTAAATTTTTGCATACAATATAGTGGGTGACAGAACTCGTTCTCAAATAATCGAGAAAAAGAAAAATTAAATCAACAATATGAACACCTTATCAATATTATTGACATCTTTATAGATTTAGTTTGGAACTTTTTTTGTTGAATGTCTACTTTTATAGACATTAGTACACAAAGCAACATTAAGGATTTTTCCTAATATTTTGTGCTTTAAAAGAAAAATGATGAATATACACGGACTTTATTTCACTTTGATAGCTATATTATAACGATTTCAATTAAATAATAATACAGTGTTTAGCTAGATGTTGGCTTCTGAATCCTATATCTCTTGAAAATATTTTATGTTTGTATTCTTCGCCATTTCTGACTGCATAGTTTGCTATAAGATATTCAGAATTTATACATAGTTTTATTACATTGCCATCAGATTCTCAATGAAATATTACCAAGTAAAACAAGAATAACTGGATGTATGTGTAATTTGTATATCGGAAATATTATTTTGTGATTTATAAAAATATTTCTTTAGATTAAAGTACAGCTCTATGTGCCTAAGTTTTGCATGAGTGATATTTTACATAGTCAATAGTATACATTATTTTGAAAACTACAGTTGAAAAAACACTGGTGATAATTCCTTTTTCTAATGATTATATACATTTTTGAATAGTACAAATTTGAATAGCTTAAAAATGAAAATATATGTGTGAATTAAAACATCTATTTTTGCTATACAGAAAAGTTTGCAAAACTGTTTTTTTTACAAAATAATATGTATATGAAACTGTCATAATTCACTGTTAAATTGAGTTTTTAGAATTTTCAAGTGTATTAACGCCTAAAAGATTACATTTATTTTATTAAAATGTTACAAAAAATACTGACAAGTGAAGATTATTTTCTGTTGCGTACATTAGCTATACTAGATGTCAGGATAGCAGGATATTGCCTTAAACCGTGCGAAAAATATTTATCTATCACTATTAAAATTGTATCTTCTATTTTCACCACTCACTGGATTTTATCAGCACTATATCGTATATCTACGCACGATTTATACGGACTAGTAGCATACGTATATGCTTCATTACCTTTGCAGTGTATTCTTATTCGATGTATTTTAAATTCACAAAGTAAAAATATCGCCACCATCTTGCAAAAACTATATAAATACAGAAATTATTTTATCAGAGGTAATGATAAAAAATACCTTACACGTGGAAATAAGAAACACTACTTAGTAAAAACTTTCACATTATCGTTGCTTTCTTTACCCTGTGTAATAGCTTTTATTGATTCTGCATTGGATAAAAGCATAGAAAACGATGACTGGACATTTGGTCATAAAGTTCGCGACACAATTATGATTCGTATTTTGGCATTTTATGATAGCTTTATTTACTATTGTTATTGTACATTTTTTGCATTGATAATATTTTCGCTGAGTGTCATATTCTATAGATGTAGCCAGGTCTTAGAATATTACAAAAAATTGCTTACACTTTATGTTGAAAAAAGAAATGCTGTTGAAGGTGTCTTGTTTTTCAGAAAGTTATTTGAATTCGTTCAAATTTTAAAAAGACTTAATGAGGCTCTGACATATCCATCGCTTATAATAATATTTTATGGATTAGAAATGATATTTTTAATATTATTTTATTTCTTAGTGCGCCCAGACCAGTTAGCAGAAGCAGATAATATCGCCGAAATAATACTTGACGGAATAAACGGATTTTTCACGATAATAGTCTATTCCATTTGCTGTTCTATGATTCCAGAAAAAATGATACAAATAAGAGAAGCTGCAAAGTATTACTTAACTAAACACGGTAATGCTTCAGTTATACCTAGAAGTATTATCTTTTACCTAAAAAGGATCGAAAGAGAAGACATTGTATATATAACAGCAGGAGGAACGTTTGAAGTTACGCGAAAGTTTGTATTATCTGCTATAGGAGTGACCCTCACATATGATCTGCTTATAATTAATATGAAATAAATTACTAACTTCAGTCGGTTATTCTCATATATACCACTTTTCTCATGGGCATTTTGTGCATTTTTATTTAATAATCTGTCAAAAAATTAAAAATAACTGGTAGTGCTATTTCATCAGCTAAATCCCTATTTCCTTTTTATTTTCTTGAACACATTTTAAAATTTATATTTTGCATTTAGTTCGAACGGCTGAAAGGTTAAACCGCATTTTGCCATTTTTAGGAGTTCTCTATGGTATTTTATTAAAAATATATATAAGTAAATGGATTTTTCATTATAATAATCTATTACATATGCTGTTCCTTGACTCCAGAAAATTTGTTACAAAGAAAAGAAACTGCAAAGTTCTATTTGACTACATATGAGCTGGAAAAACGTTTGATATCACGCGAAAATTTGCACTATCTGCAATTGGAGTCACCCTCACGTATTATCTGCTTATAATTAATATGAAATAAATTTCTAACTTCAGTCGGTAGTTCTAAAACATCTCTTTTTTCGTGGACATTTTGTGCATTATTTACCGTAATTTCGGGTGTATAAGCCGCAGATCAAACAATTCTTTTTCGACCCAGAATTTAAAAAAAAAGAAATATAACTACTTAGATCGTCGTAAATATGTGTCTTCAACCACTAAATAAGATTTCTGGGTCCAAAAAGAATTGTTTGATCAGCGGCTTGCACACCCGAAATTACGGTATCTTTAATCTATCAAAAATTCAAAATAATTGGAAGTGCTATTTCATCAGCAGAGTGCCTATTTCTATTTTTTCTACATAAACACACATTTAAAACAAAAGAATGGATTTGGTTTTTAGGAAAGTACATTAATTTATTGGATCGTAAAGTTAATTTTTGAATGTTATTCTGATCTTGATTTAAATTGCTTATTAAATTACTCATCTTGATTTGAATTTCGTCAAAAAACTCGAGTTGTTTTAACTCTTTTCGAAAAACTGATTTTCAGATCGTGATATGAGTGAGTATCGGCTCAACGTGAGTTATTTTGTGGCTGAGGTTTCAAGAGAGCACATTTTAAACGTTGTGTTAGGCATTTAGTTTGAACCGCTAAAACGTTAAACCGTGTTGTAACATTTTTTTAGGTTCCCTCTATAGTCATTTATACAAATTGTAGATACAAATTGTAGATGAAATTTGTATATATATTTTTCATCAGAGCGAATATTTCGAGATCCCGAAAAAATCGTTCTGGATAATCGAGGTTACTGATATTAAATAGGCTTCTTTCCGTTATTACATACTTGGCAATTTAATGTGGCATTTAAAAATTAAAATTAAATGGAATATATTTTATTTCACCGCCCTTCAAGGGGTTAAATGTTTCAATGCAATATAACTTTATTCCATAAAAAATACATAGTTTTTATATATTTTTTTTAATATCGCACACATGCGAAAGGAAAATCAATCTCCTTTTATATAAATAGATCTATAAAAGTATAGTGTGGATTCAGTCTATTATTAATTCTGTCGCAATACAACTCAAGTAAATATAATAAAAATTGCGGTATTTCATAAGCATCTATATTTCTAAATCAAGTGGGATAAATTTATTTCGAAGTCCATTTATCTCTCAGCTGTATAAATAGTACGATGTTGAGCAATGCTAAATCATATAGATTTATCAGCGAAGAAATTATAAAAAGCGTTTATGCAATTTGGTTTGGTTTTTGGTTTGTTTTGTGTCGTCCGATTATCTACTCTAGGGATATAGGACCTAGGGGGAGTGCCCTTCATGGGGGTCTTTCTAAGCGAACCTAACCCGTATTTACGCAAGGTTCGAAGAAAACCACGAAAACTCCGAACGGTTAGGCCGACGACCGCGATTGGGTTCGAACCCAGCACCTGCCGTCTACCAGTCAAGAGGTCAGAACCTGTCGGCCACTGGTGGGGCTTTATCCAATTTGGAAGTTATAAATATTTTTTAGCATAAACCATTTACAAAAAAAAAAAAAAAAAAAAAAAAAAAAAGAGAGAGAGAGAGAGAAAGAAAGAAATCTACCTTACTGCAATTATATTCTATGAATATTAATCTCGTTAGTTAAAATCGATAAATATTTTGTTTTACTGCACAAGAATATCGCATATGAAAAGTAAATGCTCACTTCCTTATATCAAGTCAATAAATAAAAGACAATATTTTTTAACTATAAGCATCTATTCTGAATAGTAGTCTCACGCATACATATTTTAATATGCTGATTTTTAAACAAGTAACATTTATACCAATTTCGAAATATTTATTTTTGTTTTTCAGTTTATTTTTGCATACATATATACATATAGTAAAGTAATAAAAAATGCTCCTAAAATGTAAAAAAGTGTTAGGTAACTGGGAATAAGTCACATTTTTGTTAAATAACATAAAACATATTTTTTTTTTAATTCTTGGCAAACCGTGTCTGATTAGTTAAGATACCAAGCCGGCAATTCATTAAGAGATCAAGTGGGCTGTGAGTTCAACTCCTACTGGCTCCATTGCACACTCTATATACCGTAATTTCGGATGTATAAGCCGCAGATAAAACAATTCTTTTTGGACCCAGAAACTTTATTTAGTGATTGAAGACATATATTTACGGCGATTTAACTATTTATATTTTTTTCGTAAAAAATTCTGGGTCGAAAAAGAATTGTTTGATCTGCGGCTTATACACCCGAAATTACGGTATATAGCTTCCGGATGTAACTCTTCGGTGTTGTAAATTTTCCAGACCTATCTCGTCCTTGTATATTCGCAATCAATAAACAATAAGGCAAAAAATTTTTAATTCGACATTGACTTGCGACCGTAGGAGATTGTGGGTTCGAATCCCACTGGCTCCATTGCACACACTCTTTGTGTAGAGCTCCCGGTTGTACTTCTCTTGTGTTGCAAAATTTCCTTGTGCTATCTTGTTCTTTTAAAAATTGACGATGACTTATAAGCAGGCTTCATGTCGAGCACACAAGTTAGAGTATGTTGTTACAATAAACAATAAACAATTCGACATTGAAGTCCGATAAAGGTACACTCCAATAACTCACAAAACATGTAATAAAATTAAATTTTAGAGGTTTTCTTTTATATTGGTATTGGATATTTTCTTTTCGGAAAAGGTGAAATTTATTAAGTGAAATATTTTTATTTTATGTTTTATTTAATGACTAGCATACCCAGCCCGCTTCGCCGGGCTTAATTTGAAGGTTTATTTAATAATTTATGTGTATGGTACGCTTCCCGGACCATCGGCACTCCACGTGCGTCGGGTGAGCGTCAGAACAAACTTTCAGCATATACATATGGGTGGTTGTACTTGAATGCACAGACCTGCGCGTTTTTTTCTATCTTGCTTTTATACCTCTGGACCGAGTTGGCGCATTGCCAAGATTTGCTTCCTCTGGACCGAGTTGGCGCATTGCCAAGATTTGCTTTCCCCTGTGCCTCAATTAATTAATTAATTAATTATCCTCGGAATTCCTTTTATTTATAGAGATTCTTTTGAAATATTAATAGCTAAACATTCCAGCCAGAGAATATTTTTCATGTAAAACAAGAAAACGCTTTAATTGCGATGCATTTTATAAATAAAGGCATATCTTTTGCAATT
This sequence comes from Maratus speculifer, assembly GCA_964019185.1. Taxonomy (NCBI): domain Eukaryota; kingdom Metazoa; phylum Arthropoda; class Arachnida; order Araneae; family Salticidae; genus Maratus; species Maratus speculifer. Next base: position 355,708,888 of record OZ025295.1, on the reverse strand, counting down.
AATATATAACGTAATAGGCAATTTCTGACTATTTATTTAAAAATTGTATTATTAAAAAAAAAAAAATCAGTTTTGAAGTCATCACATGATTACATACCTGATATTGATATGAAAGTACACCCAATAAAAATAGTTTAGAGCAATTTAAAAGCAATATTCAACAATATTTCGCTTACAATTAATTAAAATTATTTATAAAGTAACTAACACAATTCTGCTACCGTAATTTCGGGTGCATAAGCCGCAGGTCAAACAATTCTTTTACGACCTAGAATTTTTTAAAAAATAAGTGTAACTACTTAGATCGCCGTACATATTTGTCTTCAATCACTAAATAAGATTTCTGGGTCCAAAAAGAATTGTTTGACCCGCGGCTTATACACCCGAAATTACGGTATTTATTTCTTTGCATTGAAAAAAAGCTGCAGCAGAAATTTACTGCAGCAGAGATTCCAGACAATTACCTTAAAAAAACGGACTTTATACGTATTTCAACGGACTTTGCCATTACATTAACGGTTTTTGCCCGTAAAACACAAAAAATTACGGAAGTTGACCGTTTATGTGAAAAAGTGACATATTATGTAAATTAACTGGATAATTTACGGTGAAATACCGCAATTTTACTTTTTTTTTTAGTGTGTACTAGCTAGAACTGTAGATTACCTTAATAATCCAATGTAAAAATTATTTATAGATATACTCAATTTAAAACATTGATTTCAGATTTAAAAAAAAAAAAAATGAAAATTTGCTGATAATAGAATTGAATTTCGTATATCTTCGTATTGTCTGTCAATGTAATGTTTTTGTGATGGAATCGGAAAAACTGTGGAATCATTACCATAATAGTATTAAACTCGCATCTACAGTAAAACCCCGATAATTCGGATTAATTGGGACCAGACCCAATCCGGATTATCGAAAATCCGGATTATCCGGAGAATAAGAAAAAAATGAAATAAAATAATACATACGTACAGAAAATCACCATTATGTTTAACTTATTGATTATTTAAAGACAGTAAAAATGCTTACTTTGTAATAAAAAAGTTTGTAACTTTTTGCTGGGATAGTTTTCTATACCTTTAGTGAGCCGTACGGTCACGCATCTGCTTGAGCATAAGTAGTTCGTGGGTGTAGTTTAAATAAGACTTTAAATAAGAAAGCTTAAGTTAACAGGGTTCGCACACTCCTTATATTTTGTAAGGACTCTGGCACCACTATTAATGATAAGAGAATTTATATTTAATTTTTAAGAAACAGAATTCGTAAACACCGCCTCGATTTGCAATTTTCACAAAATTTTTCTGATGTAAAATACATTGAAAATACCGTAAAAATTTAGTGGTAGAGTTGTGCGAACACTGTTACGGTATTCTTTCGAAAAGATTTCAGAAAAAAGTTTTTTTTATTCAGAATAAGACGATGAAACAAGTTTATGCTATGGAAATTAACCAAATCGTTTCTCAATCGCTTGACCAAACCGATCCGGATTATCCGGAGATCCGGATTTACGGGGTCCGGATTTGCGGGATTCTACTGTATTTCCATGATTGGATCTAGAGTGATCAATATGCTGTAACAATATACTAGAATGAGCATATGACATAAAACTAAAAAGATGAGTATTGAATTTGTATTGAATTATTTGTACTGAATAGTTGTCACACACTTTTTGTCATAAATTGGTAAAAAGTTAAGCGATTTTTTAACTTTATGCATAAACGTAAGTTTCAAAATTTCTTTTCTATTTTATAAAAACAAACACTGCTTTTCCATAGTTTATTGTGAAATTAGAAAAAAAAAAAACTAAATTGAAGATTATTGAATGTGTATTGAATTATTTGTACTGAATAGTTGTCACACACTTTTTGTCATAAATTGGTAAAAAGTTAAGCGATTTTTTAACTTTATGCATAAGCGTAAGTTTCAAAATTTCTTTTCTATTTTATAAAAACAAACACTGCTTTTCCATAGTTTATTGTGAAATTAGAAAAAAAAAAAACTAAATTGAAGATTATTGAATGAGTATAGAATTATTTGTACTGAATAGTTGTCACACACTTTTTGTCATAAATTGGTAAAAAGTTAAGCGATTTTTTAACTTTATGCATAAACGTAAGTTTCAAAATTTCTTTTCTATTTTATAAAAACAAACACTGCTTTTCCATAGTTTATTGTGAAATTAGAAAAAAAAACTAAATTGAAGATTATTGAATGTGTATAGAATTATTTGTACTGAATAGTTGTCACACACTTTTTGTCATAAATTGGTAAAAAGTTAAGCGATTTTTTAACTTTATGCTTAAACGTAAGTTTCAAAATTTCTTTTCTATTTTATAAAAACAAACACTGCTTTTCCATAGTTTATTGTGAAATCAGAAAAAAAAACTAAATTGAAGATTATTGAATGTGTATAGAATTATTTGTACTGAATAGTTGTCACACACTTTTTGTCATAAATTGGTAAAAAGTTAAGCGATTTTTTAACTTTATGCATAAACGTAAGTTTCAAAATTTCTTTTCTATTTTTTAAAAACAAACACTGCTTTTCCATAGTTTATTGTGAAATTAGAAAAAAAAAACTAAATTGAAGATTATTGAATGTGTATAGAATTATTTGTACTGAATAGTTGTCACACACTTTTTGTCATAAATTGTTAAAAAGTTAAGCGATTTTTTAACTTTATGCATAAACGTAAGTTTCAAAATTTCTTTTCTATTTTATAAAAACAAACACTGCTTTTCCATAGTTTATTGTGAAATTAGAAAAAAAAACTAAATTGAAGATTATTGAATGTGTATAGAATTATTTGTACTGAATAGTTGTCACACACTTTTTGTCATAAATTGGTAAAAAGTTAAGCGATTTTTTAACTTTATGCATAAACGTAAGTTTCAAAATTTCTTTTCTATTTTATAAAAACAAACACTGCTTTTCCATAGTTTATTGTGAAATTAGAAAAAAAAAAACTAAATTGAAGATTATTGAATGTGTATAGAATTATTTGTACTGAATATTTGTCGCACATTTTACTTACCCATCATACGTAGTATAGGGTAAGTCTTGCAAGCGTTTTGAAAACCGATAAAAAATTTTTGACAGATTTACACATTTTAGATGGTGAAGATTCCGAAAAACATATTTTTTGAGAAAAAAAAATGCTTTCCGTCCGCCTGTAAACGTTCTATCTCACGAACAAACTGAGATAGAGACTGGAATTTTTGTATGTGCTTAGTATGTAAGAATGGGTCGAATATCAGTAACCTCGATTATTCAGAACAATTCTTTTCGGACTCTCAAAAAATTCGTTCTGACGAAAAGTATAAAAAAAATTTCGATTTTTTTTTTTTTTTTTTTTTTTTTTTTTTTTTTTTTTTTTTTTTAAGGAATGGACGTAAAAAGCAATAAAATAACCCAGATTTGCATAAAGAACGAAGATGATCGGATTATTAATTACGGAGATATTTGTAATCCTGTTTGCCTCAATCTTCGATTTTTCATGAGCCTTTATTTCATTCAAATTTTAATTGGAAAGGAGACGCTTCATCCGAAGCAGAATGATTAATATTTTTGGAGTTATAAGTATGTTTCTTTTACGCATTTTGTTACTACCTGAGCAGTTTGGCATTTTAAATAATTTGTCGAAACTGGTTCATCAGCAATTCGTTAATAGAGCATTACTATGCATATTAAGAATATTTAAATATACGTTTAAATTTTGTTTTGGAATTGCAATGCAATGTATAAATAGTTTCCACATTTTTAATTTTCCTATATTATATTATGCATATCCATGACGGGTAAGTATTACGGTTGCCCCCCAATAACTGGTTTTTTCATAAATTGGTAAAAAGTTAAGCAATTTTTTAACTTTGTCAATAATTGTAAGTTTCAAAACTCGAATAATCAATAATCTGCTTCTTTTGTAATGCATAAAAACAGTTTTGTACAGTTTATGTGAAATTTTCTTTATTTCTAGTGTTTTTCCAAAAAAAATCATGGCTGATACTAGTAACTATTTGGCCACGATTTTTATATTTTATAGCTAAATGTATTTCAAAATACATATAAATTCAATATATAACGAAAATATTAAATATTTAAAGATTATTACGATAAGTTGGCAGCACTTATCAACGTTGTTTATTTGCTGTGATTATCGGCTCTCATAGTTTCCCCCCGTAGAAATCGGAGGAAGTAGGGTGAGGTGAAAATGTACGCAAGTTTTTGTTTTTCCTCGCGGTGATTTTTTATTTTTCCATCATACGTAGTATAGGATAAGTCTTGTAATCGTTTTGAGAATCGAATTTTTTTGACGGATTTACACGTTTCGGATACTGAAGATTCCAAAAACATATTTTTAGAAAAAAAATGCGTCCGTCTGTCTGTCTGTTTGTCTGTGTGTCTGTGTGTCTGTAAACGCCCTATCTCCCGAACAAATTGAGACAGAGACTTGAAATTTTGTATGTACTTAGTATGTAAGAATAGAACGATGTCTATGTAATATCAGTCCCCTCGATTATCCGGATCTATTTACTCTCTCGAATAATTCATTCTGATAAAAGGTATACAAACATTTTTGATTTTTTATTTTAAAGAAAGTTATTAAAAGAAAATAAAATAACTCGATTTTTTCATTAAAAACAAAGACGGTCGGATAATTAGTTGCTGAGTTATTTGTAGTCCTATTTCTTACACTCTTCGATTTTTCATGACTTTGTATATCATTCAAATTTCAATTCAAAGATATGTTTTAATTGCAAATGAGACGTCGCAGTAAACTGTTAGTTAATATGATTGTTATTTGTGGAGTTAAAAAGTTCATTAATAGAACATTACTATGCGTTATAAATATTTAAATATACGTTTAAATTTTATTTTAGAATTGCAATACATTTTATAAATAGTTTACGCATGTTTTCTTTTTACATATTTTATTATGCATATTATTTTATTATGAATATTATTTAATTGGAAATGAGACGTCGCAGTAAACTGTTAGTTAATATGATTGTTATTTGTGGAGTTAAAAAGTTCATTAATAGAACATTACTATGCGTTATAAATATTTAAATATACGTTTAAATTTTATTTTAGAATTGCAATACATTTTATAAATAGTTTACGCATGTTTTCTTTTTACATATTTTATTATGCATATCCATTACGGGTAAGTATTATGGTGGCCCCCAACGACTATTTTGTAATATTATTAAATTTGTAAATATGTTCTTTTTGTAAATAGATATGCAGCGTGAAGAGCAGAAATATATATTAAATCTCTTTTATAAAGTATATTCTAGAGTGGTGTAGCTACTAAAAGCAATGTTTTTCTTATTATGGTTGTGGAGCCTACTTTTGGATAGTGGTCGTCATAATAGTACAGTTCTTGTGTCCCTGTTTAACTCCTATACCTGATTTTTGATTTTAATGAGAAAGTGATGTGAGATGTAATTATAAATTAGTTACTAGCAGCAACGTAAAATTTTGAATTAAATGTGTAATCAAATTGAAACACAGGTGTAATTCAATTATAAAGTTTATTAATGTATAAGAATGCCGTAATTTGTTGCTTTTTTTAAAATCTATTTTGAATTAGATTGGTATGTTAAATGCAGTTTTAGTTTGACCGTTAAAAAGAAATGTTTCTAAAACAATATACGAAAAAGACTCATAAAATTGTTATTTTCATAGTAAATAAATTAGTAAATATCTTTTAATATTATACACATAGTAAATATTGTTTTTAAATTCCATTTAATTTTCTGACCGCTACAAACTGATTTATCCGTTCACTAAGCTGCAGGTTTCTCTGAACACAATTAGTACTTAAAAATATATATAATTCTGCAAATAAAAGCCAGTTTTGAAAAATTAAGTCATGATTAATATTCTCAAAGCTTATACGCCTATGCATAATATTTGTTTTATCATGTTAAAAAAAAAGAAAACATCCTTTTTTATCATTTTTAAAACCTTACAGGGAAAATACGAGGGTAATTCGGAAAGTAACCTCCGTTTATGAATTAAAAAAAAAAACTAATGAAAGGAAACATGCTTTATTACTTACGTATGAAAGACACGTTCTTCAGCTACTTCTCAACATAATTGCCGTATTAATTAAAACAATTATCATAACGGTAAATCAGCTTTGAAATTCCATCGTCACAGACTTCTGCCGCCGGCCTATTCAACTGCGATTATTTTAAAATTCAACTCGCACCACTCTTTCAATCCAAAGAATTTTAGCATATTTTTCTATATAATTTTCTGATAAATGCTCTACCAAAAATGTTTTAAAAAATAGTGTCAAGTAAAATATTACGAGAGCAATTCGGAATTTGTCAGCATGAATAAAGAAATGTGTTAAAATTCTTTGGAATAAAGAGTGATGCGAGTTGAATTTAAAAATAATCGCAGTTGAATAGGCCGGCGGCAGGAGTCTGTGACGATGGAATTTCAAAGCTGATTTACCTTTATGATTATTGTTTTAATTAATATGACACTTACGTTGAGAAGTAGCTGAAGAACGTGTCTTTCATATGTAAGTAATAAAACATGTTTCCTTCCATTAGATTTTTTTAATTCATAAACGGAGGTTACTTTCCGAATTACCCTCGTAACATTACAATTTTGCCCTTTTCCTCGGGGTTTTAATCTGTCAATACTTTCACGTTATTTATTAATAACATTTGTACAAGAAAAGCCAGTAAAAAAGTCATTCTTCTTTAAAAAAAATTGGTTGCCTGTAAAGTCGGTATACGCGCGAAAGTTTTACGTGACAACGACTTTGAGTTGTAAAATAATTTTAATGTGAATATTCATTCGTATAGTAGGAAGAAGGATGAAATAATAGTAACAATTTAAAACATTTATTTATACAAAGAATTATATTTAAAACATTAATTTATGCAAAGAATCTCGCACTGAATTTCATATTAACAAAATTTTATTTTTACCTTTACACATACATACGTATTTATATACAAATATACATACAATAACTTGCAATACACTGTGTTTGTTAAACACATTTTACTTCATGTTTATTGATGTCAAATGTTGAATTTTGTAAACAGCATATTAAAGAATTTTTCAATGAGCAGAATATAACTAAAGTAAAATGGCTTTCACTAATCACATATCATTAGTTTTCCATAATATACCACCGAATTACGAAATAAACTACACTTATTTTCTTTGTACTTTATACTAATAACTAATACATAACGTATTTCGTCTTAGTTTGATACTATCTAAAATTCCTATTAAGCACCGCCCCTTCCTTGCAGCGAATTCACATTCACGTTCAGAAAATGGTCCCACAAGTGACCGGAAAAAGTTAAGAGAAAAGTGAGCGCGTATCGTGAGCGGAGCGTAACGTAACGTAACGCAGTTTCTTGAAGTGTCTCCCGGCAAACCAATTTACAAGACGTTGTCACGTCAAAAAAGATTAATTATAATTATTACGTATTTATATCATTAACCCCTTGGGGACGAGAGACGCGTATACGTGCCGCAAAAAGGCTTAAGAATCCTTGTTTATCCCCATCAGTACAATTATACTGAAAAATTTGTCTTCGATTAATCGGAGCATTTTCTCGATTTAATAAGGCACATATTTCTGTTTTTAAAAGCCAGTGATAAAACATTAAAAATATCGTAAAAGGCTCCCGTCGCGAAGGGGTTAATATGTACACGATTTCAAAAAAAAAATAATTCTAGTGAAAACAAGTGAAAAATTATATCTTTAGAATTAACCCTTTAACGTTCATTGGTTTTGCCACGAAACCACAAAATTTTAATTCCGATACACAACACTGACACCGGTATTTTTATCTAAAAATATCCCTTTTATTTTGTATGTGAAAAATCACGTTTTCTTATTTAGAAATATATTTGTTCTTAATTACCGGTGTCATTCATTTATTTCGACATCTTAGCAATGAAAATGCTATGATCGTTAATTGTTAACCTCTTTTGGACGAGCGACACGTATACGTGCCTCAAAAAGACGTAAGAATCCGTGTTTAAGACGTATGAATCCGTGTGTAAGAATCCTTTGCGAAGGGGTTAACCCTATGCGGGGCAGAGCAAATTCATTGTTTAACCCTTTAACGTTGATTGGTTTCGCCACGAAACCACAAAATTTTAATTCCGATACGCAACACTGACACCGGTATTTTTATCTAAAAATATCCCTTTTATTTTGTATGTGAAAAATCACGTTTTCTTATTTAGAAATATATTTCTTCTTAATTACCGGTGTCATTCATTTATTTCGACATTTTAGCAATGAAAATGCTATGATCGTTAAAGGGTTAAAATCAACACACTTATGTGTATTTCTTTATTTAAAATTCTTAATCTTTAAGAACCTCTAATTAGACAAAATTTATTTTCGTTTTGATAAGAATTGCTAGTTACAGACAATTAGTGTAGCAATTATACCACATTTATCCCATGTGACATTAATCGGATTGGCAGCAAACATATAATATGAAACAATTAAAACATTAAGAGGATAATAAGCCAGTTGTTGCTGTGATTTCTCAAAGTTTATTTAATGAATATCATATTAAAATGTTAATGATATGAAATCTTCGAATTATAAGAACAGCATTAAAAATTCTAATATTTTTATTTTTAATGGAAAAAAAAAACAGTAATTTATTTTTGACAAATAATATATTTTAAAACTGTCGTTTATTTTCCATAAAATAAAATGTTCTACTATGAATCGTTAATTCTAATTATTTTTTTCCCTTTATATGTAATTATTTAAACAGCATTCAAAAGACAGTAATAAATCTATAAAAAATTATTTTAGGTTCTGTAAAAGAAATACTTTAAACTTTTAAAATCCGTGCACGTATCTATGTAAGCTGAATAAATCGGGAATCCTAAGGCTCAGGGCTACGAAATGTAACACACGAGTTGCTGGTAGGTGGCCCATGAACGATTAGGGCTAAAAATAAAAAATAAAAAAAAATAGTTTCTCACGAATTTTTGCCTTTTTTATGTTCGACCCGTAGTCGTGCAAGTTGTAACTAGTTCTAAATGTTTATTTTAATGTGGGAAAAAAATATTACGTACGTCACGCTGCAATACTAAGAGTAATAATCCTAAATGTTTACTGCAATGTCGGATATACATGTAACGTACGCCACGCTGTAATACGAAAAGCTGTAGTGGATATTACGATAATTCTTTTATCTGGCATGTAAATAATTAAAAAATATTTAAAAACGCTTATTTATTACCTTTTTAAAAATATATAAAGAAAAGCATTTAATCATAAACTCCAACAAAACTTTTAATTCTATTAATTACATCATTCCAAAAATATTGATTTAATGTCTGTTTGTACAGCCACATGATAAGTTAAATTTCATTTTAAAAAATACACAGTAGTAGAACAATATTTTTTTAATTCGAATAATTATTGAACAACTCAACATCTGAACACGGGATTTCTTAATTGTTATTTAGATATCTTAAAATGGTTTACTATCTTTGCATTTTATGCTAATTTTCGTTTCATACTCAATTATTATTTTGTCTATGTCAAATGCATTTTTACATTCTTCTATCTTTGCAAGAAGAATGTACTGGATTCATGAAAATTTTTGACTTCCGGTTTTTGACGGATTTATACGTTTTAGAAGGTCCTGAACACATTTTGACTATTTTTAGAAAATGTCTGTCTGTGAGTCTGTCCGTCTGTCTGTCTGTGAGTCTGTCTGTATGTGACAAAAAATTTGTGGGCGCTCTATCTCAAGAACTAATGCTCGAAATCTAATAAAATTTTATATTCAGTTAGACCTTGATATGAATTAGTGCCTATTGGTTTTTGGTGAAAATTAGCCTGCATGTGGCGCTGCTATACTACGTTTTTCATGATTTTCAAGATTGCTATATCTGAAAATTTAATGCATAGAATTTCACTAAACTTCAGATTCTGTGACCCCTTGATATACATAGACGCTGGTTAAGTTTTGGTGTAAATTGGCCAGCAGGTGGCGCTGCTATGCCACGTTTTTCATGATTTTCATGATAGCTATATCTCAAGAACTAATGCACAGAATTTCACCAAACTTCAGATTCCGCGATATCTTGAGATACATAGCCGTTGATAAGGTTTTGGTGTAAACCGCCCTATAGGTGGAGCTGCTATGCTACATTTTGCACGAATTTTGCGATAGCTATATCTCAAGAACTAATGCAGAGAACTTCATCAAATTTTAGTTTCTTTTACACTAGAATATATAACATAATTAGACGCTGATTACATTTTGGTATTAACCTTGCAACAGGTGGTTTAGCTATGCTGCATTTTGCACGATTTTTCCGATAGCTATATCTCAACAAACAACGCACAGAATTTCATCAAACTTCAGATTTTGTTACAAAATGACATATAACATAATTACACGATGATTACGTTTTGTTATAAATCCTTCAACTGATGGTGCTGCTGTGCTATATTTTACGCGGTTTTTTTAACTAGCTATATCTCAAGAACTAATGCACAGAATATCATCAAACTTCAGATTCTTTTGCACCATAACATAATTAGACGCTTTTTTACGTTTTTTGCATAAATTGTCCAAGATATGGTGTTGCTGTGCTACGTTTTTCAAATTTTTTGTTATAACTATATCTCAAGAACTAATGGACGAAATTCCATCAAATTTCAGATTCTGTTAGGTCTTGACATCAATAGATGCTTATTAGGTTTTAGTATAAATTACCCGACATGAGGCACTACTAAACTCATTTTCTCAGAATATTAATTAAATTTTGCATTTTAGGCTTTTCGGATATCAAAATCTCATTAGGCTAGATCAAATGTTCGAGGAAATTCGATAATGGGTAACTTTAGGGTCACCAAGTTTTTTTTTTTTTTTTTTTTTTTTTTTTTTTTTTTTTTTTTTTTTTTTTTTATATATATATATATTAAAATGTATTTATGAGATAGAAGAAAGTTTCGGGATTGACACATCCAACTAGTTTAAACTACTACTACTTTTTAGTACGGTTTTTAATTTATAAAACATAGTAAAAAAGAGATCATAGGCTTTTACATATTTTTAACTTTTGAAAACAATGACAAACCGCTCAATGACTGTTACACATTTCCTTATTTAATGTTTATTTTTTTTTAAATATATTTAGTTATGTCCTTGGGAACTGAAAAAGCCTAAGCGCAAAAAGCCAATAAATAGCAACTTAGTTCTTGATAACTTAGTTCTTCAAGTATATTTATCGCGATTTCGTGCAAAACGCAGCATATCACCGCCATCTGTATGGCGATTTACACCAACAACTAAACAACTCTAATTTATATCAAGGATTAACTGAATCTGAAGTTGTTGAAAATTTCGTGCATTAGTTCTTGAGATAGATATGAAATCTATTATCTATATGATATCTATTGCGATGGATATGAAAAATGCATTATGACAGCTCCACTTACTGAGTGATTCGCACCAAAATGTAATCAGAACCATGTTATATCAAGTACTAACTATATCTAAAGTTTTAGGAAAATTCGTGTTTATGAGATATTGCCATTGTGGAAATTGTAAATAAAACAGCATAGCAGCGCCACCTATTTAGCGAAATACACCGCAAACTAATCAGATCCAGTTTATATCAAGGTCGCATAGAATCTAAAGTTTAGTAAAATTCCTTGCATTAGTTCTAGAGATAGAGATATAGCGATAATCACGAATAATGCACCCTGGCAGCGCCACCTGTGGAGTAATTTACACCAAAATGTATTCAGTGTTATTTCATATCACGTACTAACGAAAGCTAAAGTTTTATGCAAATCCATATATTAGTTTTTGAGCTAATGCTATTGTGGAAATTGTAAATAAAACAGCATAGCAGCACCACATGTTGAGTGATATACACCAAAAATTAATTAGATCTAGTTTACATCAAGTTCTAACATAATCAAAATATTTGTGAAATTCCGTGCATTAATTCTTGAGATAGAGTGCCCTCAATTTTTTTCACATACAGATAGACAGATAGACAGTCAGATGGATAGACAGACAGAGAGATTGACTGACAGACTCACGGACAAACATACGCACAAACATACATTATGTAAAAACATGTTTTTCGGATTCTCTGACCAATGTAACGTGCAAATCCATCGAAAACTAGATTTCGATTATTTTCATGAATCCACTCCTTTCTTCTTGTAAAGATAGAAAAAAATAAAAATTACACGTTGATGAATATCATTATGTACCTACCTAAATTTGTGGCTAATTTATATTTCCGCCTTAAAATATGTATATATATGCATGATAATTTTGTTATATTTTAAATACATTCTTAAATTAAATTTGTAAATTTCCAATGTGATGCGTAATGTTACTAATTATTGTGCTTTTAATTTATAAAGAGAAAAATAAAAACAATATCTTAAAACTAAGTTGACTATCTAATTGTAAATTTTACATTATTTACGTTTGTTTAAATGTCTTTAAACAATTAAAAAAGGTACACTAAAAAAATTGTTTTAGTTTCAAATTCTACCTCATCACTTCCAAATAAAAAAAATAACTAAATTAAACTTCCAGTGATTTTACAAAGCTTTATTTCAAATACGACCTATGTAGTAAAAACTTTTATTGTAATAATGATGCTTATTTGAAAACTAAACGACCTTGGGATTTAAGCTTTTATTTCCTACAGAATAATAACAATATTAAGGTACATTCTTTCTTAATAAGGGGAAATTTCAAGAGCGGCCCTTTTTTTTTTTTTTTTTTTTTTGCTCAGTCTTTTGTGATTGTGATCTGAACATTTTTATATACATGTGCATCACGAGATATATAAGTTTAATTTCATAATTTTAATGTAATTCAGATAAAATATTTGAATATTTTTTAATTCATACTAGGAAAAAGGACTTTGAAAATGGCTAAATGTTATTGATACCGGGTGTCCTAAAAATGACTGATGGATTTTAAAATTCAATAACTTGCAAACGGTGACAGCTATTTAAAAAATTTTTGCCGGAGAATTATGTATAAAGTCAGGAGTTTTTTGACCGTAATTTTATATTTTAGTTCGCATCTAAAACAATAGGTGGCGCTGACGGCGATTAAAGGCCAGGTCGACGCTTCACTAAGCTTTGATCACCTGGCCTTCAATCGCCGACCGCGCCACCTATTGTTTGAGATGCGATGTAAAATAAAAAAAATACGGTCAAAAAACTCTTGACATACATAACCCTCCTGCAAAAATTTTTTAAATAGCTGTCACCGTTTGCAAGTTATTGAATTTTAAAATCCATCAGTCATTTTTGGGGCACCCGGTATATTGATATAACATTGAAATTAATGGAATGTAATAGTAGCAACTTTTTATTGAAAACATTTTTTTAACAAAATTTCTTAAGGGTGTCCATTATTGGTATATCTGTCATATATACAAATATATATATATAACATATTTTTATTAATTTTAAATACATTTTTAATTTAAATATAAAACTACTAAATATCACACATCTTGATACTAATGAATGTGATTTTAATTTACAAATGGATATTAAAACTCAGTTGAAAAACTTGACATTTAATTGTGAACTTTACATTATTTATGTTTGCTTAAATGTCACTTCAAAATTTAAATAAGGTAAACAAAAAAGTTTGCTTCAAATTCTCCCTCATTACTTCTAAATTTATGAAATATAACTAAACTTTCTCCGAGTGAATTTACAAAGCTTTTCGTGAAATATCGCCTACGTAGTAAAAAGTTTTATTCTAATAATGATGCTTAATTCAAAACAAAACTACCTTGAGATTTGGTCTTTTATTTCCAGGAGAATTATAACGATATTAAAGTACATTCTTTCTTAATAAGGAGAAGCTTAACCTTTTTAGGGGCAAGGTACTTCTGCTCGAAAAATGTTCAAATAATTGAATCACAACGTAAATTAAGATTAAATTTATTTTTAAATAATCAAAAGATCTTTTTCACATATATTATGAGATCGAAATTGTACTAAAATTTACTTGTGCCAGTTCGCAATTGGAACACTAAAATTAACCGTTTGTGGACTGGAAACGGTACACCTAAAAGGGTTAAAGAGAGGCGTATTTTGCGCAGTCTTTTGTGATTGTCAACTGACCTTTATTATAAACATGTGTATCATGAGATATATATATATATTTGCTTTCATAACGTAAAGTAATTCTGAATAAAATCTTTAAAATACTCTTTTAATTCATATTAGGAAATGAAACTATGATCATAAGTAAATATTGTTGATAGATTAATATAATATTGTAAAGTAAATGGAACGTAATTATTATAAATATTAGTCGAAAAACATTCTAATGTTATTTCTTAAAGTTGTCCATTATTGGTACATCTGTCCTTCATATTATATGCATATATATGATTTATTTATATTAATTTTAAACATATTCTTAATTTAGATATTTAAAATTCTAATTATTATCTTCTTAATTTACAAAAGAAAAAAACAATATCTTAAAACTGAGTTGAATACTTGAAATTTAATTGCAAACTTTACATTATTTATGTTTATTTAAGGTCTCTAGACAATTTAAATAAGGAACACAAAAAAGTTCGTTTAAGTTACAAATCCTCCCTCATTACATCTAAATTTTTTAAACATAACTAAACTTTCTTCTAGACAATTTACAAAGCTTTACTTAAAATACCGCCAACGTAGTATGACGTTTTACTGTAATAATGATGCTTATTTGAAAACAAAACTACCTTGGAATTTAAACTTTTGTTTTTTAGGAAAGGATAACAATATTAAAGTACATTCTTTTTTAATAAAAAGTTTAAGGAACGGCCTTTTTTGCACACTGTTTTGTGATTGTCAACTGACCGTTATTATGTATATGTATATCACGAGATATATATGTTTAGTTTAATAATTTAAATTTAATTCAGAGTAAGATCTTAAAAATCTTCTTTTAATTCATATTAAGAAATGAGCGCATGAGAATAACTAAATATTATTGATAGATTGATATATCATCATTAAAAATGGAATATAATAGTTATAACTATTAATTAAATGATATTTTTAATAAAAATTCTTAAAAGTGTCCATTACTGGCAGGTTTATCTTATATATATTTATGCATAATACATATATATTGAATTTAAATATAAATATCTAAATATTCATAGGACTATTCTTAATTTAAATATATAACTATCAAATGTCATATATTCTTATACTAATTATTGTGTTTTAAATTTACAAACGGAAATTTAAAACAATATTTTAAAACTGAGTTGAATACTTCACATTAAATTGTAAACTTTACATTATTTATGTTCGTTTAAATGTCACTAAATAATATAAATAAAGTACACAAAATTGTTTTACTTTCAAAATTCTCCCTCATTACTTCTAAATTTTTGAAACATAACTAAACTTTCTTCCAGTGAATTTACAAAGCTTTATTTGAAATACCGCTTACCTAGAAAAGTTTTATTGTAATAATGATGCTTATTTGAAAACAAAACTACCTTGGGATTTGAGCTACCGACGGATAACAATATTAAAGATCATTCTTTTTTAATAAGGAGAAGTTTAAAGAGAGGCCTTTTTTTGCGCATCTGTGATTGTCAACTGACCGTTATTATATACACGTATATCAAGAGATATATATGTTTATTTTAATAATTTAAATGTAATTTAGAGTAAAATCTTAAAAATCGTCTTTTAATTCATATTAAGAAATGAGAGTATAATAATAACTAAATATTGTTGATAGATTGATATACACTGTCAGAAAAATTCGTCAATATACACTAAGTTATCGTTATTTTTTCACAAATAATTTCTGTTCTCCCAGAAAACGTATTTGTTCTGTGAGTTCATTCCGAGCGTCGAAAAATGAGGAAAAGTTTCCGTTTCTATCCAGCACGCATGCGCATTGGGTCTGTTAGTAATAAGTTCGAATTTATTTTTAAAATGAAAAACAAAAATATTCTATTGATTAAAATGTCTAATTTAGTTTTAAAAGACAAAAATGTTTTCGAATTTAAAAATAAATAACAATTACTTTCTTTATTCGTTCAAAAATTCTCACAAATAGAACATCCATGTTTTTTCTCTAACATTCTACGTAATATATTTAAAATTCACATTTTTATACTATATTAATACTAAACGTAAAAAAAACCCAGCCACAGTTTCATTAAAGATGAAATCTTTCCGAGATTAACTGCATAATTAAAAGCTTTTTAACGAAATACACCAACCCACACCATATGAAATGAAGAGTTCTATTTTAACGCACAATCATCATGAGCAGCCGTAGCGCCGTGGATTAGCGTTGGTCTGGTAATCCTGGGGTCCTTGGTTCGATCCCCGCCTCTTCCGCATTGATTTTTTCCAAACTTTTTTCAAGTGACGGATATTTTTCCTCTTTTGACAGAGAAAAAAATAAACAGAAAATCGTCAATATACAGACAATTTCTGGCAGCAGTGCTGCCAGTGCATTTTCTGTGAAAAGACGGAAGTTTTTTTGAGAGTGTAAGTTTGTTAAAAATGCAATATAATAGTTATAATTATTAATTAAATAACATTTTTAATAAAATTTCTTAAAAGTGTCAATTAGTGGCATGTTTATTCCTTATATACTTATGTATAATATATAGTTATTAATTTTACTAAAAGACTATTCTTAATTTAAATATATAACTACAAAATGTCAGGCATTCTTATACTGATTACTGTGTTTTTAATTTACAAGCTGAAAATTTAAAACAATAATTTAAATGTGAGTTGAATACTTGACATTTAATTGCAAACATTACATTATTTACATTTGTTTAAATGTCACCAGACAATATGAATACAAAAAAAGTTACTATTAATACAAGTACATTAATACAATTAATTTTAGTTTTAAAATCCTCCCTCATTACTTTTAATTTTCTGAAACATAACTAAAGTTTCTTCCAGTGAATTTACAAAGCTTTATTTCCAATACCGCCTATATAGAATAAAGTTTTATTGTAATACTGATGCTTATTTAAAAAAAAAATTACATTGGAATTTGAGCTTCTGTTTTCTACAGAAAGATAACAATATTAAATTACATTCTTTTTTAATAAGGGGAAGTTTAAAGAGCGCCCTTTTTTGAGCAGTATTTTGTGATTTTCAACTGACTATTATTATATACATGTATATCACGCGATATATATGTCTAGTTTAATAATTTAAATGTAATTCAGAGTAAATTCTTAAAAATCGTCTTTTAATTCATATTAAGAAATGAGAGTGTGATAATAACTAAATATTGTTGATAGTTTGATATAACATTGTTAAAAAGGAATATAATAGTTAAAACTATTAATTAAATAATATTTTTAATAAAACTTCTTAAAAGTGTCCATTACTGGCATGTTTATCTCATATACATTTATGTATAATACATATTTATTAATTTTAAATATAAATATCAAAATATCCATACGACTATTCTTAATTTAAATATATAACTACCAAATGTCATACACTCTTATACTAATTTTTGTGTTTTTAATTTACTAATGAATAATTTAAAACAATAACTTAAATCTGAGTTGAATACTTGCCATTCAATAGCAAACATTACATTAGATATGTTTGTTTAAATGTCACCAGACAATTTAAATAAGGTACACAAAAAGTTTGTTTTAGTCTTAAAATCCTCCCTCTTTACTTCTAATTTTTTGAAACATTACTAAAGTCTCTTCCAGTGAATTTACAAAGCTTTATTTCAAATACCGCCTACGTAGAAAAGTTTTATTGTAATAATGATGCTTATTTGAAAACAAAACTATCTTGGAATTTGAGATACCGACGGATAACAATATTAAAGAACATTCTATTTTAATAAGGAGAATTTTAAACAGCGGACTTTTTTTGCGCAGCTGTGATTGTCAACTGGCCGTTATTATATACACGTATATCAAGAGATATACAGGGTGGTCATAAAAAAACTTTGCCGATATACGCAGCTCTAGCGGCTAGTCCACTCAACCGATCGAAATGAAATTTCAGATATAGCTATTCAGAGGTATGAGCTCGAGATTCTGTGAACGACAACAAAATGGCGCTCACGGTTACGGTTATAGTTACAGAAACTCGAAAATTTCCAATGGCAACACCCATTTTTTTCATCGCAAAATGCTCAGCGCATGTGAAAACCCCAAAGAGCGTTGGAACCGTACGTATATCGCAAGAAACGGACATGTTATGTACGTAGAAAAACCGATCTGGGAATCCTCCCTCCCCCATAGAAAAAACTCGATTGGGGCGCAAGGAAGAAATTTGCATATGACACAGAGTCAGTACACTAATCTCTGATTACAATAGAGATCGGAGAAACTAAAACTTTTATTTTAATTACACATTTTCCACATGGGTGCCATCACAGGCATTGACAACACTGCATTGTGATAGCAACCATGTGGAAAATGAGTAATCAAAATGAAAGTTTTAGTTTTTCCGATCTGTATTGTAATCAAAGATTAGGGTACTGACTCTGTGTCACATGCAAATTTCCTCCTTGCGCCCCAATCGAGTTTTTTCTATGGGGGAGGGAGGATTCGCAGAACGGTTTTTTGTGCGTGCATAACATGTCCGTTTCTTGCGATACACGTACGGTTCCAACGCTCTTTAGGGTTTTCGCATGCGCTGAGCATTTTGCGACGAAAAAAAATGGGTGTTGCCTTTGGAAATTTTCGAGTTTCTGTAACTATAACCGTAACCGTGAGCGCCATTTTTTTGCCGTTCACAGAATCTCGAGCTCATACCTCTGAATAGCTATATCTGAAATTTCATCTCGATCGGTTGAGCAGACTGGCCGCTAGAGCTCCATATATCGGCAAAGTTTTTTTATGACCACCCTGTATATGTTTAGTTTAATAATTTAAATGTAATTCAGTGCAAAATCTTAAAAATCGTCTTTTAATTCATATTAAGAAATAAAAGTATGATAATAATTAAATATTGTTGATAGATTGATATAAGTTTGTTAAAAATGCAATATAAGAGTTATAATTATTAATTAAATAACATTTTTAATAAAATTTCTTAAAAGTGTCAATTAGTGGTATGTTTATTCCTTATATACTTGTGTATAATATATATTTATTAATTTTAAATATAAATATCTAAAAACATAAAAGACTGTTCTTAATTTAAATATCTAACTACAAAATGTCAGACATTTTTATACTGATTATTGTGTTTTTAATTTACAAGCGGAAAATTTAAAACAACAACTTAAATGTGAGTTAAATACTTGATATTTAATTGTAAACATTACATTATTTACGTTTGTTTAAATGTCACTGGACAATTTAAATAAGGCACAAAAAAGAAAATGTTTGAATTCAACATCCTCCCTCATTACTTCTAAATTTTTTGAAACATAACTGAACTTTCTTTACTGAATTTACGTAGCTTTACCTGAAATACCGCCTACGTAGTATAAAGTTTTATTGTAATAATGATGCTTATTTCAAAGCAAAACTACCTTGCGATTTGAGCTTCTGTTTCCTACAGAAGAACAACAATATTAATGTACATTCTTTTTTAATAAGGGGAAGTTTAAAGAGCGGCCCTTTTTCACCGTCTTTTGAGATTGTCATTATTAAATACATGTATATCACGAGGTATATAGGTTCAGCTTAATAATTTACATGTAATGCAGATTAAAGCCTTCAAAATCTTCTTTTAATTCTTATTAGAATAAAAGACCTCAAATAATTTCTAAATATTGTGAATGGATTGATATAATATTGTAGAAAATGGAATATAATAGTTATAACTATTAATTAAAAAGCATTATTTAACGAAATTTCTTAACGGTTTCTATTGCTGGAGCATCTATTGTCCCTCTCTCTATATAATTTGGTACATTTTTGCTCATTTAAAATATATTCTTTATTTAAATATATATAGATACTAAATGTGGTGTATCCTTATGCAAATTTTTGAGTTTTTAATTTTAAAAAAGAAAATTAAAATTAATATCTTACAACTGAGTTGAATACTTGACATTTAATTGCTAACTTTATGTTTTTTGGTGATTTTTATGATTTTTGGCTACAAGTAATTTAAAACGAAAAAAATGTGATTTATTTCCTCGGAGATATCCCATCAATTGAATAAGGCGAAGTAAACTTTTCGATGACACCGGTGGCGGACAAGCATAGTGATTTTCAGATGTGTAACAGGCATGACAAATTCTCATGTAATTAGCATAGCTGCTAACATCTTCCGCTTTTTTTGGCCCGGAAAAATTTTACAGTGAATTTTACTATTACAAATCGCCGTAATCTGTTGATTAAATAAGGCAAAAATTTCTGTTAAATTTTTCCGGGTCAAAAAATCAGAAGTGTTGGCAGCAATGAATTAGCCATGTTTGATTTTATCTGTTAAGAGATCTAGGTGACTGTGAATATGTTTTCAAGACTCCAATTAACTTTTCCATTATTCCAAGATCCATTACATTAAATATTCATGTAATGTGGTATAAATTATCGATAGCATGCGAATTAAATTAACTGTGATTCTCCCAAATCAGCCTAAATAAACAGAGGATTATCAGTTACTTAATATTGGTACCTTATCCCAGAAACCTAATTGAAAAAACTGAATGACAAGTAGGTAAGTATACTTTGGAAGATATAAATAAGTATTGTAGGAAAAACAAACCGAATGATAATGATTAAAGCAACTAGAATGATTAAAAGCTATACATAAAAACACTATGAAGATTTTAGACCGTACCCATATCATATATATATATATATTTAGATCTATCACAAAATTAATTGTATTTCTTAAATAATGCAGGATAGGACTACTGACGATAAGTCTGTGAAAAATTCATTTGATGTTAAAATAAATTTAACGTGTATCGTACCAAGATTCACAAATTCTATTTTTTTAATTAAGTAAATATTGCCCAATAAATATAAAAGATATTTTATATAAATTGATAATACAGTTAAATAATTTATAAATTATTAGTTGTGAAGATCGGAATTCCGTTACTATAATCATAAACGAAACTTGAATTTGTATGGTTTTTTTTATCTTCGTTAAATCATTCAAATGTTTTAGGGAACCACATTACCTTTTTTCATCAAATAGTGATTCAAATGAACTTAATGAACCGAGACTTCGATGCATTTTTCATTGTCTAGTTGATTTCAACAAAATTCTTTCCGAACGAACCTTCGATCTGTGTCCTAGCTGCTAAGGGCAGCATATACCGGAAAGATCCCGCCAATACCATAATGTAATGGACTACTTTAGTGTGACTCTGTAAATTTATAACAAATACTCTTTGTCCCACAGATTTTGTATTTTAGTAGATACTTAATGGATGCATATGAATTTTAGAAAGAGTGTAACACCATTAAAATTCACTTGTAATTATTTTTTTTGATTTACCTTAATGTATCGGAATCCTTTTCATTGGCCCTGTAGTTAAACGTCAAGGCCAATGCATCCAATTGTCCACAATGCATCCAATTTTCTAAATTTGAAAATTTTCGAAAAAAAAAATATCCAACAATTATGTATTTTAAATTTCAAGTAATTCGGTCAGTTAGTTTTTGCTCAGTTTTGTGCGGAGAGACGGACAGATTGACAGTCGCTACGACTATAGGTGCTACGGATTTAGATAATTACGAACGCGCCTAACAACTTAAATTCGCGAAGCCCTGCAGTAATTGGTCTCACAGAGCCCCATGTATCAATGTGATCCTTGGTAGTAAATGTGTACAACAATAATTATTCTTATGAGAAATAAATAAAATAAAAATAAAAATAAAATAAAAATAAAAATAAAAATAAGGTTTTCTTATGAGCTCTTTTACCATTAAAAATCAATATCTGTTCGAGAATTTTTCGTTCAAAAAATAAAAATCCTTACAAAACCCTGTACAGATATAAAACTATAAAAACATAAGATTTGTTTAACGTTATTTTTAGAGCCCAGTCTGATATGAAGTAAATTATATGCACTTAGATTTTATTTAGGAATTGGCACACCACGCAGTATATAATTTTTTAATATAAACATATCTTTAAAGGTATCAAAAAGATATGCAACGATAAAAAATTCAAATGAGAAAAAATCTTTATCCAAGAAATATTATCCTAAAGAATAATAATAATAAAAAAATATTGTAAAAATTTATTTATATGAAGATTTTCAATACAGTCTAAGAAGAAAAAGTTTTCATTATCAAAAGAGAAAGAAAAAGACATGAATTTGTCAGTTTTTACAGTTTTCCGATAATATTGAAAAAATCTATTTTCTTTATTATATTTCTTAAGACACATATTGGAAGAGATATGGACACTTTCTTCTCAAAATTATGTTTTATATAAAGATGTGTAAGAAACTTTTGAGGAATTAGAAACCATTTCCAGTACTGTGTGCCCAGACTGTGCACACCCAATTTTAATTCCAACGCCACCAATAATATTTTAATAAAATTTTACTTTTACAATGAAAGCTGAACAGTAAAGCAGCAACAAGGGGTTGCCTAATCGCTAGTAATTTTACACTCGGTCTTGATTACAATGAAAGCTGAAATTAAAGAATTTATAATTTCTAAAAAAGTTGCTTATGAATTTCAGTGACAGTCTATAAATTCGGATTTTACTAACAGAATTTATCCGTGCCGGAAAGGGTTAAACTACCTACAAAATATGCCTAAATAAAGGCGATCTATTTATATATGAATTTAACAAATTTAAATTTATGTCTGACATATAACAATAATTTTAAGAATTGAAAACGATATACAACTGATGAAATTAATTAATTTTTTCCTTAAAAATCAGGATTTCTTAAGATTATATACTTTAAATATTCTTCTATCCATAAATTGGAAAATCTAACTCTGCCAGGTATAAACATTAATTGTGCAATGGGCTACTGCCATTAAGTACTTAAGGTCAAAGGATACAAGGTGTGACGTCATTATAAATCGAGAACCTTCTTGCAAGTGGTGGAATTTATAGCGGAAAATGTTGAATGGCATATTTGTATTATTTTATTTTTAAATTATGTATAAACTTATAAAGAAAAAAAAACTATTTAAAATTATTGGTGTGAAGTTGGAGTACCCCAATAAAATATCATCTAGATGCGGCATTCTGCTTAAGGCAGAAATTTTATCGAGAGATTCCGAATTTTCACCAGTACATTTAAATAGTTATGATTGTTTTATAACATGAGAGATATTCCACGAATGAATTAAGAAAAATTGCTATTCCAACTTTTGCGGTTTGATTTCCAGTACTAGTGAGAAATCGGTCGATTAATAATGACGTCACACTCGTGTCGTCTGCCCTTGAGTATTTCGATGGCTGCAATTAGGTAACACATCCATCTTTGAATACATCATGAACAAATATCAAATGCCGTGCAGCCTTTATTTATATCATGGGATTTTTCATTCTGGCAAGATTTCTGAAATACAAGTTTAACCCTTAAATGCATAGGATAGAACGCGTTTCAAAAAATGCGCAATTCAAAGAATCAGAATTCATACCAGAAAAATCTAAATAGTAAATTTTTCCTTATTTAATTACGAATGGTCTGTCATTAAATAAAGTGAAATTTGCTCTTTTAAATTTCTGGTGAGAATACGGAATATGTGAATAAACCCCCCCAATAAGTCGTAAACACTTATGGTATCGAAAATGATACAATATGCATTTAAGGGTTAATACATATCCACGTTTCATTCAAATAAATATTTCTATCATTTCTCGTCTCTGTATTTTTAATTTCGCTCAAAATCCAAACCTTCATACTATTATGTAAATGCAGTCACTTCACTGACCAAGGCAACGTTTTCATTCAAAGCGGATTTGATTAAGGAATTTTCTTAAAGTTTCTTCTTTTCCTAGAAAATGTGCTCATTCTAACAACACGATGCAGCGTTATAACAATTGTCGGTCTGTTTAAAAGTTAATATTCATCAACGCTACTTCTTATGGCACACATATCAAAATTAAACAAAACATGATTTATTCCGAATGAAAGTTTAAGTAGTCCGGGTGCTATGCATTAGAAAACTGCAAATCGTGATAAGAATATACCGCTTGGTGAGTATGTACTTTATGATAATACAATGCATATTAGAGGGGGAGGCATCTCGCAAAGTCGTCGGAATTCAAGATGGCGGCTGTTATTCAAAATGGCGTCATTTTCTGAATATGCTTAATATAAATGTGCATTTCATGTCGATTTCGATGTTTTTAAAGTCAAGCTTTCGTTTTTAACGTTATTCAACGTTATTTAAAAAAGTGTATGAATTCGGTTTATCTGTCTGTCTGTCCGTCTGTCCGCCTGTCTTTCCATGCTCTAGCTCACTTAAATGTACTCAGATTTCCATGTATATTTTATATGTTTTATGAAGTTTATAATAACATGTTCGGAGTAAAATGTAAAGTGTATAGCTTTTATAGTCCATTTACAGGGCACTCAAAATATTTACGAATTGTCTGACCCTGCTCTTTTTTCCTTAAATTTACTCAGATATCCGTGTAATTTATGTATGTGTTATCTCTATGTGTAATTTAAAGGCGTGGTATACTGCAAAATGTTCTATATCGAAAATGAAGTGTCTAGCATTTATAGTTCGTTTACAGGCACACTCAAAATAATCCCCTTACATTATGGTCCATTTGCAAAAATCCTTTTTAGTGTGTTTTAATGATGTTAAATTATTTGAAACATATTGAAATTAACATACATCAGTGAAGTGTAGTACAAGATACTTACTGTACAATATGGTGAGCGTAGAATTTATAGTTCATTTACAAGCTCTAAAAAAAAAATACGTTTACAATTCTGTCTATAAACACAATGTTGTCTATGTGCTTTTAAATTATAGTATGCTTTTTAAAACTTTACCAGGTAGGAACGAATTGCAAAATGTCATATGATTATATTCTTTGGTTGAATTTAGCTTATAAAATGTGATTCTTTAATATATGATGGGCCATTTCTTACGAACATTTTAAAGCCTCAACAGACTTTAAAGACATTTAATGATTACTACATTAAAACGTTTTATCCTTATTTACGTAAAGACATTGAGAGTTTTAAATGCTAAAGAATAGATTTGATTTGGGATAGACTAAGGGGATAGATTATACTAAGCTTTAAAGGAGAAATTAGACAGAAGAGGGGTTCAAGGGGCGAGATGACAAGTGCAACCACATATTAGATTACCTAAAAATTGGCACGATTTCTTAAGAAATTCAAATAACAAAGAAGAACTTTTTAATCTCCTTGGAACACGAGCACCATACAAAAACACAGAAGTTATTACCACTCCAGGAGAAGAAGTTAAAGGCAGTCTTACTGCCGTAACTTTCTTAATTGCAACGACTTGCCCTGGTCACGAAGAAGCAAGATTGAAGAATAATACTGCACCTCAAAGACATGGTTGAAAAAGGACTGAAAAATAATATTGTACGCTCTGTAGACACTGATGTATTAGTTTTGGTGATTCCATATTTTTTTATGGTTTCAAACAAATGCTTAGAAACTATTTGGGTTGTATTTGGAACAGGGAAAAATACAGATTTATTCCTGTTCATACCATAGCTGCAGAGATTGGAAGAGAAAAGGCAACGATTTAATGATTAGGATTTAATGCTTTCACAGGATGCAACAGCAATATGGATTTCACAGGAAAAACTAAAAAGTCAAATTGGAAAACGCTCATTCTCTTTAAAGAAGCTACTGCTGCCTTTTCATACCTATCAAAACCACAAACTTCTATTCTTGAAAGTATTTTAAATGTTTTAGAAAAGTTCGTAGTATTGTTGTGCTGTTCAACAAGCAATACCATAAGTGTCAATAATGCAAGACAAGAATAGTTTCTGACAATTTTCCACCAACCAAGGGTGCACTTCAAAAATATATTTTACTCAGTGCTTTCCAAGCTGGAGACTTTTGGGCAAAAGTAGATCATCGGAAAATACATGCAATTTCTCCAAACAAATGGGAATGGTGCTTGGATAATTTATCATAGAAAAACAGATGGTCGGAGTTGCCAGTGATTTTAGACTCTTGTGAAGATTTAATATAGTGTATGTGTAAAATCTGTAAAGGTAGATGTGGCTGTAGAAAAGTTGGACTTTCTTGCATTATTGTGCAATTGCAAACACGAATGTGAGAAATATGATGGTACCGAGTGAAGTTTCTATATTCTACAGCATTATATGTAACATTCATTTTTTAATATACTGTATAAGTAATCTATTAATAAAAGAGTATTTTTATTATATATTCATTCTTTTAAATTTTCTACTGTAAATGACAAAAGTACTTTAATAAATGTCCTATTTTCATTTTAGGTATATTTCTAGTATTAGAAAGATTGTTTTTGAGTTATAAAATGTGGAAATTAACATAATAAATAGCCTTGTAAGATGCAGAGGAATAAAACTGCAAAAGATTTTAAATAATAGTCGCCATTTTGAATTCCTATAAATTTATGCGATACCTCTCTTTCTTACATGCATTTTATTAATATAAGATAAATACTGACTATTCGGGATATCCTTATTACAAAGGTTTTATCCCACCTAGCAATTTCACTAATAACACTTGAATTATATGGTGATCGTTTTAAGATTTATATGCAAATTACAAACGCATATTTTCTTGTTTTGGTGTGTCACAGTAAATAAGCGATAAATACTATGTACACATTATTATATAATAAGTAATTAGTAGCTCATTGTAGTATTAACATTGATGTATATAAATTCTAATGTGTTTTAAAGAGTATAACATGATTAAAAAACATTGCAAACGATTTGGCCATATACACAATACTGTAATGTAATTTTCTTTAGCGCCCTGTAAATGAACTATAAAAGCTATACACTTTACTTTTTACTCCGAACATGCTATTATAACTTCATAAAACATATAAAATACACATGGCAATCTGAGAACATTTAAGCGAGCTAGAGCATGGAAGGACAGGCGGACAGACAGACAAACAGACAGATAAACCGAATTCATAATCTCCTTTAAAAAATGTTGAATAGTGTTAAAAACAAAAACTTGACTTTAAAAACATCGAAATCGATATGAAATGCACATTTATACTAAGAATATTCAGAAAATGAAGCCATTTTGAATAACAGCCGCCATCTTGAATTCAGACGACTTTACGAGATGCCTCCCCCTCTAATATGCATTGTATTATCATAAAGTACATACTCACCAAGCGGTATATTCTTATCACGATTTGCAGTTTTCACCTTATTTTTGTCGCGTAGCACTCGGACTAAAGGTGTTTTTTAGGTGATGGAAGATGATGTTTATCAGACGAAGCTTATTGATGGGTATTCCAGAGGCAGCAGGATTTGTTCGTGCTGATATAAGGGATGCAAAAATTTCTGATCATTTGCATTAGTATAAAACAGTTCCCTGCCATCTCGGTTTACAGCCATACGAAGATTTCGAATTTAAATGCTAATTTGAGAAGCAAAAACTAAATCAAGGTAGAAATAAATCTAATTTAACAATTTTATATTGCCGTTTTGACGAATTTGAAAAAAATTCCTTTTTCTGTTTTTCACTCTTAAATCAATTATCTTTTATTGAGTTTTTAAATTCATTTAATTTTTCTGGTTTTATCGGAATCATGTTAATGGAATAATTTTTTTCTTGAATTTTTCTTGAATATTTTTAAAACGCAATTTGCTATAAGAGTCAGACCAATCAGAAAGTGATCATTATAAAAGTTGTAGAAAATAGTATAACGATTTATACAATATTTAATCTGACAAATTAAAAGAATATATCATGCATAATTTTTTGGTCCTTTTATTAGAAAGAATACTTTAAATTCATTTTCTATGTATTATAACTAAGAAATTATGGAGACTTTTTCTGTTTTCCCAAAAGCCCTTCATTTTTCCTAACTTTATTTGATTTTTCCCATTATCGAACTTGAACGAAATTTTTTGTCCTTTGATTTTATTTATAATTTGGAAAAGATTTGTGTAGAATGATAGAAATTATCGTGTCCATAAAAAAGAGATACCTACAGATAGAAAGTTATATAGGTAGATACATTTTTAAACTGGGGGTAGTTTCGTAAGATTTAGGTAGATTTTTTAGATAATTTACCTAAATTTAAGATCTTTATTTACAATTCTCCTTTTGTTTATTTAATGTTTATCCTTGTTGCAGACATGTTTCTTAATTAAAATAAATAACATACAATAAATAAATAAATAGATTAATAATAGAAAGCACAGAAAAAGTAGAACAAAGCTAAACAAGTCATTGGGGGACATCGTAATACTTACACATCATTTATATGCATAATATAATATATCAAAATCGCGTGTAAACTATTTATTTATTTATTTATTTATTTATAAACTATTTATAAAATGCATCGCAATTCCAAAACAAAATTTAAACGTATATTTAAATATTTTAATGTATATAGTAATGATCTATTAATGAATTGCTGATGAACCAATTTAGACAAATTATATAAAACTTCAAACTACTCAAATAGTACCGAATTGCGTAACAGAAACAACTAACTCCAAAAATAATTATCATATCAACTAACTGTTTACCGCGTCGGATTAAGTGTCTCATATCCAATTAAGATATATCTTTGAATTGAAATTTGGATGACATACAGGGTCAAGAAAAATCGAAGAATGTGGAAATCAGGATTACAAATATCTCGGCAACTAATAATACATTCATCCAGACTTCATTCTTTATGCATAATGTGTGTTATTTTAATGCATTTTACGTCTTGGTGCGAAAAACATTTTAATTAAATCTCTTGTTCTTTGTAGAGAATGGTCCATTATAAAAGGCAAAGTTGTTTTTCTCTGTCAAACCTTTTCTCCTTTTGTGCACGTACCGTAAAATAGGCTCAAGTAAAAGAAGTTGTTTTCTATATTTCACATTGTAATTGGCCAATAATATCACGCATGTGAAAAACGAGGAGAATATATAAATATATATGTGACATTTTGAGATTGGGAGCCTGTGTTAGTCGCAAGTCTCCCTATTTTATAGAACATGTTTCGAGGTGAGCGACTGAATAAATAAATAAATAAAGGAATATAGGCATCATAGAAAGTAAACATTGGCAGCTCCCCAATATTTTATTTAAATACAGTTATATTGATAGGGAAAATGCCCTCACCTCCTGGAGCAAATATTCCATCAAATAGAAAACATTCCTAAATACTCCCCGCAAATCGCTCAAAACCGAAAACATCGAATAAAAATCCATTCATCTCCAGGCCTCTCTAACTTAATAAAAAAAAAAGTTTCTAGAACTTTCCATAATCTTTAACACAATTCTTTTATGTAAGCAGAAAATAATATCAAGCGTCGAGATTAAAACGACAGACTCTATCGTCTGAAGACGATAATTTTTTTTAAGATTATTATTTAACTAATTTATAATAGGAAAATAATGGAAATTCGAATATATTCTATAGACGATAATTTCACTCAAAAAAAAATTTATTGATACGCAATAAATATAAAACCCGGAGAGAGAAAAAAGAGAGAAATAAAAAGAATGACATTCTTGAACAACTATGTTTTTGGAATAAATTTAATAAGACTTTCTTTAAAAAGGTTGGTAAAAACAGGGAAAAAATTAATTTTATCAGGAATTTTAGGAAATAAAGTTTAATTAAGTATATTTTAGATTTAGAGACATTTTTCAGATTTACGCATTTTGGGATAAATGTTTTTATGGCGAATTAAGAATTTATATAGTTTCTATAAAGATTAATAGAACAATAGATTTAATAACATGATTTTAATTTAATAAGCTGAAATAAATACGGAATATTAAGGAAAGTAATATAGTATAAGGTTAATTTTAGGAAAAAAATAAGTTTTGTGAAATAGTGAATTTAATTGAAAGTATGATTTCTTTAACATTTTTTCTTATTTACATTAATATTATTTTTTGTGTGTCAGGGCTTCCAAATGGCACGCGAATTGATTGCCAATATTTTTTAACTGAAAATTTCATAGTAGGTTTCTACGGCATTTGTACTAAAACTAACCTTTGAAGGCGTTTTCAACACAATTTGCAAGAAATATATAAAACGAAAATCTTTCTAAGAAAATATTGATGTTCAGTTCGCGGACCATATGGGAACCCTGGTGTGTGTGCGTGTGTGTTCATTTACAACGATCATTATATTCGATGATAAATCCATTCTCAATACTATCATTTAAGGGCTGAAATTGTTTTATGCTTTATGCTTCATATATGATTTTTAGTTCTTGTGTGATATATCACAGAACTGTCAACGATAGAGAATCTCTATGATACAATTACTTTTCCGTAGAAAATAAAATAAGTAGCTTAGTCACTTTTTAAGTAAAACTTTAAATTCCTTTATTTCACATTTCTTTGAGATTTGATAAATTACTCTGAGTTGCCTGTTTCCTACTTAAAATTCATCATGCATATTCTGCATATATCCCTGCCATAACTTTTTTACTTAAACTTTCGAAAGAAAAAAAAAAAGAAATGAAATGACTGTTTTTAAGTAAAGTACTTGGAGTCGAAAGAAATTAAATTCTTCGCCTCTTTTTAACTGTAAAATAGATTGATTTAAATACTTTTAAACGCATAATAATTAATGTTTTACACTTGTGTAGTTCTGTCGAAATTATTATTTTAAACTATAATTAATTCTTAAAAAACTTCTTTGAAATGTTACGAATGAAATGTTGAAATGAATTCTTATTAAAGGTTTTTTTAGAGTTTATTTATAAAGTAAATTTTAAAGAGAAATTTAAAATGCTTGAGATTTTCTTTTTATGAAATTATGAGTTGGTATCAAAATTCCTCGGAATAAAAATGTTTAATAAAATCTTGTTAGATAAAATTGCAAAATATGTATAATTAAATAGAATCAAAAATATTAATGCGTGGAAATTTTTCCCAGAGAGAAAATTCGCCTTGAATATAACATATCAAATGAAAATCAAATTTTGAATTGCTTAAAAGGCGCAAATGCCAACCTAGTGAAAAACTTTTCACTTCTCGAATTTTCTCTCTGAGAAAAATTTCCACGCATTAATATATTCAATCGATGCTGGATAGAATTTGAGTTCCGTGATTGCCCCTTTGGGCCTATATCCCATAGTGTAGATAATCGGCCGATAAAAATACACCAAATACACCGTGATTGCCCCAGATCGGTGGCTCGCGGATTATATTCAATCTTGTGCTAAGTTTGTAGCCTTGCCAACATGTAATGGTGATAAGTTCCTTGCTGGGTGTCGTTCCATGTGGTTTAGTCGGTAGAACGTCAGTGCGCTATACTGATGGCCCGGGTTCGATTCCCGGCATGGAATCTTTTTCACTAGGTTGGCATTTGCGCCTTTTAAGCAATTCAAAATTTGATTTTCATTTGATAAGAATCAAAAATAATTTTACATAAATTAGACGATCTGATCCTAAAAATTACTGTAAATGTAACGATTTGATGATATTTTGGCGAAATTTTTATTTTGATAAACCTGTATATTTGAACAGTTTATAGTTCTGTTGGGTTTTCTAGTTTATGTCAACTTTACTTCAATGAGTAGCTGTATAGTTGAAACTTAGTCAGCCATAAGAAAGAAAAAGAAGGAATATACTCTAAACTACATAAAAGTGAATAGTTATAATCAATTTTTAATTTGCGCTGAAACTCATTATAATTGAACTACGGGGCTTTTTCGTTTCCAGTTAATATTTAAAACTTTCAGGGTCAAATAATTATGTTTCTTTAACGTTGAATCCAACCTAAATAGAAAAAAAAATTATAATAATGACAGGAAATTTTGCATTTTTACCCAGCAGCGTTAAAAAAATTTTGTTTTAATTTTAAGATCTTGATTCAAACCTAGATTAATAATTGTTGGGAAAATGTATCCCACTGACCCTCGAGGAGTTAAATATTTATCAGAATCAGCCATGTTTTTATCTACCGCTATCAAGTGTAAACTCAATGTTTTCTGTACAAATGATTTCCGAACAGAGACCTGAAGTGCTAACAGTAATTTACATATATCTGTCAATTTACTGGTTGTATGTTAATCTTTACACGCTATCTTTTCTCATAATTAAACATTTATTTTAATTCATAAAAATAAAAATAAAAAATTCTGTATTTTTTTTTAAAGAAAATAGAATTTTTATTACTTTTATATTTATATATATCATTCGAATAGAAATAAATTTTTAAAAGATTACAGTATTGAAAAAAGTATTATTTTCCCTAAAAATGAGAACTTTGAACGCTACTAGAAAATAAAATGAAACTATCAAAATAAAATAAATACTATCTTGTTGTTTCAGAAAAATGAGGTTTTTTTCAATTCCAGAAGAAGAATTTTTATGCGTAATTATTTCAAGTAATTGAATGTATCTTTATATAAATATTTGCAATTTCCTTACGTTTATATCAGAAATAATTATTTAAAAATTGGATTTAATAAAAGTATTTTTTATATCTCTATCAATAGAAGAATCAATACAAAATAGCATATATTACATTGTTATTTTTTTAAAATATTATTTAGCATTTGCCATAGCTGCAAACATCTTCCGCTTTTTCAGTCCGGCGAATTTTTGTAGTTAATTTTATATCATTTCAAATCTCCGGAATCTGTGGATTAAATAAGATCAAAATTTCTGTTAAATTTCCCCGGGCAAATAAAGCGGAGCATGTATGTAGCTATGCATTTTCACACTGATATAGCATAACAGTAATAATTTCGAATAACTACATCAAAATTTATTCGTCAACTCCCAACATAATCAAATACGAAATAAAATTATATCACAAAACATGTGTGAAGATATCATTCACAGGACTCCCAAATGGCCCGCGATCTTAACATTAGTATTTTTTAACAAAAAATATCATAACTACTTCTTCTACAGTATTTGCTCTAGAATTAACTGCAAAAGTTCGTTTTATAGCAATTTGCAAGAAAAATGTAAAAGGATAATTTCTGTATGAAAATTCCGGTGTTCAGTTGGCAGACCATTGGGGAGCCCTGCATTCTAAGTTACCTTCTGATTAAAAAAAGTTTGAAAAATTAGTTAAATTAATAAATTTACTGAATACTGCGCAGGCTCACAAATGTTAAACAG
Source organism: Maratus speculifer (assembly GCA_964019185.1). NCBI lineage: Eukaryota > Metazoa > Arthropoda > Arachnida > Araneae > Salticidae > Maratus > Maratus speculifer. The sequence continues at coordinate 355,675,635 of OZ025295.1, read as the reverse complement.
GAGATGTGAAAGAACTGTTAGTTGAAACATTATGTCATTAACATTGATGTCCCATTTATGTCCCATTGACGTCATTTTTCTGAAACAATAAGATATTATTTATTTTATTTTGATAATTTCATTTTATTTTCTAGTAGCGTTCAAAGTTCTCATTTTTTAGGGAAAATAATACTTTTTTCAATACTGTAATCTTTTTAAATTTTATTTCTATTCGAATGATATATATAAATATAAGAGTCATAAAATGCGGTTCTATTTTCTTTAAAAAATACAGTTTTTTTATTTTTATTTTTATGAATTAAAATAAATGTTTAATTATGAGAAAACATAGCGTATAAAGATTAACATATATAACATTAATGGCATTTTTACTTTCACGAGAAAAAAAAAAAAAAAAAAAAAAAAAAAAAAAAAAAAAAAAACATCATATATATTTTCAATTTTATGTATAATGCTCTAGATACCCTCTTTAAATTTACGATACTTGTTTTACTGCCGCAAAAAGAAAAAAAAGTCTTCAGGAAACGAAAAGTTGTATTTTTGAAAAGTATCTCAAATCGATACAAATGACATATCTGTATCATTTTGCTTTAACGTATAACGACGTGAATAAATTTAAATCCATAAATCTTTAATATTTCATTTATCAAAAGGTAGGTTTTGCGAAAATAACATTTGAGTGAATTCTATAAAAGAAAGGCGAGTTATAAGGGCTATCAGTATTAAAAATAGGTTGATTTCTTTTAGAAAAATTGAACGCATTAAAAGGGTGTTTTAGAAGGCATTATTTTCTTAACTACCTGAAAACTTTTTTTAGGTTATTTTATGTAACTAAAAAGCTTTTATTTGAAAAATAAACATATGTCTTAACTTTTGTTGTAAAAGGGGAAAAAATGAAGCTTTTAAATATTTAGATGTTATATTTTGCACAAGAAAATATTTTAAATAAATTGGAAATTTTATATAAATACAATTAAAAACTCATAAAGATCATATCAGTGTTAGAAGATAGAATTAACAACAATTAGGTATATTTACATCTATAGAAAGCTTGAAAAAATTTTATATAGAATATTTCTCAAACGCCTTGCATTTAATACTCCTTCTGTCCCAAATTAGTTGCGACATTTGAATACTTTTGTACTGATTATTGATATTTATAACTTTATGATTTTGTTTGAACATTTTTTAGAGAGCTATACTATCAATCAACAATATTTACGCACCTAACGTTCCTTCCACAATTCTATACATAAGCGATTAATTAGTTTAAAAAATCCCGGTTCAGATGCTCTTAAGCCACGCCGCATTTTGTAAGGATTTTTTTAACAGTAATTACATAAAATTGTCTTCAAGATAATCAATCGTGAATTCACTTACGAACATTTTATTCCAATATTTGTGAAATGTTTTGGCATAAACATGCTGCAAACAAAATCGAATTCTGTCGAGCTTATTTTTTTCTATTAGACTTTGCTTAATGACGGATGACATACGCATCAAAGTTTTTTCCGTCTTGAGAATCCTGTGTAAAATTAATTTATGAACTATAACAACATATGATAATCTCCGCAGTGATTGTTTTCGTTTTTTAGGACAACTTTAATTTTGCTCAGTGGCTTTATTTTGTCTTCCGCATTTACAATTTTTTGTAAATTTACATTGTAAATTTCTTCATCTTTTATTTTTGACATCTTTGCCTGCTTCTGCAAACGAGATAGAATGATAAGCATTATGATACACATTGAATTTAATAGATGCAGCATTTATATCATTAAGTCTTAGTTTACATTTTTTTAAAAATCGTTTCAAACATTTCAGTACAGCGCTGCTCTCATCATCAGTCATTTTGTTTCTTCAGACAATTTTCTAAATTATTATTTCTTTTTCTTTTACTTTAAATTCGAGTAAACATTGCTTCTGAAACATGGCATACACCATTATAATCATTCTAGTATAATTTTACTGGTGTCGATCTACTAAACTGCATCAGAAGTTATTTATGACTCCGCCTACTTGAAATGTCGCAACTAATTTGGGACAAAATTTTCAACCTAACTGTCGCAACTAATTTGGGACAGAGGGAGTAATAATCAAAATTAGTATCATAAAAGGCGTTCAGCCTAATGATTATTAAAAAAGGCGAAGCAGAAACATCACGCCTGGAGGTCGGTACGTATACGTACCGAGAAAAGGCTCAAGAATCCGTGTTTAACTTCACCCAGTAAAATTTTACAGTAAAATTTGCCTTATTTAATTGGAGCATTTTCTCGATTCAATAAGGCACAAATTTCTGTTTTTAAAAACCGGTGTCAAAAGATTAAATGTTTCGTAAAAAATTCCAGTCGCAAAGGGGTCAACCCTTAGGGATTGAGCAACCCGTTAAAGTGCTAATACACGTGTGGTCGAAGACGCTTCAAATTGAAGGCGTCCATGTGTTATACTATGAGACCAGGAGAGCTGCATACTTCTCCAGCGATTCTCTCGTCCCACAGGATTACATGGAGACGCCTGCAATTTGAAGCGTCTTCGCCCACACGTGTATTAGCACTTTTATTACATCTTCCAAAAAGTGCTCAGAATCTTTTTTTTATCCCAAACAGTAAAATTTTACTGTAAAATTTCCCTTATTTAATTGGCGCATTTTCTCGATTAGTTAAGGCACAAATTTCTGTTTTTTTCAAAACCGGCGACAAAACAATAAAAATTTTGTAAAAGCCTCCCATCTCGAAGGGGTTTAGCAACAAAAATTTTTTAATTATATTTAAGTTCTGAAAAATGAATTTCAATATGTTTTTGTACATATTAGTACGTAACGTATTTACGAACATGGATTAATACAGAACAACTAACACTAAAACGAATGTGAGAGTGTTGGTATTAAACTAAAGTAAAAAGCATGTGTTTGCATATCTGAATAAATAATGACATTACTGCCGCCGTTTCTATCTCCCTATTGGTACCTTTTTTCGCCCATATTGAACTCCTTATTTGTTAAAATTGACGAACTGTTTTTATCGTGTCTATGAATAAAAATCTTTGTATCAAATACAAATAACTAATAACAAATAATACAGTCGTTGTTCTCAATGAGTAATTGTTAAGCTTTACTTATTAACCCTTTCCGGCGCACTACTCTTTAAATCTGGAATTTAAGGGAAAAAATTAGGCAATCTATTTAGGCCTAGAGGAGTACACAGGTATTGTTTTGTAAAGATTGCACTAACCATTTTAATTATACAGCTGTTGCCGAAGTGGTACCTCCCATAAGTAAAGCAGTGATAAGCGCAGTGAGAAGAGCATTGCTGTGAAGCGCGTATTACAGTAAAACATTTTAGGTTTTATTTAAAAACAGTAGAGTTTGATCTCTGTGGTGCTGCCATCTAGAACACATAAGAAAGATTTAAAGTAGCCATTAGAGTAGTTTTTGAAATATTCAAGGAGTTTTTGCGTCTTTAAACAGGGGGGATTTTAGGTGTTGCCGACCCGGCAGCACTGCACGTTAAAGGGTTAAAAGAGTTAATATCACTAAGGGTTAATATCACAAAAAAGGGTTAATATCACTAAGTGTATACTACAGCGTGACACAGATTCACGTGTAACGAAAGCTTATCTACATATTTCTGATGTTTTAAGAATTTATTATATTTTTAACTCCTTGGAGACGAGCGACACGTACACGTGCAGCAAAAAGGCTTAAGAATCCTTGTTTATCCCCACCAGTAAAATTTTACTGTAAAATTTGCCTTATTCAATCGGAGCAATATCCCCGATTCAATAAGGCACAAATTTCTGTTTTTAAAAACCGGTGACAAAACATTAAATATATCGTGAAAGGCTTCCGTCGCGAAGAGGTTAAGGGGGCTCAGGCGTTGAAAACTTTTCAAAAAATCGATTTTCTTAATGATCTAGTTTTATTATTCAACTAATTCTGAACTCAATTCAAAAAACCGCATAAAAATATTTGCATTTTTAACGGATTTATAAGCATTTATGTGTCAACACTTTCATAGCAGCACCCATATAATTTCAACTTTAACCCATTCGTGCCCAGCACCTTTTGCGTAAATTTTATTTGGTTGACACCACTATTTTTAGAAGATTTAAGTTTAGTTCATTAATCACGAAAATGCATCATTTAAATAAAAAAAATTATTGCTTTTCTTTTTTACCGGTGTCAAAAGCAGTGCTGAATGCACCTTTTGAAGCGTCTCTAAAAAGGGATGCTAGGCACTAATGGGTTAAGTCGCCTTTTCTCAAAACTTGATTTTTGACGACTAACACCAAGATTTAAAAGAAAATATTTGATGGAATGGCTTATTTTTTTATTTATTTATTTTTTTTTGCATGCGTATAACATTATTATCTATAGAATGAATTAATATAGTTTAGATAGTTTAATATTTTGAGTATTCTTAATGAAAAAACAGTTGTATTTTTTAGGAGTTTTTAAATTTTCAAATTTGAGAGTTTTTTAATAATATTGTTTTTGAGTGATAGTTACTTCCTTAAATCTTTCTATAAAGTTTCCGGATCATTTTAAAGCAAAAATTAGGTCCTTATGTCAATTCAACATTAAGATATCTTGGTGTTGGTGATGTAACTTATAATTTTTTTTTAATTGCGTTACATAAATTTTGCTATATTTCTTATTATATTACATTGAAGTATTTCATTTTATAATTTTATAAGACTACAAACATACCTTTAAAATATCAGAAAGTTTAAATTAATTACATTAAATACTTCTGTTTTTATATGGACTCGAAGCGAGAGCTCTGTTTTCATGTTTTTCCATATCGATCAACCCCTGAGCCCCCTTAAGGGGACGAGAGACCTTTGAAATACTTTTGTAAATAATTTTAAAATTGCAGTTTAAATATTATTCAAGGGGTATAGTATGTGCATTATAGCATACATCTATCACAAAAAATGTTTTTTTTTTTTTTTTTTTTTTTTTTTTTTTTAAATAGGGAAATTTTTGTAATATTTTTGATTTAACGGGAATTTTTCAAAATGTCCCATGCGCATTCCATATCAATGAAAATCTCCAATAATATTTATACAAGTTTGATTTATATATATAAATAAAACTGTGCATTGAATTTTATATATCTGAATATAAAGGTAAAAAAAAAAAAAAAAAAAAAAAAAAATTCTCAATTTTTCTAAAATTTTGAGCATTTTTGAACCTATTTTTACAATTAACTACCTATAACATTTACAACTTTTTTTATTTTAATAAAACCATGCACAGATTTATAACATATATTATGATAAAAAACTATAAAATAAATTCAAAGCATCCAGAAAAAAAACAATGCGCATGGAGCATTTTGAAAATTTTTCGTTAAATCTAAAATATTACAAAATTTTCCCTATTTTTTTCAAAAAAAAAAAAAAAAAAAAAAAAAAATTACACTTTTTGTGATAAATATATGATATAATGCAATAATTTACCCTTAAATAATATTTAAAGTACAATATTAAAAATATATAAAAAAGTATGATTTCAAAGGTCCCTTGCCCCCTTAAATTAATAAAGCCGGGATAATTGGACAATATAGAGTTTATTGTTATTTTAACCTTCACCGAACCGTATGAAACAGCTGGCGCATAACTAAAAACACTATAACTCTATGTGCTACGCATTTCACCTTTATGATACCTTTCGTTCAAGAACAATCGAAAGAATGGAATAACAGTTATTTTGTTCATGTAAGGTGGCTGCATTGGATAAAAATTAGAACTTGTTCTACGGAAAGAATTTTAAATCAAGCTATAAAGACAAAATTTACTGTTTTTATTTTAACTGTATACTTAAAAATATTCTTATGAAGAATGTTGCAAAGTGTTAAGCAGATAAAATTAATTAATTTAAGCCCATTTTTGTTTGCAAAATACGGAAATACAAAACTTAAAAACCCTAATATTTTATGTAAGGTTCATGTAAAAAAACTCAGATTTAAGCCGAAAATTTGAAACTTATCCTTTTTAGTATTTTTCACATTTATTAGACAAGTTTCAAATATTTTTTTTTTAAATAGAAAATGTTGTGCAGAGAAGGGTTAAATGTATACAGGGTGTTTCAGTTAAACATTTCAGAACTCCTGAGAGAGGTAGGGTGCATCCTGACGACTTGAAATCATACAGCAATGTGGGGTCGTAAATGTTTTCCTGCAGTGGTGATGTACACAGAAGCACCATAAATAAAAAACACCTTAAGTGAAAAACAGTGAAAAATGTAAGGTGTGCATTGTAGTCAGTGGCAGAAATTTCGAATACTTACTTTGACCCATGTACCTTTAGCTTTTTTACATGTATTAATAAAACGATTTTTCCCTTACGGTGTATTTTCTTTATGGTGCTTCTGTGTACATCACCGCTTCAGAAAAACATTTCCGACCCCACATTGCTATATGATTTCGAGTCGTCAGGATGTACCTCTCGTAGGAGTTCTGAAACGCTTAACTGAAACACCCTATAGTTTATATTTTAACAACTTAACTAATGGGTAGATAGCGGTACGTATGTAAGCCGAGCTCGCAGTACATTTTGTCAGTTTTTCATGGAATGACCCTCAATGATGCTTTCATAACCCTAAGGAGGCAAATCTACCTCAAAGAGGCAAATTACTTAGATCTAGGATTTAAAATGTGGATATTTTTATTTTATTTTATTATTTTTATTTATTTTTTGTTAAATACAGGCAAATTACTCAGCTTTAGGGTTTAAACTGTGAAGATTTATAAATCCACTACACGATCATTGCAAGCTATACTGCATATTAACGGCTTGGAGACGAGCAACCCTAATGCATGCCATAAAAGAGGCCCGAATTCTTGCTTATACTCACCAGTAAATTTCGCTGTATAATTTTTCTGATGTAATCAGAACATTTTCTCAATTTAATAAACGAGATTTTTCTGTTTTTAAAAACCCGTAACAAAACATTAAACTTTTTGCAAAAGACTTCCGTCGCGAAGGTGTTAACCCCTTAACCCTTTAACGACAAAGCATTTTCATTGCTAAGATGTCGAAATAAATGAATGACACCGGTAACTAAGAACAGGTATATTTCTAAATAAGAAAACGTGATTTTTCTCATGCATAATAAAAGGGATATTTTTAGATAAAAATACCGGTGTCAGTGTTGCATATCGGAATTAAAATTTTGTGGTTTCGTTTCGAAACCAATGAATGTTAAAGGGTTAATGGTCGCAATAAATTACGGTTTAGAAATTCAAATTCATTATTCCCACCACTTTTTTGAAAAAAAAATATATTCGTCTTATTTAATGGACAAGTAAAATTATATCAAAATAAAAGCAATTACATTATTTTATAAAATTGGTGGGAATCAATCAATTCTGAATAAAAGCCGTAAAGCTTGCAGCTAGTGAAATTCTGGGGTGCGGCTTTTAAACCTTTAACCATAGCTGCCAACATCTTCCGCTTTTTTGGCCCGGAAAAATTTTACAATAAATTTTACCAATACAAATCGCCGTAATTTGCTGATTAAAAAAGACAAAAAATTCTGTTAAAATTTTCCGGGCTGAAAAATCAGAAGAGTTGGCAGCTATGCCTTTAACGATCAAAGCATTTTCATTGCTAAGATGTAAAAATAAATGAATGACACCGGTAATTAAGAACAAATATATTTCTAAATAAGAAAATGTGATTTTTCACATACATAATAAAAGGGATATTTTTAGATAAAAATACCGGCGTCAGTGTTGCATATCGGAGTTAAAATTTTGTGGTTTAGTGGTGAAACCAATGAACGTTAATGGGTTAAAAGGTTAAATATGTATTAACAAAGTTGTTGTAGCCTTATATTAAACCGACAATGTTAATTTGCAGATATATTCTTTGAAAATTTGGATACTTTCCGGCTTGGTATACTATTAATAGCACATGTCTTTTAATTAAGTATTAGTTTGCTTAAACAAATATTATTTTTTGTTATTTACATGTAATAATTCTATAGTGTTTTGTTGCATTTACTATATGACTTTATTAACGTTTTGGCATTTACTAATAGTATTAATAATAAATAATTGCTTACATCTCTTCACACTGTTTGCGATTCTTTTATTTTAAACATAATTTCCACCCTTCAAAGTCAAAATAAAGGCTGTTTTCCTGAAATAATCATGTGTGATATAGCGCAGAAAGTATTAGGAAGTTGATATGTCACTTAAATTTTATTACAGGGTTCGCACTGTTCCTAAAATTTTCGTACTTTCCTACTACATTTTTTAAACGATAATATTTATTGCATAATTCTATTGTGGATGTTATATGGACCTTCCATGAAGCATTTTGATTTAAAATACTGGTACCAACATGTGAAATTTTTAGGAACAGCGTGAGCCCTGTTATTGTAATCCAATATTTTCTAAATATCTCCAAACATTTTTTAACCCTTTGCGGGGCGAAGCAAATTCATTGCCTAAGTATTGAAATTATTGACTGACACCGGAATTCGAAAACAACTTTATTTATAAATAAAAAAACGCTATATTTCGCACATTCAATAAACCGTAATTTTTTCTAACAAAATTCCGGTGCGAATGTGGCGTTTGGGAATTAAAATTAAGTGGTATATCTATGGAACCACCGCCCCGCAAGGGGTTAACCTATTGTCATATAAATGTGAATGGAATAGCACGCAAAACAACAACATTAATGATACTTCAGACAGTGAAATATTTTAATACTCTATTTAATCTATCTGGATAGCTAGTGTTAATGTTATTAACGTAAAAGTATTTTTCCCTAAATAATGAAAAAAATATATCGGACCAGAAGGGTTTAATGTATAGTTCATGTTTTAAAAAATCTTAAGCAATTAAACGTAGGAAATTTTGTAAGTGTCACGACTGGGACGTTTTACCAATTTTTCATTAAATGGCCCACCAACTAATTCTCAAAGTCGTAGAAAACCATGCTTACCTCACACTTGTTTTGTGAAATGGCGTATTTCAGTACGTATTTCTTAAGCGATTTCGTTCCGTATTAGCTTATATTTTTTATTTCCTACGAGATCTTTTGTTCATTATTGAGAATTTAATGCGTCTAAACATCAGAAATCAAACCGGCAATCAATGTATCGCGGTTCCAGCGTTGCCAGATGGGCTACTTTTTTAAAATTCAAATTCTTGATTGGCACCACTTTTTACAAATGATAAAAGTCTTTTTCAATGACATGTTAATTAAGGCGAAAACGAAAGGTAATTTACCTTTTCAAAAAAGTGGTGCGAATCAAGATATCTGAATTTTAAAAAAGTAGCCCACTAGCAACACTGCACGGTTCCTTTTTAGGTGCGTTCGTAATTATGTAAATACGCAGCACGTATAATTGTCGTTCAGTCCGTCCCTCCGTCCTTTCGTCTGTCTGTCCATCTGTCCATCAGTCCGCATATAACAACGCAAAAACTACCCGACCGAATCGTTTGAAATTTAAAATATATAATTATTACATAATTGTGTCCAGTTATTTCAAATTTTGTGAAAATCTGATGAAAGATCAATTACAGGGGCAATCAAAAGTATTCCATTACATTACGGTCAATGGTGGAAAAATTCAAATGCATTTTAATGGGGTTATACTCATTCGAACAAAATAAAATTGATATTCATCTATAAAGTACATATTATAATATACATTTTGCATAATTAGTGGTGCAAAGAACATTTGTTATTTATTGATTTACAAGACCACACAAAAGTATTTCATTACATAATGGTATAGAGAACATTGTTTGGAGCGCATTTTAATAGTAATTAACTATTTACAAATTTACGAGATTGATGTATGAGAATGATATTTTTAAACTTCATTATCGTACGAACGCACCTCATTTTCTACGCTTCACGTGCAATTTCTAACTTGTTTAAGTTAATCAAATATGTCGCAGAAAAATCTAAGGCTGCGAGGAAGCCCAATTTGTGTTCGTCCTGACTTCCATTTCTAGGCTTACGTTCTTCCGGTTGATTAATAGGGGAAAATTCTCCGATTAGATAAAGCTAGTAGAACTTTATAAAAATAGTTGACATCCGCCATGGCTACCACAATGGTATTCATCAAGAGATTCATAAACTGATGGTCACTTTATCTGAAGATTGAATTTATTTTTCACATATATCCCAAATATTACTTTATAAATAAAAGTTTAAATTTAAAAGTTAAAAGTTTAAATTTGCTAAAATAATTAATTTGATGGTTTATTTTTACTTTGTGTATTTCACTGCAGCGTTTCGGAGCAATTCAAATGAATGCAATTTTTTGTTGTTGTTGTTGATTATTATATATTTTGGATATATATGTTTATATATATATATCTATTTATATACAGTAGAGATGAGACGGGCTAAACCCGAGCCCGGAATCAGCACGAGCTTGGGGGGTCCATTTTTATTCTAGTTTTCGTAGTCGTTCGGTCTCTTTCTCAATTTTTTCTATACTATAAAATTTTATTTATTCATGAATAGAAAAAAATATAAGAAATTATTTCCACTTAAAATTGCGTAACTTATACCTTTTCAAATGATTTTATTGCTATTTTGATAAAAATGATGGAGTGACTAAAATCTTGATTACTTATTTTAGTATTTTATTGCTGTTTCAAAGGAAAATTTGTGATAATTACAGATTTATGTCTACGGAATTTCCAGAGACGATCTATTAATACGGCGTCAAACAAAACAAACATATCAATGAATTTGCTTTAATTGTCTTTTTGTTAGAAGAAGATAGTTTTTAGTCGGATCGTTTATTTATTTATTTTTAAATTTCACTAGCAGGGGTGACCGAGCTCAACTCGGTCAAAATCAACTTTGTGTTCAACTCGATATAGTATTTTCCCTGAATCAGTCACTCTGAATTATTACTGTAAAACATGTTATTAATAATAGTATTATTTACAAAAATAATTAATAAGAAAAATATGTTTGTATGCACATGTTCATAAATTTTACTTTATTTTAAAATTTACAACGAAAGGACATCAAACTAAATCACTTTTTTTAGCTCGACTCTGATTAATTTAACTATGCATCTCGAATACTATTAAGAAATTTCTTCACATCCTGAAAGACAATATTTTTTGCCAGATATAGCCAAATTTGGACACATTCTTTCATTTGGTGCCAAATACGTGTTTTGGTTTCGTAATCTTAATAGTGGATTTTTCGGCCAAATTTAGCCAGTATTTTGTCAAATATCGCCAATTTATTGGATTTTGCCATAGTCTCGTGATACTGACCCTTATTACCCATATGATCCACTAATCAAATGTGATCAAACATATGACTTAGCTCAATGGTCTTCAGGTAATCAAAAACAGTAGAGTATAAAATGAATCAAAATCGTTTAAGCCATTTCTTAACCCGTTAACGCCCGAATTATTTTCTTCGCTAAAATTTAAATTTTGTATTTCCCACCACTTTTAAAATCAAATTAACTTTTATCTAATTTTATCGAAGATTTTGTCTCGTGAAAGAAGGTATAAATTTATCTTTCTCTTTACTGGTGGGAAAACTGCTTTCTTGCTGTTTTCGTAACCGTCCTCAAATAAAGACGCTGGGCGTTAATGGGTTAAGTAAAATTAACTTGACAGCATTCAGCAATGAAGCGATATGACCCACTAATATAATTTTGTTTAATATGCAACTCAGCTCAATAGTCTTCTCGTGACAAAAGACGTTTTGTTGCAAAATTTAGGTAAAATTGATTGAGTCGTTATTATATATAATTAGAATGACCCGAACCCATTAAGACCTAAAACGACCCACTAATTGAATTGTTACGAGAATGTGGCCTAGATCAATGGTTTTCTCTTGCCCGAAAACGATATAATAGAAAGTATACTCAAAATGGCGAGAACAATTTTCCAGATAAAATTAGCATGACCCACAATTGACCGTTATATCGAAATCTCTCGAAAATGTGATGTAGCTCATTAATTTTTGCGTGCCGAAAAACGTTAAATACAAAATTTAGATAAAATCGATTGAGCCAATTTTTAGGTATAAATAGTTTGACCTTGACCCATTATGACCCAAAATGACTCATTATTCAAATTTTCTCAAACATCTGACCTAACCCAATGGTTTTCTTGCTGCCGAAAACGATAGAATATAAAATTTAGTCAAGATTGCGCTAGATTATTGTCTTGATAAAATTAGTATAACCCAAAAGTGACACACTGATCAAAATTTCTCGAACATGTGACCTAGCCCAATGATTTTCTTGTGCCAAAAATATGTTGTATACAAAATTTCATTGAAATCGATTCGCCCGTTCTTTAGATGTAGCTTGACCATGACCCACAAATGACCCTTATAATAGAATCTCTCGAAACTGTGACTTAGCCCATTAGGTTTCTCGTGTATAAATATTGTTACACTCAAAATTTCGTTAAAATTGATCCTGCGGTTCTTTAAATATAAATAACTTGACCCAGACCCTTTATGACCCAAAATGACCCATTAATCGAAATTTCTCGATCATGTGACCTAGCCCAATGATTTTCTCGTGCCAAAAAATGTTGTATACAAAATTTCGTTAAAACTGATCCACATGTTCTTTAGATATAGCTTGACATGACCCGTTATGACCCATCATGACCCATAAATGACTCTTATAACCGAAATCTCTCAAACATGTGACATAGCCCATTAATTTTCTCGTGTCAAAAAACTTACATACAAAATTTCATTAAATTTGATACTGTCGTACTTTATATATAAATAGCTTGACCCAGACCTTTTATGACCCAAAATGACCCAGTAATCGAAATTTCTCGAATTGAGACCTAGCCCAATAGTTTTCGCGTGCCAAAAAATGTTGTATACAAAATTTCGTTAAAATCCATCCACCTGTTCTTTAGCTATAGCTTGACCATGACCCATTATGACCCATCATGACCCACAAATGACTCTTATAATCGAAATCTCTCGATCGTGTGACTTAGCCCATTAGCTTTCTCGTGTCAAAAAAACTATTACAGGCAAAATTTTGATGAAATTGATTCTGCGGTTCTTTAAATATAAATAGTTGACCCAGACCCTTAATGACCCAATATGACCCATTAAAATTTTTTTTCGAACATGTAACCTAGCCCAATGTTTTTCTCGTGCTCGAAAACCATAGAATGCAATTTTTAGTCAAAATTGCGTGAGAAAATCTCTAGATAAAAATAGCATGACCCACAATGACCTAAAAAATGACCCACTAACCGAATTTTCTCGAACATGTTACCTAACCCAATGGTCTTCTTGTAATCCAAAACGATAAAATATAAAATTTGGTCGAAATCGTTAGAGCCGTTTTTTAAATAAAAATGGCTTGACCCACAATGACCCAAAAATGACCCACTAATCAAAATTTTTCGAACATGTGACCCAGCTCAATTGTTTTCTCGTGCCAAAAAACGATTGGATACAAAATTTCCTTAAAATCGATCCAGCCGTTCTCTAGATATAAATAGCTTGATCCTGACCCATTATGACCCGAAATGACCCAATAATCGAATTTTCTCGAACATGTGACCTAGCCCAATGGTCTTCTCGTGCCCGAAAATGATAAAATCCAAATTTTTGCGAAAATCGTTAGAGCCGTTTTTGAGATAAAATTTACCCACACACACAATTTTTGCTCGCATTATAGTATAAGATAACACGAAAATAATATTTACTTCTGTTTTCAAAAGACGAGACGTCGCTGGAAGATTGCAAATCATTTGATCTTCTGTTGTGCACGAGCCATAGTCGTTTGTCATATGAAAATAAATGTAGTGATAATTACATATATATTTGTCCTGTTGAACTCTACTCATATTTAGGGCGCTGTACAAAGCTACCTTCCTCGATAAGTAAATATATTTATCATATCATTCCGAAGTAAAGAAATCGATCTGTGCTTCATCGATAAAAGTAGCGGACCTTTAATGTAACAATATCAGTTTTTTTTATTTACGTTGATTTTAAGGTATCTGTCAATCACAGAAGATTGTTGTGATAAAGGAATCGATTTTAGTTAAAAGATGTGCACTTTTTACAGAAAATTGAAAAACGTTGTTAGATTCGCCTGCTTATAAATGGCAATTTTTGCAAATTTCATGCATTTAATTATTAAATACAAACGTATCCAACAACTTTAGTTGTTAACCCTTTGAGGTGCAAAGCACATGCATTCTTAAAAGGCTGAAATGATCGATCGAGACCAGAATTTAAAAACACATTTATTTGGAAATGAGATAAATGTTTTCTTCATGTACATGGAAAAATTATAATTTTCAATTCAATTTTCTGGTGTAAATGTGGCTTTTCGCAATTAAAATTCAGTGGGATATATCTTATACCACCGCCCATCAAAGGGTTAAAGAAGGAAAAAATGGGAGAGTAGTTTTATGTATAAAGTATATTTTTATTTGATACAGAATTTTGATAAAATTAAGTTAAATTTTTCATTTAACACATACATCAGTAAAAGATAAAGAGATCTTCATAAAAAGTTCTATATGGATTTGAAAACACAGTAAACATAGGAAAAACTTGAAATTAAAAAAAAAAAAAACTCAAATCTTCCAAGCCCCATTTATCTAGATTACCATAAATAAAACGAGTGGTTTCATTTTCGAATTAGCTATAAAAAGTTAAGGAATGCGAAATTAAGGTTACTTTACAAAATTAGCACTAGAACCGCGGTAAATTTTCCCCAAGTTTTATAAAAATAATTCACATCAGAATTTTTATTTAAGTCTATTAAACCTCATTTTTTTTTTTTTTTTTTTTTGTGCAGCTTATATGTAAAATATTTTAAGAAGACTTATCTGATTGGAATCAACATCTTTTCACTGAGTACGGGTCAAAATAACCCGTCTCCGCGGTTCTAGTGATAAACCAAAAATTCAAATGTTAGAAAACACATTTAAATCATAAATAAATTTTTATTATAATGGATATAAAATGAAAACATACTGCAGTCAAACCTCGTTAACATGAACCACAAGGGGAATAAAAATTTTGTTCATGTTAACAGTAATTTATGCTATCAGTATCAAAACTTTGTATTCGTTTTTATAGGAACTGCGAAAACAGTTCATATTAAAAGTAATTCACTTTAAGCGTGTTCATGTTAACGATATTTGACTGTATCAATTGAAGATTCAATCTGATTTTGTTGGATGCAGCATGAAACATATTATAAAAGATTAATTGCACTTGTTGCCAAAATTTGTTTTAAACAATTAAGGATCAAAGAGTAAGAATTTATAGTATAGGGAAGTATAATATTTAAGATATGGTGCTGCCATCTGTAGTACATTTCAATATGAATTCCAATGCATTATGCAATAAATCAATAAAGTGTTGTCATCTGTCGTTAACCCTTTCTTGCGCAGTGTTGCCAGGCCGGCAACACCTAATTTTAATTCCAAACTTGCAAACGGCACCAGTCATATTTTAATATAATTTTGCTCTTACAATAAAAGCTTAAATTAAGGAATTCATAATATCTAGACAAGTCCTTTATGAATTCCGGTATCAATCGACAATTTCTCATTTTACTAATAGAATTTGCTTGCGCCTTGGGTAAAATGATACCAGTAGATCGAACCCGGGGTTCCCGGGGTAACCCCTTGAAGGGGGGGGGGATAAAATATATCTCACTTAATTTTAATTGCAAAACGCCACATTGACTCAGGAATTTTGTTTTTCTCAAATACGTGAAGAAACGCTTTTGAAAATTTTGAAACAAATATGTTTTCAAATTCAGGTGTCAATCAATCATTTCAGCATTTTAAGAATTGAAGTGTTTTTTCCCTCAAAGTGTTAAGTGTCTAGCAGATTTTTTCATTCATGTTTCATTCATAAAATAATAACTGTGAAAAGTATTGGTATGAAGATTTGTATTTGATAACTTTGCATATATGTTTTTTTTAATCTTATACAATTCAAAAAATTAACATTAGGGGAGAGTGGGGATACTTGAGCATAGGGGATACTTGAGCCACCCCCTTTATCTCTACAGTTGTTCAATTTTTCTTTCTAAAACTGGCAACATGGTAACATATTTATAGTTCTGAACATGTAAAAAAGAAATCATATACCTTGGTACCATTTTTAAAGTATGGTGATTAACCCTTTGAGCTCTGCTGGTAGAATTTTCTACCACAAAATTTTAATTCTGAAATGTCACAACGACACCAGAAAATTCGACCAAATTTATTTGAAAAAGGTTTAATGCATTTTTTCGCGTATATTGTAAATCGGTTTTTTTCTTTGCAAAATACTGGTGCGAATGTGACATCTGGCTCAAGTATCCCCTCCATGGGGATACTTGAGCCACAATGTAAAAGAAAAAGTAAAAATTTATTAGACATAGAAAAATAGTTCAAAATTAATTGAAAGTGGTTTTCAAATGAAGAAAAAATATCAAATTTTCATTTTCAATATTTTATTTTGTTCTAAGAAATTCTAAAAAATTTTAAAAAATTAAAATTTAAAAAATGGCTCAAGTATCCCCATCTTCCCCTAATCTCAATATTATTTTAAATCAATCTTTGAATTAAAATATTACACAGCGAAAAAATATGGATAGGCTAACATGGTTAGGTTAAAGGGTTAAATGAAAAATATTAATTATGGAATCAAATGAAGCTATGAAGTTTATCAAAAGTCAAATTTCCGTATTAGACGCATGCCAGAAGTTATTAGCCAAAGATTTCGTTACGCATACAATTTTGTTTCTGGTCATTTCAGTGCTTCAAGCGCGTAATTCAATTACATATCTGTTAAATTTGTATTTATTTATTTTATTTTATTATTGATGAAGGAAATTTTAATTTTGCTATAGTATATTAGCCAGAAACAAATTCCGAACTCTTTATATTTTTCTAAGGACAAATAGATTAATCTATCGTAATCGAGTTTCACTCGGTAGAGATAAATTTAAAAATAACTCGCACCTGATTTATTTTAACCGCAGTGAATCAGTAAATTGAAATACAATTTTCAAACAAATTCAAATTATTTTCAAACTATTTTTTTTTCTTATTGGGCTGTGTAAAATTTAAGTTGTTTGATTACATGTTGAATTTGTAATTTTTAATAATTTAATCTCCGTTTTTAACCATTCTTTTATTTTATTACTCATGCAATTTTAATTTTATAATGGAAAATTATCAGGAACAATACTTAAAGATTTAATAGTAAATTGTGTATCATTGTTTCTTAAGGGAGATACGTGATAGAGATTTAAAAAAAATGCTTGAAAAATATAAGCACGTAATAAATGAGTCAAATGAGATACAGTTTTCAATCAAATTGCATTTGAAAGTAGATTTCTTTTCCTATATGATGAAATAAAAATTAAAAATGTGCGACTTTTAGAAGATTAAAAAACTGCAGTAAGAAAAATTGCAAAAAGTCATTTTATTCTGAAATATTGTCATTCGCAAAATAACGTCAGTGCTACACACGGACACATTTGTTCCTTACAATATAGATATTGCGCATATGAAAAATCGGTACTACTTGATTATCCCGTCGACCATTTTCGCCAAATAAAAAAATCTCCTAAACCAAACTTTCGCCAAACGAATAGCCAAGTTATATATGTTGACATAATTTTTATTTTAAATAGCGGAAAAACAAATAAATTAGTAAAACATGAAGAAAAACGCAAATAAAAAGTTGTATTAAAAACCACTTTATGACATTTTAAACATGTGTATCGTCTTTAATATCATTGAATATGACATTCACAATCATCCATTATTGGCATTTAATCTTTTCTTCCTTTCTAACCGATGGCTAGGCCCCTACCTGCCGAGTTATCACAGCTTAACGGGTTAGATACCTGGTATCGGGGCGGCCGACCGCCTAATTGCCGCGTAGCGGCAATAAACCTGATTTCTTTGCTTCGCATGCCATCATTTCTGCAGTACTTGCTTGTCGTTGAGCATACTTTGTTTCGCCTGTTATTTAATGGTACATCCTGTTGTTGTTTGAACTGCAAATGGCTTCGCAAGATGGTCTCGTAATTTAGAGCCTTGATCAGATGACGAGACCTTCACCTGGCAAAGCACCTCCAGAGGTATAATTCACAGGTAACCTGGAGGACTTTGCACCCACGACGGATTTTACATGCACCAGGCGCCATTAGCGTACATGATTTAATTTTAGCCGGCAAAGTGGCGAACCACTAAGACAAGTACCCGGGTCGGCTGTTTAGGTTAAGTGCTTTGTTGGTAATCTTTGTGGTTTATTGCACATTGGGTTAACTTTGTGATTTGTTGCCGCGCACCTTGTACTCATCATACCAGACGAAATGGGACTGGGTGTTTTTGGGCCTAAACAATTCTACTGAACTTAGCTGAATGTTGGGGAAATTTTGAGGGAATTAAGAAAAAAAACAGAAAATGGCCGAAAAGCTAAGTCGTACCGCTGATGGAGTAAAATTTTTGCGCCAAATAGCAAGGCAAACGAGAGCGTTGCAGAGAGAGAGACAAGAACCCACCTATCTACCGTACCCCACCGAGAAAAACTGGTTCCCTGGGTTGCCCCATTAGAGCGGGTCCGGTATTTTGTGCGGACAGAGTCCTACTACACCAAATAAAGAGGCGAGCTGTCAAAAATAAATAATGCATTTAATCTTATAATTTGGCAATAGTTTTTGGTCGACGGAATAACCTAGTAGTACTGAAAAATCTTACGCGCATACTAAAATGTTAAAAGTAAAGAAATGACTGAACGCACATTTTTTCAAAAATGATTGCTTCATAGTTAACTCTATGACAAATTTAAAATTCGTTTTATAAATTAAAATACACAACACAAATTAAAAGAATAAACATTAAAATACGCAAACAATTGCACTCCGTCACTTCAACGTGCAAAGAAGTTGCCTTATTTTCCGCGAAATACGCAAACCGTGATTTTTAGAAATCATGCCATACCAAATTTTCAATTACATTTTAAACATTGGATATTGACGAATTATGAAATCTCATTTCGTCATTTACATCGTTCTTTTTCTATTTCAGATAAATTTTCTATGTGAAAAATGTGCTTATGGTTCTAAAAAAAGTAAAACACAAATAACATAAAAAATAAAATTATTCCAAAAAGAAAGAAATATTAAATAATTTTGTTTTGCATTTTCCTTCCGGTACAATGACAGGAAACAAAAAAAGAACTAAAAAAACCGTCTGCTCTAGCACGTTTAACTGAAATTTATATAAAAAAATTAAACTAAGCTAATAATGTTATTTTAATATAATTACAATTGAATGTCTTAAACAACTGGACGAAAATTTGGAGAATCGGACATTACTTTAAGCCTGGAATTATTGCCAAGATCATCTTTGTTTGCTTGTCTAACTCGGCGAAAAAAAATTCAACCCGGAGGGAAAAAAAGAATCACATTGTATAGGTACTAAATCCTTTGACATCAGCCGTGCATTTTTTCTCTAAATAAAAATGATCGCCTTAAATTTAAGCATTCCAAAGTAGTATTTTAGTTTATTATAAACCAAAAACTATAGTACTAAAAGTTTCCACAGACTTGTCATTGAAAGTTTTCTTCTTTTTTGCAAAACCACGCGGTTGTGTTTGGGCTTAATGTAACTGATTTCAAGGTTACATTTTTCATCACTCCCAGCCACCATAAGTCCTCTCTGTTTCTTCTTTTTATTTTATGGCTATTTTTCCTTTACTTTGCACAGAAATGGAAGTTGCCACCTGCAGAAAAATTAAATTAAAATCTACAAAAAATTTAATATCTCAAAAACAAATTAAGATAGTTTTCAAACAAATTGCATTTAAAAGTACATATTTTTCTCGACACAACGGTGTAACGATTGAAAATATGCGATGTCTAGGAGTAAAGGTGAAATTTCATCAGAAAGTGCTGCCATTCGAAAAATGACGTATGCGTTACGCACAGATACGTTTGGCCTTTATAATATAGATATTTAAAATGAGTACATAAGTATTCATAATACGAGTATAGTATATATAATTACACCTATGTCACACTGTACATACTCACTCTACATGTTTATATGTAATCAATACCTTCTTTTTCTATTCTTTCTTGGTAAAAAACAGCACGTTCAAAGGCGAGTAATTTACAAAAATACTTAAGCAATATACAAAATACTTAAAGATTACATACACTTTAAATACTTACAAAAATACTTAAGGCCTTTATAATATAGATATTTAAAATGAGTACATACGTATTCATAATACGCGTATAGTATATATAATTACACCTATTTCACACTGTACAAACTTCCGTGTAATTTTTAAGTACTCTACATGTTTATATGTAAGCAATACCTTCTTTTTCTATTCTTTCTTGGTAAAAAACAGCACGTTCAAAGGCGAGTAATTTACAAAAATACTTAAGCAATATACAAAATACTTAAAGATTACATACAATTTAAATACTTACAAAAATACTTAAGGCCTTTATAATATAGATATTTAAAATGAGTACATACGTATTCATAATACGCGTATAGTATATATAATTACACCTATTTCACACTGTACAAACTTCCGTGTAATTTTTAAATACTCTACATGTTTATATGTAAGCAATACCTTCTTTTTCTATTCTTTCTTGGTAAAAAAACAGCACGTTCAAAGGTGAGTACTTTAAAAAGACAATTAATCAATATTTTGCTTTTCCCTCACTTTTATTTTTTTCTGGTTTTAAACTACATATGGATTAACATATTACCATATAGAGCCTGAGCAATAAACTGAAGTTAGTTCAAAATTAGATTATTTGATAAAAATTATAAGAAGATCGTATATTAGAGTTACTCCTTTAGCATATAATATAAACTTCTGCGTGAGTTTTAACAATCCACATGCTGATGTGTAAACAATCTATTTTCTCTGCTCTTTCTTGGTTAAAAAAAGCACTGTGACAAGCAGCTAATTTATTACCAATTTTAGTTAAGGAATATTTTGCTTTTCTCTTACTTCTAATTTTTTCTCTGTTTTAAAACTGCAAATGTATTAACACGTGATAAAACACCTGAGCAATAAACTGAAGTTAGTTCAAAATTAGTTTATTTTATATTAATTATAAGAAGATCGTATGTTAGAGTCACTCCTATGGCAGACAATATAAACTTCCGCGTGATTTTAAACATTCCACATGCTGATATGTAAATTATATCTTCTTTTTCTATTCTTTCTAGGTAAAAATCAGCACTTTTTAAAGAGATGGAATTTTTGCCGCGCTTAATTAAGCAATATTTTGCTGTTTCTCTTATTTCTAGTAATTTTTCTGGTATGAATGAACTACATATCGAATAAGCTATTATGATAAAAAATCCATATATTCCATCAAGTATTATTTCGAAGCTACTACCTGCTTTTACTAACATATTCATTTGCTCTAAAGTCTAGAAGAATACCTGAAATATCATTTCTAAACCATTGAATATTATCATTAGGGATGGATATGACAGAGCTTGATTGAGACTTTTTAACATCTGAACGATCTCGTAATATTCTTTAAGAAAATTAATTCTTTTTTCAGTTTTTCCTTCTTCAGCATAAATGTAAAGCAATTCGTTGTAACCTCGTAATACTTCACCACATCTGTAGAATATAATACTCAAGGAAAATGTTATGAAAACGAAAAATGTACAACAGGAATAATAAACAATGCCATCGTAAAATGACAATATATGAAGAACAATTTTATCACGAAATTCATGTCCAAATGACCAAATACTGTTTTTAGTTCTTTTATCCAAATAACAACTTATACCAGCTAATACAAAAGGTAATATAAGCAAGAATATTGCAAAATGTTTCACTAAGTTTTGGTAGTTTTTGCTTCTTTTAAAGCAAATATTTTTAAAACGCAGCATGAAACATCCTCTATTACTTATTTTTGAAAAACTATTTCTGTAGCTATATAGTTTTTGTAAGATACAGAAAATATTTTCACCTTGTATTATTAAAAGATACCGAATAATAATCAATTGTGTAGGTAAGGAAATATAGACATATTCTCCAAGTTCTTTGGACGTGCGCGTACAAATACGATAGATAAATGATGAAAACCAATGGATGAAGAAAATACAGGATAATGTTTTAATAGATATAGATAAATATTTTTCAAAGGGCTTTAGACAATATCCTGAGAGCCTGATACCTAGTATACTTAAAATCCGTAACAGAAAATGATCTTCCCTTGGCATTTTTATTTTTGACATCTTAGTAAAATAAAATAAAACAATAGTATTAGAAATGATATCGGAAACGTTTAAAATTGAGTTTTAAAGGAACTTCCAGCAGAAAAATTATTTTTGGATGCTTGAGAAAAATGATTATTTACGGAATCCAAACATATTTTGTTAAGATTTCTAAATAAATAAAAAAGGTTTATATTTTAACTCTTACCACCCTGTTGCCTCCGCTGCGGAGACATCATCTTTTCTTAGAAAATTTGCTTCTGGACCAGTAATAAAGGAAAATAAAATTTTCTTTACTTCGTTAGAGAAATTTTGAAATTGTTTACTTCAAGGAAAGTTTTTTTTTTAAAGTGGTACTAATCGAATAAAATTTGTGTAAGAGGCACCGGAGTCTGAAGGGTTAATTCAGAGTTCTATTCAATTTCACATACGTTGAACTCAATAATGTTTAAAAAATGTTTAGCAATTAGTCAGAAAACACACTATATATAGCAATTTATCAACTGCTATTGCTATACAAATTACACAAATTTTTTTTAGGGCAAAAACAAAAATTCGCACTTAAAATACCCAGATACATCTAATTTTTCTTATGTTAAAAAAACATAATATATAATTCTTCACAATCTTTTAGAAGGAATCAGAAGGAAATACAAGGCAGTTAAAAATGAGCTCGCTGTCTGCCAGGTTTTTTAATCAAAAAAGTGCTGAAAAAGATAAACACAAATTTCCATCATGAAATTTATAAGTCAACACCCATTACACAATTGAATGCTACATTACTATCATGACTAAATATTCCGATAATAGCTTTCAGAGTAAAATGAACAAAAGTCAATATTGACATTTAATTTTTAACAGAAAAAGTTGAGTGAATAATGTCAAATATTAAAATAATGTATCCTATTAATGCCAGAACGACGGGATGGTGTCAATTTGACACAGATCGATGGACTGATTGTTGATTCGAACCAGAAAAATCTTCAAGAAATAAGTAATATATGAGTTGCAATGAATTTAGCTAAACGATAACACTAAATAATTTCAAAGTATTATTCACATTATCAAATATATTTTATAAAACTTGCGTAAATTTTCCTGGCGTTCTAGTGTTAAACAGAAAGACAAGTTATGGAGCTGTATGGTAATTTGTGTGTTACAAGATTCGTGCGCAGAAAGAATTAACGAACGAAGGAACAAAAAGCAGCCGAGCATTTGAATGCTAGGTTGCTTTTTGTAATGAAACCCATAGACGACGAGGCTGCATCTTATTGTTTTGCATTTGTTTTCTTTTTGAATTTTTATCTTTCAAAGGAGTTTTTGTTTTGTGAGGGGGGCATGTTAGTTCTTGCTAAATTAATTATTTTGATAGTTTATATATATATATATATATATATATATATATATATATATATATATATATATATATATATATATACATATATATATATATATATATATATACATATATATATATATACATATATATATATATATATATATACATATATACATATATACTTTTAATGGTATTATATATATATATATATATATATATATATATATATTACAAATTTAAATTTTTTTCGCCAAAACTAACCGTTATACTATCTTAATTTTCTTATAATAGTGTTCCGTACTTACTTCAAATTATTAAATTAAAATCTTGTTTCTAAATCTAATCTGTTAATCCTTATGCAGACGATATAAATTCTTAATTTGCCTTAAAAAACATTAATCCAGTATGCGTAAATTGAAAAAGATGGCTCTAAATTAAAAATATTCTTAATTAAAACTTTATTTCTTAATATTCCAAATAAAACTGATTTCTTCTATGTTTTTATCAACCCTTTTTAAGAAAGTCTTATTAAATTTATTCCAAACCCATACCTTTAAAAAATATCATTATTTTATTTTATCTATTTATTTATTTTTCCGCCGTCAACGATAATTTGCATATTAATAAATTCATTTCTTTTCTTTTTCGCTTAAAATTAATCATGTATAAAAATCGTCTGCCTAAGATATTTAAAATTCTGAGTCAATTATAAATTGGTTAAATAATATATATATATTTTTTTTAAATAAATTTATCGTCTGTTTAAAATAATCTCGTAGCTGGACAAGAATTCTGTTTACATAAAATAATGATGGTTAGAGATTACAGAATGTTCCAGAACTTTCTTTTTAGTTTAAAAGGGGGAAGTCTCGAGATGAGAAGGAGATTCTTCTGAAGATTTCTTGGGTTGCTTCTTCGATGAGGACAGCTCGCTGAAATAATGATGGAATTTTTGCAAAAATGAGCTTTTCCTTCCTCATTATCACGAATTTAATAAATGAATTTACAGCAGCCCATGACTAATTATTGGATCTTCTACATTTATTTATTATTTTTGTTTTTTTTCCCTCGCTTGCCATGACTGTGTGTTTCTTTTTAACCAGTGGAAATAATTCGAGTTCTCCTGAAATCGTCACAACTAATCGAAAAGTCGACAGGATAGGTAATGCCTGTGCTAGTGCCTGTTTCGGATTTTGAAATGAATCTACTGAAGAAGTAAAATGCTATGTAAATGAATCTAATGAATCTACTGAAACGAAGTGATGACAAAAATATGAATCGCCGAAAATTTTTCTCGCCATGGTTGAAAGTGTTATTAAGCAAGAATTGCCATTATCTTTTGAGTCCTCGAGTGAATGTAACAGAGGAGATTTTAATGTTAAACAGCTTTCTGTCCGAGTGGTTTGAAAGATTTCTTCTAAATATCTCGTGAATTCCTGAGGCCTGATATTCCACCTTTTTGCTGTTTATGTGTAACTGATGACTCAAGATAATCATGGTCATAATGACAAATTTTTGAAAATTAATAACTTCAAAGTGGTGAGTATGCGAAAGGTATTTGATGAGGAATTTAATGAAGAATGGATTTTATTGAAGATTTTTCGTGAACTGTAAGTTTATTTTATTAAATGTTTTGATTATTATTTCTATTCTATTTATGATTGATGGAAAGTATTTATTATTTATTTATTTATTTATTTATTATTTTATTGATGAGAGTAATTTGAAGTTAATTTATTAATTTACTAATTTATTTATTATTCTATTATTTATTATATGTTATGGATCTGATATAGTAATTTTGAAAAAATATGTAATTGATAGAAATTATTAACTTTGAAATTTATTGCGAATGATTTTACGATCGGGATTTAATAAAGAAAATAGAAGTGCTTCATTTATTCTAATGAGTAAGAATCAAAAAATTATGGAAGATCCTAAGTTCGTACCGTTTGATCCGAGTTCTGGAATGAACATTTTGTCGTGGTTAACTTATTTTGATACAACATGTGAAAAGGAAAAGAAAAATCTAGAATGGAAATTTAATTCTATTGCGCAATATCTGAAAGGGGAAGCGCAAAAAATTTATATCAATGACTGTTTAAATTGTACGGATTATGAACAAATTAAGAAAATTTTGATAGAAAGATTCATTCAATTAGACATCCCGAGTTTTTCTGATTTTTCAAACCTGAAATTAGATAATTTAGACAATTTCGAAACTTATTTTCGTAAGAAAGTGGAAATTGGTAGGAAATTACATCTTAGTGAAAATATACTATTACAAGGTTTAACTGATGGTTTAAAACCAGAATTCAAAAACAGTATTATTATAAATCCTCCTAGTAGTACCACAGAATGGTACCGGGTTGTCAAACAATTCGTGGAAGTTTCCACCCCACTAGTTTCAAACCCAGTAATAAATCAACCATCAGCTAGACAAAATTTTCAACCTTTTCAACCAACTAGGCCCTGGATTCAGCCAGTTAGGCCCAATAATACACCTAGGAATTGGATTCCCCAAAGGCAATCTCAGTTTCAAAGACCTAGAGTTTGTCAAAATAATTATATTCAAAATTCATACCCTTCAAGACCTTGTAGGATATGCACAAATAGGGGTGTCAGTAATGCTTTTCATTGGGAAAGAGAATGTATTTTTAGGAGTGAGTTGCACTCCTCTGATACTCTTCCAAGTAGCTCACAAAATAATTCTCATAATATTTGACTATTATTTGTGTATGGATATACAAATAGTTATAATTTACCATGTGTTGTAGATACTGGTTCAACTATTGCAATATTGCCACTTAAATTTGTTAAAAAACTTAATGCTAAAATTGAGACTATACCCTCAGTTACCATTGGTCAGGCAAAAGGATTTTTACATATAAATAAAAAATGTAGTGTTCTTCTAAAAGTGGGTAAAATTAAAAAATATGTTAACTTTTTAGTATGCAATACAAATTTGGATTATGCTATTTTGGGGTTAAAAGAATGTTCTAAATTTAAATTAACCATAGAATGTAAAAATTGTATTGTAAGGCAGGGAAGGAAAATTATAACTAACAGTATATCCATACATAATGAGAGATCCCTTCATTTCAATACAGTAAATATGGACCAAGTACAACAAAACAGGGATCAATCTAATGAATTTGTAACCTCTGAATATAAAAAAGATATGAAATTAAATACTGGTAATACTGTAGATATAGATAATTATGATAATGAAACACTGAATGTAAATAATCATGATATAGAGTTACAATCTACCTGTGGAAATATTATGAAAAATGAAGACTGTGTTGAATATGATCACGCAATTAATGTGCATCCTGATTATAGAGGTTCCATGACTCTTCAAAATTTTCGCGATAATTCGGATTCAGATTTAACTGGGGAAATAAATTTAATTCAAGATGTAAATTTAAGGGAATTAGTTCATATTTATAGTGATATTTTTGCAAAGCATAAATATGATGTGGGTAGGATTAATATTGAACCACAACGCGTTATACTAAACTCAGACCTACCTATATCTCTGAGGCCCTACCGAACATCTCCTCTAGAAGAAATAGAAATAAAAAACCAAATTCAATCATTGTTAGCCGCCGGACTGATAAAGGAAAGTAATAGCCCCTATTCTGCCCCTGTTACACTAGTTATGACAAGAGAGGAAGGTAAAAAAACGCGATTATGTATAGACTATAGAAAATTAAACGCAATAATTAAAAATGATGCAGAACCCTTGCCCCGTATCGATGGAATTTTAGATAAATAGAGTAGTGCTCAGTATTTTTCAACTTTGGATTTAGCCTCTGGCTACTGGCACATACCAATACATCCATCCGATACAGAAAAATTAGCATTTGCAACCAATTTTGGACTTTTTGAGTGGCTCGTGCTCCCTTTTGGCATAAAAACGGGCCCTCCCATATTCAATAGAACCATTCGAAGAATCCTTAATAAATATAAAATCGACTTTGCGTGCCACTATTTTGATGATATTATAATTTTCTCTTCCTCATTAGAAGAACATTTAAACCATTTAGCTCAAATTTTTGACATTTGCAAACAAGAAAACATTAAACTTAAACTTTCTAAATGTAAATTAGGCCAAAATAAAATAAATTTCTTAGGTTATGAAATCACTAATGGAACTATAACACCAGCAAATGCCAATATTGAAACCATCAAAAATTTAAAACCTCCTTCCAATGTGAAAGAGTTACAACGATTTCTAGGTTCCATTAATGTTTACCATAAATTCATAAATAAATATGCTGAAATTAGATATCCTCTAAATCGATTACTTAAAAAAGATACAATATGGGAATGGAACTCAGAGTGCCAGGAGTCTTTTGAAAAATTAAAAAATTCTTTAATTGCAAAACCCATCCTGAAAATTTATGATCCTAAATTACCTTTACATATGTTTGTAGATGCCCCTCAGATAGCAGTAGGTGCCGTTCTAAACAAACTGATAAAGATAATTTCTTACATCCTATTGCTTATCATTCTAGAATTTTGAAGAGTTATGAACAAAATTATTTCATAACTGAGTTAGAATGTTTAGCTATTATAGATACTCTTGACAAATTCTATTATTACTTTCATGGTGTCAAGTTTACAATTCATACGGACCACGCATCTCTAGTATGGTTAAAGAGTGTTAAAAACTTAAGAGGTAGGCTTTTTAGATGGTCGCTCAAACTTAGTATGTTTGATTATGAGATAAAATATGAAAAGGGTTCAACAAATGTCGAAGCAGACATGTTGTCACGAAATCCTATTTGTCATTTTAATCAACATATTAGTTTATTGCTAGATAGGAAAGAAATTATAGAGATGCAAGACAAAGACAATGTTTGTGACAAAAAATATAAAAAAGAGAATGGAATTATTATAGTTCAGAAAAAGGGATTCAAAAAAATTGTTGTACCAATGTCATTAAGAAGAAAATTACTCCATATTGCTCATGATAATTTTGGACATTTAGGGATTCAAAAAATGCTTAATTTAATATCTCCCAACTATTATTGGCCTAATATGACAATAGACATTACAGAATTTGTTAAACATTGCGATACCTGTCAGAAAAATAAAAAACCAAAACAGAAAAGATTCGGCTTATTACAAGCTATGCCAGCAACAGATCAACCTTTTGAATGTCTTTCTATTGATACTGTTGGTGGATTTAACTATTACAACTCAACAAAAAAATTCTTACACATAATAATAGATCATGCAACTAGATTTGTTTGGGCTTTTCCCTCCAAAAATGTTACCACTGAAACATACACTAACTGTTTAAAACAAATTTTCAATATCAAAGCACCTCAAAAAATACTTAGTGACAGACATAAATCTTTCAGATCTCCAAGATTTAAGAAATTCCTTAGAAATCATCATGTTCAACAGCGTTTTACATCCGCACATCATCCTCAGACCAATGGAAAAGTAGAGCGAGTTAATCAGACTATAGTTACCAGGCTTAAATGTAAAGTTAATTCCACTTCTTCTAAAATACCTTGGACTAGATTATTAAACCAAGTCATCGAAGAATACAACAATACGCCCCATTCTATCACCAAGTTCCCACCTGCCTATTTATTTTATGGTCAATTGCCTTATGAATCTCCTTTAAAACAAAACTATTACCCACCAGTAGACAAAGCCCTCAAAATTGCGAAAGCGCGAACTCAGGAATTTCACCTTAAAAGTAAAAGACTCTATGATCGACATTTTGTCGAATGCCCATTAAAAATACAAGACTCTGTAATTTATGAAGAATTTAAATACCCTAACACTCGAAAATTAGAACCTACTTTCTCTGGACCATATAAAATTATAAATAAACTTTCTGATGTAACTTATGAAATAGATAAATTTAATTATGAGACAGGACAGAATTCCGTTATTGTGCATGTTTCTAAATTAAGACCCTATTTTTCACCCGAAGATTTTAAACTGTTTCATGAGCAACCCAAAAAACAAACAAAACCTCAGATAGACTAGATCAAACTAAAGTCAAGACAATAGATTAAATTTACCATAAACAACCATAAAAAAATACCATAAAAAAACTTGTACCATAACCATTTACCAAATACCATTAAACCATTAAACCATTAAAACCATTTACCATAAAAAACCCATAATTTTCAACATCAGCAGGTATGTTCTTGGAGGCCTACAAGAATATTACTTGTTTTTGGGAGTTTTTGGGGTTAAATTGGACACCTTATGCAGGCATATGGTGAACACTTTGATTGTAAAAGCTTTCAAATTGATGTTGATAAATTAATTTTAAGGGTGTTTAAGTCTAACTATATTTACTCATGTATTTGACATTATTATTATTCTATTTATTCCGCAGATATTTATGTTATAACAGTATAAAATCTAATGATTCTACTCAAACCTATAACATATGTGATTTTCAGTGATTGTGAAAACTAGATATTAAAAGTTTTTCAAAAAAAAGCACACTATTTTTATTTCCATTTCTCAATTAAGAATGACACCTTTCATTCCTATTGTATTTTATTATTGAAGTTTATAAACCATGTGTAGATAAAACATTATTCTACATTTGGCATTGAAAACTTATAACCAAATTTGACAATTTTGTAAAAGAGTATCAGAGAGGAATTATTGTAAGGAAATACTGGTTGAGAGTCCATTTTCTAAATAGTTAGATTTAATTTTATTTGGATTTTGGAATTATTATGATTTTTTTTATTTATACTTTCGGCTAGCAAAAAATACTTTCTTATGCTATTAGAAGATAAGAAAATTATTTAGTTGCTATGTAATTATTTTTATCCTCAACCAATATTTTCCCTATCAATAATAAACAAATAGTGATATTTTCTTTTGATTATACTCTTGTTTTACTATTATTATTATTATTATGATTTCTATGATGAAGTTTAGTATTAATTATACTCTTATTGAAAAATATTAGGATATGGAGTCTTATTATACTATCACTTATTATTGTTGTTATTGTTATTATTTAAATTTTTCTATATTATTTATTATTGATATTGAGAGTGATGCTATTTATTATTGAAAAATTGATATATTACTGAAAGATGTTGGATCCAACATAACATTAAAACCAAAGATTAAACTAGGTTTGAAGATTTTTAATTAAAGAGACTGTATTCACTGGACATTGAAAAAGACTCTTTTATATATTCTTGAAAGACTTTTTTCATTTAAAGGACTTATTTAAAATAAACTATGCATTAAGTCATTGTAATTATTTAAACTTCCATGAGAACGAATTTTTATTGTTTTTATTATATTTTTATCTCTTGCTTATTAATATTCATAACTTATTTATTGTTATTATATGTATTATCTCCTATGCACTTACAAATGGTAAGTGATGTTGTAACATTATTGTATTTCTTTCAGGGAAATGCTCCTACCTAAATTTAATTCAGAATTTTTTTCTGTTAACTATTTTATTTTAATCGCTAATATTTTTTATATTGCGTTAATTTCTTTTCTTCCATCTCTTGGCTTCCTGAGTTTGACAGTTTTATTCCAAAATTTAACTTTTCTAAATTATTATATTTCTGTTGTCTGAACTTGTAGTTTTTTTTAACTATCAATTTCATACAAAGTCTTGGGGAGGGGGGATAATATTACAAATTTAAATTTTTTTCGCCAAAACTAACCGTTATACTATCTTAATTTTCTTATAATAGTGTTCCGTACTTACTTCAAATTATTAAATTAAAATCTTGTTTCTAAATCTAATCTGTTAATCCTTATGCAGACGATATAAATTCTTAATTTGCCTTAAAAAACATTAATCCAGTATGCGTAAATTTAAAAAGATGGCTCTAAATTAAAAATATTCTTAATTAAAACTTTATTTCTTAATATTCCAAATAAAACTGATTTCTTCTATGTTTTTATCAACCCTTTTTAAGAAAGTCTTATTAAATTTATTCCAAACCCATACCTTTAAAAAATATCATTATTTTATTTTATCTATTTATTTATTTTTCCGCCGTCAACGATAATTTGCATATTAATAAATTCATTTCTTTTGTTTTTCTCTTAAAATTAATCATGTATAAAAATCGTCTGCCTAAGATATTTAAAATTCTGAGTCAATTATAAATTGGATAAATAATATATATTTTTTAAAAAATAAATTTATCGTCTGTTTAAAATAATCTCGTAGCTGGACAAGAATTCTGTTTACATAAAATAATGATGGTTAGAGATTACAGAATGTTCCAGAACTTTCTTTTTAGATTAAAAGGGGGAAGTCTCGAGATGAGAAGTAGATTCTTCTGAAGATTTCTTGGGTTGCTTCTTCGATGAGGACAGCTCGCTGAAATAATGATGGAATTTTTGCAAAAAGGAGCTTTTCCTTCCTCATTATCACGAATTTAATAAATGAATTTACAGCAGCCC
The DNA here is from genome assembly GCA_964019185.1 of Maratus speculifer. Lineage (NCBI taxonomy): Eukaryota > Metazoa > Arthropoda > Arachnida > Araneae > Salticidae > Maratus > Maratus speculifer. The sequence goes on along the minus strand of OZ025295.1, from coordinate 355,643,613 downwards.
ATGACTAATTATTGGATCTTCTACATTTATTTATTATTTTTGTTTTTTTTCCCTCGCTTGCCATGACTGTGTGTTTCTTTTTAACCAGTGGAAATAATTCGAGTTCTCCTGAAATCGTCACATATATATATACATATATACAGGGCCTGATTACTAACGGGGCACTCTCCCACCAGGAAAAAGAAAAAAAGAATTTTTCCTTATTCATGACAGTAATCTTGTATGAAAAGGGCGTTTAAAGAAGACGAAAATTTCTATAAATTTTTTCTGGTGAGAGAGTGCTCCGTTAGTAATCAGGCTCTGCATATATACATACACATATATATATATATATATATATATATATATATATATATATATATATATATATATGTGTGTGTGTGTGTGTGTGTGTGTGTGTGTGTGCGTAGTAAGAATTGTTTCGAAATATTTTGTGTAACATCCGAAAGTTTAAATTGCATGAGTAAATCACAAAATATATAAATTAATTAATAATAAAAATAAATGAATAAATAATCATAAAACTGTTTGCATTTTTATTATCAATAGAAAACATATTTCTAATTACTAAGTAATCTAATATTATATAGTATTGATCCATCTAAATTAAATTTTTGCATACAATATAGTGGGTGACAGAACTCGTTCTCAAATAATCGAGAAAAAGAAAAATTAAATCAACAATATGAACACCTTATCAATATTATTGACATCTTTATAGATTTAGTTTGGAACTTTTTTTGTTGAATGTCTACTTTTATAGACATTAGTACACAAAGCAACATTAAGGATTTTTCCTAATATTTTGTGCTTTAAAAGAAAAATGATGAATATACACGGACTTTATTTCACTTTGATAGCTATATTATAACGATTTCAATTAAATAATAATACAGTGTTTAGCTAGATGTTGGCTTCTGAATCCTATATCTCTTGAAAATATTTTATGTTTGTATTCTTCGCCATTTCTGACTGCATAGTTTGCTATAAGATATTCAGAATTTATACATAGTTTTATTACATTGCCATCAGATTCTCAAAGAAATATTACCAAGTAAAACAAGAATAACTGGATGTATGTGTAATTTGTATATCGGAAATATTATTTTGTGATTTATAAAAATATTTCTTTAGATTAAAGTACAGCTCTATGTGCCTAAGTTTTGCATGAGTGATATTTTAAATAGTCAATAGTATACATTATTTTGAAAACTACAGTTGAAAAAACACTGGTGATAATTCCTTTTTCTAATGATTATATACATTTTTGAATAGTACAAATTTGAATAGCTTAAAAATGAAAATATATGTGTGAATTAAAACATCTATTTTTGCTATACAGAAAAGTTTGCAAAACTGTTTTTTTACAAAATAATATGTATATGAAACTGTCATAATTCACTGTTAAATTGAGTTTTTAGAATTTTCAAGTGTATTAACGCCTAAAAGATTACATTTATTTTATTAAAATGTTACAAAAAATACTGACAAGTGAAGATTATTTTCTGTTGCGTACATTAGCTATACTAGATGTCAGGATAGCAGGATATTGCCTTAAACCGTGCGAAAAATATTTATCTATCACTATTAAAATTGTATCTTCTATTTTCACCACTCACTGGATTTTATCAGCAATATATCGTATATCTACGCACGATTTATACGGACTAGTAGCATACGTATATGCTTCATTACCTTTGCAGTGTATTCTTATTCGATGTATTTTAAATTCACAAAGTAAAAATATCGCCACCATCTTGCAAAAACTATATAAATACAGAAATTATTTTATCAGAGGTAATGATAAAAAATACCTTACACGTGGAAATAAGAAACACTACTTAGTAAAAACTTTCACATTATCGTTGCTTTCTTTACCCTGTGTAATAGCTTTTATTGATTCTGCATTGGATAAAAGCATCGAAAACGATGATTGGACATTTGGTTATAAAGTTCGCGACACAATTATCCTTCGTATTTTGGCATTTTATGATAGCTTTATTTACTATTATTATTGTACATTTTTTGCACTGATAATATTTTCGCTGAGTGTCATATTCTATAGATGTAGCCAGGTCTTAGAATATTACAAAAAATCGCTTACACTTTATGTTGAAAAAAGAAATGCTGTTGAAGGTGTCTTGTTTTTCAGAAAGTTATTTGAATTCGTTCAAATTTTAAAAAGACTTAATGAGGCTCTGACATATCCATCGCTTATAATAATATTTTATGGATTAGAAATGATATTTTTAATATTATTTTATTTCTTAGTGCGACCAGACCAGTTAGCAGAAGCAGATAATATCGCCGAAATAATACTTGACGGAATAAACGGATTTTTCACTATAATAGTCTATTCCATTTGCTGTTCGATGATTCCAGAAAAAATGATACAAATAAGAGAAGCTGCAAAGTACTACTTAACTAAACATTGTAATAATTCAATTATATATAAAAGTATTATCTTTTACCTAAAAAGGATTGAAAGAGAAGACATTATATATATATCAGCAGGAGGAACGTTTGAAATCACGCGAAAATTCGTACTATCTGCTATAGGCGTGACACTCACTTATGATCTGCTTATAATTAATATGAAATAAATTATTAACTTCAGACGGTTAATGTAATGCATATCACTTTTTTGTGGCCATTTTGTGCAGTATCTATAAAAATTTCAAAATATTTGGAAGTGCTATGTCATCAGCTAAATCCCTATTTTTATTTTATTAACATTGTAAATTTTACATTATGCATTTATTTCGAACGGCAAAAACGTTAAATCCTGTTTTAAAATTTGTTTAGTATACAATCATTTATTTTAAAATATATAAGTAGATGTATTTTTCATTATAACCGTATTTTCCATATGCAATTCCATGATTACAGAGAATTTCATTAAAAAAAAGAGAGACTGCAAAGTATTACATAATTAAACATAGATATAACACAATTATATGATGAAGTTTTACATTTTTACCTAAAAAAGGATAGAAAGGGAAGACATTGTGTACATATCAGCAGAAGGAACGTTAGAAATCATGCGGAAATTTGTACTATCTGCAACAGGATTGACTCTCACGTATGATCTGCTTATAATGAATATGAAATAAATTATTAACTCCGATCGGTTGTTCTAAATGCGTATCACTTACTTTTGTGGCTACTTTGTGCTTATCTATCGCTAATATATCAAAAACGCAAAGTAACTGGAACTGCTATTTCATCAGATAAATCCCTATTTCTCTTTTATTTATGTGAACACATTTTAAAAATTTTATTAGGTATTTCTTTCGAACGGCTAAAAGGTTAAATCGCGTTTTAACATTTTTTATGTGTCCTCTATCGTCGTTTATTTGGAAATATATAATCAAGTTGATATATCATTATAATAGCCCATTCCATATACTGTATCATGATTCTAGAGACTTTGCTACAAATAAGAGAAACTGCGAATTACTACTTAACTAAAGATGGCAACAATGCAGTTATATCTATAATCTTTTCCCTAAAAATGATAGAAAAAGAAAATATTGTGTTCATATCAGCAGGAAGAACGTTGGAAATCACGCGAAAGTTTGTATTATCTGCTATAGGAGTGACCCTCACTTATGATCTGCTTATAATTAATATGAAATAAATTACTAACTTCAGTCGGTTATTCTAATATATACCACTTTTTTCATGGGCATTTTGTGCATTATCTGTCTCTAATCTATCAAAAATTCAAAATAATTGTAAGTGCTATTTCATCAGTTAAATGCCTAGTTCTTTTTTATTTACATGGACAAACTCAAAACGGAAGAGTGGATTTGGCTATTAGGAAAGAGTTGTAATTTATTGGATCGTGAATGAGTATTTTTTAAACGTTTTTCTCATCCTGATTTAAATTGCTTGCTTATTTAAATATTTAATGTAATAATTACTCTTATAAGTAATAATTACTCATCTTGATTTAAATTTCGTAAAAACAACTCCTTCACTCGAGTTTTTTTAACTTTTTTACGAGACGCTGAGTGAATGTCGATTCAAATTGAGTTATTTGTTGCTGAGGTTTTAACAGCACATTTTAAAATTTATATTAAACATTTATTTCGAACAGCTAAAAGGATTCTAAGAATTTTTCATGTTCCCTGTATATTAATTTTTTTTTTAAATGTATGAGTAAATGGATGCATCATTATAATATTCTATTCCATATGCAGTTTCATGATTCCAGAAAATTTTATACGAATAAAAGAAACTGCAAAGTACTATTTGACTTAACACGGCGATAATTCTGTTATATCAAGAAGCACTATATTTTTATCTAAAAAGGATAGAAAAAGAAGACATTGTCTACACGTCAGCAGGAAGAACATTTGGTATTACGCGGGAATTTCTGCTATCTACAATACGAATGACCCGCACGTATGATCTGCTTATAATTAATAGGAAATAGATTACTAACTTTAGTCAATTGTTCTAGCAATCCAAGAGCCGACCGTACAAACTCATCGAGCACAAGAAAAATTCCTTTATTTTATGGAAGTAGTATCAATTCAACATGAAAAGTTGCAGCACCATTGGCACTTAAGCAGCTCATATATAATGCTTTAAATTATATTTCATATTATGAAATGAAAGTTCAAAATCTCAAGGATAGAGTGTATGTCAAAAAGGTAAACAATTAACGATAAACAATTAAAAAACTATAAACAAGATACAGGCAAGAAAAAACAGTCTGTTTTTCTTCAGAGGGAGGACAGACGAGACTTAACCCCACCCCTCTCTTTAAAAATAGAAGTGTTTCAGGTTTCTGAACGCCCACCAAACCTGCATTCAAAAATAATATATATATATATATATATATATATATATATATATATATATATATATATATATATATATATATATATATATATATATATATATATATATATATAAGCCAAATTTTTTAATAAACAATGCAAATGAAAAACAATTGATAAACAAGAAAACAAATTACTGGAACACAACCAATAATATAAAAAGTAAAATAACCTTTACTATGTAAAAAATCTCTGCAATAACTTATAAACTATTTTAAAAATGAATGCAGCATTTGGTAAGCCTCCCCCCTTACCTGAAACAAAACATTAAAATTATGAACAGTCATACCTGTTTCAAACTCCTGCCTGTATTTTATGGAAGAGTAGTTATAGGGGAATCTAGTCACCCATGTCTGGAACCGAAATGGTGTATAAGCCAAAAATGAATACTACTAGTTGGTTGACTCGTAGACTTAGCATTATGTTTCCTTGCACTCATTTTTCCGTGTTTTCATAGTTTTAATTCTACGGCAACACACAATGTTAAACGTACGAGTGAACCACTAGTTGTATCAATTTTTATCTTATGCACCGCTTTGCTTCCGGCAGATATGACTGATTAGATTCCGCAATAACTACTCTTCCATGAAATTAGAGAATTTTTTTCTGTTCGTTGACTTAGGGTTTGTGCTGTCGGCTTTTGGACTATAATACATATCACACTTTTCGTGGATACTTTGTGCATTATCTGTCTCTAATCTATCAAAAATTCAAAATGACTGCAAGAAATTTTTCATCAGCTAAATCCCTATTATTTTTTTACTTACATGAACACATTTTAAAATTTATATTTTGCATTTATTTCGAACGACTAAAACGTTAAACTGCGTTTTGACCATTTTTTATGAGTCCTCTATTATGGTATTTATTAAAAAATATATTGGTAAATGGATTTTTAACTATAATGATACATTCCATATGCTGTTCCTTGATTCCAGAAAATTTGTTTCAAATAAGAGAAACTGCAAAGTACTGTTTGACTAAACACAACAATCATTCAGTTATATCTAGAAGTATAATCTTTTACCTAAAAAGGATAGAAAAAGAAGATATTGTTTATATATGAGCAGGAAAAACGTTTGAAATCCCGCGGAAATTTGTACTATCTGCAATAGGAGGGATCCTCACGTAGGATCTGCTTACAATTAATGTGAAATAAATTACTAACTTTAGTCGGTTATTCTAATTCATATCACTGTTTTCGTGGAAATTTTGTGCATTATCTATTTCTAATACCGTAGACTCCCTCAAATCCGCATCCCTAAAATCCGCATATAATTTGTGGATGTAAACAATGAAACATTTATTGCAGATATAGGGAGGAAATTTGAAAATTTAGTTTTATATTAACTCCATGTATATTCTACTTTATAATTTTTGTTAATAAGCATTTTTGTTATAATTCATGTTATTTTAAGGAAAAAAGCCTATTTTTTTTTAAAAAAAATTAAGGTATTGCTGATATTTTTTGGTAATCATAATCTTGTTATCAAACATATTTATGCGTTAATCAAGCTTTTTTTGGTTATTAAGTCTGGCTAAACTTGAAATAAAAATTCCTTGATTTTTACGATTCTGATGTGAATTTGTAGTGTACCTTTATGAGACAAATTTTAATGAATAATTTAAGAAAAATATAAGCGATTTTTATGATGTAAATTTAATCATATGTTATTGATTATTAACTTCACCATTGCTTTTAATATTTTATTCATATTAAAGATTATGTAAATTTTTATTTTTTGAAATTTAATCATATACTATTGATTATTAACTTCACCATTGCTTTTAATATTTTATTCATATTAAAGATTATGTAAATTTTTATTATTTGAAATTTAATCATATGTTATTCATTATCAACTTCATCTTTGCTTTTAATATTTTATTTACATTAAAGATTATGTAACTTTTTATTATTTAATTTTATTACTTATTTTCATATTTTATTGTAATAATTCGTTATTATAGTTTATTATCACATATTATATTTTCTATTTGTATTATTAATTAGATTCTAATTACTGTTTAAAAAATGCAAACAAAACTATGACCAGAAATCCGCAAAATTCTAAAATCCGCAAAACCTCTTTTCTCAAGCTTTACGGATTTGAGGGAGTCTACTGTATATCAAAGATCAAAACAATTTTAAGTGCTATTTCATCAGCTAAATACCAATTTCTATTTTATTTATATGAACACATTTTAAAACTTATTTTATGCATTATTTTCAAAAGCCTAAAACAATAAATCGCGTTTTAATAATTTTAAGGAGCCCTCTATCATCATTAATTTGAGAATATGTAAGTAAGTTGAATTATATTTTTATAATAGTTCATTCCATATGCAGGTGCATGATTACAAAGAATTTGATACAAAAAAGAGGAACTGCAAAGTAGTACTTAAATAAACATAGACAAAGCCCATTTATATCTAGATAAATCCGTTCCATTTATAGATCCATTTATATCTTTTACCTAAAAAGGATAGAAAAAGAAGACATTGTCGACATATCAGCCAGAGGAACATTTGAAATCACGGGAAAATTTTTACTATCTGCCACATGTGTGACACTCACTTATGATGTTAAGTCTAAGTAAAGTCTATGGGGGCGTTCTTTTCAAATATCTCGCTCAAATTTTAATATTTTTACATGCTTTTTTTGCATAGGATAGTTCAGGATTATCTACAGCCGGGCAAGTTTTTACTTTTTCAATTTTACTTATATATTTTTTATATTATGATGGTTTTATTTCAGAACCGGTTCTAACCGGTTTTGAATGTTAAAGTAATTAAAAAAAAACTTAAACTAAAATTGAAAAAGTAAAAACTAGCCCGGTTGTAGATCGTCCTCAACTATCCTATGCAAAAAATAATCATGTAAAAATATTAAAATTTTAACGAGATAATTTCGAAAGAACGCCCCTATAGACTTAAAATTATCATTCGGGTCTTTTTCAATCAGTTGTGTGGGCTCTTAAGAGCGTAGGTGGGTTGTAAGTTTAACTTCTGCGAGCTGCATTTTACACTCTATGTGGAATTCCCGGATGTAACTCTCCGGTATTGAATGCCCTAAATCGTCCGTGTATATTGGCAATGACTATAAGTGGCCTTTGATGCCAAGCACACAAATCAGATCTATGTATTCAATAACCAATGAAAAAAGAAACAGTTTTTAATTCGATATTGAAGTTTCATAAAAATTGTGATAATTCGCAAACCATATATTAAAATTAAATTTTATAGGTTTTCTTTAATAGTTAAATTAAATTTTTGCATTTCGGAAAACATGAATTTTATTAATATATGGAATATTTTTTAATGACATTTAATTTTTTTTTTTTTTCGAAAAGTTGATAGCTAAAAATTCCAATCAGAGAATAATTATCATGTAAAATAAGAAAATCCTCTACTGACAATATATTCACGCCAAATTTTTATGTCTGTCAAGTACTCATCAATAGAATACGGAGAAAAAAACTTTTCGAAAATAACGGTGGCCATCAAGCATGGCAATTTTCAGTTGTGTGGCAGACATGACAATCTTGCGTTTAAATAGCCAATATATTTTTTATGTAAATACATACATTTTGCAATAAATATATAAAGTAATAGGTAAATTTTGTTATTATTTATCTACAAATCGTATTATATATAAAGAAAAATCAGTTTCTAAGTCATTATATAATTACATACTTGCTATTGGTATGAAAACACACAAAATATGAAAAAGGCTAGAGCAATCTAAAAGCAATTATTACAGCATACAATTTCCGCTTACAAATAATTAAAGTTACTTATAAAATAATACAATTGTTCTACTTATTATTTGATACTGATTAGCTAGAACAGATTATGTTAAAATCTTTTGTAGTTACTCGTTACTTGTAAAAATCCAAGTTACTTACAATCGTGCTCAAACTAAGACTTTGATTTTAGTTTTCAAAAGAAAAACATTGAATGAAAATTTGGTGATATTATAATTGAATTTCATATACATCCGCATTGCCTGTCAATGGAATGTTTTTGTTTAACCCTTTAACGTTCACTGGTTTCGCCACGAAACCAATAAATTTTAATTCCGAAACGCAACACTGACACTGATATTTTTATCTAAAAATAGCCCTTTTATTTTGTATGTGAAAAATCACGTTTTCATATTTAGAAATATATTTGTTCTTAATTACCGGTGTCATTCATTTATTTCGACATCTTAGAAATGAAAATGCTATGATCGTTAAAGGGTTAACTTGAAATCGGAAAAACTGTGACATCATTGCCATAATAGTATTAAATTCAGACCTATTTACTTGATTCTTTCTAGATTCAACAACAGGCACATGTCATAAAACTAAAAAGAAGAGTATTGAATGCGCATAGAATTATTTGTACTGAATAGTTGTCACAAACTTTTTGTCATAAAATTGTATAAAGTTAAGCGATATTTTAGCTTTACCCATAAAACGTAAACTTAAAAACTCGAATAAAAAATAATCTGCTTCTTTTCTGTTTTACCCAGTGTTTTTGTGTACAGTGTATGTAGATTTTTTCAGATTTCTACCCTCTTCCTAAATTTTTTTGAGCCGCTTCTGGCTACTGTTTGGCGGCTATTTTTGTATTTTATAGCTACCAGTAATTAAAAAAAAAGTATAAATTCAAAATTCCAACGAAAATATTAAATGATTATTACGATCGGAGGCAGCTGTAGCCGTCATCCTTCATTTGGTGTGATTTGCGGATGTTATAGTTTTCCCCACAGATGAGACGCAGTCGGATGGGGTTGTGAAAATGTACGCGCGTTGTTGTTTTTCCTTGCGTGAATTACTTCTAATATTAGTAAAATTGTGAATTTGTTCTTTTTGTAAATAGATATTAAACATTCTTCTCTAAATATTTTCTATAGAAGATTGTGTCTATGTATTAGCTAAGTATTATTAATTATCTATGTATTATAGTTGTGGAGGCTACTTTTATAACGTCACTGTCATAGTTCTTTTGTCCAGGCTATTAAATTATACTTGAATGATATTTTTCGGAAATAGTGATGTGAGATAAATTTAAAAATACTCGCCAATAACAGCGCTACATTCTGCATTAAACCATTCGTGCCCACGACCTTTTGCGCAAATTTTATTCGGTTTTCACCACTATTTAAAAAAAAATTAAGTTTAGTTCATTAATTACGAAAATGTTTCAAATAAATAAAATAAAACTTGTTCTTTTTTACCGGTGTCAAAAACAGTGCTACATGCACCTTTTGAAGCGTCTCGAAAAAGGGACTCTAGGCACTAATGGGTTAAAAATATAAACAAATTAAAACAGAGATGTAATTCAAATACCAGAATTATTCAAATATAAGATTGTTGTAATTTGTTTGTGTCTATCTTCTATATTCAACAGAAGAAAATATTGCAATCGAAATTTTTTTTCGACTTCCGGTTTCCCACGAATTTACATATTTTAGGGACCAGATATTCCAAAAACATGTTTTTAAAAAATCTTTGTCTGTCCATGTGTATGTGTGTCCATTTGTTCACATGCCCGTGTGTCGTCATTGTACCATTGAAAAGTGTATGCATAGAAATGAGCCAAATTTTTCGTGTACATTTTTGGCTGTGGCTAGCAGTACTTCCTTTCAATTTGAAATATTCCGTCGAAATGTAGCGCTGTAATAGTGATTTTTGTACCATTTTCAATACTGTCGCGCCGCCGAAAAATGTATGAAGTTATGAGTATAATTAAACCGAATTTTTTGTGTAAGTTTTTGGCTATTGCTATTAGGTCCTCCTTGTATTTGTAAAAATCCGTCGCAAGGGAGCGCTGAAATAGCCATTTTTATGACATTTTTAATAGCGTCTCCACTAAAAATAATCTTTAGAATATATATTTAGGGTTGAGATTTCCGCTTTTTTGGCCACCAGTATAATTTTAGAGAAAATGTTGTTTTCATAAATCACAAAAATGTTCCGATTACATAATATAGCATTTTCTCTAAAATTTTACTGGTGTGCTAAAAAGCGGAAATCTCATCCCTGTATATGGCCCCACCAGTGGCCGAGAGGTTGGGACCTCTCAACTGGTAGACGGCAGGTGCTGGGTTCGAACCCAATCGCGGCTGTCGGCCTAACCGTTCGGAGTTTTCCGTGGTTTTCTTCGAACCTTGCGTAAATACGGGTTAGGTTCCCTTAGAAAGACCCCCACGGAGGGCACTCCCCCTGGTCCTATATCCCTAGCGTAGATAATCGGACGACAAAAATCAACCAACCAACCATCCCTGTATATTTTACATAAATCTGAAGAAATTTTGTAGATTTAGAGATATCTTAATAATTTCTGTGGATATTTTTAAGACATCTTTAAAATTTTAGGCAGAATTGTTTTAAAATGGGCAGATTGCCTACAGATTTTTAACAGATTATTTTAAAGATTTTCTGCAGATTTGTTTTAGCTTAAATTTTAAGCCCAAAATCGGAAACATTGGGATCGGGTAACTAGTGAAAATTGAACTGTGAACAGAGGGGCGAATTTTAAACACTCACAAATATTGAAAAAACTAATCGATTTTGTTGCGGTTTGTGTGTAAGTCATTCCCTTGGGAATTATTTTATTCAAAATGACGTACAGCTTTGGTACCCTCATTTTTTGATAGAGGGCGCTTTCGACACATCTTCAACATTTCAATGGCATTACTCCTAGGTGTTTTACTACCATAACAACATACTTCCAGGATGTGTTAGGGATGCAAAGACTACTCGGAATCACATAGGAATGTAACTTTGGAAATGCATTTTTTTGGAGTTACGGTTAAAGGAAGCAGAGAAAAAAGTAACAGCTAAAAAAGTAACCCCTAACACATCATGTTCTGGTAGTAAAACTCCTAGGAGTAAAGCCATTGAAATGTCGGAGATGTGTCGGAAGCGCCCTCTATCAAAAAATGAGGACATCAAAGCTGTACGTCATTTTGAATAAAATAATTACCAAGGGAGTGACCTACACGCAAACCGCAACAAAATCGATTAGTTTGTCCAATGTTTATGAGCGTTTAAAATTCTCCCCTCTGTTCACAGTTCAATTTTCACTAGTTATCCGATCCCAATGTTTCCAATTTTGGGCTTAAAATTTAAGTTAAAGACTAAACTTTAATATAACTTGAACTCCATGCACAAAATAACGGTAAAAAGTAGTTGTTCGTTACTCTAAAATCTAAAGCGCCCTCAATCGACAATTTTTGAATGCAACCTTTAAAATTTTTTTCTAAAAAAATCGTAATATAAAGAATGATTTCAGTGAAAACTGCAAACAAATCGACCCTTTTCTCCGTTTTTTATCATCGTTTGAAGTTTTGGACCTCAAACTTTAATGGCCCCTAGCTCCTACAGAAGACGTTTGCGCCCCATGGTTTCTTATTTAATAATGTTTGTCTCTATTCTACTATCACCCCTCAGAGTTTGTCGGTTTGGTAGCGAAACACCCTGTATAACATGTACCGTAGTTTTCAGCGTATAATCCGCGAATCAAACAATTCTTTTTCGACCCAGAAATTCTAAGTAGTAATTGAAGACTAATATTTACCACGATCTAAAAATTTACATTTTATTTAAAAAATTTTCTGGATCGAAAAATGATTGTTTGATCCGCGGATTATACGCCGAAAATTACGTTATATCCTGAGATATATATGTTTAGTTTAATAATTTAATTGTAATTCAGTGTAAAATATTAAAAATATTCTTTTAATTCATATTAGGAAATAAGACTCTGAGTATGACTAAATGTTATAGATACATTGTTATAACATTGCAATAAATGTAATATAATATTTATAATTATTAATTAAAAAACTTATTTTTAACGAAATTACTTAAGGGTGTCCATTACTGGCTCATTTATCCTATTTATATGAGTGTATGAGGGATTTTTATAAATTTTAAAGATATATAAATACTTATACAAATATTCCTAATTTAAATATGTAACTAACAAATGTCATACATATTGGTACTAATTCAGGGATGAGATTTCCGCTTTTTTGCACACCAGTAAAATTTTAAGGAAAATACTCTATTATTTAATCGCAACATTTTACTGATTTAAGAGAAGAACATTTTCTCTAAAATTATACTGGTGTCCAGAAAAGCGGAAATCTCATCCCTATAATTATTACGTTTTTAATTTAAAAATGGGAAATTAAAAACAATATCTTAAAACTTAATTCAATAATTGCATAGCTGCCAACTTTTACGCATTTTCCTACCACAAAAAAATTATAGTAAATATTGTCTTATTTAAGCGTTGAAATCTTAAAATTGAAGAAATGGAAAATCGCTGTACAATTTTAGTGGTAGCAAAAATGCGTAAAAGTTTGCAGCTATGATAATTGTCATTCTATGTAAACTTTATAATATTTACATTTGTTTAAACATCACTAGAAAATTTAAATAAGGTACATAAATAGTTTATTTAATTTGAAATCCTTGCTCATTTCTTCTAAATTTTTGGAACATAATTAAACCTTCTTCCAGTGAATTTACAAAGTTTTACTTTAAATTCCGCCTATGTAGTATAAAGTTTTATTGCAATAATAATGCTTATTTAAAGACAAAACTACCTTCAGATTTGAGCTTTTGTTTCCCTCAGAAGGATAACAATATTAAAGAACATTCTTTTTTAATAAGAGAAAGTTTAAAGAGAGGCCTTTTTTTGCGCAGACTTTTGTGATCGACAACTGACAATTATTATATATACATGCAGAGCCTGATTACTAACGGGGCACTCTCTCACCAGAAAAAAATTATAGAAATTTTCGTCTTCTTTAAACGCCCTTTTCATACAAGATTACTGTCATGAATAAGGAAAAATTCTTTTTTTCTTTTTCCTGGTGGGAGAGTGCCCCGTTAGTAATCAGGCCCTGTATACATGTATATTACGAGGTATATATATTTAGATTAATAATTTAAATGTAATTCACCGTAAAATATTCGAAATATTCTTTTAATTTATATTAGGAAATGAATCTATGAGAATCAATAAATATTATTGATAGATTGATACAATATTGCAAAAAATAGAATATAATAGTTATAATTATTAGTTAAAAAGAACATTTTTAACAAAATTTCTGTTAACAAAACTGCTCTGTTCAACAAGTGCAAAAAGTTTTGACACATTTATAAATTCATTTTTTAACAAAAAAAATATAAAATTGGAAGGTCTAATTATGGAAGCAATTTCGAATCGAACTTTCTTTTCTATTTTACGATAATTAAGTTAATTATCCAGTTATACGCAATTTCGATCACGTTCTCATGCGATTTTCTCCCTTTATAAGACTGTTTTTTCTATTTCGCCGGGAAATATATTTAAAAATGCGAACTTTGACGGCTTCTTCTGAATGACCTATTGCGTTTGCAATAAAAAAAAATGAATGCAATTAGATAGTTTCTGAACAATAACATCTGTTAGTTTAATGTTTTATTGAACAGTGATAAATTAAAAATTATGTCACAATGTGGCTCTTTTATATTTAAGAATACTCTTAAAGGTGTTTATTATATATATATATATGTATACCGGGTGTCCCAAAAATGACTGATGGATTTTAAAATTAAATAACTTGCAAACGGTGACAGCTATTTAAAAAAAAAATTGCAGGAGGCTTATGTAGAATGTCAGGAGTTTTTTTACCGTAATTTTTTATTTTAGTTCGAATCTCAAACAATAGGTGGCGCTGACCACTGAGGACCTGGCCTTCAATCAGCATCAGCGCCACCTATTGTTTGAAATTCGAACTAAAATAAAAAAATATGGTAAAAAAAATCTTGACATTATACATAACCCTCCTGCAAAAAGTTTTTAAATAGCTGTCCCCGTTTGCAAGTTATTGAAATTTAAAATCCATCAGTCATTTTTGGGACACCCGGTATATATATATATATATATGTAATACATTTTTATGAATTTTAAATATATTCTTAATTTAAATATACAAATGCCAAATGTTATACTTCTTGACTCTAACTATTATGCTTGTAATTTATGAACGGGAAATTAGAAACAATATTTTAAAACTGAGTTGAATTCTTGACATTTAATTGTAAACTTTACATTATTTCCTTTTCTTTAAATGTGAGTTGATTTAAATAAGGTAAAAAAAAAATGTTTGTTTAATTTCAAATCTTCCCTGATTATTCCAAAATTTTTTAACATAACTAAACTTTTTTCCAGTCAATTTACAAAGATTTACTTGAAATACCGCCTACGTAGTAAAAAGTTTTATTGTAATAATGATGCTTATTTCAAAACAAAACTACCTTGGGATTTGAGCTTCTCTTTTACTATAGAACGATAATAATATAAAGGTAGATTTTTTTTTCTTAATAAGCGGAAGTTTAAAAAGCGACCTTTTCTTGCGCAGTCATTTGTGATTATGAACTTACCATTACGAATATATCACGAGATATATATGTTTAGTTTAATAATTTAAATGTAATGCAGAATAAAATCTCTAAATATTATTTTAATTTATATTAGAATATGACATTATAAAAATGGTTGAACAATGTTGATAAATTGATATAGTACTGCAAAAAACGGAATATAGTAATTGTGACTATCATTTAAAAAACATGTATCAACATGAATCAATCAGAAATACTTGTGACGAGAACAAATCTAAAATTTCATCTTAAGAATAAAATGCTACACATGAAAATGCATTTCATTAGTTAAAATTTGTAAACTTTCAATTAGTTTTGTTCAATTTGTAAACTAATTAAACAAAATTATTTTCGGTTTGGTATAGGCATTTGGGATTTAAGATAATAAGTGTCGTAATTTAATCCGATTTCTCATATGTGATATTAATTGGATTATTCGGCAAGTATAATAAGGTATTATTTAAAAAATAAAAAGACTATAAGTCCGTTGTAAATTTTTCCTCTTAAATTTTTTATAATACTTTATTTTATCAGTATACTAAATATGTGAAGTTTTATTGAAATTAATGGTAATATAATGAAAAGCTAAATGTCATAATACCGCATGAAATAGAATTTCTATCTTTTTTATAAGTTGTATTACATAAACTATCTATGGATAAAATAAAAATAATAATTTAAAAAAACATGTGTTAATTTCTATTATTTTTTTTAATTACATGCATTAACTTCTATTATTATTTCTGCTGTATGTGTATGCATTTAACACATTTAAACAAATGTATCGGATGTGGCAATGTAAAATCAAATCATTGCCAAATCTCTTACATGTTAATTCTTCCAGACAAATGAAGCATAGCAGCGTCGCCGGTTAGGTGATTTACAACAAATTTGAATCAATAAGAATTTGTGTCAAGTTCTAAGAAGGAAGGTCTCCGTACTGGGCATACTCAGAATTTTTTGAAAAAAAAAATACTAATTAAACTACTTATGTATGTAAGAAAGGATCAGTAAAATTTAGCGGCGGAATTACAGTAGAATCTCTGTAAAAAATAAACTACTTTCGGATATTTGGCGTGAAAAGACGAAAACGTCACGCGATTTGGCGAGCTACACATTTTCTCGCCAAAAGCAAACGATTTTAATGCAATTGAAAATTCTTTATCAATAGATTTTAAAATGCGTGTAAATGGTATTATAAATTTAAATTTAAACAATTAAGAAGTTTAATACACATATTTCTTTTTATAGTACATATTTATGTTGTTTTTTGCTGCTGTTACTTAATTTTATCACTGTAAAATAATTTCATAAAAGAAAAACAAAAGTTTTCATATATCTATGCGTATTCCAAAATAAAAACCAGATGAAGAATGCTGCAGTAACACATTCCTATGTCGGAGAAGTTTTTGTTTCCATAGCAACAAAGTTGAATCGGCAGAGCTCATTTGAACTTCATTTTTTTAGATTGAAACAATGTTTATTTTATATTTATTTTTTTTATTTATAATATTTTATAGTTAACTTTCAGTATATATATGATAAAATTACAGTTATAGCAAGTTAAAACTGAAAAACTAAAGTTATTTAAATATTTTTTAAATACAAGCTCAACATGATTCATTTTTACCTTAAAAATTATTTGACATAAAAAAATATTTTTTGAAATTTTATTTCGTCGCCAACCGGTGATAAACCGCCAAATAAACGAAATGTCATGTATGCTCATTATTTTTTTTACGAACGTTTTAAAGGGATTCCGCCGAAATTTTTTTATAAACATATATATCCACATGAGAAGAACATTCTGTAATTTTTTCAGAACTTTCTCGGTATGCCCGTATGGAGACATTCCTTGTAAGTTAATCTGAAGTTAGATGAAAATCCGTGCGTTAGTTTTCGAGATAGAATCATTGCAGAAATAATAAAGAAATCTAAATAGAAGCTGCACCTGTTAAGTGATTTACTTCAAAAACTAAAGGATATTCATTTATATCAGACTAACTAAATCTGCAATTTGATGAAAATCTGTACGTTAGTTTTCGAGATAGGATTATTGCAGAAATACTAAAAACATCTTGATAGAAGCGCCACCTGAAGAATGATTTACCCCAAAAACTAGGGGATGCTAATTTATATAATGAACTAACTGAATATGAAGTTTGATGAAAATTTGTGCTGCGGTTCCTATTTTATTTTTGTATTTATATTTTATACAATTTACATTAAAAAGCAGTGAGCACCATATTATAGCAAGGTCTAACGGAATCTGAAGTTTGATGAAAATTCGTCAAAAATAGCTATTACCAAAATCATGGTAAAGACAGCATAACAGCGCCATCTGTTGGTAGACATCCGACAATACATAGCTAAACACAAATTAATCAACTGTAGTTTATATCAAAGTTTTACAGAATCTAAAGTTTAGCAAGATTCGTGCATTAGTTCTTCAGTCCGAATGCCCACAAAATGTTTAAGCGAAAGAGAGAGAGAGTGACAGAGTGACGTCAAACTCACTGATGGGCATTATGTAAAAGTATGTTTTTTTAATTCTCTGAGCTCTAAGACATATAAACCCGTCGAAAACCGGAACTAGAAAATTTTCAAGAATACAATATTTTCTTCTTGTAAAAATAGAAGAACGTAAAAATCAGTTTAGATTTTATAAAATAAGGTGATGATTTTTAATGATTGGTATGGCATTAAAAATAATAATAAAGAAGTAAAGACTTCGCAATTTTTTTTAATTAGAAATCGAAATATATATATATATTCTATCAGTCACCGAAAAAAAAATTCATGTATAAGGAATTTTTTCTTTCTGTTTGTTTTATTCAGTGGAACTACCTATTAAGGACACAGTTTATCTTATAAACTATTTTGTTTATTTTAAAAACTAATGGTGAATCTTAATAATACACTCAATGAATTTAAAAGTTCAATTAAAAGCACATTTGAATGGAAACTTTTTTCAGCTGCATAGTAAAATTTCTAAAAAGCTTTTTAACAATAGATTTTTTGAAAAAAAAAATAGTACTTTTTTTAATATTCACATTTTTTGTTCATTTTTTAAAATATTTTGAAATGTGTTTTGCACAGAACTACGATTGGATTGATAAATAATTCTAATATTACATTTAATGTATGCATATACCGGGTGTCCCAAAAATGACTGATGGATTTTAAAATTCAATAACTTGCAAACGGTGACAGCTATTTAAAGAATTTTTGCAGGAGGGTTATGTATAATGTCAGGAGTTTTTTTTTTTTTACCCTAATTTTTTATTTTAGTTCGAATTTCAAACAATAGGTGGTGCTGACAGCGATTGAAGTCCAGGTCATTAGTGCTGAGTGAAACGTCGACCTGGCCTTCAATCACTGTTCAGCGCCACCTATTGTTTGAAATTCGAACTAAAATAAAAAATTACGGTAAAAAACGCCTCACATTATACATAACCCTCCTGCAAAAAAATTTTAAATCGCTGTCACCGTTTGCAAGTTATTGAATTTTAAAATCCATCAGTCATTTTTGGGACACCCGGTATATATATATATACATATATATATATATATATATATATATCAATTGAAGCGTATTACATAAAATGTTGAAATCTGTTTCATCTTCTTACGCTTAATTCTAGAACTACCGGAAATTTTGATTTACAACAGTTTAATATTATTGTTTAACGTTTTTCTTCTTCGTATTTTTTATACTTATTTCATAATTAAATTTCTAGTTCTAACTGAAACATATTCATATGGTAGTCATCAAAATGATGGTTCGCGGTAGTTCAACTTCTTTTTTTAACCCTTTGTGGAGCGGTGGTTCCATAGCTATACCACTTAATTTTAATTCCCGAACGCCACATTGGCACCGGAATTTTATTTAAGAAAATTACGGTTTATTGAATGCATGAAATATAACGTTTTCTTATTTATAAATAAAGTTGTTTTCAAATTCCGGTGTCAATCGTTAATTTCAACACTTTACCAATGAATTTGCCCTGCGCCGCAAAGGGTTAAACCTTGAATTTTAATTTCATGCGCAGATTTATCACACATATAATAATAATAATAATAATAAAATGTGAAACAGAATTGTGAAAATTCAGAAATTTCGGAAGTTCTTATTTTTTCCCCAAGAAATGGGAAATCCATTTTTTCAATTTTATCATACTTTTTGGGGCGGTTTTGGTTCATTGTTTTTGATTCTAGAAAACTATGCACCCAATTTTTGCAATTTTTTTCTCCTTTACAAAAAGGGCATTTGGATATTTTCACTAACATTTGAGTGAGGTTTTTATTCATGTGCAATATTATACATATATTCATTCTACATTTAAATGTAAGCCGTATTTAACCCTTTCTTGCGCAGTGTTGCCGGGCCGTCAACACCTAATTTTAATTCCAAACTTGCAAACGGCACCAGTAATATTTTAATATATATATATATATTTTAAAACAATGAAAGCTTTCGATAATTTCTCATTTTACTAATAGAATTTGCTTGCACCGGAAAGGGTTAAAACGTTCACGCCAGCGCGTATCACCGGTTGCCCGCAAAAAAGCTTAAGAATCCCTATTTATTCCCACCAGTAAAATTTTACTGAAAATTTTGCCTTATTTAATCGGAACAATTTTGTCCGATTTAATAAGGAACAAATTTCTGTTTTTGAAAACCGGGGGCAAAACATTAAAAATTTCGTGAAAGGGTCCCATCGTGAAGTGGTTAACCCCTTAATTGGTTCTTTCTTTTGCGTTCAATAAATTGAAAATAACGGATTCACACCACTATTTTTAAATAAAATATTCGTACCATTTAGTCTAAAAATTTTCGCCTTTAAATAGTATAAAATTATCTTTAAAAATAATAGTGGTGTCAAAAAGATTTAAATAATGAATTAAGCAAATTCGTCTTGCCCAAACGGCGTACGGGCAGTTAAGGGTATAAAAAACAAAATAATGTTTACATTTCATATATGAATAATTTTAAAAATAAATTTATAAAATATTTCATATTCAACACTAATTATGTTTGGCATTATGAAAAAAAACAAAGATATATTTAAATTGCATTTTACAATATTGTCTGAGGTAAATTTAAAAAGAAAATAAAAACATAAACTGAAAAAATGTCACAATAAAAATATGAAAAAAAAATTGGGATTATTTATTT
Source organism: Maratus speculifer (assembly GCA_964019185.1). Classification (NCBI taxonomy): domain Eukaryota; kingdom Metazoa; phylum Arthropoda; class Arachnida; order Araneae; family Salticidae; genus Maratus; species Maratus speculifer. Next base: position 355,623,148 of record OZ025295.1, on the reverse strand, counting down.
TCTTCTTCCTTCCTTTCTTTCTTTCTTTTTCTTGAAGACCATTGCTTAAAACTTTTAGCTCAGACGGAGTTTCTCTACTTTAGATTACAAAATCCTTTTAGTTTCTTCCATCTATTTCAAATACTCCAATAAAAAGTAAGACTGAAGAAGAAATATTTAATTTTACAAATTAACCATACAAAGAAATTTGTTGGTTTTAAAATAAATAAGGTTAAGAAAAAAAGTGAAGAGACTATTTTCCCCAAATAAAATCTTTATTCTAGATTGGTTCTGTTTTTCTCTGGTTTCAATTTTTTTTTTATTTAAGAAGAAATTTTTCAATTTCACTCAGGTGCACTTTCGCAGAAAATCTAACAAAAGTTAAATCTATAAAAGGAACATTTGATTTTATAAAATAACTAAACAAACACCTGTATTTGTTTCAAATGAGAGAAATTTAGAACGAGACACAAAAGCTATGTTTCTGCAAATGAAAATGTTATATGATATTCCCCCTTTTATTCAAGTTGCATAAATTAGTTTATACATGAGAAAGTGTTTTTCAATTTAAATTATTTGTTCAGTTAATTTTCCTTTTTTATGTATCATATTAAAAGCGTGCTACATATTTCAGATGTTAAGATTAAAGGAAAGATTAGAAAGAAGGGTTTACTTAATTAAGTAATGGTCGAATCTTTAAGAATGAAATCTTCAGGTTTTTTAATGAAAAAAAAAATCTACCACAAATTTCGGAAAGCAATCTTCACTTTATTTATTGGTAAAATTTTCTGTTTTTAAATAAGGCTAAAATTTTAAATTCCAAAATAATTGTCAATAAATAATAATAATAATAATAATAATAATAATAATAATAATAATAATAATAATAATAATAATAATAATAATAATAAATAAAATAATAAAAAATGTGCTTTAAAATAAAAAATAAATAAAATTCTACAAAATGTCACAATAAACAAAAATGAAAAAAAAAGTTGGTTATACAAATAAGATAATTCTTCTGAAAATGTATATACATTTGCATGTTAAAAATATCGAGAACTGAAACAAAATAAATTATTTAGTTTTATTTTGAAAAGCATTGCTTAAAATCTTTAGGTCACAAACAGTTTTTTTACTTTAGATTACTAAATCTTTTCATTTTGTTACATATATTTCAAGCACTGGAATAACAAGTAAACTTGAAAAGGAAATATTTGATTTTACATATTAACTTAACAAAGAAATTAGTTGGTTTTAAAATAAATAACATTTAGAAAAAAGATGAGGAAGCTATTTTTTCCCAAATAAAATCTTTATTCTAGATTTGTTTTGTTTTTCCCTGTTTTCAATTCTTTTTATGTAAAAAGATGTTTTTCTATTTCACTCACGTACAGTGGTGCAGAAAATCTAGTAAATCTTAAATCTATAAAAGAAAGATATGATTTTACAAAATAACTAACCAAACACCTTTTTTTTTGGTTTCAAATAAAGGAACTTTAGTACGAAGCAGTAAAAGCTATGTTCCTGCAAATGAAAATGTTATAGGTTATTCCCCTTTTTTATTTAAATTGCTTGAATTATTTTATACATCAGAAAGTATTTTTCAATTTGATTATTTGTTCAGTTAATTTTCCATTTTTATGTACCATATTCAAAGCGTGCCATATATTTTAGATGTTATGATAAATGTAATGATTAGAAAGAAGCGTTTCACTTAAATAATGAATTGTCGAAACTTTAAGAAAGGAATCTTCAACTTTTAAAAAAACATTTGCTACAACAAATTTCGGAAAACAATCTGCACTTTATTTAATGTTAAAGTTTCTATTTGTCAATAAAGAATTTTTTTTAATTCCAAAATAATAATAATAATAATAATAATAATAATAATAATAATAATAATAATAATAATAATAATAATAATAATAATAATAGTAAAATGAACAATAAATAATGTAATAAAAAATATGCTTTCAAGTTAGAAAAAACCTACAAAATGTCACAAAAAAGAAAAAAGTTGGAAATACAAATAAGATAATTCTTAGGAAAATATATTTACTTCACTTTTACATGTTAAAAAAATGATACCTGAAATAAAATAAATTATTTAGTTTTATTTTGAAGATCATTGCGTAAAATCTTTAACTCAGACCGAGTTTTTTTCACTTTAGATTACTAAATCTTTTCATTTTCTTACATATACTTCAAACACTCGGCTAAAAAGTAAGTCAAAAAAAGAAATATCTCATTTTAAAAATTAAGTAAACAAACAAATTTGTTGGTTTTAAAATAAATAAGATTTAGAAAAATAGGCCAATAAACTACTTTCTCCTAATAAAATCTTCATATTAGAATTGCTTTGTTTTTCTATGGTTTCAATTGTTTTTATTTAAGAAGAATTTTTCCAATTTCACTCAGGTGCACTTTCGCAGAAAATCTAACAAAAGTTAAATCTATAAAAGAAAGATTTGATTTTGCAAAATAACTAAACAAACACCTTTTTTTTTTTTTTTTTTGTTTCAAATAAGAGAAATTTAGAACGAGGCTGAGGAAAATAGGTTTATGCAAACGAAAATGTTATATGTTATTCTCGATTATATTCAAGTTGCGTAAATTAGTTTATACTGAGGGATGAGATTTCCGCGTTTATGGACACCGGTATTTTATTAGAGAAAAATGTTATTTAATTTAATCAGGACATTTTTGCGATTTAACAGAACAACATTTTCTCTAAAATAATATTGGTGTGCAAAAACGTGGAAATCTCATCCCTATTTATACATAAGAATGTGTTTTTCAGTTAAATTTTTGTTTAACTAATTTTCCTTAATACATATATATATCAGCTTAACCCATTAATGCTTAGCGTCCCTTTTTAGGGACGATTAGAAAAAAGGCAATAAAGCACTTTTCACACCAGTAAATAGAAAGATAAATAAGCATTATTTTTCACGAGAAAAATTGCTCAATAAATTAAGATAAAAGTTATTCGTCTTTTAAAAGTGGTGGGAAACCCAGATTTTCATTTTTAATGAAGAAAATAATTTGGGCATTAATGGGTTAAAAGTATGCTATATATTTGAGACATTATGATATAAGTAAAACTTGTAAAACTGTTTTTATTTAACCCGTTAACTACCGAAATTTTAAGAAAGGAATCTTCAACTTTTTTGGTGAAAAATGATTTCTCATACAATTTTAGAAAAAGAATCTCCATTTTATATAATAGTGAAAGCTTCTGTTTGTAAATGAAGCAAAATTTTTAGCTCAAAAATGGTGGTTGCTTGATCAGTAATTAAAGTATTTATTTTTAATTTTACAATAATGCACCAATACAAAAAAAGAGAGAGAGAGAGAGGAAGAAAAATGAGAATACAAATAAGTAAATTTTTCGGAAAATATATTTAGTTCAGTTTTACACGTAAAATACAGAGAACTCAGAGAAAAAAAAATTGTATAGTTTTCTTTTGCAGAGCATTGCTAAAATACTTTAGCTCAGACGGAGTTTTCCTACTTTAGATCACCAAATGTCTTCAGTTTTTTTCTGTTTTTTTTTTAAACACTGCTATAAAACGTAAAGCTGAAAAAGAAGTATTTCATTTTACAAATTAGGTAAACCACAAAAAAATGGCTTTAAAATTCATAAGATTTAGGAAAAAGTTGTAGAAACTTTTTTCTCCAAATAAGATTTTTATTCTAGATTTGCTTTGTTTTTCTCTGGTTTCAGTTTTTTTTATTAAAAAAATATATATATATTTTTTTTTCAATTTCACTCAGGTGCATACTTGCAGAAAAACTAACAGTTGACTGTGTAAAAAAAAAGATTTGATTTTACAAAATAACTAAACAAACACCTGTTTAAAATGCGAGAAATTTAGAAAAAGGCCGAAGAAACTATGTTCTGCGAATGAAATGTTATATGCTATCTCCACTTCTATTCAAATTGCTTAAATTAATTTATATATGAGAAAATATTTTCAATTAATTTTCATTATTTTTTTTACAAAATTAAAACTGCGTTATATATTTCACACATTATGATAAAAATAAAGAAGGATTTTACTTACCCATTTACTGCCGAAACTTTAAGAAAGGAATCTTCAATTTTTTTTGTTAAAAAAACATTTGCCATCACAAATTGTGGAATATATTTTTAACTCAGAAATAGTGTTAGTTTCATGGATTATTTAAGAAATACACATTAGTTTTTGATGATGCGAAAACGCACTAGTAGCAGGTACTAGATTGATAAAAACACTAAACGACAAAACGATATACGTTATGTGATTATATTTTATTCAAGAAACACTGGAATCTGTTTTTCTTTATAAAAACGTTGTCACAGCTTTGCTTTTTTATCGAAGAATTATTAAAATGTTTTTTCAGTCATTTTTAGTAATAACTTAACTTAATAACTTAACTTAGATATTTAAAGCTGACTTTTAAATGTACAGATGAAGAATGTACTTTAGATACAGGGTGTATCTAAACTCTTGGGCGTAACTTTAAAGGGTGATAGTACACATCAAGACAAACAATATTAAATAGGAAACTAAAGGTCACTAAAACTATTCTTTATGTCAGTATTTTCTTGAAAATAAATTATAAAGATAAATTTCAAGAAATACCGATAGAGGTCGCTTTAGACTTTAGAGTAACGAACGACTATTTTTTGCCATTATTTTTGCATCTCATTAAATGACTTCAGAAACTTAGATTTAAACTTAAATTTTGAGCTCAAAATGTGAATAGTTGGGAGTGTTTAAGAAGCGAAAACTGAACTGTGTTCAGGAGTTCAAATTTCAAATTATTATAAAAAAAGGAAAAATTAGTCGATTCGTTTGCGGTTTTCGCTAAAACTATTCTTTATGTCAGTATTTTCTTAAAAATAAATTTTAAAAATAAATTTAAAAAAATTTCGAAAGCGCTTTAAACTTAAGATTAACGAAGAACTATTTTTAACCGCTATTTTTTGTATGTAATTAAATGCTTGCAAAAGCTTAGACTTAAATTTTGAGTACAAATTCAGAATCTTTGAGAGGGGTTAAGAAGCGCAATTTGAACTGTGTTTAGGCGTTGAAATATAACCTCCCCCCCCCCTATAACGAATATTTTCGTTCATATTTTAAAGATTGGAAGTTAAAGTTTATTAACTGCTTCAGACATATGAAGATCAGCCTTGACAATTAAAATTACATTGCGTAAAATAGCAATAACTCAAGTAGGAGAGACTCAAGACCAAGATCTGACTATGTATGTGGCATTTATTGATGAAAATTAAAAGAATATTACACTCTTATGGGGGGACCCCCGGTAAACAGACAAATGCTGGGATACTACATCTTGACAGCCGGACGGTCAGATATTGAATGATTCCTGACATCAAATAAGGTAGCCAAAATGCGTCGAGCTAAAATGTGGTTGCCCTTAGATCATAATAACCCTATACGTATAGTTCATAAGGAAAGTTTAAATTAAAAACGTGCCAACCGGACCGTTAATTTGGCGATTAGAATATCAGCGTACAAATATGCATGCCAATACTGATTGGTGGGAAAAATATTTCTATATGCATAACGCAGATGTCAGACGCCGCTTTAATATAAACAGAGTGTTAGATTTTAAGCCGAAAAAGGAGTTGTAATGGCTGCTAATTTGAAAAGGAATTAAGTTATTGCCGCAAATGAGCATATGGTTTTAAAATATCACTCTATGTACTCTTTGAACAAACGAAAGTATGCAAGCCCAGATAATAAGTTTAGGATGAGAAAAGATTTGATTTTGATTTATTTTATTAACGGCCTCGGTTAAGCATGAAAATCTACATAATTGCAATTTAAAGGAAAGAGATATATTCTTTTTAGAAAGTAAAAATGATGTTTAATTAATTTAAAATTGGGAAAGATAATTTAAATTTTAAATTTGAGAATTTAAATTAAAAAAAGAAGCTAATAATAATATGTGATGTTATGTTACTTTCGACATCACCCCCCCCCCCCTTCGAACACAGTTCAATTTTGCGCTACTTAAACACTCCCAAAGATTCAGAATTTGAGCCCAAAATTTAAGTCTATGCATTTGAAAGCATTTAATGAGATTTAAAAAAATAACAGTTAAAAATATTTGTACGCTACTCCAAAGTCTAAGGCGCCCTCTATCGCCATTTTGTGAAATTTATCTTTAAAATTTATTTTCAAGAAACTGCTGATTTAAAAATTAGTTTTAGCGAAAACCGCAAACGAATCGACCAATTTTTTCCTTTTTTTACAATCATTTGAAAGTTGAACTCTAAGAACACAGCTAAGTTTGTCTACTTAATCACTCCCAGCTATTCAGATTTTTAGCTCAAAATTTAAGTTCAAATCTAAGCTTACAAAAGCATTTACAAGGTGCGTAATATGAATGGACCTTGTAAGGACCTTTTACCAGAATTTTTATAATGTAATATTTATTTTATTTAACGAAATTGAAATTCTTTTTCAGATCTAACAACCAGTACCTTAAAGAATTTCTGATACCAAAAGAATTAAAATTTTCTGAGTTTCTTGATGACTACGCACCCTCATTTAATATGATGCAAAAAATAACGTCAAAAACGAGTTGTCCGTTGCTCCAATGTCTAAAGCGCCCTCTATCGGCATTTTTTGAAATTTATCTTTATAATTTATTTTCACGAAAATGCCTAAACAAAGAATAGTTTTAGTGAAAACCGCAAATCAACCGACCAATTTTTCCGTTTTTTATAATCATTTGAAATTGATGAATCCATATCCCTCTGAATGCAGCTCAGTTTGTGTTACTTAACCACTCCCAAGATTTTGAGCTCAAAATTTAAGTGTGAGTCTAAGCTTACGAATCATTTAATGAGATGCAAAAAATACCGGCAAAAAATAGTTGTTCGTTACTCCAAAGTCTAAAGCGCCCTCTATCGGCATTTTTTTAAATTTATCTTTAAAATTTAATTTCAAGAAAATGCCGACATAAAGAATAATTTTAGTGAAAACCGCAAATCGACCGACTGATTTTTCCGTTTTTTTTTTTTTTTTTGTTGTTGTTGTTGTTGTTGTTGATTTGAAATTTTGGTCCTTAAACTCTAATGGCGGTTATCTCCTTTGGAAAACGTTTTCGACCCTTGGTCTCCTATTTAATATTGTTTGTCTTGATGTGTACTATCACGATTCAGATTTTGAGCTCAAAATTTAAGTCTAAGTTTTTGCAAGCATTTCATGAGATTAAAAAAAATAACAGTTAAAAGTGGTTGTACGTTACTCCAAAGTTTTAGGCGCCCTCTATCTGCATTTTTTGAAATTTATCTTTAAAATTCATTTTCAAGAAAATACTGATTTAAAGAGTATTTTTAGCGAAAACCGCAAACGAATCGATACATTTTTCCGTTTTTTATAATCATTTCTAATTTGAACCTCTGAACACAGTTCAGTTTGTACTACTTTAGTTGAAATCTTTTTTTTTTAATGTTTTACAAATAATATGCTAAAAATGTTTAGCAACATTTGTTAACAAATACAAAAAGAGCATTTTAAAGAAAAAATCAGAAAAATTGGGCATAAAGAATTTCGCATGGAGCATTTTGAAATATTGTCATTTTTCGTTAATTTAAAAAAATAAAAGTCTGTATCTCAAAAACTATTGAATATATTTTTTTAAAAAAATTGTGAAATAAAGATATATATATTATGACTATTTCCAGAAATTAAAAAAAAATTCATTGAAAATCAAAAAATTAGTTTTGAGAGTCCACTACCCTTAATATTGTTTGTCTGGATGTGTACTATCATCCCTTAAAGTTTTGCCCAAGAGTTTAGATACATCCTGTATATCAGATCTACCGCAAGTTCTTATCTTTCCGCAAGTTCTTTTCTTCTTTGTTATTTAAAATTTCAACAAGCAAGCACGTATTCATGTTAGACATAAATTACTGTCTCTGTTCATCATTGCTTTTATAATTACGTGCTCTTCGGAATTCTTTAACCTTTTAACGTTCAAAGCATCTTCATTGCTAAGATGTTGAAATAAACGAATGACACCGGTAATTGCGAACAAATATATTTGTAAAAAAGAAAAAGTGATTTTTCACACACGGATTAAAATTAAAACGGATTTTTTAAAATTTAAATTCCGGTGTCGTTGTTGCATAATGGAATTAAAATTTTGTGGTTTCGTGGAGAAACCAATGGACGTTAAAGGGTTAAATAAATCGCTTCATGTCGTTATTGAGAGAAACTTGATCGTATAAAAATGGCTATTGATAAAGTTCGTTTCCAACATTTCATTTGTGGCTTTTTCCAAGCGAAATTGTTACACGGCTGAAAAGTGTTTATGCTTGTTTGCCACCGTTACTTTCAAAAAGTTTGCTTTGCTTTATTTAATTGATGAGATACCTTCGATAAAATAAGTCATATTTTTCCGCTCTAAAACACTCGTAGCCAAAAATGAACTATAAGAGACAAACAAGTTTACATGGAAATAGTCTTGCGCGTATTCCAACAAGGAAGAAATGTTACAAAAGCGTGTCGTTGTAAGCGTGTCCTACAAAAGTTTTGTTGGGTTTTGTAGCATCAGATAGAAAGTGCAAAATAGATGAAATTTGAAGAAAATGATTCTGACTTTAACCCTTTCCAGCGCGGATAAATTCTGTTAGTAAAATGAGAAATTATGGACTGACACCGGAATTTAGAAACAACTTTTTAAATTATCAAGAACTCCTTAATTTAAGCTTTTATTGAAAAAGCAAGATTTTATTAAAATATTATCGGTGTTAATTGCAAGTTTGGACTTAAAACTAGGTGTGTCTAGCCCGGACGCACTTTCAGAAAGAATCACGTTTTGAGCACCTTATCGCCAGAACAACGATTGGCGCGGAAATGAAGTCAATGCTACGCACCCTTCCTTGTTTGTGACGTCAAACGCCTAGCGAATTGTAACCCTTCCTTCTGCAAAGAGATCCCGTTTATTGTTCATTTGTTTTTCCGTAAATGTTATCAAGCAAAGACTATAATATGAGGAAATGTTATTCACCGTTGTTTACGATTAAAACATAGTTTAAAACAAAGAGCTTTTTCGGATTAAAATGCTTTAAGTTTCACAAAACATCTAAACATAGTTTTTTTACCTCTCAATTCAAAAATATTTCCTTAACTCGCTGTTCGAAGAAATTGAGAAGTTAATTAAAAACAGTAGTGAAGATTCTCTTGTAATAAATATAATTCTATTACATAATAGAAAATTATAATTCTATTCTATAATATAATTCTATAATTCTAATAAATATAATTCTATTACATAATAGAATAATATAATTCTATTCTATAATATAATTATTTAATTCTAATAAATATAATTCTATTACATAATAGAATAATACAGTAAAACTTCTAAATAACGGACACCATGGGAGCGCAGAAATCGTCCGCTAATCGGAGGTGTCCGCTATATGGAAAACCTCAGCGATAGAAAAATTGCAAATGAATGCTTAATGTTTCATAGTCGATTTTAAAATGTCCTGAAACCTCTATTGTATGATTAACCAGAAATTAAAATTTTTAAAGCAATAACACTGAAATAAAATTGCGCATACCTTTACCCTTTGTTTATTACATTCTTACATTTTTTTTTAATTTATTTTTTATTTTTTTTTATTTTTTTTTTTTACAAAAGTTTGCTTTTACTTGCGATTTCATGTAATTTGTTTTTCAGTGCGAAGTTTTAACTCTGTCAGTAATTTTAATCCTTTTAAATCATTCTTTTTTTTCTTAAAAAAACAACAACAACAACGAAAAAAATTGTATAACTGTTTACTGTATATTTTTCTGCTTCTTAAAAGCATACAATCTCAAATCATCCGAGGGAAGGGGGAGGGCTTATGATCACAGATAAATGTAGGGGGAGAGCCGATTTGCTCCAGCTCATCCCCACATTTATCTGTGATCACAAAACTTTTGACACATTGCCCTGATAAATTTAAAGGATTTTTACTTTATTTTTCCTCGTTAAAAAATAATTTTTCATTCTTTTTTGCCAAAATTACTGTCCGCTATTCGGAATGTCCGATATTCAGAGGTTAAACATACAAAAATTTAAGTTTTGGGAGTGGGGATTTGAAAACTGTCCGTTAAATAGAGGTGTCCGCTATTCGGGAGTGTCCGTTATGGAGGTTTTACTGTATAATTCTATTCTATAATATAATTCTATAATTCTAATAAATATAATTCTATTACATTTAAATATTAGAATTATTGAAAGATATTGAAATTGAACAGGTACATATATTTAAATATTTTAAGCGTATTACTTCACTATATCATTTAAAACGTAAATTCAATGATTTTACTAATATCAGTACCAATTTCTGTACTTAGCATTTAAGCTCACGTAATACACATTGTAAAAAGTTCATTTCATTAGTATTCATGTACTTTGAGGAAAACATTCGAGATTTAATTCAATGTAAGCAATGATTGCTTTTTTTCTATAAAAAAATATATACCCATATCCATTTTTACCTATTATTCCTATTTAGTGATATCTATTATCTTCTATTTTTTACTATACATATTCCCTTATATTTGATATTGATTTCGTTTTCATTTTTTGTATATTTAAGGAAGGAAAAGTATAATGTTGAACAAGCAAAGCTACTTTAATATCATATAAAATGTAACTTTCCGTATATTTAAAACTATTTACTTTCTAATAAGTTACAGAAAAACGCAGAAGTACGTAATTTGTATCGATTTCAAATACTTTTCTAAGAGAAAATATTTTTTTCCTTATCTTTAAATGTTTCAAAAGAAACTTCTCGATAATTTTAAAGAAGGGGAGAAGATCTAGCGCATAGTATAAATTATTCAATTGGAATTCAATATAAGTTCTGGGATCTTAACCCTTTGAGGGGCAAGCAAATGCGTTCGTGTAATTCTGAACTCCCACCGGAAATTTGTAAAAAAGTTATATCAAAAAGAGGAAAACCAATTTCACGACTGTTTTCCACCAAAGTTAGAAAAGTGAAATTTAATAACATTTTTCTGGTGTGAATCTTCATCAATCGTAGGTGGTATATAATATATACCACCGCCCCTCAAGGGGTTAAAAAATTTAAAGTAAGCAATAAACTTAATGAATAATGTTGCTATCACGGATTTCATATAACAGATTTTTTTATATTTAAAAATTCTACTATTATTAATTTTAAAGTACGTTAAATTATTTTATGTCTGACTACGGTTATTTTAATGTTTTATTTGGCTACTGTGTAAATGTAAAAATTATTATTATTACCAACATAACTTTAAAAACTAATACTTTCATAAAATTTAACAATCTGTCTATTTTTGTCAATTTATATTGTATTATTGTTAAATTCGATTAAAATATCGATATATATATGTATATATATTAGAATATATATTATATAATTGTAATATGTTTAATACTATGTATCTTACAGATATTTCTGTATTATTTATGTTTTTTGCTGGTTACGTTCTTAGAATGCAAGTTGTTTCAGTAAACAATGTTACAGCACACAATATTTAGTACATTCGACTCTCGTTAATTCGAACTCGTCGGGACCACAAGAAATGTTCGAATTATCCGAAGTTCGAATTACGGAAAGTATGAAATGAGAACATGCTTAATAGGGTACAATTACAAAGGAATTAATATTATAGTGTTTTTTTTTAAATTTATTATGTCTGTTATCATCAGAATATGACTTAATATTAAATTAGAACATATAAATGCATAAACCAATTGAAAGATTAGAAACAAGCACAATGGAAGAAAAATTTGAAGCGTCACTCATGGAGAGACGGGGCTCTAAGACAGTGGATATCAAATGCATTGTATTATATGTACACTCGTTCGGAACAATTTTCACAAAAATCAATGAAAGAAAATTATTCAAATGATCTGAAATCCGTGAGAAAGAAAAGAAAAATGAAAAATCAGAATTCTCGTCAGTTCGAATTAAACGATGTCAAGAGAAAATGAGTTCGAATTAATGAAAAAGTTTAGCAGTATTCTGCCATTGAAATTTTCGGGACTTCATGTTGAGTTCGAATTAAGCGAAGATTCGAATTAACCGATTTCGAATTAACGAGAGGCGACTGTATTTCAACATTTCATTATGCGCTAAAATTGGCAGCAATTGATTGTATACATGGGAAAGAGCTGTCAAGGCAAAAATTTTGTCCCCACTTTTCGTTACATTGGCGTATCATTCAATTTTTTTCCGCTGAAAATGTAATAAAAAATGTGTTTCATTCAACAATTATATATTCTTTGCTTAGATAATACGTAATTATTGAATTTCTATTAAAAAAAGTTACTCTTTGATTAAAAACACAGTTTATAACCGTTTCTTTGCTTCTTAAAATATATTTTTATTTAATAAAACGCACAATATGAACTAAAAAGGTCACAAAAATACGTCTCAATTGTCAGAATGACATTATATGTTAATCAATAGTTTTTATTTTGCTTATTGTATTGCCAGCGACATTCGTTGTTAACATACAGTTCCGCATTCAGTCATACCGGGTGTCCCAAAAATAACTGATGGATTTTAAAGTTCAATAACTTGCAAACGGTGACAGCTATTTAAAAAAAAAATTGATGCAGGGTTATGTGCAATGTCAGGAGTTTTTTTTTTACCGTATTTTTTTTATTTTACTTCGCATATCAAAGAATAGGGCGATTAAAGGCCAGGTCGACGCTTCACTCATCATTGATCATCTGGCCTTCAATCACCGTCAGCGCCACCTATTGTTTGATATGCGAACTAAAATAAAAAATTACGATAAAAAAATTCCTGACATTATACATAACCCTCCTGCAAAAATTTTTTAAATAGCTGTCACCGTTTGCAAGTTATTGAATTTTAAAATCCATCAGTCATTTTTAGGACACCCGGTATATGCTGCTGCTTGGCAACAACTTTAAAATTTAAAAATCCATAAATATCAAATCGTAACTGGTACCGTTATTTCCATTGTATAATCCGCGTATCAAACAATCATTTTTCGACCCAGAAATGTTTAAAACAGATATTTAACTTCAATAGTATTTATATAAATATTTTTTAATAGTATTTATATAAAATTTTCAATAATTCATTTTATATATTTTCTTGTACAAGATATATTTTTTAAGTATTTCAATGCTTTATTTATTTATTTATTTTTTTTTTACCCTTTCCGGCGCAAGCAAATTATATTAGCAAAATGAGAAATTGTCGATTGCCAACGGAATTTATAAAGGACTTGTCTATATATTATGAATTCCTTAATTTAAGCTTCCATTGTAAAAGCAAAATTATATTAAAATATTACTGGTGCCGTTTGCAAGTTTGGAATTAAAATTAGGGGTTGTCGGCCCGGCAACACTGCGCAAGAAAGGGTTAAAAACAGAAGTTTAGAACAGGGATATTTTTTCTGATTTTTTTACACACCAGTATTTTGATAAAATAATGTTACATTAATTAATCGATTTTTTTTTCATTTAAGAGAACAACATTTTCTCTCACAATATACTAATGAGCAAAAAAGCAAAAATCGCATTTTTGATTAAAACATACATTTATTTTACAAATAAAAGCTTTTAAGTTACCTAGCAATAACGTAGAACATTGTCTTGTTGCAGTTAAATTAATAATTACATTAAAAATAAAAATAATATTGCCCAGTAAAACTGATGGCATTGAGCTCACATGCTAATTGTACATTATAGCCTTATATTTTCAAGGGTTAATTCCGTTCGAAAAAAAAAATAAGAAGGGAAAACAGCTCTTCTCTTTTCCACTTTTTATACTTATTCATTGAACCTCCTAAACTATCAAGGACATGCTTTATCATATAAATAATCTATATCCAAAATTCAGAGCAAATCGGATAAATCTTAATAAATCCCATTTAGCATTTATATAATTTAAGAGGAGTTATCCCTCTCTTTTATACTTAAACATTAAACTTCCAAAACTATTCAGAGATTTGAACGAAATCTGACAATTCTGTTTGAAAAACCCATTTATATAAATTAAGGAGAGGGGCATTAGAATCCCCGTTCCCCCTGTTTATACTTATTCAATGAACGCATAATAACAGTCACGGAATCGCCTCATCAGAATGATCCTATAACTAAATTTTGAACAAAAAATGTTAATTCTGCATGGAAAACACATTTATATCAATTAAGGGGAGGGGCATGAGCCCCCGTTCCCCCTCTTATACATATCGAATGAACATAAAAAACTAATCAGGGAAACGCCTTATCAAGATATACCTATATACAGAATTTCAAGTGGATCGGATATTTTTATCATGAGTTATCGCGTTACGCACGCACGTACGAACGAACATACATACATAGAGAACGGGCGGGCACGTAAGCTCTCAGGCTATGATAGTCTGTGAGCTAAAAACTGTTTAAAGCATAACATTCTTCTAAAAGAAAAATCCACATCTCCCAAATTTTATGCATTTTTGCTACCATTAAAATTGTACAGATAATTTCCACTTATTTAATCCTCAGATTTCGATGATTAAATAAAACAATATTTACTAAAAAAATTTTGTGGCAGGAAAAATGCGTAAAAGTTGGCACCTATGAAAAAAACTTCTTTTAATATTTGTATTTCTTATAATTCGTTACCTTTTTAGCTCACAGATTAGTAAAGCCTGAGAGCTACTGTGCCCGCCCGTTCTGTATATATGTACGTGAGTAATGCGATAACTCATGATAAAAATATCCGATTCACTTGAAATTTTGTATGTATGTATATTCTGATAAGGCGCTTCCCTGATTAGTTTTTGGAGTTCATTCGATTTATATATAACAGGGGGAACGGGGGCTAATGCTCCTCCCCTTAGCTTATATGAATGGTTTTCTTTATGCAGAATGATAAGTTTTCGTTCAAAATTCAGAGGGAGGATCATTCTGATCAGGTACTTCGGTGATTAGTATGAGGTGTTCATTGGATGATTATAAAAAGGGGGGACGGGGGGGTTCATGCCCCTCCTCTAAATTGATATAAATGGGTTTTTCATGCAGAATTATCAGTTTTTTTTCCAAATTCTTATATGATAAATTATATCTGTGATTAGTTTAAGGGGTTCAATGATTAAGTATAAAAAGGGGAAGTGGAGGGAGCTGCCCCCCCCGTAATTTTTAAAAATATATGGAATTAACCCTTGAAAATATAAGGCTATAATATACAATTAGTATGCGTAGCCTGTGAACTGAATGCCATCAGTTTTACTGGGCAATATTCTTTTTATTTAGAGTTCACTCACATATGATTTTCGCAAAACCTTCCTTTTGGTGAATAAAATATTAAACATTTAAGGAATTAAAAACGATTCACGTCGTTATACGTTAAAGTAAACTGATACAAATATGTCATTTGAATCGATTTGAGATACTCTTCAAGAAGTGACTTTTCTTTTCCTGGAGATTTTCAAAAATATTCTTTTAAAGGGAGTAGAACAAATATCGTGAATTTAAAATAGGTATCTAGAGCATAACGTATAAGAAATAGGAAATCAATATAATGTATCGTAATTTTTAATTTTTCTTTCTCGAAAGTAACAATGTCATTAGATAACTTTTATTTTACAGTTCTTTTACAGCACTCTTTTGCCATAGACATAGCTGCAAACTTTTACGCATTTTTCCTACCACTAAAATTATACAGAGATTTTCCATTTATTTTGTCATAAGATTTCAACGATTAAATAAGACAATACTTACTATAAAATTTTTGTGGTAGGAAAAACGCGTAAAAGTTGGCACCTATGAAAAAAACGTCTTTTAACCCATTCGTGCCCAGCATCTTTTGCATAAATTTTACTTGGTTGGCTCCACTACTTATAGAAGATTTAAGTTTAGTTCATTAAACACGAAAATGCATCATTTAAATAAAATAATTATTGCTTTTCTTTTTACCGGTGTCAAAAACAGTGCTGGATGCACCTTTTGAAGCGTCCCTAAAAAAGAACGCTAGGCACTAATGGGTTAATATTGGTATTTCTTATAATTTGTTACCCTGTTTAGAGTTCACTCACTTATTATTTTCGCAAAAGCTTCCTTTTGGTGAATAAAATATTAAACATTTAAGGAATTAAAAACGATTCACGTCGTTATACGTTAAAGTAAACTGATGCAAATATGTCATTTGAATCGATTTGAGATACTCTTCAAGAAGTAACTTTTCTTTTCCTGGAGATTTTTAAAAATATACTTTTAACCCATTAGTGCCTAGCGTCCCCTTTTAGGGACGCTTCAAAAGGTGCATTCAGCACTGTTTTTAACACCGGTAAAAAAGAAAAGCAATAATTATTTTATTTAAATGATGCATTTTCCTGATTAATGAAGTAAACTTAAATCTAAAAATAGTGGTGCCAACCAAATAAAATTTACGCAAAAGATGCTGGGCACGAATGGGTTAAGGGAGTAGAAAAAATATCGTGAATTTAAAATAGGTATCTAGAGCATAACGTAATTGGAAATCAATATATTGTATTGTAATTTTTACATTTTCTTTCTCAAAAGTAACAATGTCATTAGATAACTTTTATTTTACAGTTCTTTTACAGCACTCTTTTGCCATAGACATAGCTGCAAATTTTTACGAATTTTTTCTACCACTATAATTATACAGAGATTTTCCATTTTTTTAATCATAAGATTTCGATGATTAAATAAGACAATATTTAGTATAAAATCTTTGTGGTAGGAATAATGCATAAAAGTTGGCAGCTATGCATAGATATACTGTGTAACCATTTTTGGCGCAGTGTGTCCGGTCTGGACACACCTAATTTTAATTCCAAACTTGCCATTGGTACCAATAATAATTTAGAGCAATCTTGCTTTTACAATAAAAGCTTAAATTTAGGGATTGTTTATTTCTAAAATTGTCGTTTGTAAATTCCGATGTCAGTCGATAATTTCTCATTTTATTAACATAATTTGTCCACGCCGAAAAGGGTTAATTCTTATCAGTCTACCTAGTACATAGTAAATTTAATTTGTTGAAATTTTCAAACATTTTATTAAAATCTCAAAATAATTGAAAATGGCATCTTCACTCACAATATCTTGAATTTAATTTTATTTCATATTTGATCATATTAATATTTGAGGAATAAATCTTGATATACTTTTTTAAAGTACCCGTAAAGCATGGTGACGTCACTGCAATGTCGTTGTGAAGTCACATTGTGACTTTGTGACCATCGATTGCCGATGTGAAGTCACAGTGATTAAAATGTTAAGTCGTTATGGCCGTTTTAGAGCTCTTTTGTGACGTTTCACAAAGTGGTCACAATGTGACAGATTTGTCACATTGTGACCACCATTTGTGAAAAATGTGTCATTTGTGACTAATTTGACATTAACATTTTGACGAAACTGTGACAAAAGCGAAGATATTTAAATTGCCAGACACTTGTTTTTTAAAGTAAATAACATGTTTTGAAGGGTATTTATAAATTTCTAAAGATTTTTAAGCGAGTCACATCTCAGTCACAATGTGACGTCACTCAGTGGTGGCATTTTGGTCACAGATGTGATGTGATCAAAGTGACTCACAGTGACGTCATTGTGTCGTCACTGAGACCATGCATGCTATTAGGGTATTAACTGATTTGTAATATTGTGCTGTGTATAAATGTATATTGTGCTGTGTGTATAACTGTGTGCCATTGTAAATTAATATTCGAATAAAAAAAAAATGTAGTATAAATTTTGTATTGATCTATCTATAGATGGAGATGCGCAAAAGAAAACTTTTAATTAACTACTTTTTAAAAGAAATTATTTCTGATACGATCATTTTTATGAAGTTGAAGTTATTTATATAATGATTCATTCAGTTACTCGAAATAAATATATATGAAATATAATTCTTCCAGAATTTAAATATTGAATTTCCTGATTTTCTGAAACAATACGCTTCCATTAATTTCATTGTGTTTTATATCCTAGCAGAATTTCAACACGCACTTGTTTCATAACATATAATAATAATAATAATAATAATAATAATAATAATAATAATAATAATAATAATAATAATAAATAAGTAAATCCTTTTTATGAATTTTTTAATTAAAAAAATAATTATTAGGTTTAAAAAAACAAATAACAGGATACATGATTTTTTAAAGGTATAAAATGTTATTCTACTGTTAAGCAAATACAGTCGAGTCTCTCTATAACGAAATTCCATACATCGTATTTCTCTATATAACGAATTTTTAGTAGGAACGGTTCCCTTTTCGCATGATTACATCAAAAACAGTCTCTATATAGCGAAATATCTATCTCCATATAACGATTTTTTTCATAAATTGGTCTTAATTTATTCAGTTTTAAAAAAGCTTCGAATTCGTATGGAATCAATTTTCCTTCCTTATTTTTGATTTATCGTTCAGTGCTGAGTTTTTTTATATAACTTTTCTCCGTGTTCTTTAAATCCAACGAATTCATCCCACCTCCCACACACCTTTCCACATCCTTCTCAAAATAGACTCAATTGGATTGTTACACATATAAGAGAGGAATCAATGAGAGGCACATAAGAAAGACCTTCAAATGGAGGAAAATGTTAACTACAATTTTTCATTCCTTGCTGAAATTTGAGCTTTTTTGAGAGCGTAACAATTTAAAAATCAAAATAACAAAAAATTACAAATATCTTCGTTTGAAATGAATGCATATCTTCCTTATTTAATTTTCATTAAGCTTTCAAATAAATGTCTGTTCTCTTTTTTTGAAACAGCTTAAATAATTAAAAAATAAAATGTTAGGTTAATATTTACTTTTAAACATTTCAAATTCTTAATTAAAAAGATCAAAAATAATATTTTTTAAAAATTTACATATTAAATACGATTTTTAACATCATTCTCTATACATCGAATTTCTCTATATAACGAATTTTTTATTTTAACGATGGATTTCGTTGTATAGAGACTCGACTGTATATAAATTTTCAATATATATTACTATATTAATTAATTAGATTAATGAATTAAAATAAATAATTTTGTATAAGTAAACGCAACATGTAGACATAACACGACAGCATGTTAAATGACAGATACGTTATAACATGTTATTGACATTTCTATTTTCAAAAAGTTCCATTCATTATTTAAAAATACATTTGAAAAATTTCGGTGTTTATTTAATGGTAAAGAAACAGAATTATTCGCTCCTGTAAGGATTATACAGTGGTTTCACGTTAATTCGAACTCGTCGGGACCACAAGAAATGTTCGAATTATCCGAAGTTCGAATTATGGAAAATATGAAATAAAAACATGTTTAATATGGTATTATTACAAAGAAATTAGTGTTATAGTGTTTTTTAAATTTATTTCGTCTATTATCATTAGAATGTGACTTAATATTAAATTAGAATGCATAAATTCATAAACTAATTAAAAGATTAGGAACAAGCACAATGAAAGAAAAACTTGAAGCGTCACTGATGGATAGATGGAGCACAAAGAAAGTGGATATCAAATGCATGGGATTATATGTATACTCGTTCGGAACAATTTTAGCAAAAATAAAAAAAAAAGAAAGTTACAGAAATGATCTGAAATCCATGAGAAAGAAACGAAAAATGAAAAGTCGGAATTCTCGTTATTTCGAATTAAACGAAATCAAAAGAAAATGAGTTCGAATTATTGAAATTTTTTAACGTTATTCTGCCATTTAAAATTTTGGGACTTCATGTTTAGTTCGAATTAAGGGAAGATTCGAATTATCCGATTTCGAATTAACGAGAGTCGACTGTATATTCTTTAAAAACAAAGGAGTACCGTAGCTGAGCTACGGTGAGTTCCAATGCAGATTAAATGCTAATTGATACTATCCTCACTATCATGTAGTTTAGGTTAAAATACTTATTTTCTCTCATGACCTATTTTTCAGATATTACAGCAACTCATTGACGCAATGTTGATATCAGTTAGAAAACCCAAGAAAACACTTAACTTTTCAAATACTCAGGTTTCTCCAAAATAAATTTTTGTCACGAGCATTTGCTTTAAATAAATTTTTTAATTGTTTTTTGAGAAAGAAAGGTTGACTGAGTTTATGACGGGCAATTATCTGCACGAAGAATATAGGCCCTACGGAGAGGCCCATCGTGGGGTTATTTCTGAGGGAACATAACCCGTATTTACACATGGCAAACCAAGGTTTGGAGAAAACTACAGAAAACTTCGAACGATTAGGAGGACGAGCGCGACTGTCTTCAAACTCAGCATCTCCCGTCCAGCAGTTTCGAGAGCAAAAACTCTTGTCCAGTGGTAGGGACTTACGAAAAAAAAAATACTTTATAAAGAGTTTTTTTTTTCGTGAATAGACAGATAGCGTTTATTTAAGATTTTTTATATTAAATTACTAATTTACATATTTTGCAAGTATATTTAAAATGTTTTTCTTAATCATTTTAATTCCGTCGGATTTTGATTCCAACTTCTAATTTCTTAAATGAGCTTTAAGCTTTGAATTGACAGTGCTTTGAGACCTATAGCTGTTATGGCTGTCGCCTCGATTGATCCATAATGCACAGAAACAGAGACAATACAGAACACTTTTTTATTACAGATATCCATTACATATATTTATTACACTTCAAAGGGACAACACACCATCCATGCCCGTACCCGGATTCGAACCGGGAACCCGCGGTGTGACAGCAGTTGGCGAAATTTTAAAATGGAGGGCCAAAATCACAGTCCGGTGAAATCCAAACATCTCATTGGTCATTGACACGCGTCCTTTTCAGAGAACAATCTCTTAACGGTAGGCGAAATGTCGCCTTACTTCTTTTTTCGAAACAAAATCGTAGCGTCAATTTTGATGTAAATCTTATCTGTTTTCATTTGTAATCTATTTTTCACTCTCATTTTATATAATGTCATCAAAATATCTTAATTGAGTTAATTTCGATGGTTTATCGTAAATAAAAACAGCTATACCACACGACCAATGAGGTCGCTGGATATCACTTGACTGTGATTTTGGCCCTCCATTTTAAAATTTCGCCAGCAGTTGCCTCTACCGACCACGTCACTGGGTCGGCTTTCTTAAATGCTCAGGCGTTTTGTAATTCCATTCAAATTAGTATTTTACGTTAAAAATATGTAACTTCACAAATTACAGCGACCATTTGGATAATGATATTTCCAATGACTAAAATCTTAAACATCTACATAAATTCTATATTTAAAAAATAACAATAATGTACATCATTTTTATGGTGATCAAAACATGGCTACGTATTAACAGAAATCATCTGTTATGCACGCCATGGAGTAAACATTAATATTCCAGGATCAATCATAAACAAATTTTAAATAAAATTTCACTTTTAAAATTTTTGACACATCAAATTTTTAAACTTCTAAGTATCGGAACTTTTCAATTTTCGCACCGTCATATAGAGGAAAAAAAATTTTCTTTTAATAGGATTTTGTTTAAAATCTGTATCTCAATTTGTTTTTGAGTTATTATTATTATTATTATTATTTTTTTTTTTTTTTTTTTTTTTTTTTTTTTGTAGTTGTTGTAATTTTTATCATAAATGGCAACAGAAATATTTCATTTCTGGACATTAAACGCATATTCACAGTATCCACAAAGAAACTCTTCGAGAGGGTTGAAT
Source organism: Maratus speculifer (assembly GCA_964019185.1). NCBI lineage: Eukaryota > Metazoa > Arthropoda > Arachnida > Araneae > Salticidae > Maratus > Maratus speculifer. The sequence goes on along the minus strand of OZ025295.1, from coordinate 355,601,464 downwards.
TTTGATAGGGATTGGCCGACGCGTTTTCACGTAACTTGGCGATAATTATAGTTGGCGAGCGATAGATGCTTCCGTCGAGGAGTTTGATTTCCTTCCGAACCGAGAACAAAGTAACTTTTCTCTTGCAGCATTGCATTGGCTGGAACGTGTCTTACTGAAAGCTGTACTCTTTAAAAGTTTTAAACACAAATTTTTACTTTGTACTCGGTTTATTTTGTATTCGGCTCCGAAGGAAATCAAACTCGACGGAAGCGTCTATCGCTACGCCAAGTATAATTATCGCCAAGTTATGTGAAAACGCGTCGGCCAATCCCTATCAGAATTCAACCCTTCCGAAGAGTTTCTTTGCGGATACTGTGAATATGCACATTAAACATAAACCAATTTGAAAAAGAACGGGCCTCCGTGGCCGAGAGGTCAAAGCACCATGCCGCTAATCGCCTTCGAGAGTAGGAGGTTGGGGATTCGAATCCCTCTGACTCCGTTGCACGCACTTTTTGTTTGGAGCCCCCGGGTGTATATCTCTTGTGTTATAAAATTACCTTGTGCTATCTCGTCCCTGTAATACTGACGATGATTTATAAGTAGGTTTCATGCCAAGCGTACAAATCAGATGTGTGTTGTGCAATAAACAAACAAACAAATAAAAAGCCGAACCAGCGGCTTGGTTGGTAGCGTCAGCTCCTCCCACACCGCTGGACCCTGGTTCGAGTCCAGCTAGCGGCATGGGTGTCTTGTGTTGTCCCTGTGATAATGGATGTACCGGATATTCTGTAATAAAAAGTGTTCTATGTGGTTTCTTGTGATCATTGGAGGTTATGCCGGCGAATAGCTGTAGCGTCTACCTCAAAGCATGTAAAATGTAAAATGTAAATGTACAAATAAAAAATGGACATAATAAAGATTCACATATGATTCAGGCATCTTTAATCAGAAAGAAATAACCATTTTCCAAATAATTAAAAATTAAAAAATAATTTTCTTAATAATTTTTACCAACATTACACTTATATCATTCTTAAAAGATTTTTAGAAATTAAATAAAGTTTAAAAAGATAACTTCTCAAAACTGCTCAAATGTAAAATTTTCATTTTTATACGATTAAAACTATTAAAATCATTCTATTTTACGGTTAAAGAGAGAGAGAAATGTAATTTCATTCGACTCTTAAGTACTTTTCTTTAAAAGAGTCATTGCTCTTTATCTTATTTCTTTTAAACTTTTGAATGTCTAAGATAAAAAGTTATGACAGGAAAATATGCGAAATATGCATGATGGATTTTAAGTAGGATACTGACAATTTAGAGTAATTTATTAAACCCCAAAGAAATGAGAACAAAAGGAATTTAAAGTTTTATTTAAAAAATGACTAAGTTATTAGATTTTATTTTATACTTAGCATTATTTGTCCCAGAGTGACTCTCAATCGTTGACAGTACTGTAATGCATTACACAAGAACAACAAAATTAAACATACTTAAACTAATCAATAAAAAATTTTCCAACCTCGGAATAAAAGAATGGACTTTTCACTGAATTAAAAAATGCATCTAAATAAACAACAACAACGACAAAAAATATAAATGTATAAAATACCATTTGTTAAAAAAACATATCTTCATTAAAATTCACTAAAATGTAATATATATATATGTATGAGCAGGGGTGCAAAAATCTAGGCGCCAGAGGGTAGTCTATCACCACTAAAATTTTAAAGTTTTTTTCGCTCAAAATTTAATAGCATTCTAGCAGGAATTTTACACGTAATATTAGATGAAGAAAAACGAAATAAATTTTGTGGTGAGAAACTGACTGCTGGCGCCTAGATTTTTACACCCCTGTGTGTGAGCCTATTTTAAACTAGTTTATTTAGGACAGACTAGTTTATTTAAGATTCTTTTTTATTCAAATTACTTATATATATATTTTGCAAATTCATTTAACAAACATTTTTTTTCACAGAATTTTGATCCCAACTCATAATTTCCTAAACTGCAAATTAAAAAGCACTCAGGCGCTTTAAAAATTCATTCAAAATAGCTATTTTATATATTTTTTTAAAAATCAGAAAATAATTTTCATAATATTTTTTTCACGATATTACACTTGTATCATTTAACTTTTTTAAAAGAATTAAATAAAGTTTAATGTGATAATTTCATCAAAACTGCTCAAACATAAAATTTTCATTTTTATACAGATTAAAACTATTTAAATAATTCTATTTTACGGTTAAAGAGAGGGAGAAATGTAATTTCATTCGACTCTAAGTACTTTTCTTAAAAAGTGATATTTCTCTTTGATTATCTTATTTTTTTAAACTTCTAAATGTCTAAGATAAAAAGTTATGACAGGAAAATATGCGAAATATGTATGATGAATTTTAAGTAGGATACTGGCAATAAGTAATTTATTAAATCTCAAAGAAATGTGAAATAAAGGAATTTAAAATTTTATTTAATAAGTGACTAAGCTACTAGATATTATTTTATACTTAACTTTATTTGTATCAGAGTGATTCTCTATTGTTGATATGTGTGATATTATACTGTGAGATTATACTGTGATACATCACACAAGAACAAAAAAAAACATATACGAAGCATAAATAATAAAATAATTTCCAACCATAAAATAATAGAATGAAGAATGGAATTTCACAGAGTAAAAAAAATATATCTAACAACAACAACAATAAAAAATATAAATGTAAAAAAGACTAAGTGTTAAAGAAACATACATTCATTAAAGTTCACTAAAATGTAAAAAAAATAAATATATATTTTAATTTGCCAACTTTTATGAAATTCTTGATTTATTACTAGCTAAGATATGGAAAACAACCTTTTTATAAGAGCCTATTTTAGAAAAGTTTATTTAGGTCAGACTAGTTTATTTAAGATTAATTTTATTCAAATTACTTACATATATATATTTTGCAAATTCATTTAATAAATTTTATAAGACTTTTTCTTTTACAGAATTTTGATCCCAACTCATAATTTCCTAAACTGCAAATAAAAAAGCACTCAGGCGCTTTAAAAATTCATTCAAAATAGCTATTTTATATTTTTTAAAAATCAGAAAATAATTTTCAAATTAATTTTTTCACGATATTACACTTGTATCATTTAACTTTTTTTAACATTAGAACCGCGAAGACGGGTCATTTTGACCCGTACTCAGTGAAAAGATGTCGATTCGAACCAGATAAGCCTTCTTAAAATAATTTACTTTAAGCTGCACAAAACTATTTAAAATAAATAAACTAAATTGACTTAAATAAAAATTCTGATGTGAATTATATTTATATAACTTGGGTAAAATTTCCCGCGATTCTAGTGTTAAAGAATTATATAAAGTTTAATGTGATAATTTTATCAAAACTGCTCAAACATAAAATTTTCATTTTTATACGATTAAAGCTATTTAAATCATTCTATTTTACGGTTAAAGAGAGGGAGAAATGTAATTTCATTCGACTCTTAAGTACTTTTTTAAAAAAGAGACATTTCATTTCCTTTATCTTATTTTTTTTAAACTTTTGAATGTCTAAGATAAAAAGTTATGACAGGAAAATATGCGAAATATGCATGATGGATTTTAAGTAGGATACTGACAATTTAGAGTAATTTATTAAAACCCCAAAGAAATGTGCTGTAAAGGGATTTAAAGTTTTATTTAGAAAGTGACTAAGCTACTAGATTTTATTTAACATTATTTATACCAGCACGATTCTCTATCGTTGACAGTACTGTGATACATCACACAACAACAAAACATCATATATGAAGCATAAATAATAAAACAACTTCCAACCCTGCAATTATGAAAAATGGACTTTCACATAATATAAAAATACAATTCTGATCACAACTCATAATTACCTAAAGTGCAAATAAAAAAGTACTCAGGTATTTTAAAATTCCATTCAGAATAGCGATTTTCTGTTTTTTTTTTTTTTTTTTTTTTTTTTTTTTTACTTCAGAAATAATTTTCGTAACAATGTTTCACGATATTACACTCGTATCATTTAAAAAGGTTTTTTTAAGAATTAAATAAAGTTTAATGTTTTAATTTAAGCAAATTCGCTCAAATGTAAAATTTTCATTTTTATACGATTAAAGTTATTTAAATCATTCTATTTTACGGTTAAAGAGAGGGAGAAATGTAATTTCATTTGACTTACGTTTCTTAAAAAGAGTCATTTCTCCCTCTTTATCTTATTTTATTTTTTAACCTTTGAATGTCTAAGATAAAAAGTTATGACAGGAAAATATGCGAAATATGCATGATGAATTTTAAGTACGATACTGACAATGTAGAGTAATTTATTAAAACCCCAAAAAAATGTGAAATAAAAAAAGTTTCAAATTTTATTTTTCATATGACTAAGCTACTAGACTTTATTCTATTTTATATGGAAAAATAATTGCATAAAATAGACACTCTATACGTGAAAATACTCTGCATACATCACACAAGAACGATAAACGTGCATTGAGCATAGGTTATGAAACAATTTTCAACCTTAACCCCTTAACTGGCTTGCCCGAACGCCGTTCGTGCAAGACGAATTTGTTTATTGCATCATTTAAAGCTTTTTGACACCACTATTATTTTTAAGAAAATTTTCATACTATTGAAAGGCGGAAATTTTAGGCTAAATTTTAAGAATAATCTATATATTTAAAAGACCTGGCTATTTTTTTAGCCATCAGCCCTGAATTTTCTACTCAACCGATTTTGAAAATTATTTTTTTAAAATGAAAGCTATTTATTTCTAGTTCTGCCCATTTTAGCTATTTTTAATTTATTTCCATTTTTATATTTTATTTTTAATTTTAAATGGTTTTTACGATATTGCTTCAAAATGGTGGCAAATCAGTTTAGTTTTTCTCTAGATAATAAAAATTTATTTTCCATTATCACTTTCCACCTGTCAGAAGCTTTTTTTCATCAGTGAACATGTCCTCGCATTTAAAAGAAAAAAGTTAATTGTTTTCGTAAAATTTAACCACAATAAAATGATTGCGTATAATTATGCACCAATTGAGGTATAACAATATATTTACTGAGAAATAATATTAATAATGTAAATAAAATAACAGAAAATAATTTACGATAAAAATTAATGTCTAAAGCAAACTAAGAAAATTTTCAAATGAGGAAAATGATGTCATTCAGCAAGCAGATAAATGTGAATTACAATAGTATTACGGATTCCTTTTTCATATTACTAATGACAGTAACTTTTAAAAAAACATTTGAAGAGAAAATGACGTCACTATTTAATATATCGCATTTTTACACATAAAGATATTATATTTCAATATTTCTTTTCATTATGGACACTGAGATTGACATTTTACTTTCAGATGACTTCAGTTAGTGAAAATGTCATAATAAAAATGAAATGAGTTTTTTTTTTTTTTAAATAAAACTATTTTTTGTGAGTGCATCAGGGATGAGATTTCCGCTTTTTTGAACACCAGTATAATCTTAGAGAAAGTGCTGTCCTTCCAAATCTCAAAAATGTGCCGATTAAATACTATAGCGTTTTCTCTAAAATTTTACTGGTGTGCAAAAAAGGGGAAATCTCATCCCTAGTGCATATAAAATAAAATTTCTGGATTTCGTCGGCTCTCAGGTTACAATTTTAACTGAAGATGTGCGAATATTTATATGCAAAATTGTAACTAGAAAACTTGACATTAAGTTTGGAAATATATTTATTATATTGAGTCAATAATGTAATTACTTTTGCTTTTTTTAAACCAAACCGATCGGGTCTTTTAAACATTTCATTCGTCGAATTCGACGGGATTCCACTCGTGTTTTTTTAAAAAAGATTTCAACATGCAAAAAAAAAAAAAAAAAAAAAAAAAAAAAAAAAAAAAAAAATATATATATATATATATATATATATATATATATATATATATATATATATATAATTTTTTTAATTTTTTAAATAATAGTGGTGCGAAATCGCTGTTTTCAATTTATTGAACGGAAAATAATTAACCCGTTAAGGGGTTAAAAAGCATTAGGAATAATTTTTACGTAGAACAAAATTATATATCTAAAAGAAAAAAAAAATATATACAAAAAAGGAAAAAAAATCAAGCATCAAGCATAAATTATGTAGCAATTATCCAATTCCCAATACTGTAAAAAACGGCACCGTTTAATAAGTCAACCCCTTCGAGTAGAGCATCTTTTACTAAATTTTTCAATCTTTCATCACCATTTTCTAAAGAATTTTTCGCTTAGTTGAATCGGGAAAATGCGCAAACTAAGCAAGGCATATTTACAAAATAAATTTGAAAATAGAAGAATGAGAAGAAACATAATCAAAGATTTTGTGCACGTTTTGCGGCACGTCTACCGGGTCGCTAGTCGGCCAGTGGTTAAAATATTATGAATTTTTGCCCCCTTGTTGCGAAGTTACAGCTATTTTAGTGACGCAGCATTTAAGCCCTGCATGCCGGACTAAATCGAACAACAGACTTTGATCAACGCCTGAATATTTGACAATTTTTCCAATTGCAACGGCTTGACTTCCGACCACCAAACCATGTGTAAATCATTTTAAACAACACTATGCTTGACATTTGCACATCAGCCATTTTTTTTAATCACGACAATTCGTAATTGCCCTTTTCTGAAAATTACCTTTCTCAAAATGATTGACATAATAGCTCAAGTTTTATTTAACCGATTTACATAGCATTTTGCATCAACTTTCAATATATAACTTTCCCTTGCTCCAAGCATTTTTGTACAAAAACTTGCTACTTTAAAAAAATAAATAATTATTTTTTAAAAAAAGAAACGAAAAAGAACTTTGTTTAGATAGACACTTATTTGCGATTTTTTTTTTCGTTTTCTCTTCCGTTAGGGCTATAACATCATTCTTAATAAATAAGTACATTTTTTAATTGCTTTCTTTCAGATTATTAGTACTGATGAAGTCTGAGTATGCCTTCCATGTGAGTCCAGAAAGAGAAATTGAAATCGCTTTATGCATCAGAAATATATATATATATATATTTTTTTTTTTGAAGAATTTTTTGTTATGGACTTTTAGCGTTTTCTATTTTTAGTCCTCAATTAGTTTGTCCGTTTCTGTAAACGAACTATGAATGCTGCTATTTCTACGTATGAGAAAGCATGTTGAATCCCATGTCCGTTATATAGTATATATGAATCTCATTATGTTACAAATATCTTAATTTTATGTTTATGGAATGAATAAATGAAAACAAATTAAAGGGAAAACTTTTTAAAACATACTTTTTAAATGCACATTTTTCTTCAGTGTTTTCATTTAATAATCTTTAAATTAATTGAAATTAGTTAAATATTTTTATTTGCGTTCAGATTTATACGCATTTTAATCTAGGAACATAATGCCGTACTAATAAAGTCATGTGTTTGTTGAAATATAATTCATAACTAGTTGTTTTATTTTTCTACAGTTTAAACACTTAGATCGTTATGTCCTTTTCCGGTGTCGTTGTATATACGGATAATAGACCATGGAACTATAAAGAGAGAGGAACTGATATATCCTTAATCCTTGAGGGGAAAGCAATTGCGTTCGTGTAATTCTGAACTCCCACCGGAAATTTTTAAAAAAGTTATGTCAAAAAGGAAAAAAAAAAGCAGTTTCACGACTGTTTTCCACCAAAGTTAGAAAAGTTCAATTTAATGACATTTTTCTGGTGTAAATCTTCGTTAATCGTAGGTGGCATATAATATATACCACCGCCCCTCAAGGGGTTAAAATAGTGAAGCTAGAACTGTAACCACTTTCGCAGAGAGTTTATTACCACGCCAACAAACTCCCGCCATACAAAATTATTTAGAAAATTCTGTTTATTTAAAAGCTTCGGGTTTATTTAAAAGGATATTTCGATCAAAAAGAGTGAGAAAAAGAGATGTTCATTTTTACTGGTAGAATTTAATTTGGCAGTTTTAGTTCCGCCACATTGTGACAACAAAGACAATGTCCTGTCAGTGTCAGTAAATCGGTTATAATAAAATGACAAAATGATGCCAGTAAAAAATAAACAGAATTTTTTACCATGCTTTTGTTATAAGTTTCCGGTCAATATGGCTCTAAAATAAAATGAAAGAATAAAATAAAATGAAATTTTCTTTTTGAATCTCATTTTATTTTTGAATAAAATAAAATGAAATTTTCTGGTGGAAGTCTTCGTATGCGGTAATCACACACTCTGGATTCGATTAACGCATTAGTGCCTCGCGTCCCTTTTTAGGGAAACTTCAAAAGGTGCATTCAGCTCTGTTTTTGACACCGGTAAAAAAGAAAAGCAATAATTGTTTTATTTAAATGATGCATTTTCGTGATTAATGAACTAAATTTAAATCTTCTAAAAAAAGTGGTGCCAACCAAATAAAATTTACGCAAAAGATGCTTGGCACGAATGGGTTAAGCAAAAACAGCAGCCATCTTATGACAATCACCTCAGTAACTTCACTCGTAGCTGATAGACAATGCACTATATGTCTCCTCCTTTCATTCATAACACATAATGAAAATAGACAAACGTCTTTTTAGGTGCGTTCGTAATTATGTAAATACGTAGCACCTATTGTTGTCGCTCAGTCCGTCCGTCTGCCCGCCTGTCCGTCTGTCTGTCTGACTGTCCATCTGTCTGTCTGTCTGTCCGTCTGTCTATCCGTCTGCATATAACAGCGCAAAAACTACCCAACCGAATCCTGTGAAATTTAAAATACATAATTATTACATAATTTTGTCGAGTCATTTCAAATTTTATGAAAATCGGATGGATAGATCAATCAAAAGGGTTCCGTTACATTACGGGCAATGGGGGAAAAAGTTTCAAATGCATTTTAATCGTTTGAAACTTAAAACGTATATTTATTACATAATTTTGTCGAGTCATTTCAAATGTCATGAAAATCGGATGGATAGATCAATTACAGGGACAATCAAAAGTATTCCGTTACATTACGATCAATGGGGAGAAAAGGTTCCAAATGCATTTTAATGGTGTTACGCTCATTTGAGCATAACAGAATTGACATGAATCTATGAAATATGTACTAAAAATACATTTTGTACAATCTGTGATGCAAAGAATTTTTATTATTAAATTACAGGGCCACACAAATGTATTCCACTAAACAATGTTATACGGGGAAACTTTGTTTGAGTGGTGTTTTAATTACATTAAACTACTTCATATTTTATGAATAAGATATACGTTATTGAAGTATAATAAAAATTATTCCCTGCATATTTACAGGAACACAAAGATTTCGACCACTATACTGTATCCAAAGTACGCTCTACTATATCAGCAAGATCTGAATATTTTAAAACTTCGTTATCGTACGAACGCACCTCATTTGCTACGCTTCACGTGCAATTTCCAACTTGTTTCATTTTTATTTACTTTTTTTTTTTTTTTTACTTTCTGAAGTAGGAAGATCAGCGATACAATTTTCTAAGAAACACTATCTGAATAAATGCTGATGTAATGCGACATTATATGAAACATCAAAGTAAAATGTTGAGAATACATTTCTTTCAGATACGATAGCATTTTTTTTTTGCCTAGTAAACATAGACGCGTATGTAAGTAACATTCTGCTTGTTATATCATTTAGCATAGTTGATTACCTATGATGCTTGCGAGGGAAATATTTCTTTTGTTAGTATATCTTCTTTTTTGGCCCATTTTTCTGAACATAAAAAATGAGAATAATAACAATTTCCTGTTCTTGTCACAGATATAAATGATTTGTGTAGGAATATTTGGTAAAGCAGCTTTTACAGTGCGATAAGAAATTGTAAGACTAATTTGATTAAAAAAATTATGAAACAAATACAGGTTCTAATTATACTTTTACACACACGACTGATCAAAATACAACATATTTATTAAAATCAGTTTGCAATAATTTTAAATAATGCAATAAATAAGTATGTTAACATAAAAACAAGCAATTGTTGAAAAATACACTTTTAAGTAATTATAAAACCACTTGTCTAAAAACAGAAATATTATGTAAGAATCCTCAATTTTTACATTCTTCTATCTTTACAAGAAGAAAGTATTGGATTCATGAAAAATTTCGACTTCCGGTTTTCGACGGATTTATACGTTTTAGAAGGTCCTGAACACGCTTTGACTATTTTTAGAAAATGTCTGTCTGTGAGTCTGTCCGTCTGTCTGTCTGTCTGCATGTGACAAAAAAATTGTGGGCGCTCTATCTCAAGAACTAATGCTCGAAATTTAATAAAATTTTATATTCAGTTAGACCTTGATATGAATTAGTGCCTATTGTTTTTGGTGAAAATCGGCCTGCAGGTGGCGCTGCTATACTACGTTTTTCATGATTTTTAAGATCGCTATATCTCAAGAACTAATGCACAGAATTTCACCAAACTTCAGATTCTGTGACCTCTTGATATACATAGACGCTGATTAAGTTTTGGTGTAAATTGGCCAGCAGGTGGCGCTGCTATGCCACGTTTTTCATGATTTTCATGATAGCTATATCTCAAGAACTAATGCAGAATTCCTACTAAATGCAAAACTAATGCAGAACTAATGCAGAACTAATACAGAATTTCACCAAACTTTAGATTCCACGATACCTTGAGATACATAGCCGCTAATAAGGTTTTGGTGTGAACTGCCTTATAGGTGGCGCTGCTATGCTACATTTTGTATGATTTTTGCGATAGCTATATCTCAAGAACTAATGCAGAGAACTTCATCAAATTTTTGATTCTGTTACACTAGAATATATAACATAATTAGACGCTGATTACATTTTGGTATTAACCTTGCAACAGGTGGTGCTGCTATGCTGCATTTTGCACGATTTTTCCGATAGCTATATCTCAACAACCAACGCACAGAATTTCATCAAACTTCAGATTTTGTTACAAAATGACATATAACGTAATTACACGATGATTACGTTTTGTTATAAATCGTTCAACTGATGGTGCTGCTGTGCTATATTTTACACGTTTTTTTTAAAAAACAAGCCATATCTCAAGAACAGAATTTCATCAAACTTCAGATTCTTTTACACCATAACATAATTAGACGCTTTTTTACGTTCTAGCATAAATTTCCCAAGATATGGTGTTGCTGTGCTACGTTTTGCAAATTTTTTGTTATAACTATATCTCAAGAACTAATGGACGAAATTCCATTTTTTTTAAATATTAAAATGTACTTATGAGATAGAAGAAAGTTTTGGGATTGACACATCCAACTAGTTCGTTATAACCTCATACTCTAACTTCTTCTGAGACGTGACTAGATTATTATGTACAGTTTCAGAAATACAATGCCATTCATTTAGAATAACTATTTCTAGTTCACTGGCAAATAAAGTTCTGTTTATTATTGGCATAAACATTATGACATATGTTCCAAAGATTTTCCATAGTAGTCAAGTCTGGAATTCGACTTGGTTATGACAAAACATGATTTTTATTATTTTTTTAAACCATTGCTCAATAAGTTTAGAGATATTGCAAGAGGCAAGTCTTGATAAAAAGTACAGTTAGCACCACCTAAAAAATATCCAAACGGTATCAAATGATCACAAAATATAGCCTGATATTAGGCAGATTTCATCATATACCAAAATTTGAGTTAAATCGCGTAATCTACCATGATAACCAGCAATTCAAACCATTACTAATCCTCCTTCCATTTGAAAACAATAGCATTGTTTCAGTTCTTTCTCCATATCATGTCAATATTGCTTATAACATTCCAGACCATCAACATTAATTTTTTACAGCTAAAAATATTACTTGTTCGCTGTTTTTTTCGCATGACATGACATTTTTAACAAATTTCAGTCATGCTTCTTTATGATGTTTCATTAACCTTGGATATTTCAACAATTTCATGCAGTCTTCATGACTTTGTGATTTCATTCTTTTCCAAACTGTTAAGTGTGAAATTCTTAACCCGAAACGATTCAAAATTTCCCGAGCTGAACGATCCCGTTGTGTTGATAATCTAACTATTTGTCGATCTTACTGCACTGTCATAATTCTTTTTCTTCCAGAACGTTTAGTTTCATTTGAATCCTCTTATTTCCATGCTAATTCCATGGGTAATGACATTTTTAAATTGTTGAAATATCCAAGGTTATTGAAACATCACAAAGAAGAATGACTGAAATTGGTTTAAAATGTCATGTCATGCGAAAAAAACAGCGAACAAGTGATCTTTTTAGCTGTAAAAATTTAATGTTGACATTGTCTGTAGTGTAAGTCACATAACTTATTAATTGCTATACTTGTTAGCCACCGTTATTTTCGAAAAGTCTGCTTGGCCTTATTCAATTAATGAGAATGTGCCAATAAAATTAATCACATTTTTTTTCGTTCTATAATACTGGTAGCCAAAAATCGTAGCCTGTGACTTACACTACAAGTATTCATGGAAATAGCCTCTAATTATTTCATAGTGAATGGCAGTTTTTAGATCCTTCATTAATCAAGTTATTTCTCATTCAGATTTTCCATCACACATATATATTTTTCTTACTTCCGTCTCAGACAACTATTTACCCTGCGGCATTATGAAATGTATTGTGAATAATTTTTTAATAATAATAAAAATATTTTTAAAACATTGTGTAATTACAGGCTTAATCAGGAATGAGATTTCCGCTTTTTTTCGCACCAGTAAAATTTTTGAGAAAATGCACTATTATGTAATCGTAACACTTTTGCGATTTAAGAGAACAACATTTTCTCTAAAATTATACTGATGGCCAAAAAAGCGGAAATCTCATCCCTAGGCTTAATTTATAGACTTTTCCAATGTCATACTGAAAAACAAAATCAAAGGGAAAATATATAATGGAGATTTTTGTTCATGATATTTTTTATGTCTTTACATACATTATTCTATTATATATATGACAATGTATTTCGGAATGAAGTATATAATTAAATGTAGCGACTTTTATGAATTAAACTTAGATTAATGAGATTTCAAGAATAGAGTCCCTGCAACGCAAAATACTTCCATAAATCAAATTATGCAGTACTTTTTTCAGGAATTTGATTAATGACGATACATATTTTCTTATTCATTTAATAATGTAAAGAAAACTTTCAATAAAGTTGTGAAGAGTGGCATATGAAGAATGATTTATGGACAAAGATAAAAATGGAAGATAGAGGAAACATGAAAACGAATAAATTAACCGACATTTTTTTTTTCATTTTTTTTATACATTAAATAATATATTTTATAGATTATCCTTACATTTAATGACGTATTCTAAAAAGTAATTTTGAAGCCTATTTTTTTTAAATAGAAGTTATATATACCTGTGGTCGAATTAACACTTTGACTGACATGGCTGTCATATGTGATAGCCGTTATAATAGCCATAGTGATGTTTCCGTTGAGAGAATGACTATCAGATATTATAGCCTGGTGTATCGACATTTCAATAATTGGCTATCAAAATTAATATGAGTTACATGTGTAATATTTTAGAATTTGATTGTTAGGCTCTCTTCAATGTGTTAGGTATACGTGGTTTATACAAGTTGATTATGTGGTATGTAATTTTAAAACAAATTTTTTATTGGGATAAAACATATATGGGTGATTCTCAAAATAGGGGACAATTTATGTCTTTCGGCATATAAAAAAAATTGAGAGGTTTTCTGTCATGTTTTTATATTTAGATATGTTTGTCTTAATATTATTCATTATTTGCACTCAAGAATTACTCACTTTTTAGTTAAAAACACCTTAAAATAACAGAATAAATGTTCAAAATGTCATTAGCATGGATGTCCACAGCAGCTGTGCCTATTATATACTAGCTTTTTAAAGAGTTAATATCATGTTTATAAAATAAAACAAATTTTATTCTTTCTTTAAATTAATCAAGGAAAGGATTTATCCGATAAATTTCTTTTTAAAAATAAAATTATAGTACATAAAAAAAGAATTAAAGTTTGTCCTCCATATTCGATTTTCAAAACAAGGTCATACTAAAACAGCTGGTTATTAATCAAAATTTCATTTTCACATATGACAATAGTTTGAAAATATAAAGTTTCTCCATGGCAACAAGTAGTCATTTTAAACCAGCCAGAAAATAGAAGCATGTATTGTATTTTAAGAATAGAAGTTGAATATTAGGGGGTTACATCAATTGTATGTCATTAGAATGGATAATAATTTTCATGTTTATTTTATAGTTAAAATTTTTATTTTATTTATTTGCATAGAACTTTTGTGTTTTAAAAAGCCCCAGAAAGGAATTTTGCATTGTGATTATATTATGGCTCATAATCTTATTTAAATTAAAATTTGTCATTAGCATGGGCAGATATCAGTGTCATTAGCATGGTTTTTCTGTCCATGCTAAAGACTCCTATGTACATAAATGTAACCAGTGCTTATATTGTATCGTTTATAAAGTTTAATTTTACGTATAAATTTAGGTATTACATTTATTATCCCTAAAATATGCATTAAATCTGTAGGAAAATCACTAAGACAGCTTCTTACATTGTTAGTGTCAGAATGTTGTTCATGTAACAAAGTTTGCTCTTTGGTAATGTTTTTATTCTCCTTATATGTATATTATGTAAAAATGGAAACCATTTGCTGAAAAAGAAGGCTAATAATTATAGAAAAAAAAATATTTAAACAGGAAGACAATAAAAATTTCATAATATATTTATTCCATACAATTCGTTTTGTCATTAGCATGGCTCAAAAAATACTAATTATTTTTTTAAGTTAATTTTTAAATATTTAGCTCTGCTGACTACATGGAAAGTATACCTAATACTATATTAACAACACCTATTTTTTTCAGAAATTTTGCTAACAGTAATTTTTTTAAGTTTTCATTTTTGAAATCGTCCCCTATTTTGAGAATCACCCATATATATGTTCTTTTAGTTCGTGTTTTTACAAAATTGGAAGATGCATCATTATCATTTCATTTATAGGGGGCTCCAAACTGTCAGACCACTGTATAGAAAAAAAAATCGTATACACCTTATGTGCAGGATTAAAAAATAAATTTTACATCTAGAATTAATATTTTGATTCCTACTGGCACTACAGATTGTAATAATTACACTGAATGTAAATAAATTTTTATAAATAATAAAATTTTCCTTAATTAGTGACAGGTAAATTAAGGAGAAAACAAAGGAATTTTTACAATTTCAGAAAACTAGAGCAAATCAAGAAACCTAATTAAAAAAATAGCTCACTGGCAACACTGTCGCAGACCATTCTTTACTTATTTTTCATCCATTTACAATAGGTTATTTTTTATGAAATGAATATATATATATACACTATATGACCAAAGTTGACCGGCCATTTGCAATTTTAGATATTTTGTTAAATATATAAATAAATATATGAAGAATTTTCCCGAAACTCGAAGTGTGTACGCAAAATAGTGCCGGTCATGTATAACCGTTTCATATATATTCTCAAAATGAAGAAAAAGCTGAAAGGATGTATCACTGTATCCATTAATTAGTGTCATTATAGAAAGGACAATTTGGCACATACATATATGCATTCAACCCCTCATAGTTTTTTCCCCTTCATTTTGGGAATAACGGGTTTAGAGCTTATTCTAATAACGATTGCTTTCACAATAACTAAACTATGTTTTTGAGACTTTTACAAATGTTGTTTTATTTATTGTTTATACCTGTGGTCGAATTAAGACCTTGACTGACATGGCTGTCATATGTGATAATCGTTGTAATAGCCATAGTGATGTTTCCGTTGAGACTATCAGATATAATAGCCTGGTGTATCGACATTTCAATCATTGGCTATCAAAATTAATATGAGTTACATGAAAAATATTTTAGAATTTGATTGTTAGGCTCTCTACAATGTGTTAGGTATACGTGGTTTATGCAAGTTGATTATGTGCCAATTTCATGTATAGTTTCGTGTTGGAAAAATACAAATTTCACATAAAAATTGGTGCCAATATAGAATAGACAATATGGCACATACATATATGGATACAACCCCTCATTTTTCCCCCTTCATTTTGGGAATAACGGATTTTGAGCTTATGCTAATAACGATTGCTTTCAGAATATCTAAACTATGTTTTTGAGACTTTTACAAATGTTGTTTTATTTATTTAGCTAACACAATATGCAAATGAAACTTGGATAGCTTTGAAGCATTCGCAGTGAAAAAATACTTAGTAAACCTATTTATTTTTCATACAATTTTTATTATTTTTTAATTCTGATTACAGGATATTGTGTACAATATCATTTATTGAATTTTTGGAAAATAACAGAATTATAATAAAAACTCTGCAAATTATAAGCAAAAAACTTGTTAAAATTTCGGAATATTTATATAAAAACCTTACATTTTCTACGAGTATACATGCTATCCACAAAAAAAAATGAACACGGTTTATTACAATTAGCCATTTAATCACAATCTACAGTTTGAACACTTTTTCTAACTTAGTTTTGACATGGTTATCCGAAAGATAAGCGTTATTTTTCCGTTTGTTTACAGTCCCCTATGGAGTTTCGGGAAACGAATCTTCGCTGAAATGTATGACCTGTAGATTAATGTTTACACACTCAGAGTTTCAGAATAATTCCTCATGTATTTTTCTAGATATTTAACGGAATGTCTTAACACTAAAACCGCCGGGTATTTTACTCAAGTTTTACAAAAAGTGTTTCTTACCAGAATTTTGATTTTAAATTATTTAACTAGCCTATTTTTCTGCTGCATAGATGTAACATATCTTATGAAGATAATTTTGGTTCGAATCGACTATTATCAATCTGACAGGGGTCATTTTGACCCCTAATGGCGGTTCTAGTGTTAAATCCAAAATGGCCGATCATTTTTGGCCATATAGTGTATATTTCTAACATAGGGATGAGAGTGTTCCGCGTTTTTTCATACCAGTATAATATTAGAGAAAATATTGTTCTCTTAAATCGCAGCATTTTTCGATTGAATAAAATAACATCTTCTCTAAGATTATACTGGTGGGAAAAAACGCGGAAAATTCTCATGCCTACTAATATAATATTTTTGTCGTAACACTAAATATAATTTTCGTGAAAATGTCGAAATTAATTCGAAAAATTTATAACACATGTATTTTCTATTTATAAGCTAACAAAAGAAATATAATACATACAGTTGATTGAATTATGTTTATGACCTCGTATATTTGATGTAGATGTAAAATATTTCCTCCTCTGTCTCTTCTGAAGTACCAGGCAAATAATTGTTCATTTTGATTGAGAAGCCAAAGTAAATAATTGCACTTTCCATAATTGTGAAGAACAACAGAAGCCATGGAAAAACATCAATAAGAGTACATTTCATGGAAATATCCAACAAAGCTTTCGGTCTATTTTTATTTTCGGAGAATGTTGAATATTGTTTCAATAAATAAAGTAAAAAAATAAATAAAAACATGCAGTACAAGCAAACAGATGGGAAATTATTCAATAATAATTGTTTTCGTTTATCTCCCATTTTTTTAGGTTATGTAAATTGTGGGCGCATCTATAACGAATAAATCCATTAGGGGCCCTTTAAAAAAATAAACAAGTTGGAAATTGCACGTGAACGTAGAAAATGAGGTGCGTTCGTACGATAACGAAGTTTTAAAAATATTCAGATCTTGTTGATAAAGTAGAGCGTACTTCAGTTAGAGTATAGTAGTCGAAATCTTTGTGTTTCTGTATATACGCAGAAAGTAATTTTTATTACACCTCAGCAACGTATATCTTCTTCATAAAATGTGAAATAGTTGAATATAATTAAAACACGCCCCAAACAATGTTTCCTCGTGTAGCATTATGTAGTGGAATACTTTTGCGTGACCCTGTAATTAATTAATAAAAATTCTTTGCATCACAGATTGTACAGAATGCATATTTTATTATATATTTCATAGATTCATGCCAATTCTATTATGTTCGAATGAGTGTAACATCATAAAAATGCATTTGAAACTTTTTTCCCATTGACCGTAATGTAATGGAATACCTTTCATTGTCCCTGTAAATGATCTATGCATCCGACTTTCATAACATTTGAAATGACTCGATAAAATTATGTAATAATTATATGTTTTAAATTTCAAACGATTAAAATGCATTTGAAAATTCTCCCCATTGGCCATAATGTAACGGAATCCTTTTGATTGTCCCTGTAATTGATCTATGCATCCGATTTTCATAACATTTGAAATGACTCGACAAAATTACGCAATAATTATATGTTTTAAATGTCAAACGATTAAAATGCATTTGAAACTTTTTCCCCTTTGACCGTAATGTAACGGAATCCTTTTGATTGTCCCTGTAATTGATCTATCCATCCAATTTTCATAAAATTTGAAATGACTCGACAAAATTATGGTATAATTATGTATTTTAAATTTCAAACGATTCGGTTGGGTAGTTTTTGCGTTGTTATATGCGAACGGACAGACAGACAGACAGACGGATAGACAGACGGACGGACAGACAGACAGACAGACGGACGGACGGACGGACTGAGCGACAACAATAGGTGCTACGTATTTACATAATTACGAACGCACCTAAAAAGCGTTACAAGACTTACAAGTTTACGTCATACTGCAAATAGAAGTCAACAATTAATAAATATTTGGTGCTTATTTGGAAAATTACCACTTTATAAAGAAGAAAGAAAAATCATGCACGAAACGTACATTTTGAAAATCCTTAATTTCTTTAATTTTATCATTTCTAACTAGGATTAAATTTTCAAAGTTTAAAAATGTTCAAACTAAGTCATTTCCATAGCCAACCAATCCTCTACCAACTGAGCTATTCGGACAATGCACAGCCTGGTACCCCTGGTTTGGGTGCTTCAATACCTGTCTTGGTCACTTTTTCACTCTTTTGGTTTTATGTATAGTTCGCCATGCAATTACAAATTCCATATTTCGAGTGTAATTCATAGCCATAAAATTACATTTATTTATAAATAAAAAAAGCTTAAAAATTTGTTAATGGAAATTTATTGGGTCAAAATCAGGATAACATACACTGCTACATTGTTCTTAATATCTGTAGGTAATTTGAGATGATTTTCATTATATCGAGGAAATTCCTCTTTTACATGTGCCTAGGGGAAAAAAGAGAAGATAATAGTTTACAAAAAGATAAGTTTACAGAGAATAAACAACAAGAACCATACCCCACCACTTTTCAAATATCAACCACTTTCCAAAGAACAAAGACAAATCAGGCACGAAGCATATATTTTAAAACTCTTTAATTGCATAAAATTTTGCATTACTAACTAGGTTTAAAATTTCAATTTTAAAAGATTGTTCAAATCAGGACTTAAACTGAATCATTTTCATAGCGCACCAATGTTATATACCAACGGAGCTATTGAGACAATGCCAGAAGGGGTTAAAGAAGATATTAAACAAAATTTGTCACAACAAGTTCTCTTAAAAGTTGGCAAGGTAACTGTTTTCTATAAATATATTAAAAGAAAATTACCAATTAAATTTTTGTAGTTTCAAAATATCAATAAATAAAATATTGGCTAATGACATACCTCCGTTAACAGCGCTACAGAACAGGAGTTTAACCATATAACTGATAAATATTTTTGAGACAAAAACTTTTAAACTAGTCGTTGGGGGCCACCGTAATACTTACCCATCATGGATATGTATATGAAAATAAAATATGTGAAAACTATTTATACATTGCATTGCAATTCATCAACAAAATTTAAATATTGTTAATATACATAGTAATGCTATATTAAAGAACTGCTGATGTACCAATTTTGGCAAATTATATAAAACGCCAAACTACTCAAGTAGTACCGAACTGCGTAAAAGAAACATCCTTATAACTCTAAAAATAATAATTATATTAACTAATAATTAAATGCGTCGGATTAAACGTCTCATTTCCAATTAAAATATACTTCTGAAATGAAATTTGAATGAAATACAGGGTCATGAAAAATCGAAGAATGTGGAAAACAAGATTACAAATATCTCGGCAACTAATAATCCGATCGACTTCGTTTTATATGCAAAATGTGTGTTATTTTATTGCCTTTTACGTCCATTCCTTAGAACAAAAAAATTCGAAAACTTTTATGTACCTTTCATCAGAACGAATTTTTCGAGAGCCCGAAAAAAATAGTTCCGGATAGTCGAGGTTGCTGATATTAAATAGGCTTCGTCCCATTCTTACATACTAACTACATACAAAATTTCAAGACTCTATCTCCATTTGTTCGGGAGATAGAGAGTTTACAGACAGACAGACAGACAGACGGACGGCAATTTTTTTTTCTAAAAATATGTTTTTTGGAATCTCCACTATCTAAAACGTGTAAATCCGTCAAAAAAAAATTTCGATTTTCAAAACGATTACAAGACTTACCCTATACTACGTATGATGGGTAAGTAAAAACGTCTTTTACAGAAATTTTAATATTTTATGCAGTTTTTCAAAACAGAATATTTTACCTATTTAATCAAAAAATGCTCGGGTTAAATAATACGAAATTTATAATAAAAATTCACTGCGGAAAATAATAAATCAAGATTGGAATGTGATTGTCTGTACGTGGTATGTGTATATCGTGATCGGCAAAAACATGTTGTCCATATGAGGGGAAGGCAAATGAAACTAGTCGTTGGGGGCCACCATCATGGATATGCATATATAATATATGAAAATAATAGAATTTGAAAACTATTTATAAAATGGATTGCAATTCCAAAACAAAATTTAAACGTGTGTTTATATTTTTATTGCGCATAGTAATGCTGTATTAATAAGTTGTATGATGAATCTCTTTCGATAACTTATACAACACGCCTAACTACTCAAGTAAGTACTGAATTGCGAAAAAGAAACATCCTTATAACTCTAAAAATAATAATCTTATTAACTAACAGTTTATTGCGTCGGATTAAGCGTCTCATTTCCAATTAAAATATATCTTTGAATTGAAATTCGAATGAAATACAGGGTCATGAAAAATCGAAGAAGGTGGAAAACAGGATTACAGATATCTCGGCAACTAATAATTCGATCGACTTCGTTCTTTATGCAAAATTTGTGTTAGTTTATTGCCTTTAAACGATCACTCTTTTAAATAAAAAAATTCGAAAATTTTTATATACCTTTCATCAGAACGAATTTTTCGAGAGTCCGAAAAAAATAGTTCCGGATAATCGAGGTTGCTGATATTAAATAGGCTTCGTCCCATTCTTACGTACTAACTACATACAAAATTTCAAGTGTCTATCTCCATTTGTTCGGGAGATAGAGAGTTTACAGACAGACAGACAGACGGACGGCAAAATTTTTTTTTCTAAAAATATGTTTTTCGGAATCTCCACTATCTAAAACGTGTAAATCCGTCAAAAAAAATTTCGATTTTCAAAACGATTGCAAGACTTACCCTATATGATGGGTAAGTAAAAAGAAGTTAAACAGCTGTGTAAAATAGTTCTGTTCTAAATAGATAATTCCAATGATGAATGGTTAGTCTTTTGAAAAAAAAATTACTGTTGGGATTTTGATGAGACTTCGTTTTTTGCTTCCAGTAACGCTATATTGTTTTCTACATTGTTTTATCTTTTTATTATCAGTTTCTACTTTATATTATCAACTAAAAACTTTGGTCTTTAATTGGTCAAATTTTGTCTTGCACTTTGGAAACACAATAGTGTAATGGTGTTGTGATACTTATAAGGTTTTTATAAGGACATTTATTACAAAAATGATGTTGCTTTCAAGCACTAGAACAATTTCATTAGTATATCTTACAAAAATTCCTGTGTTAATAGAGAAGAATGTTGTGGGCTAACTCTGCAAGTTTTAACAAAAAAAATCTTATTATTCAGGGTTCGCACAACTCTACGACTAAATTTTTACAGTATTTTCAATGTATTTCACTGTAGAAAAATAATGTAAAAATTGTGAATCGAGGTGGTGTTTGCAAATTCTGTTTCTTAAAAATTAAATATAAATTTTCTTATCATTAATAATGGTGTTAGAGTCCTTACGAAACATAAAGACTGTGCGAACCCTGTTATTGTAACCACATTTCATATAAACCTTGCTGTATGAGAGGTCTGTATATCTGACAGTTTTATAACATATATTTCATTTTAAATTTTATACGCATGTCATATAAGCACCACATTAGGGCGTTTAATTTTCTCATGCCAATTTGGCGAAAAACTTCGTTTTCAAATATCAATGAGATAAATATTTATTAATTATTATAAAAAGGAAATAATAATAAATAAACAAAGTTTAATTAATAATTAAAAATATATATATTATTTATCTATTTAAAACAGAAAATAAAATTAAATAAATGATTATTAATAAACAAACAATAATAGCAGTGTTACCTTGAGAGGCACAAAATTCCTGTTTTGTTGCAATCTTGGGAATGTAATGAGTATATGACATATATCCTTTAAATTTATGACCTACTGACAGACTTATAAATAAACACAGTATTTATAGTATACCATTACTATCTTGAATTGTTCATACATAATATTTTTTTCATATGAAAATTACACTGAAACGATGAGAAAGATGTTGTAAACATACTGTATAAATTAAAAAAATTCTAAAAATAATGTTATTTTTTATAAAATAAAAATGCATTTATATTATATTAAAATTACTCAGAGATAAGATAATACATGACATTTAAATTTGAATTACGCTTCTCTTTTACCATAATTTTATATTTTAATATAACATAATATAATTTAGGTATAACATTGAAATGTGCTTTAAAATTTTTATATTTCTTATACAGCTTGTTTTAAGTTTATTGTCGGTAAAAATTCAAACTACTGAAATTTCACTTGAAACCTTTTAAAAGCGTTTCTTGGAACGAGCGCATTATATAAATAAATTAGCATATTTACGTTTATGTGGTTTCGTAGAAAATGGAGAATTGAATTCTAGAACCGTCTTGATTTTAGAAGAAAAGAAAACCGTGCTTTATGGAAATTCAATTTGAAGTGCTGAGCAGATTTTACAGAATATGTTTTTAAAGAATGTTTCTAATAATATACCTAAACATTTAAAATTATTTAATATAATTTATTTTATTTTTAGAAATTATAAACATGACGAACATAATAAACGTAAAACTACTTACATATAATTGCAGTCGAAAATATTCATCATATATATATATATAATATATATATATATATATATATATATATATATATATATATATATAAGAGCATTATTAGTAAACAATATTAACCATTTGAATTTAATTGAAAAAAACATATTAACCATGAGGAAAAATGGTGCATGTTTCTAATAACATACCTAAAAATTTAAAATTAATTATTATAATTTATTTTATTTTTAGAAATTATGAACATGATGAACATAATAAACGTAAAACTACTTGCATATAATTGTAGTCGAAAATATTCATCATATATACACTGGTGTCCAAAATTTAAGCATAATTGGTAATTAAGTAATTATTTTTAAGTAATGAAAGAAATATTAATCGGAATGTGCTGAAACTCCAGGTGTGTAAACAAAATAGTACGCGTCACATATTTTCGCGAAGAGTTTTTCCCGAAATCGAACAGGGGACCGTCAACAAATTGAAAAAGAACGAAGATCTTTTGGATAACCCTGTCAAAACTAATGTAGCAAAAGCGTTCAAACTGCACATTATGATTAATTGGCTTATTGTAATGTACTATGTTAATTTTTACAAGGATAGCATGTATACTCGTAGAGAAATTAAGGTTTTTATAAAAACAGTCCTAAATTTTTCCAAGTTTTTTGCTTATAATTTGCAGAGTTCTTATTATAAAATAATGTTCTTTTCTGAAAATATGACAAACATCATTGTACACAATACCCTGTCATCAAAATTTAAAAATAATAAAAATTGTATGAAAAATGAGTATGTTTAGTAAATAATTTTTCATTGCGCATGCGTCAACGATATCAAAATGTCATTTGCATATTATGTTAGCTAAGTGTATAGAGCAACTTCTGTAAAAGTTTCAAAAACATAGCTTGAAAATTCTGAAAATGGGAGCCTATAGAATCAACTCAAAATCCATTATTCCTAAAGGAAGCAAAAAAATCAGGGGTTTTACCTAAATATAGTTGTACGTGCAATATTGTGTAGGCACTAAACAATGGAATATGGATACAGCCCCTCATCTTTTTGCTTCATTTAGGGAATAAAGGATTTTGATCTCATTCTATCAACGATAATTTTCAGAATTTTTAAGCTATGTTTTTGAAACTTTCACAAATGTTGCTCTATACATTTAACTAACATAATATGCAAATGAAATTTTAATAGCGTTCACGCATGCGCAGTAAAAAATTATTTAGTAAACCTGCTGATTTGTCATACAATTTTTATTATTTTTTAATTCTGATGACAGGATATTGTGTACAATGATGTTTGTCATTTTTTTCAAAAAAGAACACTATTTTATATTAAGAACTCTGCAAATTATAAGCAAAAAACTTAGGACTGTTTTTATAAAAACCTTAATTTCTCTACGAGTATGCATGCTATCCTTGTAAAAATTAACACAGTACATTACAATAAGCCAATTAATCATAATGTGCAGTTTGAACGCTTTTGCTACATTAGTTTTGACAGGGTTATCCAAAAGATCTTCGTTCTTTTTCAATTTGTTGACGGTCCCCTGTTCGATTTCGGGGAAAACTCTTCGCGAAAATATGTGACGCGTACTATTTTGTTTACACACCTGGAGTTTCAGCACATTCCGATTCATATTTCTTTCATTACTTAAAAATAATTGCTTAATTACCAATTATGCTTAAATTTTGGACACCAGTGTATATCTATAAGAGCATTAATATTAAACAGTATTAACCATTTGAATTTAACAGAAAAAAGCATATTGAACATGAGAAAAAATTTAAATATATATATATACAGCCGAGTCTCTATATAACGAAATCCATCGTTCCAGAAAAAATTCGTTATATAGAGAAATTCGATGTATAGAAAATGATGTTAAAAATCGTACTTAATGTGTAAATTTTGAACAAATGCTATTTTTGATCTTTTTAATTAAGAATTTGAAATATTTCTCTATAAATATTAACCTAATATTCTATTTCTTAATTATTTAAGCAATTTCAAAAAAGAGAATAGACGTTTATTTGAAAGCTTAATGAAAATCAAATGAGGGAGATTTGCATTAGTTTCAGACGAAGAAATCTGTAATTTTTTGTTGTTTTGATTTTAAAGTTGTTACGCTCTCAAGAGAAGAAAATGCTCAAATTTTAGCAAGTGATGGGTGTAAAACCCCCACATCACTCAAACCAGACAATTCTGTAAAGAAAACGAACTATTGGAAATAAATTATAAAAAAAAGAAAGGAACAGAGGACAGTGGATTTACAACTCAGACAAGAAATTTATAGCGGCAATAAGACTGTGACGGACGCCCATAAATAAATGACAAAACAGAGACATTTTCATTATTGTGTATTTACGACAGGGCAAAAGGGGAAATCTCATCTCCGTGTGTGGTAGTAATTATCAACAACATAGACATTCTGACGACTAGGCCTGTAGAAGCCCCTAGAAAATTAAAATTAGGAGGCGTTCAAGTTAATAGTCAATTTAAGGACAGCCAATGAGACTGGAAGGGGAAAAAAATATGTTAAAAAGAAAACTGTGAATGGTCGAAGGATATTCGACTACAGAATAATTAGTATACATTTGATTCTAGAATTTTTGAAATAAGAGTCAGTCAGGCAGTCAGTCTACCAAGTGTGCTCGAGTGATAATCTTCGCCAATATGAGCCACGAAAGTGTGCCGGACTTCTACTCATGTATCTGGATATGCATTTGCCTATGATGTCAGCAACTTTAGAGAAGGTATGCTTTTTACCGAATTATTCCCCCTTCTTTTGCCCACAACTATAGAGTATGATAAAACAATTAAATTATAGTGAAACACTTGCACGCCAATTGTCCCGCAGATTAATTCATTATGGTGATGATAACTCATAAATTTATGAAAGCAATTTTCAATGTTGAAAATATTGTGTTACAAAGCATAAAATGTAATTATGCAGTAAAGCCAACAGCCATAAAAAAAATGAATAGATTTTGATTTGATTATTTTGTATCTTTGTAATTTATTTATGTGCATGTATATATTTAGTGTATTATGTGTGATCTGTGTTGTACAAATAAATGTTTTTGTTTTATAAATGACAAAGCATGGTAATGATTTATGGAGTATGTGTTGAAATTACTCTAGGTGCATGCTGATCAACGTTTCATAAGGATCTGATAACGTCAAAAAAAACACAACGCATAAATTAATCTAAATTTTTTTGGATAAGAATATTTTTTTTTGGAAGAAATTTTAATTGGAAGTATTTTGTAAGGAATGTTATCATTTTATTAGAATTGTTATTATTATTCCTTAGGCTGCAGAAAATATTCTTTTCTCTAATCAGATCCTAGAAACATAATACGATCACTAACAGATTTAATTATAATTGTTGTAAAATATAATCATATTGCTTCCTTAGTACCTTTGATTTCTCTCCGATATTTCTCTCCCCAAAATTGTGCATCAATTTGATCAACCAATTTATTTATTTTACAACAATTATAATTAAATCTGTTAGTGATCGTATTATGTTTCTAGGATCTGATTAGAGAAAAGAATATTTTCTGCAGCCTAAGGAATAATAATAACAATTCTAATAAAATGATAACATTCCTTACAAAATACTTCCAATTAAAATTTCTTCCAAAAAAAAAATATTCTTATCCAAAAAAATTTAGATTAATTTATGCGTTGTGTTTTTTTTGACGTTATCAGATCCCTATGAAACGTTGATCAGCATGCACCTAGAGTAATTTCAACACATACTCCATAAATCATTACCATGCTTTGTCATTTATAAAACAAAAACATTTATTTGTACAACACAGATCACACATAATACACTAAATATATACATGCACATAAATAAATTACAAAGATACAAAATAATCAAATCAAAATCTATTCATTTTTTTATGGCTGTTGGCTTTACTGCATAATTACATTTTATGCTTTGTAACACAATATTTTCAACATTGAAAATTGCTTTCATAAATTTATGAGTTATCATCACCATAATGAATTAATCTGCGGGACAATTGGCGTGCAAGTGTTTCACTATAATTTAATTGTTTTATCATACTCTATAGTTGTGGGCAAAAGAAGGGGGAATAATTCGGTAAAAAGCATACCTTCTCTAAAGTTGCTGACATCATAGGCAAATGCATATCCAGACACATGAGTAGAAGTCCGGCACACTTTCGTGGCTCATATTGGCGAAGATTATCACTCGAGCACACTTGGTAGACTGACTGCCTGACTGACTCTTATTTCAAAAATTCTAGAATCAAATGTATACTAATTATTCTGTAGTCGAATATCCTTCGACCATTCACAGTTTTCTTTTTAACATATTTTTTTCCCCTTCCAGTCTCATTGGCTGTCCTTAAATTGACTATTAACTTGAACGCCCCCTAATTTTAATTTTCTAGGGGCTTCTACAGGCCTAGTCGTCAGAATGTCTATGTTGTTGATAATTACTACCACACACGGAGATGAGATTTCCCCTTTTGCCCTGTCGTAAATACACAATAATGAAAATGTCTCTGTTTTGTCATTTATTTATGGGCGTCCGTCACAGTCTTATTGCCGCTATAAATTTCTTGTCTGAGTTGTAAATCCACTGTCCTCTGTTCCTTTCTTTTTTTTATAATTTATTTCCAATAGTTCGTTTTCTTTACAGAATTGTCTGGTTTGAGTGATGTGGGGGTTTTACACCCGTAAAAATCTCTCCATCATCTCAACCCCCAAAAAATTGGTTGCCGTGATACCAGTTCCTTAATTATTTATTTTTATGTATTTAATTTGAATGATTAAAAGAACGAACTTGGTTGATTTTAGTACTTTAATAATATGGTAGTATTGTAATTTCTTTTAATTTGAGTACTTTAAAGAACCAAATTATTTTTCAAGAAATTAATTAGTTTCAATTTAAATATTATTACTGCCATATTAGAAGTAAATATTTAATTAATATTGTGATTATTTGATTTTTTTTTAAGAGAAACAATTTTTTTTTAATTTTGTGATTACTTGAATTCCTTTTGTGAAAAAAAAAAAAAAAATGATAATGAAATGAATGAATGATTCTGACAAATATACATTTTAAAGGAGATAATTAGATTGGAGATAAGATAGATTCTCTTTTGATTATAAGAAAATAGGAGTTGTTGTTAAAATTGGTATATATATACGTAAAATAATAAAATAAATAAAAATTTGTTTTTTTCACATAATAAATTTTATGAATATGATACTAAACCGAGACATTGGCATGCAAGTGTATTTTTGTTTGAGATAATTGGCACATTTTTCAAAAAAAAAAAAAAAGTGTATATATATGTATGTTTACACTATTGAAAAAAAAAAAAAAAAAAAAAAAAAAAGAAAGGTTGTTATTTAATTTTATGTATTTATGTGTCTTATGATAGAAAGGATTTTATTCTAAAATTCATCAAATATTCTGATATTTTATGTTGAGTACAGATGGATAAAGCTGTATAAATTAAAAAATAATAATAATAAGATATGTGGATATATTTATATCAAGTTGGTTATTTTTTAATTAAATCATTGTAGTTTTATTATTAAAAAAATTGAGGATAATTGAATTTATGAGTAAAGGAGGTACGAGGAAATCGCTCAGAAATAGCACGCGTTTAAGTGGCGTTAAAACAAGAAGGCAATTAAAAATATCATTAAATAAAAACGAAGAAATTTCGGGAGAGAACAAAAACGATAAACAAAGAAAAAAAACAAAGAATTCGGGATCAAAAATTTCTGGGATAGGAAATATGGCAACTCCTAACGCAGAGCATTTAGTAGGATTAATTTATCCGTTTGATGGTAAAAAAGAAACTAATATCAATTATTTCCTACTACAATTTGATAATTTAATTGACAAAACGAAATATAGCGATGAACACAAATTAATAATTTTGAAAGCCAAGATCATAGGATCGGCAAGGGAAACTCTCATGCAGGACGAATCATTATTTTTGGAAGCAGACATAGGAAAATTCAAGGAGAAGTTAAGGGAATTATTTTCCGTTAAATGTAATTTCGGGGGTGCTCAGAATTTATTTTTCAGTCTAAAGCAGAAACCCGATCAAACATTAGCTAATTTTATAAATGAATTTAATGCTACGGCAAATTTATATATAAAAAAAAGTGGTCAAAAATTAGAGGATAACAGCAACGCAAAATTTTTAGACCAAATGAAATTGGCTAGATTCCTAGATGCAATCCGCGCAGATATTAGTTTAGAAGTGAGAAAAAATGCACCTGAAAATTTTGAGGCAGCATGCAAGTCCGCACTAAGATTGGAAGAGGCTTACAATCAAGCAAATATTCCCGAAATAAATAGCATTACTGTTAATAAAGAGAATGAAATATTGGGAAAATTAAATAAATTAAGTGCAGACAGTGCAGAGCAAATTCAGACACTCGTCACCGAAATAAACAACCTTAAATTGAAATTAAATAATAGATCGGAGAGAGAAAAAACATGCTGTGAGGTATGCGGGAAAGAAAACCATGAGACAAAAGATTGTTGGTTCAGACAAAAATATAGTAATGATAACGCGGCTACGAATATTAACAGATTTCAAATTAATAGAGGGTCGCAGGTCTCACGCACAAGAGGCTACAGAAATAACTATAAACAGCAACAAGGATTCCAAAATATGGGGTATCAGGGACATAATGGTAACAATAATTTTGGCAATTGGAACTATGGCTATGTAGCACCTCACTTTTCTACCCCCCCTCCCCCCATATACAATTATATGTATCCACAGGAATATTACTATAATACAGGAGCACAGGGGTTCGCACAGCCTTCAAGAGGTCGTGGAAGAGGTGGCTATCATAACAATTTTAATAAATCCCAGACAGACGAGCAAGAGGACAATTATAATGAACAAAATAGCAAAAGGGAAAATAAACACAGAGGCCATTCCAAAAGAGGTTCATTCAATAACAAAAAACGACACGAAAAACAAAGGTCGGAAAACTAAATCAGAGGCTCGCTGAAAATAAACAACAGTATTTTAGCGACACAGGTGAGTCTCAGTTTAAAGGGTGTCGCAAAATAAACAGATTTATTGCCAGTGTTAGAAATGAAGGAGAAAATCAGTTACCCATCATTGACCTAGAGATAAATAACATCAAATTTAAAGCGTTATGCGATAGTGGGGCGGCGGTCTCATTGCTTTCGCCCATTATTTTTGATAAATTAAAGGAAAAAAATGTAAAATTTAAATATCTAGGAAATCAAATACAAATACAAACTTTAACGAATTCAAAAATTTATTTTAAACAGTGTATTAGACTGGTTTTCAGAGTAAAGGGCAGTTTTACAACAGGTACATTTTACATCACAAATAAAGATTTCGGTCGAGAATACCAAATGCTTTTGGGATACGATTATTTAAGGGATAATAATATGATTTTGAATTTCAAAGAAAAAACACTTATTTTCAAAAATATAAAAATTAAACTGAATATTCCAGAAAAGGAAACAGGGATACAAGTTAATAATCTAACTTCAGAAACAGAAGACAAGGATAGGCAAGAAAACAATCCATCAGGCTCTTATGTAAAAGAAAAGAATAAGGATAACAAGAAAAAGACCCAGACCATCACTAAGCAAAAAAATATGTATGCTAAGACCATAGCAACAATTTTTATAAATGCAAATTCAAAAAAAAATAGTTAATTTACAGTGTCATGATGACATAGCAGAACAGGAGGTAATATTATTAGAACCCTTGAGAGATGACTCGAAATTCACATTTCAAACTTCATTGCATGAAGTGCAACAAAATAGTAGAATTCATGTCATAATAGCAAATAACACTGACAAAAGAATAAAGTTAAATAAAGGGATAAATGTAGGCAAAATAACAAAAGATATAGATTTTAAACAGGATACAAAATCCGATGACATTGAACAAGGAACAATTTACGAATTAAATAGCTTAAATATCGAAGAGATCAGAAAATTAAGAGAAGCAGAGTTAAGAGAGACAGACTTTGATTTAACACATTTACCCGAAGACCTAAGAGAAGAATTAAAAAACATACTCATGAGAAAAGCGCATGCATTTTCAAAGTCATATGATACTTTAGGTCAAACATCTTTAGTTATACCAAAATTTAATTTAAGTCATGACTACCCGATACAAACCAAACCTTATAAACTACCTCAAACAGTCAGACAATATGCGAAAACAGAGATACGGAACTTACTAAGAGCAAAGATTATTGAAAAATCAGACTCAAATTATGCGTTTCCAGTGATTTTTGTTAAAAAGAAACAAAGTAATAAAGAAAAGAAAAATGAAACCAAATATAGAATGGCTATAGATTATCGGTTATTAAATCAAATTCTACACACATACAGCTTTCCCATACCGGATATTAAAGAAATTCTTTACTCGATCAGCGGAAAAAGGTACTACACGGTGTTAGATCTCCATAGTGCATTTTTTCAGATAAATTTAAGGCCACAGGATAGGCAAAAACTAGCATTTATTACTGAGGAAGGAAAATTTAACCCTTTAAGGCTCGCTTTTGGGACAAAGAACAGCAGCGCTTATTTCGCAGAATTAATTGATAAAGTGCTGGGACATTTCAACAAGTCCCAAGTGGCATACTTCATGGATGATGTGGTAATTGGTACCAATACAATCCAAGAAATGCTACAAATTTTAGAGCAAGTTCTACAGGCTCTCATTGACCACAATCTGACCATAGAGCCTTCAAAAATGCAAATATGCAAAGAAGAAATAGATTTTCTGGGCTTCCAACTCAACCGATGGGGATATTCCCCAGCAAAAAAAAACATAGACAAAATTAAAAATCTAGTACGTCCAAAAACAAAAAAGGGAGTAAGATCACTTCTGGGTCTAGCAAACTACTTTAGATCTTTAATCAGAAATTATTCGGATATTGTATATCCCTTAGTAGAACTTACAAAAGAAAAAGTAAAATTCAAATGGGGTGAGGAGCATGAACAGGCGTTGAAAAACATACAAGAAGCAATAATACAAAACCCTACACTTAGACCCCCAGATTTTAACAAGGAATTATTTTTGATATGTGACGCCTCGAAGCTAGCCATATCCTCAATTCTGGCGCAGGAGTCTAATGGCATTTTATTGCCTATCGAGTTTTTTGGGAGAAAATTAAGAGGGGCAGAAAAAAGCTACCCTAGTATAAAATTTGAATTATTGGCGATTCATGAATCAGTCAATCATTTTAAACATATTTTATGGGGTAGGCAATTCACGATTCTGACGGATTCGAAACCCATTACACAGCAAATGAATTTAGAAGCGCAATCTGACATAGTCAAAAGATGGATGACAGATTTGGCGGAATATAATTACGTTGTCGAGCATATTGAAGGCAAGGTTAACCCAGCGGATTTCGTATCTCGACATATTTGCAATTTAGAAACGGACTTACAATTACACAATACTCTATTTAAAGTCAACGAGGCTTTGTCTAATGACAATATTAAATCAGAACAATATGCAGACGAAAAATTAAGAAAAATAATTGACAAAATAGAAAAGGGACAAAACAATCGAACAACAAAAAGATATATGTTAAATGATGATAAAATATTAATTCTGAGACCAGGTACAAAAAAAAAGGAACTACTCATTGCCCCTGACTCTTTGAAAATAGCCATTATGGAAGACGCGCATTCCCCCCATTTTGGATTCCAGAAAACTTATGACACCATTAAGGATAGAATATTTTGGCATGGAATGTACAGAGATATCAAAACGTTTTGCGCGAACTGTACAGCGTGTCAAACAGCTAAGCATCACAAAACGATAAAAGTACCAGTGCAAAGGGTGGTTAAAGACCATGAAGTAGGAAGTATATTACATATTGACGTATGTGGGCCTCTAACATTTTCTGTGCGAAAAAATAAATTTATTCTGACTATCACTGACGCAACTTCCAGATTTTTAGAAGCGGTTGCATTAAGAAATGTAGAAACACAAACAATTCTCAATGTGCTGAATAAGTACTTCAGTACTTTTGGAATTTGCAACAGCATATATCTGGACAATGCAAAATATTTTAGAAGTGATTTATTCAGAGAATATACAAAGGCATTAAATATAGAATTACACTTTACGAGTGTATACAGAGCCAAGGCGAATGCAATTGCTGAAACGGTAAACCGAATTCTGAAGAGCTCCCTAATCGCAATGTCAAAACGCACAACGGAATGGGACATTCGGCTAGATTTTTTTAAACTTCATTATAATAACACAATTCACAGGGCTTTAGGATTCGCTCCCGCACTCATTTTCTTTGCGAGAAAATTGAGAACTCCGTTTACATCGCATATTCCCACAGAAGAGGTCTCAACTAAAACTTATGTGGCACAGAGAATGGCACACATTAAAGAAGTGAAACTACAAGCACTGGCCAATCAGTCACGCATGCAGGATGAGTATGCTAAAGAAGAGGACTTGCTACATACACCTACTCTGAATTTGGGACAAGTAGTATACTTAAAACGTATAAATCCGGGCGCTCTGGCGAACAAGTTTGACGGTCCTTTTGTAGTAATAAAAAAATTACGCAACAATAATTATTTACTAAAAGACCTAACAGGTAATTATGCTCGGCCTATAAAAAGGAACATCGATTTACTATTCGCACCTAAAGCAGCAACTCCTCATATAGACGTGAAAGACAGTAAGGCAGAGGAGGATTCAGAGGGGGAAACATAACAAAAATTTGAAAAAAAAAAAGAAACATAAGCCCTAATTATTATTTAAAATTATCTAGTGCATTTGTAATATATAGTGATTTGTATTATGTATTTAAGAAACAAATTTTATGTAGATAATTTTTTTTCTTCTCTTTTTGATAACAATGCGTTTTTAAGACATCATATGATAACTTGCCTTTTAAAATCAAGCAACATAGAGGGAAAAAAAGAAAGGGAGAGCAAGATGAGTGTACTATTTCCCTCTGAGTTACAATTGGGGAAATGTGCAGGCACACTCGAAAAAAATCATTACATACACTAAATATTACATAGGTACTTCACAGAACTTCATGTTGCATAAAAAAAAAAATAAATAAATAAATAAATAAATAATAAAAATAAAAAATAAATAAATAAATAAACAATACTGATAATTCTACATTGGATGACTAGGACAGAAGCAATTGCTCAGAATAAATTTGCCTAGTGCATAATCAATGATATAAAAAAAAAAAAAAAAAACTTTAATTATTTATTTTACATATTTAAATAAAGTGGAAACAACTTGAAGAGAAATAACTCTTACAAACAACGCATATGAGAAATGGATATTAAAGATATGTATATTAGTACAAAAAAAAAAAAAAAAAAAAAAAAAAAAAAAAAATACAGATTTTTATATAGAAATTTGATAAGAAGTTCGGCGAAGTACGCAATAATAAAATGATATATAACAATGGCAAGGCAAGTTATTGACACAACAAAATAACATGGAAACTCAGCACATAGGATTCACAAGAAAAAAATAAAGAACTCAAAAAAAAAAAAAAAGGTTTTCTCACCAACAGAAGACTTTCCGCTTGACGAGATTGATGGATGGGCGGACAGGTCTCGGGAGTAAACAGTCGAGAAGGGAGAGAGTTGCTCCCGAATCAGAAAGCTTTCCCTAGGCAGGGCATGGCACAAAGCTATAAAATTGAATATCAGATTTAATCGCATGGCAATTTTAAGATGGTATGCTAAAAGGTAAAATGTTAAGATTAGGATTTTACGAAAACGCGTGTGATATAAGCATTCCCAATAATATTTAATCGGCAGAGTAAGATATATAAAAAATAAATAAATAATTAAATAAATATGTAAAGGTTATATATTTTTTTTTTGGAGGACATTTGACAGGAATTTTTTTTTCTCTTTTACCTTTGCCTGAAAATAAAAGGTATTACAAATTCTTTTGCTGCACGTTAGATATAAGTATGATGACATTAACTCACACAGCGTACTTTCAAAAGAAGATCTTATGGGATAGTATACAAAAGAAAGTTATAACAATTAGACTTCATCACAAGGCAATACTTAGTTACATTGGATAAGTAACAGATGCAAAATTATTTTAGAGTCTTATCAGGAATCTTATAAAAGCAAATAAATTAGGAAGTTTTTTTTTAAATGCGAAGATTAAACGACACTATATATATTATTAGGTATATATATATTTTTTTTACCGACATAGGCGTATGGAAACATAACAATATTTTATAAAAAGGGTACAATTGCACATAAAAAAAAAGAAAAAAAATTAATCGTAAGTGGCACCGATTTCGCACTTTCACACACTTCATAATAATATTTATATAAGGCATTAAAATACAATAATAATAAAACAATATAAAGGTTCATGTATGGATATCATACGGCAGTGTGAGTACATATATTTATGAATATAAGGAAATCTTTCTGCGGGCAGAGAGTATTTCTAAAACCTGGCCAGGTTATTCACTAAAATGTATATACTCGATTGTCAATAATCCGTACAAATTAATATATATATAAATACAAATATTTAAGTATTTAAAAAAAAAAAAAAAAAAAAATTCAATTCAATTCTAAACAACATAGTAAATTTTGGTAAAAAAAATAATAAAAACAAATAAAAAAAAAAGATAAATTATTTTAATCAGTATGACCTGCTGAATCATTTTAGTAATAAAATTAGATATAGAAGTAAATACATATTTCAAATGATTAAATAATTTTATTTTCAAAATGTTTTTTTCCCTCCATACTATAGTGTCTTTTAAAATTTTAAATACTCAAACTACAACAAGAAAAGGTAAATAAATGGATGGTATATATACACACTCTATAAATATTACTTCATTTCACACTTTATAGCATTTACCAGCATTTATTAAAAGCATTTATACTTAGAAATATTCTTTTAGACTCTTCTAATGTAGCATAAGATTTATCAACAAAAAATATTTCAGGGATTTCACTCCCTTTTATTCATGTTTTGCTAGATAACCCCCCCCCCCCTCAAATTAAGCATTTAGGAAACATATCAGATTTTTCTTTCGTTATATTTTTTTTTAGATAGATATGCACGGTAAAGATTTACTTGCAGAAAGTTTTTATCAACAATATCACACCCAGTAATGAAAAAGAATTTTTTTTCGTTAAAATTTTTTCTCTGGTGGCAAAATTTGACTATAGTTTTTCAAGTTTAATTGCAATTATCAGCCAGTGAAATGAAAAGGCACATTGATTTTCCAAAAAAAATTTTTTTTTCAAGTTGTGATATTATTCAACTTTAGCATTGTATATTAAAATCTTTCAGGCAATGTTCAGAATCATAATATAATTTTAGGAACATTGTTAAACGATTGCATAATCGAGGTATTATTTCCTGAAAGGCAATTGCATTAGGATACTTCTCTGAGACTCCAATATATTCTGAGGGAAATACGAGATTTTCGACAGCAAGCGTCTTCAGCCAGTCTATAAGAAGCCATTTTCCCTGAAAATACAAAATAAACAGTACACAGTACATGGTTTTATAGCGAATATATGTCAATTTTATAGAATAAAGGGGTGAAAATTTACACGGAAGGCATGCGTAGCAGGTTAT
The DNA here is from genome assembly GCA_964019185.1 of Maratus speculifer. Taxonomy (NCBI): domain Eukaryota; kingdom Metazoa; phylum Arthropoda; class Arachnida; order Araneae; family Salticidae; genus Maratus; species Maratus speculifer. Next base: position 355,564,541 of record OZ025295.1, on the reverse strand, counting down.
AAGTTAATACGGGTTAGTTTCTAATAGTTTAACATAAGTTTCATGCAAAAGAAATATAATTTTTAAGACAAAAATACGAGAAAATAACATACCTGTGTGGCTTGCAAAGACCATAACATTCGCTACCCCCGTTACAAACAAGTTTTCCTCTATAGCGGGGTGGCTTATCGGACTTGTTTTCCAGGAAAGCTTATCCATTACGTTTTCAGGGTGTGAGGTACTAAACACGTCATTAGCACCTGTCAATCAAAATGCGCGCTACTGATAGGATGCGTTCTTTTTCGCGCTAGCTCGTTTTTTTTTCCTCTTTTTCTCATTTAAGAAAACGTTCGCTTCTCGTGTGAAGAGCAATAAGGTATGCTTTGAGCACATGTGTCTGCAGCGATGTCCTCTATACCTCCTCCACGAGAATGATGAGGAATGTGTATACAACATTACCCATTTTATCAACACTTAACATAATTCAAATTTGTAACATTCAGCTATGATTTGTGTTAATAATCTTGTGAAGTGTAGAATATACACAACAGGGTATATTTGTTTTTTAGATATTTCATATGATGTACATAAAAAAGGTTTCTCAACATTGTATATATATTTTACTATTTCGATACTAATCCAGATATGTTATGCTGATAACATTGGTGTTGCTATGAATTTGTGTTATCCTTTTTGTTTTGTTTTGGTTATTACATATTCTACTTTATGTGTTGAAAATATGATGCATTTAAAATAAACAAAAAAATGTGCCAATACATCTCAAATTCAGGTTTAGATTTTTCGGAGCTTTTACATGTTATATTTTTTTTTCTTCCTTAGTGTAGAAATAAATTATTCCAAATTTATACTTGGCTTTGATTACATGATTTGGCATTTAATGGATTAATTTAATTATTGTATCAAAATTTGGGCATGGGGAAATAAGACACAGAAGTGAAGATAATCGGACCTTGGAAGTGTTCACCAGAAATGAATCAAAATTCCAATGAATATGGATACAACAGTTGCGGCAGTGTGAATGAAAAATTGTAGTTAACATTTTCCTCCATTTAAGGGCCTCTATTACATGTGTAACAATCCAATTGACTCTGTTTTGAGAAGGATGTTAAAAAGTGTGTGGGAGGTGGAGTGAACTCGTTGGACTTAAAGAAGGAGAAAAGTAATATTAAAAAAAAAAAAAAAAAAAAAAAAAAAACTCAGCACTGAAGGATAAATTAAAAATAAGTGATGGAAATTGGATTCCATATGATTTCGAAACTTTTTTACGAAAATACATTAAGACCAATTTATAAAAAAAATCGTTATATGGAGATAGATATTTCGCTATATAGAGACTGTTTTTAATCTAATCATGCGAAAAGGGGATCGTTCCTGCTAAAAATTCGTTATATAGAGAAATTCGATGTATGGAGTTTCGTTATAGAGAGATTCTACTGTGTATATATATATATATATATATATATATATATATATATATATATTTATATATATATATATAATACCATCAAAAGTAGACAAGATTCACCAATGGATTTTATCAATAAAACAGTAAACCTAAACGAAGAATTTGAAATGAATTGAATTATAATAAAATAAAAAAATAGTGTAACGAGTAAATCTGAAAAAACAAATAAATAAAATGAATGCAAATAGAATTTGTAGCTCCAAAAGCATATATAACCATTAATCGTATTACAAGATATGAACCATTGAAATTAATAACTTATAGCACTTTGAACATGGAGGGAAAAATGAATAATTAAAATGAATACAAATGGAATTTGTAGAACCAAAGCGGAATCTTCAGGTCCCAAATTCTTTAGAACTACAAATGAAGTTTGTGGTTTCTTCTTCGTATTTGCCATGAAAAAGCAAAACAATACGAATTTGGGACTACATACATACATAAATCCAAAATTCATTAAAGAAATACCAAGTAATCCACAGTGGATATGGAGAAAATAAAAAAGAGTTATATCCACGTTTAGACTGCAAAGTCGCAAAAACAAAGAAAATGCGACGAGAAAGAACATCATTTACAAAGAACAACAAATTGCTGAATTGGACATAAAATTGAAAAGGAGAAAAAATAAAATTAATAATCGTACACATAATATTAAATTAATAAATTCATTAAAAGTAGAATTATGTAATTACAAAAATTAAACTATACACTCTAGTATTATTATTTAAATCAATAACATTTATTTTGACTATGCTAAGCTAAACTCAATATCTTGATTCAGCATGGAAAAATATATATATGTGTAATAAATGCGTCAAAAAGAGGTGCGACAGACAATTTTTGCCGGCAACAAAAAAAAAATTCAATAAGCGGACAAGTGTGAGTATTACTTGCATTCAGAAAGTTCCGTACAATAAATAAATAAATAAATAAATAAATAAATAAAATAAAATAAAAAATATTAACTATATTATGTTACTGAAAAAATCTTTGCTAAAAAAATAAGGCTTTGCAGAAAACTATACAACCTAGCGTTGGGTATAGCATAGATGTCAAAGCCAACAACCATTTACAGAGATGATTCGATCTTAAACCCTCTAGGTAAACGAACAAATTTAAACACCCGTTTATAGGGCAATCCCTTCTGTTTGATTTTATTACTACAATATTTCATACTCTTTTTAAAAAACCCGATCAAATAAGCTGATTTTTATCAACACTTTCCAAAAAAAAATTGAAAAGTGTTTATGCTTTCGGTTTGTCTGCCCGAGTATCTATCTCTTCGCGTTCTAAATCGCGAATATAGTGTCGAATCGCCCTGAAATTTCTGGAAGTTATTGACATTTACTCTATCATGAACTCTATTTTATATGAAATTTCTGGGCATGATTAGTTTTTTTACAGGCTTAGACAAAAGTTTTCCATTACATTATGACCTATGGGAAAAATAATTTAAAATGAATTTTAAAAGTATTTCACCCTGTCAGATATATTAACATTTATATGAATATACGAAATGAAATAAAATATGCATTCTGTGAAGTATACAGAGAAAAGAATACTAATTATTCATTTACAGAGGCACACAAATTAATTCCATCACATAATGGTAGGGGGGATTTTTTATTATATTTCATGCATATTCAGCTATTTCATGCATATTAAAACTGATACACGTCACTGAAAATTAATTTCAGTTTTTTCACGCATAATATGACGTGCATATCATTTACAGGGACACTCAAATGATTTCAAATATTATATTCCATCAGAAGTAATGTATATTATCGATGATAGCTTATCGATGGATGATATGTATTTTTAATTATAATAAGCGCTTTTAAATTTCACTAAGTTTATGCATATTATATAATTATATGTTTGTATAAATGCTATCGTTTATATACAGGGCGACACAAAAGGGATCGTAAGGGCTACTGAATATGAGAGTGAATTACTTTTTTAAAAAATAAAATATGCATATTTACGCACAAATGCATTCATTTTAAAAGGAAAAGTTTGTAAAATATAGATAAAATGATGTATAGGGCACGCAAAAAATTGGATTCCTATGAATGATAATATGTGGAAATGTGATTCTAGTAGTTGTAAGAGTATTTTAGTTTGAAATAAATTTGAAACAAATACTGGTGTGTAATAAAGCTATTAGGTAAAGTACAGGACTGAACAAAAGTTTTTAAGTATGTTTCTATCTATTAGTATAAATTGCTGAATGATAAATTTTAACCTATTTGAAATTTTACTGCTAAACTAAATTTCCCCATCATATACCCTATCATATAATATATATATATATGAACCAACAGATCAAATGCAAGGCTGTTCAAAAGTATTGGGATAGTTCTTTGGCTATGGAGAGTAACAACTTATTTCCCTAAATAAGGAAGATTTCTTAAAGATTTCAAGAAGTGATGGAGATTGTTTCATTGTCTATGCTTAACGCATGATTTTTCTTACTTGTTAAAGTCGGTACGAAGGTCGACTAGTGAGCAGTTTCTACTAATATTTTGAATGATCCCCAATTTGCAACAAAAAGTAGCTCCAAATTTCAGCGGCTATTACACTGTTAATTTTAATCGCAGAGTAACGGGACGTTTTTTAATGTTTCTTGTCAGTGTAACAAGGAATTTTTACTAAATGTAATTTATAGGACCGGGGGACTATATAAAAATTTAATATTCGCAATTTTTTTAAGAAATCCTTTTATTGACCCAAATAACTTTTAAATTTTTTCTTTGCCTTATTTAATACGTTTTTGTAATTGAAACAGTATGCCTATGGCTAGCAGTAAGTAGCCATTGGGCAACGCTGAGAGTGGACAACCTATATTAATGGATAATATTTATTATAATTTATCTGTATAAGTATTTTGTAGCTGTCATGTTGCCACAACATGTATTTATAGCCAATGTTTTCAAATTTAATTAATTTATCAATATATATATAATAGCATTTTGGATTATCTATTTTTATTATTAATAAATGATTTAGTTTCTAAAAATGATTTATTACTATAAAAGTTGGATTATGTTTAGAAATATATATGTATACAATAAGGCAAGTAGCACATAATTAAATTTAAATATAAAAAAAATATTTTGCGTTGTTTAAGAATTTAAATGTATATGGAGTATATCGAAATGTAAGTTTAGGGTTTTAATATAAGGTTGGTTTGCAAAATAATATCACCTAAATGTGCAGTGGTGTTTTTTATATTTTAGAAAAGATCTTTTTCACTCATAAAATGTACTCCTTCTAAATCTTGGATGTTTAAGTAATGTATATTTAAGACATTTTGAATGAAATATAGCAGGGAATTTTTATCTTTATTCCATACGGAAATACTATAGTATTCTCTAAATTGAACTTTTTTACATCATTATTATTTATTTTATAGGAGTGGAGTCAAAATCTTACCTTTAAAAAAACGCATCATTCAAAGCACTTTCAAGATATACAGACTATTTTTTGCAAATAAAAATTTAAGGTATTTTATAGAATGCTCTTCTTTTTTAAATATATAATAATGCTTGTTTTGATTTTATTATTCAGCTATGTAGCCAATCTTCCCATTCATCTTTGGAATCCGCCGTAAACATCAATGGTTTTGGAGGACGATTAGAATTTTCTGCCTTTTGTATTATTTAATACTTTCAGATATGAAATTAAAAGTAAAACTTATTTTACGAAATTAAAAATAAGATAACTTTGTTTTTTACTTCTGACTCCATGTCACGATATATGTTGAAATTAATAAGCATATGCCCTGCTCAGTCCTGATGTTACTTGGGGGTAACAGTAAAAAGTACCCTTTATATTAATTTAAACGCTTTTAGAATTGTTAAAATTGAATACGAACTCTTTAAATGTGTGCATATTAGAAGCATCGATATATAGACTGATGCAACTTTGGCAATGTTTTACATTAAATTTAAATTAGTTTTTGGAAGGTCACGTAAAATTTGCCTCAGAACTGAGGAGGTTATATTGGATTACATCAGTGTTTTCGCTGACATTTGACCAACGCTAGCAATTTGGCTTATTAAAAATTTAATTTAATTAATTTCAAATATACGATACAAATATAAAAATATGTATATATTAAATATATATATGTATGCTTATGTATGAAAAATGAAAAAGAAAAGAAAGAAAAAGCAAAAAATGAGCACTAGCAATTTGGCGAATCTAATCGCTTGTTTACTAGCCAAATGAAGAATTTAGTCGCAATTTGGCGCAATGGCGAGCGACAGTGAGAACACTGGATAACATATATCTTTAATAAGGACTAGTAAACGTACAACCAGTAACAAGAACTTAAATTACCAATAGATCGAAAACAGGTTCGGGCAGTTACAGTTAAATTGATGTTGTCATAGCAATGATTGCATTACAGCCATATTACACAAGTTGATTTTCAAACGTGCGATTAATCTCCCTATGAAATACAAAACCAGTCATCGACCGCGATGAATGGTAACAGAAAAATACATCATCCAAACAAAAAAAGCATGACAGAAGATCGTCGTCATTCCTGATAATATCATTAAATTGTAAGAAACCGTGTAATATTTTAAAACAAGGTACTTTATCAACTATATTAAAAATAGTTGTTCTCAGTAGTGAATTGGGAAATCTGAAATTTATCTAAATGTTTTTATTCGTTGAATTCCGCAAAATATTTAATTTAAAAAAATATAATTTGTAAAAATATAATTCGTATAAAAAATATATTCTTATATAATTCGTTTTTTGATTGGTCACAAAAAAATGTCCAAAAATCAAAATGGAATATTTATGTTTTTTATTTTATTATTTTTCTGATTGGTCACTGTTTAATGTCCAAAAATGGAATATTTCTGTTACCACAACAACAAAAAAAAAAGTAGTAAAAACTTTAAAAAATAATAATAATTTGAAAACAAATTGTTATAAAAATTTCACTTTAAGGTGCATTTTTTTCTCTACGCAACGATGTAAAAATTTAAAACGTGCGATGATTAGAAATTTAAAAAATTGCAGTTCCGAAAATGTAAAACTGAAATTTATTATGGGTCTGGAATATTTAAGTTCATTTCATGTCGTTCGTAATAAGAGGCGATCGGAAGTCAGTCTGATTAACTCCATCCAATAAAATTGCACATTTTAAACAGTTAAAATTGTACATCTGTAAACTACTGTTTTTTTATCATTGGTCTAGGAATATTAATGTTTAATGCATGACGTACGTAATATATGACTCATTATGATCATCATAAAAATGATGTTTCATTTGGTTTGGTTTGATGCGATTTTGCATTGAGGTCTTAAGAAGCTATGGCTTTTGCCTCGATTGATCCATTTGACAAAGACAACAACAATACAGAGCAGTTTTATTAACCATTGTAAAAACTAGTCTTACAAGAAAAAAAGAAGCTTTACTTATGTAAAAATCGATTTCTCGGGGCTACGTTCATATTTAAATATTTTTTTAACTCACAGTCTATCATAGCCTGAGAGCTTTCTGAGCCCATCCGTTCTGTATATATGTACGTGCGTACATAACGCGATAACTCATGATAAAAATATCCGATCCACTTGAAATTTTTCATGTAGGTATATTCTGATAAGGCGCTTCCCTGATTAATTTTTGGAGTTCATTCGATATGTATAAGAGGGGTAAACGGGGCTAATGTCTCTCCCCTTAATTTATATGAATGGATTTTTCATGCGGAATTAACAGTTTTCGTTCAAAATTTAGGTATAGGATTATTCTGATCAGGACCTCCGAGATTGGTATTAGGTGTTCATTATATAAGTATAAACAGGGTAACAGAGGTTTTAATGCCCTTCCCTTTAATTTATATAAATGGGTTTTTCATGCAGAATTATCAGATTTCGTTCAAATCTCTGACTAGTTTTGGAAGTTTAATCGTTATATATAAAAGAGGGGGGTAACTCTTTTTAAATTATATAAATGAGTTTTTATTAAGAATTTTACGATTTGCTCTAAATTTTGGATATAGATTTTTTATATGATAAAGCACGTCCTTGATTAGTTTTGGGATTTCATTGATTAAATATAAAAAGGGGAAATTGGGGGAACTGTTTCTCCTCCTTAATTTGTTTTTCGAACAGAATTAACCCTTGAAAATAAATGGCTGTAATGTACATTTAGTATGCGTAGCATGTGAGCTCAATGCCATCAGTTTAACTGGGCAATATTCTTCTTATTATTATTATTTGTTAACTTCTCGCAGTTTATTTCTGCGCAAATACATTTCCTGTTTAATGTTAATAGCATATATATTCTCTACATGTTTCTGTATCTGAATGAAATATATTTATGCGTTAGTATAGAAAACTCAACAATTTCGTAGTATATAGAGCTTTATTGCACATGAAAATAACCGCATGCTTTCATTTTTAGGTGCGTTCGTAAGTATGTAAATACGTAGCACCTATTGTTGTCGCACAGTCCGTCCGTCTGTCCGCATATAACAACGCAAAAACTATCCAACCGAATCGTTTGAAATTTAAAATACATAATTATAACATAATTTTGTCGCGTCATTTCAAATTTTATGAAAATCGGATGGATAGATCAATTACAGGGACATTCTAAAGGATTCCGTTACATTACGGTTAACAGGGAAAAAAGTTTTAAATGCATTTTAATCGTTTGAAATTTAAAACATATAATTATTGCGTAATTTTTTCGATTCATTTCAAATGTTATGAAAATCGGATGCATAGATCAATTACAGGGACAATCAAAAGGATTCCGTTACATTACGGTCAATGGGGAAAAAGTTTCAAATGCATTTTTATGATGTTACACTCATTCGAACATAATAGAATTGGCATGAATCTATGAAATATACACTAAAATATGCATTCTGTACAATCTGTGATGCAAAGAATTTTTATTATTAAATTACAGGGCCACACAAAAGTATTCCACTATATAATGCTATACGGGGATACATGGTTTGGTACGTGTTTTAATTATATTCAGCTATTTCACATTTTATGAATAAGATATACGTTGCTGAGGTGTAATAAGAATTACTTCCTGCATATTTACAGAAACGTAAAGATTTCGACTACTATACTGTATCCGGAGTACGCTCTACTATATCAGCAAGATCTGAATATTTTTAAAACTTCGTTATCGTACGAACGCACCTCATTTGCTACGCTTCACGTGCATTTTCCAACTTGTTTTCTTATTTAACGATTAGCTATTTTGATTAACTTTGCATAATTATGTTTTATTAAGGTGGTTTTTTATACGCCCATCAATGTTATAAAATGTTATATGCTTATTTTACTAAAATAAAAATTAACAACATTTTGAAGTTCTATCGTGTTCCTAAGCATTTGTTGTGCGTCGTTTAGAGCGTTGCTATGATTAAAGACGAAAACGCTGTACAGTAAAACCTCCATAACGGACACTCCCGAATAGCGGACACCTCTATTTAACGGACAGTTTTCCAATCCCCACTCCCAAAATCTAAATTTTTCTATGTTTAACCTCTGAATAACGGACATTCTGAATAGCGGACAGTAATTTTGACGATAAATGATGAAAAATTAATTTTTAATGAGAGAAAAAAAACAAAAAAAGTAAAAAACTTTTAAATTTAACAGAGCAATGTGTAGCAGATTTTGTAATCACAGATAAATGTAGTGGATAAACTTTGGGAAAATCGCCCACCCCTAACTTCAGAATTCAGGAGGTAGCCTGAGAGACACATTCCTGAAAAGCTTTGAATATTCTCCCCCTGAAGAATTGAGATTTTATGTTTTTAATGGTCAAAAAGTGCAATTTCTCCCTGGATCTCTAACAGTTCCCCTCCGCCCGGAGCGACCGAAATTTCTCCTGTAAAAAAAATCTTAATTCAACATTGCACACATCAGAGAAAGATTTAGAATTTTTTGCTCATTAATCTCTTGACATGCAGCTTTTTTTATTTGCAGAATTCCATAATACATACACCACTTTCTCTTTCGTTCCAAATTCGCATAAGGTAACTTCGATTTTCTTTTCGTAAGAATGTAATAAGCAGTGGATAAAGGTATACAAAATTTTAATTCAATTTTGTTGATTAAAAAATAATTTTAATTTGATTAATCGTATAATAGAGATTTTGGGACATATAAAGTCAATTAATGAAACATTGAGCATTTTTTATAGTTTTTGAATCTCTGAGTTTTCCCAATAACGGACATCTCCAAATAGCGGACAGTTTCTGCGCTCCGGGGATGTCCGTTATTTAGAGGTTTTACTGTAGTAAACTAAAAACTCATCACGTACTGTTGTTCTAATAATGTGATAATTATATGGCTTTTAGACAAGTTTTGCAATTGAGTTCTAAACATTTTAAAACAAAATTTAAGTACAAAGTGATATTATAAAGAGGTGAAGAATAAAATATAGTATTTTACTTTAAAATCGAGTACATTCTTATTTGCTTGATTTAGAAGTAAACAAAGTTATTTGCTGCACAATGAAAATAGTTATTAAGTTTTATAAACAACATAAAAAGTATATGTATTTTGACCACGCTATTAAAGTCTTTTTGATAATCGATCGGTACAAAACATTTTTTTTTTACCAGATTAAAACTCATATTTTTTGAAAATCCTAAACGACGTTAAATAAACAAGCTTTTGTGATTCATTAATGAAACTGTTTACTGATTACAGACGGAAAAAAATGTGATTTTCAGAAGCATGACAATTAAGAAAAATTGCATTAACACTAGAACGCCGGGAAGGTGTCAATTCGACACCGAATGCTGGACTAATTGTTTATTCGAACCAGAAAAATCTTCAATAAATAAATTATATATCAGTTGCAATGAAATGAGCTAAACAAATAAACTTAAAATTTTCAAATTATTTTACTGGTTTTAAATATATTTTATAAAACTTGCGTAAATTTTCCCGGCGTTCTAGTATTAACCCATTAACCGCCAAAGCTCCCATTGCGGGAACATCTATTTTTTATTTTTTTTCTAAAAATATTTTAAAGCTATTTGAAAAAAATACATTTTATAGAAAAGTCAAAAGCATAGAGTCTAAAATATATTTTTTTCCAAATAATATTTTTAATTTTTCTATTTTTTGCAGATTTTTGAAAAAAGAGATTTTTCGGTTTTCCGACAATCTCCAGTAAAATTACTAAAAAAGAAAAAAAATTATCTCATTTTTTTCAAGTACAACCACGTTTTAAAGTCAACATTCCAAATAACAACATATTTCAAATTCGGAGTAAATAGCTGCATTTAAAGCAACAATGGAAAGGTTTTCATGGAATGTTCCCGCAGCGGGAGCGTTGGCCAGAACCGGTAACATTCCCTCCCCCTATGTTTGAGAGCGCGCTTTCATAAAGAAAGGTGAAGTGGACGAGAGTTCTATCGAACATTATTATTCCATGAAACTATAGTCGAGATTGTTCGTGTTTGGTTCTTTAAATTAAATTCCTCTTGGCATTTTTTCTATTTATTAACACGTCACAAACATATAAAAAACAAACACTAACATTAATATATTTACATAACAAAAGATATGTTGTTTTTCGGGAAGTATAACATTATCCCTGTCATCATGAAAACAGGTATCCACTTTTCGTATTCTAAACATTACGTCACCGCTCTTCATCCGGGTGACAGCAGGTTGATGGTATAAATCATTTTATTGTTAGTGCGGATAAACAATCCCGATGTAAATTATGTAAAAAAAATACTCGAATGAAGTGTGAAAAATGCAATGTAATGCTGCATCAAAGTTGTTCCCTGTATTTTCATAGAAAATTGTAAAAGAAAATAATTAAAAAGGTAAGCTTTTCTATTTAAAATTTATTTGTTAAATTTATTTGTTCATTGAAATTTCAAAATCCAAAAGAAATATTGATTATTTAATTCAGTATGAAATTATTTATACCTGCACATTCAATAAATTAATTGTTTTAAGTCATATTTATAGCATGCAAAAAAGTAATTCATTGCTTTGTAAAAATTTTAAGGGCACAACTTCTTATAATTATTTTATAATTAGCAGAAAAATAAACCGTACCTGACTTCTGCCTGGGGAAAATTTTCCTCCTATTACACGCCAACGCTCCCGCTCCGGGAACATGCTTTATTTAATAAACGGTTACAGTTTTCGAAAAAAATTCAACTGCTCTATAATAGAGACATCCAATGTATATTAAAAAATTCAAAAAGTTATAATTTATTAATGTTGTTTATATAGCGGCGTTTAATGGGTTAAAGGAAGTGTTCGATAACATATCGGACTAATTATAATAAAAAAAGACAACACAAAATCGAAACTTCATTATAATGACATTTGTCTAGCAATTTTTGTACCATCTGAAGCCAGTCACATATTTTTGTGTATTAACGGGATGAGATAACACGTATCTGAAGCAAACTCATTCCAGTTTAAAATATCCTTATGTATTAACATCAGAGAGGTGTGACGCAATACGCTAGTGTTTTCACGTGAGTTATACAATGTTCGCAGGATACAAAAAGCTTTCATTTTGTTCTTTTTTTATACATAAAGATTTACAATTCTATAAAATACGGAATTCTTTATAAATTAATTATTATAGTTCATATTTTAAGGAACTGAAAGAGAAATCAGGTGTAACTTGAGATTAATCCAGAGAACGGACTGGTTATTTTCGATTTATCACGACTGATTTTTATGAGTCAGATAATGACTTAAGGGTGTATTCGAAAAAACGCTTTTCCACATTCAACAGCTCAAAATTTTCCGATACAATTTCAGACACAATTTTAAAAGTAGAGACATGAAACTTGCTGAGGGGATTTTTTAAATGACGTATAAGGTGCCGTGTGATGTCTTTTTATACTCAATTTATTACAATTTGATATATAAACAATTATCCTCTCAGTATGACCCTGTTTTTCGTTCGCAGATCTCCCGCTTCTGAAAAATCCGATCAAATTGGCAACTTTGGCAGCCTTTTTTGCAATATTTCCTACATTTATTAAAAAATCGACCATTACGGCACCCTCAGTACTTTCTGAATAATACAATTTGCCAGTTTCATGCATTTGAGGGCAAAAATGAACCTAAAAATAAATCGGAAAATAAGCAGTTTGAATTGAAATACACCCTTAACCCTTTAACGATCAAAGCATTTTCATTGCTAAGATGTCGAAATAAATGAATGACACCGGTAATTAAGAACAAATATATTTCTAAATAAGAAAACGTGATTTTTCACACACATAATAAAAGGGATATTTTTAGATAAAAATACCGGTGTCAGTGTTGCGTATCGGAATTAAAAGTTTGTGGTTTCGTGGCGAAACCAATGAACGTTAAAGGGTTAAACGCTGCATTTTGTTCTTAAAATACAAAGTGATAAACGAAAATGTACTTTTTTCTCATTGGTTACCGTTTCATTAATAAAAAAAGCCCAATTCAACTTGGTACTTTTCTATCAGATGTTATATTGTTATATTGTTAACTTACATTCATGTTTTCTTATATTAAAAATAGTAATATGCTTTATTATTAAAAATATTTTTAATTGACATTTTTGTAAAATTAACGAATTAAATAAAGGAGGTTATGGAATCCCAGAACACAATAATATTTGGATATAATGTCTGTTCATACGCTCTCTTTAAATCTCTTCAGAATGCAACAGATGTCAAAAGGTTAAAATTTTTCTCATCAAAAACGAACGTTAAAGGTCGATTACTACTTGCACTCATGCAGTTCCTTCAACAACATACAACATATTTTGACAATATGAATATTGTTTTCACCCATCAACCGTATCGTACTATGAACGGATATATTAAGAAAATGAATCACTCAGAAATAGATATTGCAGTTCATCAATGCGTTATGGGTGAACGTATTTTAGAATCAGTGGATTTTTCTTACCCGTACAAACTGGTAGACTTTACATTTGTAACTCGACAACCGGAATATAAACCACACATTTCTGGCGTTTTTCAAATGTTTTCGTTGTCTGTATGGCTAATAATTATATCGGCGTTAATTGCGATGTCTCTAGTGACTAACGCTATATTGAAAAGGAAGTACACCTTCAGCAAAATTTTCCTAGATGTTTTTGCAATATTGATGAAGCAAAATTCAATCATAAAACTTTCGAGTCTCGTGGAGAAACTCCTCCTGTATTCGTGGGTTGTAGAAGCTATGCTGGTCTGCTTGTCTTACGACTCGGTATTTTTGTCATTTCTCTCGATTCCTCCCGTCACAAAAATAAAACATCTTTCAGACTTGGCTTTAGCTATAGAAAGGGGAGATTACCATTGTATTTCTAAGTACTCTATGTTTTTATACCATAACTGGAAAGACTCAAACCTGGAATACTTAAGAATAATCGCAAATGACACCGTTCAGAATACGTTAAATTACGGAGAACTTTTCCCGGATTTTATTCGTGAGAGTCAAAAGCAAAATCTTGCTTATATCATGGAAACAAAATTCATTGACGATCTGCCTGCAAAAAAAAAATCTTCATCTCAGAAGACCGTTTTCTAGAAAGGTTGGCTGCAATGATGGTCCGAAGAGGTTTCTGTTGCAAAGAACTCATAGACTCATTCGTACACAAAATGATGGCTTCAGGCCTGTTCATGCCCTCATAGCATGCATGTTCACAGTGACGTCACAATGACGTCACTGTGAGTCACTTTGGTCACATCACATCTGTGACGAAAATGCCACCACTCAGTGACGTCACAATGTGACTAAGATGTGACTTTCTAAAAAAAAATTCACAGTTCGTCACAATGTTAATGTCAAAGTAGTCACAAATGACACACTTTTCACAAATTGGTCACATTGTGACGTCGCAAAGTGGTCACAATGTGACGTCACAAAAAAGCTCTAAAACGGCCATAACGACTTCACATTTTAGTCAATGTGACTTCACATCGACATCACGTGACGTCACATCGACAATCGATGGTCACAAAGTTGCAGTGACGTCACCATGTCTTACTGGTGAAATACAGTAGCGATAGATCTTTTCTGACGTCAATGGGACTAAAATCACTCTTCCCGGATTATGGAACTACTAAGAGAAAACTGACGCTTACAGATGTTGCCCCCGCATTTATATTCCTTCTAACTGGCCATTTCATATCATTCTTGGCTCTTATTGTTGAAATAATTTTAGATCGAAAGAGAAGAAATTCTAACAAAATCAATCGAAACAGAAAAATAAGACAGAAAAGAAGAAAAGTTTCTGATGAAACTCCCGTATAATTAGTTTACCATAGATTTTTCATGATTTAGCCCTTTAACGATCATAGCATTTTCATTGCTAAGATGTCGAAATAAATGAATGACACCGGTAATTAAGAACAAATATATTTCTAAATAAGAAAACGTGATTTTTCACATACAAAATAAAAGGGATATTTTTAGATAAAAATACCGGTGTCAGAGTTGCGTATCGGAATTAAAATTTTGTAGTTTCGTGGCGAAACCAATGATCGTTAAAGGGTTAAAATGTGTTGTCCTTTGAATGCTGTCTATGATAATATACATTGTGAAAAATATCTGTTAATATACACAAACTTTTCTGTAAAATTTTACGGAATAGTTTCATTTTTCCAAAAAAAAAAACAGAAGAATTTCCGTATTTGACATTTTGAAATCACAAATCCCGTTAAATCACGGAAGTGTTTCCTCAATCTTCCGAGTGTAGTGGTGCCATCTAGAAGGAAAATAAAAACATTATACCGAGATGATGTTTTTAAACAATTTGCTAGAACATTTCTCTATTTAATTCTGTTTTAATAATAAAAAGCTAACGTATTTTTAAAATATTAAGAAAATAATAAAAGTAAAAAAATAAATAGAATTTTATTAATTCTTTTTAAATTTGAAATAGCTGAAAGGGAAAGTTGATTATGATTTTAAAATAATATTTAATTTATTTATATCATATATATTTTTTTAAGTGCGTAGGATATATATAGTTTTAATATATATATATATATATATATATATATATATTAATTTATTCAAATTAAGAAGTTCGCGCATAAAATTAAAAATATATGGAAATATATTACCGAAATTATTATAATTTTGGCGATTACATAAGTTATAAAAAAAATGAATAAATGAAACTTATTTTTATAAACCATTGTAATTATTTTTATTGAGTTTACCCTAGATCGTCATAAAATAATTAGTTAAAATGCACGTTTTTTTTCTTTCTTTTTTTTTAGCATGTTAGTATTTTTTAAATAAATAAATAAATATCAATAATATTACAATAGAATTTTAAAACTTTTCCAAAAAAAAAAAGGAAACAAAACTCGTAATAAATTCTTTCATGCATGTAATATTTTAAAGACTAATTTTTATATAAAAACCTAAATTAATAAGCTAAATATTCAAAATTATGGAAAGAAAATCTGTAAAACATTTAGAATTATCCATTCAATAGAAAAATTTATCTCTACAAAAATAAACCTGCGTTCAAAATTTTATCTTTATTTTATAAAATGCATCCGAAGCAACTAAGGATATTTGAATGGCTGGTTTGAATAATTCTGGTGTAATGGTTTTACACTGCAAGCTACGACAGAAGAGGTCCCGGGTTCAAACCCCAAGGAAGGTAAGTCACATTTCTTCACTGTTGTTTAAATTAAATGATCCCTGATATTAACGTGTCTTAGAAAAGTAAAGAATAAAAATCACAATGATGTTAGTTTGTCCTTGAAAAATTCCTTTAAGTTTTCAAATGAAAATTTTTACATAAGGAAATATTAAAAAAACGGAAATATTTTGTGAAAAAACGGAACTATTCCTGGAATTTACGGAAATTTTTTCCGTTAAAAAACGGAAGTAATACTGGCGTTTAGATTAACAGTACTATTTCCGTTTTTTAACGGAAATTTTTTTTAAATGTAACTTCCATATCTGCAATATATATTTTTAAAATTAATATATTCTAAGATTTTTTTAACACTTTTTTTTTCTGATTAACAAATGTTTTTATATTTTAGAACAAATATGCCAACAGCGCAGAGAATTCCCCTGTATCGCAAACATCTATTTTTCCCCGTTAAGGGTATTCATAAATAAAAAAAGGCAACTTTGTGACACATGCTTTAATTTATTTTTGTTCGGAAATGCATGAAAACTGAAGGTGTTATTATTCAGAAACTGTCCAATTGCACTCAATTTTTAGTTTTTTTTCTTTTTTTTTAAATACAATAAATTTTTCAGAACAAGCCTTCAAAGTTGACATTTTTGAGCACATTTCCCGACGAAAGCAGAAAAACCAGTCTAAAAGCAGGAGAAAAACGGGTGATCAAGTGATTGAAATAGCTTAGAGCGGGATAGGTAATTTAATTATCATAAAATGTAAAAATAAGTTCGATTCGAGGTCGCTTCCATAGTCAGGGATTCCAATTTCATATATTTCTGTTAAAAAATGAATTCGTAAATGTGTCAAAACGTTTTTCGCTTGTTGAGCGGAGCAGTTAAGAACACCCTTAAAAGGACATTAAATCTATATTACCAGATTGGAATTTTTTCAAGTGGCAATATCCAAAATATTTTTTGTCATAAGTATTTAATTATGATAATAGTTCACTTCTCGAAAAAAAGGAAAAGCACAACGGATTTACGATAAAAAATAAAAATTGTGTAAACTGTTCTGAAGAAAGACAGTATACAGTTAAAAATAAAAGTGACAAACCAGTTGCATTTGGTCCCCAAGGGTGAAAAGTTGTTACCATTTGACACAAGCGGGCTTGAAAATGTGTTTGGGGTGCCGTTTGACTTCTCACTGGGTGATTAACGATAATTAGGGTGCCGCGCAATGCATACCGTTGGAATATTTGCACCCCTTAGTCATTTGCGCATGCTCTGTGACGTGTATCCTTGACCTTTAACTCGCCGTCACTGGTAGATCAAAACAGCAGTTTCTCCCTACGATGACTATCACCGCTATGCGTTATTCGAATTTCGTTTAGAACTTCGGATGACTAACTTTTGGAGAGCTTTTTTATATAAAGCAACCTTAGAATTTCAGGACATTTGAACATTTCATTAACTGAGCGGTTAGAGCGTTGAGCTTGCAATCAGATGTTGTAGGTTCGAATCCTTCGAGGGCCAACAGTCGGTTTGTTTATTTTTTAATTTTTTATTATTGGGCACTCTGGATTAGGGGTGCCATCTTTTCATATTAATTAAAGGTGCCATTCTGGCTCCTTTAGGTGTGTCACCAGTGAGACATGCCTTTCACCCCTAAAAGGTGCAATGTGTCACCATTAGTTTTAAGAGTGTATTTCGTTTATTCTGTTTGTCGAAAAACATGACAAAGAATTAAGATATGTAGGGTGCTTTATTAGAGAACAACGTCTTAATGAATGAAAATAACTTGAAGGAGAAATGAGTCAGAATAAATGATTTGAATAAAACGTGAATAATGAATCCATAAATTTGAGTCTCTTCTAGATTCGTAAGCTGCTAATAGAAACTTACGCTTACATATCCCCCCCCCACTTCCCTCATATTTATATTTCTTTTAATGGGCTATTTCATATCATTTCTGGTTCTCATGTTTGAAATAGTGTCCGGACGAAAGAATATGAATTCCATCGAAATCAGCCAAAAGGGAAAAAGAGGAGCAGTTTATGATGAAACTTCCATTTAATTTGTTTGGCACAGAATTTTCACGATTTAAAATTTATTATCACTTTATTTTGTCTATGCTAATGCTACTCGATCTTCTGCAATACATTTTTTTTAAATTATTGTTTTCAAAGAAATTATTTTCCTTCTATTAAAAAATGTTTTTGCGAAACTATAATTTTCACATGCTTTTATATTTTTGATCGAAACTACCAAAATAATTTCAACGTAGAGAGTTTCCTAATATATTTAAACATATTTTTCCTTCTGTATAAAGTCGATGTATCATTATCTATATGCTTATTTTTTTTGTCTGTAAAGACACAATACTAAAAATATTCTAAAGTATTTTTTTTCTCTCCATAATAATTGATATCCTCTAATATATAATAAGAAAACATTCAGCGAATTTAATTTACAAAATAAATAATAATAAGGAAATGAAATAAACTGCTCTTTGTCTTTTCTTCTGCTCTTTGTCTGATAATTTTAATATATATATATATATATATATATATATAGCGGGTGTCCCAAAAATCAAAAATGACTGATGGATTCTAAAATTCAATAACTTGCAAACGGTGACAGCTATTTAAAAATTTTTTGTAGGAGGGTTATGTCAGGAGTTTTTTACCGTAAATTTTTATTTTAGTTCGAATTTCAAACAATTGGTGACACTGACGGCGATTGAAGGCCATGTGATCAGTGTTGAGTGAAGCGTCGACCTGGCCTTCAATCGCCGTCAGCGCCATCTATTGTTTGAAATTCGAACTAAAATAAAAAATTACGGTTAAAAAAACTCCTGACATTATAACATAGTTGCTAACATCTTCCGCTTTTTTGTCCCGGAAAATTTTTTTAACAAATTTTACTAATGTAAATGGCCGTTATCTGCTGATTAAATAAGGCAAAAATTTCTGTTAAATTTTTCCGGGCCAAAAAATCAGAAGAGTTGGCAGCGTGTAATACAAAACCCTCCTGCAAAAATTTTTTAAATAGCTGTCACCTTTTGCAAGTTATTGAATTTTAAAATCCATCAGTCATTTTTGGGACACCCGGTATATATATATATATATATATATATATATATATATATATATATATAGTATATATGTGTGACATTTTCAAGTTAGGGGGCAGAAACATCATCGCTGGGTTTCCCTTTCTCCGCACAGAAGTCATGGCCAGCGAGAAAAAAAAATTAAATAAATAAATGTAGAAGATCCAATAAATCACTCCTTGGCTGCTGCAAGTCCATTTTATTAAACTGTAGTTATAATAGAGAGAAAAGCTCCTTTTGTAGACGATCTTTTACCGAAATATCTAAAAAAATGTTCCATCATTTACTACAACCAGCTGTACCCATGGAAGAGAGAACCCAAGAATCTTTCTTACCACCTCTCGAAGCTTCCTCTTTTAAATCTAAAAAGAAAATTCTAGAACATTCTTTACTCTCAAACCATCATTCTTTTATGTAAACATAATTCATGCCCAGAGCCGAGATTAATATTCGACAGACGACAATTTTATTTTTAAAAAATATTATTTAACCAATTTATAATCGACTCAGAATTTTCAGGCAGGCGATTTTTTATAGACGATTAATTTTAAGAGAAAAAGGATAGAAATTAATTTATTGATATGCACAATATCAAATGTTGAATGAGGGAAAATAAATAAATAGATAAAATAAAATAATGATATTTTTTGAAAGGTATGGTTTTGGAATAAATTTAACAAGACTTTCTTAAAAAGGGTTCATAAAAACATAGAAAAAATGAGTTTTATTTGGAATATTAAGAAATAAAGTTTAATTAAGAATATTTTTAATTTAGAGCCATCTTTTTAAATTTACGCATACTGGAATAAATGTTTTTTAAGGCGAATTAAGAATTTATATCGTTTCCATAAAGATTAATAGATTAGATCTAGAAACAAGATTTTAATTTTATAAGTTGAAGTAAGTAAGGAATATTATTATAAGGAAATTAATATAGTATAAAGGTTAGTTTTAGCGAAAAAAAATTTAAAATTTGTAATATATGTATATGTAATATATATATATATATATATATATATATATAAGGCAGAGAAATGCAATAAAGACTTCTGTAATAGAACACGGTCTTGAAGAAAATATATTAAGTTATTTAAAAATAAAATGACTTGCAGAAAAAGTTAATCAGAGTAAATCATTTCAATAGAGAAACGAATGCAGTATATTACTGCCGAATGACAT
Organism: Maratus speculifer; assembly: GCA_964019185.1. NCBI lineage: Eukaryota > Metazoa > Arthropoda > Arachnida > Araneae > Salticidae > Maratus > Maratus speculifer. Next base: position 355,544,154 of record OZ025295.1, on the reverse strand, counting down.
ATTATGAGCTAATTTTACTGTTTACTACGGCGAATTTTACACTTATACACAGAAGCGCCCAGTTGCCAAAATTATACCATAAAAATCAACATTATGTCGCAAAATATGTTTTGCAGTGTACAAACTGAAAGCTTTTTATGGAGTTTTAACACTAGAATCGCCGGGTATTTTACTCAAGTTTTAAAAAAAAGTGTTTCTCACCAAAATTTTTAATCTTAAAATATTTAACTTATTTAATTAGTCTATTTTTCTGCTGCATTCATTTCACATATCTTCTGAAGAATCGACTATTATCAACCTCTCAGGGGTCATTTTGACCCCTTAATGGCGGTTCTAGTATTAATATGGAACTGAAATCGTTAGATGTCCGCTATATTATGACAAAAAAAAAAAAAAAAAAAAAATCGAAATTTCTCCATTATTTCGCGGATTCTCTTTAATTATTTGTTTAACTTCATTTTAAAGATTTTTCAGAGACACTCTGTAAGACGGAATATTTTTCTGAAAACTTCAGTTTTCCAGTTCTAGCAAAGAATTTTAGGAAACAATGTAAAATGTTGGATGATAATCACTTTTTTCATATAAGTGAACAAGTGAACAAGTTAAACGTTGACATGGACTTCCTAGTTGCTGAGCGACTTTACATCCAGTATATCTTGATACAGTGTTTTTCAATGCAATGGGAGCCATAGAGATGTTTAAACGTGGCTGGTTGCCACAGAAAAAAGAGTATAAATAAAGAGATACATAAAGATTACAGTATAACTTAGTACATAAAAAAAAGGAAAAAGAAAAAGAAAAAGGAAAAAATGTTCAATTGATCACAAACTGAGCTAGCCAGTCCATAAAGGCGAAGAAAGCTACCGCAGGGAAAAACCGCCCCAATGTAAAAAAAAGACCTTTTACAGAGACCATACATTAAGTATAACGTTAAAATAAATGCAAAAAACATTAATTTATGCAAGAAGGCAAATAAGAAGAAAGTTTAACAATAAGATTAAATAAAGATAATAAACGTAAAAAATAGGATATTTACAATATTTACAACGAGGAGAGTTCAATAAAACTAAGCGAAAAAGCAAGGATAATGGGAAAACAAAAATAAGAGGAACACGTCGACCGCGTGGTCTGGTAACTCGAGAAAGAGTATAGGAATAAATGCATTAAAGTAAAAAAATGACAAGTTAATAAGAATAAAAAAAGAAATAATATAAAGAAAGTTTTTTTTTTATTAAGTAAACGACAGGACGAAAAGACAGAAAACATAGAGAAACAAGAAGTTTATCATAACGAAGACATAAATCTACTTAATGTTGAGATGATTAGCAAGTATATCGAATTCACAAATAATTACAAGCATTTTTTGTATAGGATCCTAATATTGTTTAGTTTTATCGGAAATGTTTTGATGCAGTTTATAAATTTAGTGACTTGTATAATTTCTTTAAAATCCTTAAGAGTTTTGAAAATATCTTGTATATCATTATTGTAATTAGCTTGAATATTGCTAAAATCTAAAGAGTGTGACATATCTGTCGGTTTATCTGGAGTTGACGAATTAGGCGTATTAACAGGTTGATCAGTTGAATTTAGAGTTTCTAAGCTATTGTTATGAGCCACTGAGTTAGTTTTCTTAGTATAATTATAATTTTTGAAGATATCAGCCAATAATACGGATTCCGTGGTAACCCGGTTACTGACATTTTTGCTAGGTTTTTTATTTGATTTATTTTCAAGTCTATATGAGTTTTTAGGGCATCCTCGGTAGGATTCAGGGTGAGCCTAACCTCAATTAGCACATTTGGGCGTAATACGCTCTTTATAAGTACATTGAGTACTTAAGTGTAATTCTCCGCATTTAACGCATTTAGCGTCAAACCCGCATACCTCCGAGGTGTGCCCGTAACCCTGGCAACGGTAACATTGTTTAACACGCTGTTTGCTGGTAAAAGCTTCAATTTTAACTGATAAATAGTGAATAGTCTTAATTTGATAAACTTCTTCAAGATTTTTGCAAGGTATGATATTTGCCATATAAATTGGCATGGGATTTCCGGTTTTACGGTTTTTAAGCATTGCTACTCTAGTAGCCGTGAAGCCGTAATCTTTTAAGCTATCAATGATTAAATTGGTATAAGTATAACATGGGAGACCTCTAATGCAAATTTTTTGGGGGCTAAGTTCTCGAGGATTAAGAGAAATATATTTTTTGGCATTTTGGTCAAGCCAACGTTGAGTTTTTCTGAAATCATCTGAGGTTTTACAGTGAATAACCATACGATCACCTTTTAAGGCAATTTTATGTTTTTCAGTATTTATCTCCGTAATTTGTTTGGCTACAGTCGTCCGATTTTCAACAATTTCCAAATAAAAGGGCTCCGGCTAACGACCTTTCAGTTCGGCAGACTTCGGCACTTCGGCAGACTTTGGCAGACTTCGGCAGACTTCTCATTTATTCAATAAAAGAAAAAAAAAATGTTTTCTTATCGGTTATCATGCTCAAAAAGTGTAGCATGAATTAATATCAAAGAAAAAGAAAAAACTTGAATTAATATGAAAGACAAAAAAAAAAAAAAAAAAAAAAAAAAACTGCATAAATAAAAAATAAATAATAAATCTATATAATAAAGGCCAAACGTATCTGTGCGTAACGCATACGTCATTTTACGAATGGCAACACTTTCCGATGACATTTCACTTTTGAAGTTTTCGCTACTGCAAATTTTTAAACTTATAGACATCGTACACTTTTAATCCTTATATCGTTGGATAGAAAAAAAAATGTACTTTTAAATGCAGTTTGTCTCAAAGCTGTATCTCAATTTGTTTTTAAGTTATTAATTTTTTTGTAGTTTTTAATTCAGATTTTTTAATCGTGGCAACTGAAGTACTCCATTTCTGTAGAAAATAAAGGGGAAAAATGAAAAAAAAATCATACTGCATCTTTTTGTTGCCATTTTATCATAAAAAACAGAAGAAAAAATGGAATTAAATAAATTAAAAATATTATCTCTTATAATAGCCCGTAAATTTTTGTTTTATTCTTACTTATCAAAAATTTTAAACTTTTGACCATTGTACATTTTCAATTTTTACACCCCCACTAAAAATAATCTTAAGATTATCTGAAGAAATCGCCACTTTCTACAGAAATTCTACAGAAATCTGAAGAAAATTTGCAGATTTAGCTTTATCTTTAAAACATCTGCAGAATTTTTAAAGATATTCTTAAAAATATCTTCAAAATGGGCCAAATACCTTTGAATTTCCCACAGATTTTGGGCCAAAAAGCTGTAGATTTTCTTCAGATTTTACCGTCTAATTGAAAAAAAAATGTAGTTTCAGATGCAATTTTTTTGAAAGCTGTATCTTAATGGACTGATTTACTGTGGTTTTTAAAATAATTTTCAAATATGAATATTTTTAATTTATTTCCATCGCGTGCGAAAAATATTACGAAAAAATACTAAACAAATTGCACTTAATAGTTCAACATTGGTCTCCGACTTATCTTCCATGGCGAATTCAAAATTCTATCAACAAGTAAATAAAAGGATTATAACGTAATAAAATTACAAATTCAACCTATAAGGTTTTCTACTGCCGAATTGGAAAAAAATATATTTTTTTTTCAAAATATAAATTTTTTAAAACTGTATCTCATTTCATTAATTAGAAAATTTAATTTTTTTTTTTAATTAAACAGAAAATACATTAAAAAGCTATAACCCAAATAAAAAGAAAAAAAGGGGGGGGGGATTAGCTTTTTTTCTTGAAATAAATGAAGAAATAAAAACACGGATTTTGGAAGAGTTAAAAATAAATGACGAAAAGGGTTAATCAGATATTTTGGTAAAATAATTTTGGGTACTACTCTGTTATCCCGTCGACCGATGTCGCCAAATTATACAAATCGCCAAACTAATAACCAAATTATACATATTGACGTAATTTTTATTTTAAATAATAAAAAAACAAATAAGCAGTAGTATATTACTAAGAATACAAATAAAAAATCGAAATAAAAATAACTTAATGTTTTAAACATGTGTATCGTATTTAATGTCATTGAATAGACATTCACGACCATCCATTATTGACATTTAATCTTATAATTTGGCGATAGTATTTTGGGTACTACTCTGTTATCCCGTCGACCGATGTCGCCAAATTATACAAATCGCCAAACTAATAGCCAAATGATACATATTGACATAATTTTTATTTTAAATAATAAAAAAACAAGTAAGTAGTAGGATATTAAAAAATACAAATAAAAAATCGAAATAAAAATAACTTAATAACGTTTTAAACACGTGTATCGTATTTAATGTCATTGAATAGACATTCACGATCATCCATTATTGACATTTAATCTTATAATTTGGCGGTAGTATTTTGGTCGACGGGATAACAGAGTAGTACCTAATTTTGTTTACTATTAAATTTTCTGCCTTATATTCGTACTCTGTTCTTTAACCTTTCTGCTGTTGCTATAGTTACGAATTCTGTATACTGTTTCGTGCGCCTATGAATTTATCATAGACTCGGGATTAAAGTATAATGAAACATACATAATAGAAATATCGTTTTCTAACAAGACTGTAAATGAGATGATTTTGTTCATTTTTCTTCTGTCTGTTGTTAATTGGGAGCAGTTTATTTAGCCAGCTTAGAAGATAGTCTTCTAGAAGTGAGTATTAAAAATTAAAACAAGTAAGACAAATCATGCGTTAAGCATAAATTATAAAACACTTTTCAACACTTCCCGAAATCTTTAACAAAACTTCATTGTTTAGGGAAAGAAGGTTACTGTATATAGCCAAAAATGTTTTCCAATACTTTTGAACAACCCTGTATTTGACCTGTCGGTTGCTAGATATCTATATAATAAAGGCCAAACGTATCTGTGCGTAACGCATACGCCATGTTTTGAATGGCAACACTTTCCGATGAAATTTCGGTTTTGCAATTATCGCTATTGCAAATTTTTAAACTTCTGGACATCGCACGTTTTCAATCTTTATACCAAATTATAGAGAAAAAAATGTACTTTTAAATGCAGTTTGTTAGAAAACTGTATCTCAATTTGTTTTAGAGTTATTGATTTTTTTGTAGTTTTTAGTTCAATTTTCTAATGGTGGCAACTTGAGTATCGCATTTAGGTGGGAAATAAAGAAAAAATAGTCATAGAGTTAAAAAAAAAAAAAAAAAAAAAAAAAAAAGAACAGAGATGCAGTTTGGTGGCTGGAAGTGACACCAAAAATGCAACCCTGAAACTCGCTTCATTGCATCAAACACAACCGCGTGCTTTCGCAAAAAAGGAAAACTTTTAGCGATACAATTTTAATTCATAAATACAATGAAATGCTATTTTAGAATGCTAAAATATATTCAGATCTTTTTTACATTTATTAAAAAAAAAGATGTTAAAGAATTCGGTCTCTGTTCCACGTGGTTGTTTTGTTCTCCATGGAAAATAACAGATAACTGCATATTTTAGTTACCATTAGCAACTGAAAAAATAGCAATTAAAAGCCTGTTATGACAAAATATTGTCGGTTATAAAACCCGGTGAATGTTGTTGGTTTTATTTCATTTTTATCTATCAATTTAATGGGACTTAGTTCGTTGTAAACTTACTTTACAAAAGATACATCAATTAATCTTTACAAAAATGTATTTTAAAGAATATCTGTGTGTCATATTTTCTTAGTTGGTTTAAAAAATGAACGAATGCAATTTTATTCTTTGGCAAAATCTTTGACTAATAACTTCTATCTTACGTCTAATACGGAAGTACCGATAATTTACAAAGCTTTCTATGATTACATAATAATTATGTTTCATATAAAATTGCTGTTTGGAAATAGTTCGCAGTTTAAAAATCATATTACGTAGGAAATTTTTTATTAGACCTTTTTTATTTTAAATTTAAAAAAAAAGAAAAAAAATCACCTTTACTTTGTGACCCAGGAACCCTGGGTTCGATGTACTAGTAATTATAATTGCATAAGTTGATAAAAAATGTTATGCAATAGCTTTACCGCGGCAGTCCCCGAGTGCCACACGTATTTTTTTTTTCCTAATCGGAGGCGAAACTGAATTCTGCGATGGCAGAATCTACATTCAACTTGTCATTTTATTTAAAATCCGCAGATTTCCACACTTTTTTTTACAAGCTGTAATGGTACCTTTCCTCGTCAACATTTTCAAATGCATAATTTATTAACTTTCAGTAAAGCACGTGATATTTTTAATCACATCTATTTGTCATCCACGTTCTTTTTAAACTTTTTATATAATTTTCTGTAATAAAATTTTTGGGTTTATCGGAATATAAATTTCATAGTTTATGTAAATTTCAATTCGTATTTCAATTACATTCAAATGAGCAATCTAAAAGCACCCCCATCTTGTAAGTGTATTTTGTGAATGTTTTTTTCTTTTATATGTGAAAATTTCTTTTAGAAATTTTAAATTTTTTAATTTTCTTTAGGAAAATTACATGTGCATTAATTTAAAAATACGATATGGTCTATTGAATTTGTTACTTTTTCGCTATGATAACATTTAGCTACAGTGTTATTTTGTTTGGTATAAAAAAACAAAACTCTGGCACATATGTCGTATACGCATCGAACTATATAAGTGGTACCAAAATGACACGCCTATGGTCGTTTTTACTAAAAAACTAGCCACCCTTGGCGATCAGTTTGGTCTTCACTTGAACATTTTTGCGGGATTCAGATTTGGTTCGGGTCAGTTATCAAATCCATAGTTTTTCCCAAACAGAATATTTAGGTCATGGTCGGGTTTATACTCACGGAAATTTTGTGTATCACGGATCGGAGTGTGGTCTGTTTTTTTTTTTTTTTTGGGGGGGGGGGTTGGAATCGGGCTATGTTTAAATTAGTCTAAACATTAAGGTTATAATCAGTTTTGCTACTATTCTTTTTATGGCTATTTCTGATAGATAATTTACTTAGCTATTTGATAATTTATTATGGTGAATGAATCGTTTGCAGATACAAACAATTGTACGCCAAACAGCTATTTTATTTTTGTTTTAGAAACAAATTAAAGCCATATTAGAATTTTAAATTGAATAGAACACATTTAAATTTAATCAGTGATTAAAAAAATAAACTCATAGAAAAGTGTTGTGTAATGTTTTTTACTGCAACACAGCTAATGACTCATACATTCTAATGTTCGAAATGCCAAAAATATGCGTACAACCATATAGTAAAAAGAAATTAATAGAGTGCCAGTATAATGTCTTGGGGTGACGCAAAAAATGTAACTCTAAAATCCGCGACATTGAGTCCAAATAAGCACCAACAAAACCATGTGCTTTGAAACTCCGATCATTCAAACTGGTTTAAACCAGTATTTCTTTGTTTTTGTTTATTACCTTTTAAACTGTTATTGAATACATGACTAAAATTTCGTTTAAAAAATAACGTTTTGTGCCATTATTGCCTGTAATACACGATAAGAATGCATGAAAGATACAATTAGATAAATCATAGGCAAGAATTATTTTTTTATTTTCATCATATGACTTTGAAATATCAATATAGAAGCATCATTTAAGACTTTGCTTGAAAAATCAACATTCTTTCGTTAATGTCTTAAAATCGTCTGCACTCTGAAATCTAGATTTTAGATTAATATTATTATTTAAGTGTTCATGCATGATTTTAAAAGAATCTTTTCATCACTATCTATATTAATAAAATAACAAATCGCTCTGTGTGTGTGTGTGTGTGTGTCTGCGATAGTTAGCGAAAACTAAAGTACGTACAAAGCTCAAAATTTTTATGAGAGTTGCCCAATATCTCTCCTGATGCACCTGACGCTCAGAATTTCGAAATTCCAATTATTATCTGAGTAATTAATTAAAATCGAGAGGTCACTCTCATAAAAAAACATCTTTTCCCATTTTTTTTCTCTTTCATTTTTTACGGTTGGTTGGTTGTGTAAAAATTTTCGCAGAAGTAATAAGAAAGCTGAGATAGAATTAAAGAAACCCATGGAGAAATGAGATAAGTGGAGGTGAAGTAAGCCTCAAAAAAGGTTTGCAATATGATTCCATTTATAGTTCAAATTTTAATGTTCCAAACAAAAGGACGTGGAAGGGATTTTGTATTATAATACGAATTGAAAGAAATGAATTACAACTGAAGCATATTTTAAGAAGAAATAGCAAATTTTTAAAATGGTCTTTGTTCTATTATTATTTATTAAAATAAATGTTCGCTTTTAAAATAAAAGAAACTGGAAAATTAGCAATAATTAAATGTCAAATTGAAATTAAATAATATATTGAAAACATTTGATGCGAACTAAAAATTGTATTACTAAAAGTTTCCTAATTTAATGTAATTTTAAATACTTTATAACGTAGATGAAAAATGTTTATGACTTAATAATTGCATGTAAATAAATATTTAAAATATAATGATGAAAACGTTCTTTTAAAATCATGTATGAAAATTTAAGTAATAAATATTAATCTAAAATATAGATTACTGACTGCAGACGATTTTAGCGTTTTAACGAAAGAATGTTATATTTTCAAGCAAAACGGTAAAATAATTTTCTATATTGATATTTAAAACACATATGATAAAATAATTAAAAAATTTTACCGGTGAAGCGATAGGTTAGTTCTTTTTAAGAAACAACAGCAAAAAAATACGGGTTTAAAATTGTTTCAAATGATAGGCGTGTCAAAGCACGTGCTTTTGTCGGTACTTAATTGGACTTAATGTAGGTTTAAATTTTCAGCATCACCTCCGGAGATAATACTTCCACTCTATTAATTTCTTTTTACTCTATGAAAGAAACCAATTTGAGATTTTGACATTTCAAAAGTGACTGTTTTTTTCCCAAAGATCTTTAAAATTCATAGACTGGCAAAATGTCAGTTTAACTTAAGATTTTTGAACACAGCTGTTACGTCGCATCGTTCGTACTTCGTACATTAGAATGTACAGGATGTCCAGCAAATAACACCCTGATTTCAAAATTAAATTAATCAAAAACAAAGATCAATAGAATTATGCAGTAAACGTTTTGTTTATCAGGTAGGCTGTAAAAATTTTATACAAAAGTTTCGAACGGTAAATATTTTGAAAAGATTGTGTTCTGATTGCAAAGAATGCTTCGATTTGACATTTTTCTTGCTTTAGATTGCTACCAGAGAATGTGTTTTTCGGCTTAAAGCGCCACATTTCATAGTTTTTTTAAATTATTTTTTTTAAATTTCGAAATTCTAAAAATTTACTTCGAAAAATCTTTAAATTTTTACACTGTAAGCTGAAAAATTATTTCTCTGTAGGCAATCTAAGACAAAAAAAAAACTAGTTGGATGTGTCAATCCCAAAACTTTCTTCTATCTCATAAGTACATTTTAATATTTAAAAAAAAACGTGGTGACCCCAAAGTTATCCACTATCGAATTTCCTCGAACATTTGACCTAACCTAATGAGATTCTGGTATTCGAAAAGCCTAAAACGCAAAATTTAATTAATATTCTGAGAAAATGAGCTTAGTAGTGCCTCATGTTGGGTAATTTATACTAAAACCTAATAAGCATCTATCTATGTCAAGACCTAGCAGAATCTGAAATTTGATGGAATTTCGTCCATTAGTTCTTGAGGTATAGTTATAACAAAAAAATTGCAAAACATAGCACAGCAACACCATATCTTGGACAATTTATGCCAAGACGTAAAAAAGCGTCTAATTATGTTATGGTGTAAAAGAATCTGAAGTTTGATGAAATTCTGTGCATTAGTTATTGAGATATAGCTAGTTAAAAAAACGTGTAAAACATAGCACAGCAGCACCATCAGTTGAAGGATTTATAACAAAACGTAATCATGGTGTAATTATGTTATATGTCATTTTGTAACAAAGTCTGAAGTTTGATGAAATTCTGTGCGTTGGTTGTTGAGATATAGCTATCGGAAAAATCGTGCAAAATGCAGCATAGCTGCACCACCTGTTGCAAGGTTAATACCAAAATGTAATCAACGTCTAATTATGTTATATATTCTAGTGTAACAGAATCTAAAATTTGATAATTTTCTCTGCATTAGTTTTTGAGATATAGCTATCGCAAAAATCGTGCAAAATGTAGCATAGCAGCGCCACCTATAGGGCAGTTCACACCAAAACCTTATCAGCGGCTATGTATCTCAAGGTATTGGAGAATCTGAAGTTTGGTGAAATTCTGTGCATTAGTTCTTGAGATATAGCTATCATGAAAATCATGAAAAACGTGGCATAGCAGTGCCACCTGCTGGCCAATTTACACCAAAACTTAATCAGCGTCTATTTTTATCAAGGGGTCACAGAATCTGAAGTTTGGTGAAATTCTGTGGATTAGTTCTTGAGCTATAGCAATCTTGAAAATAATGAAAAACGTAGTATAGCAGCGCCACCTGCAGGCGAATTTTCACCAAAAACCAATAGGCACTAATTCATATCAAGGTCTAACTAAATATAAAATTTTATTAAATTTCGAGCATTAGTTCTTGAGATAGAGAGCCCACAAATTTTTTGTCACATACAGACAGACAGACAGACGGACAGACTCACAGACATTTTATGTAGTCAAATAAATAGTCAAAACATGTTCAGGACCTTCTAAAACGTATAAATCCGTCGAAAACCGGAAGTCGAAAATTTTCATGAATCCAATACTTTCTTCTTGTAAAGATAGAAGAAAGTAATAACAAAAAACCCGATAAGAGCAAGACAAAATAATTTCCGTGAACATAAACCTGACGCGAACCTAAAAAATTCCATTTGAAAAAAAAAAAAAAACTGAAATTTTATGCAAATTACATCTGAATCCGTTAAAAATATTCGAAAGAACCATAACCAGATTCGAATAAGACAAAATAATTTCCGTGGACATGATCCCGATCCGAACTTAAAATTCCATTTGAAAAAAATAGCTGAAATTTGAATCCTGACAAAAATATTCCACAGAACCATACCCGGATCCGAACAAGACAAAAAATTTCCATGAACATGAACCCGATCCGAACCTAAAAAAACTGAACTAAATCTGAATCTGACAAAAATATTCCAGAGAAGCATATCCTTATTCGAACAATGCAGAATAATTTCCGTTAATGCGCAACCCAACCTGAACCTAAAAATTGCATTAAAAAACCAAAATCTGAATTGAACGACATCTGAACCCGAAAAAAATATTCCAAAAACCCAAAATCGGATCCGAGCAAGACAAAATAATTTCCCTTGACATGAATCCGACCAGAACCTTAAAAATCAATTTGAAAAAATACCTGAAATCTGAATCGAACCAAATCTGAATACGACGAAAATATTCCAAATAACTATAACCAGATACGAACAAGACAATATAATTTCCATGGACATAAACCCAATCCTAATCAAAAAATTTGTTAAAAAAAAAAAAAAAATCCCGAAATTTGAACTAAACTTAATTTAAACCTAACAAAAATATTTCAGTGAAGTATAACCTCATTAGAACTAGGTAAAATAATTTCCATAAAAGTACAAACCGACCCGAACCTAAAAATCCCATTTGAAGGAAAAAAAAAAAAAAACATGGAATCTGAATTGAACCGAATCTAAACTGAACAAAAGTATTCCAAACAACCATAATCGTATCCGAAGAAGACAAAATAATTTCCATGGACATGAATCCAATCCGAACCTAAAATTAGGATGTTCTACAAAACATAATGCGCTCCGTAGCGGTGGAAAGTGAAACTAAGTACTTAGGGCGAGATGGTTAAGATATTTCGTTTATAGTTAGTGTTAAATTAGAACTTGGTTACGGTTAGGAAATATAATACTATATACTAACCTTTTAGCTAATCACCGAGAATCGATTTCATTCACGGTATAGTCGGATTTAAGAGTGATGTAATTAGTTTGAAATTCAAAATATTTCATTTGGGATATGTATGTGAAAAAAGTATTTAGTTAAGTCACTTAACAGTAATTTTTAACCGACTTCAAAAAGGAGAGGAGGTTATCAATTCGACGCGTATGTATTTTTTTTTTTTTATGTATGTTCACCGATTACTCCTAAACTATGCAGCCGATTAATTTGGTTTTGGTGTTAAATTAAAGAGCTTACTCTCGGATTGGTACCACTTCCATTTCATAGAAATTGGTTCAGTAGTTTTTTAGTAATTAAGAAAAAACTATTAAAATTAGTGTTTATTCGGTAATTAAAACTGTTGAATTAGTTCCTACAATTGAGTGAAGTCAGGATGGCCGAGCGGTTTAAAGCGCCTGATTTAATCTCTGGTTCTCGAAAGTGACAATGGGTTCGAATCCCACTCCTGACATACGTGTGTACAATAATTTTCCGTATTATAATTTTTACATATATATTTTACAAATTAAATACTAATTATGCTATTAAGAATATTTTGCATTTAACCGTTAGCACAGAGTATCAGAGATTTTTTATCAACTCAATACTTTATCAGTGAAAGAGTGCTAAAAGAATTGACTTGCAAAAAGTAACCTGACATTGAATAAGTTTTCGAACCTATTCAGTATTATAATATATATTCCGTATTATATTTTACATATATATTTTACAAATTAAATAATAATTGTGCTATTAAAAATATTTTTAACCGACTTCAAGAAGGAGAGGAGGTTATCAATTCATCGCGTATGTATTTTTTTAATGTATGTTCACCGATTACGCCGAAACTATCCAACTGATTAATTTGGTTTTGTTGTTAAATTAAAGAGCTTACTCTCAGATTGGTACCACTTCCATTTCATAGAAATTGGTTCAGTAATTTTTTAGCAAACAGGCAAAAACTATTAAAATCAGTGATTTTTCGCTAATTAAAAATGCTGAATGAGTTTCTACAATGGAGTGCAGTCAGGATGACCGAGCGGTCTAAGGAGCCTGATTTAAGTTCTGGTTCTCGAAAGAGAGCGTGGGTTCGAACCCCATTTCCGACATACATGTATACAACAACCTATTCCGTATTATAATTTTTACACATAAATTTTGCAAATTAAATACTAATTATGCTCTTAAGAATATTTTGTATTTAACCGTTCCACAGAGTATCAGAGATATTTTACCAACTCAATACTTTATCAGTGAAAGAGTGCTAAAATAATAGACTTGCGAAAAGTAACGTGGCGTTGTTCACCGATTAGATTGCCGTTAGGATAGCCGAGCGGTCTAAGGCGCCCGATTTAAGCTCTGGTTCTCGAAAGGGATCGTGGGTTCGAACCATATTCCTGACATCCATGTGTAAGATACAGTATTTTTTCCGTATTATAATTTCTTTAACTGATTTAAAAAAGGAGAGAAGGCTATCATGAATTTGACAGCGTATATGTACTTTTTTTTAACCGACTTCCAAAAAGGAGAGGAGGTTATCAATTCAACGCGTATGTATTTTTTTTAATGTATGTTCATCGATTACTCCGAAACTATTCAACCAATTTCTGTTATTTTTGTCTTAAATGAAAGACGATGCTCTCGAATTGGTACCACTTCCGTTTCATCGAAATTGGTTCAGTACTTTTTTAGTAATTATGGCAAAACTAATAAAATTAGTGATTTTTTGCCAATCAAAAGTGTTGAATGCGTTCGCTAAGTGCAGTGCCGACAGCATGGCCGAGCGGTCTAAAGCGCCGGATTGAAGTTCTGTTTCTCGAAAGAGAGCGTGGGCTCGAACCCAACTACTGACTTAATTTACATCCATGTAAAATTTAAAATATTTTTTTTTTCCTATTACAATTTTTATTATTAACCGGCTTCAGAAAAGGAAGAAGAAGTTATCAATTCGACGCGTATGTATTTTTTTAACCGACTTCCAAAAAGGAGAGGAAGTTATTAATTCAACGCGTATGTATATATTTTTATGTATGATCACCGATTACTCCGAAACTATTCAACCGATTTCTGTTATTTTTGTTTTAAATGAAAGACGATGCTCTCGAATTGGTACCACTTCCGTTTCATCGAAATTGATTCAGTACATTTTTAGTAATTAGGCAAAAACTAACAAAATTAGTGATTTTTTGTTAATCAAAAGTGTTGAATACGTCGTTGAATGGAGTGTAGACAGCATTGCCGAGTGGTATAAGGCGTCAGATTGAAGCTCAGTTTCTCAAAAGAGAGCGTGGCTTCGAATCCCGCTTCCGACATAATATACATCCATGTAATATTTACAATTTTTTTCCGTATTACAATTTTTATTATTACCCGGCTTCAGAAAAGGAAGAAGAAGTTATCAATTCGGCGCGTATATATTTTTTTCTATGTATGTTCACCGATTACTCTGAAACTATCCAACCGATTAATTTGGTTTTTGTGTTAAATAAGAGAGGCTACTCTCGAATTGGTACCACCTCCATTTCATTGAAATTGGTTCAGTACTTTTTTAGTAATTAGGCAAATTTTAATAAAATTGGTGATTTTTCGCAAATTAAAAATAACATGGACTTTGAATAAGCTCGCAGATTGGAGCGCAGTCAGGATGACTCAGCGGCTTAAGGAGCCAGATTTAAGCTCTGGTGCTGGAAATAGAGCGTGCGTTCGAACCCCACTCTTGACAAAATTTACATCCATGGATAATTTACAATAATTTTTCTGTATTATAATTTTTATTAACTGACTTAAAAAAATCGTTAACTTTTAACTAAAAAGAGAAAAATAAACTTTTCTACAAAAAATTGAACCGACTTCAAAAACTACTACAAAGTGAAAAATAATTTTTTTACATAATAGTAATAAAAAATTAAATTAAGAGCATAGTATTTACCATGCGTATTATTATATTTATGTACATTAATTTGATTTTTTGGAGTCGGTGCTAGCCAAGCCTTTATTCTTTTAGGCTTTGCATTGGATACTTAATTTAATTTTTGAAATTGGCTTAGCTGGCACCGACTCCAAAAAATCAAATTAATGTACATAAATATAATAATACGCATGGTAAATACTATGATCTTAATTTAATTTTTTATTACTATTATGTAAAAAAATTATTTTTCACTTTGTAGTAGTTTTTGAAGTCGGTTCAATTTTTTGTAGAAAAGTTTATAAGGATAAATATCAACACTTTAACACGAAAATCACGCAATTGTTGGACACATATTCCCTCCTGCGTTTCCCATTGCAGTTATTTTGGGTATTTTTGCAGCTAAATATTTGTTTTTTTAACCGATTTTTGACACAGTCAGGGGGCACGTATTTAATATTATGTACACTGTAAAAAAAAATTGACCCTTTTGCTGCATTATCACTACCCCGCTTTTATAGAATATCTCTCTTTTGACCTATGAGAATGCTCCATAATATGCTGAAGTAATCATTTTCTATAAAAGCGGTGGAATGACGATGCAGCAAAAGGGTCAAATTTTTAACAGTGTATTTACACATATTTCGAGTTAAAGATAAAATCATAAAAATTTGAAGTTCGTTTAACATTATTATTACGGACCCGGGCAACGCCGGGCGGGTTAGCAAGTATTTTATATATTGACATGGAATTATAAATATGTTGTTAAATCATAAACATTTTTCATCTACGTTATAAAGTATCAAAAATTTCTGAAAAAAAGCGAAAACTTTTAGTAATACAATTTTTTACTTCAAATCATATGTTTTCAATATTTTATTTTATTTTGTTTTGACATTTAATTATTTTTTATTTTCCGATTTCAATTATTTTAAAAGCAAACATTTATTTTAATAAATAATATAATCGAAAAAAAACATTTAAAAAAATTACGATTTCTTCGTAAAATATGCTTCAGCTGTAATTCATTTCTTCCAATCCGTCTTATTAATACAAAATTCCTTCCTCGTGCTTTATCTTGAGACATTAAAATTTCAGCGATAAATGGTTTCCTCTTGCAAAACTTTCTTTTTTTCGGTTTACTTCGCCACCACCTATCTTTTTCCTCCGTAGCGTACAGCAATTGTGATTAAAAAAAAAAAAAAATCCTCGTTTACACTGACAATTTGCCAGTCTATGAATTTTAAAGGTCAGTCTCAGTTTTTAAAATTATTTCTGCGAAACTTTTATGCAACCAACCAACCATAAAAGAATGAAAAGGGAAAAAGCTAAAAAAAGCGATTTTTTATGAGAGTGAGGTTTGGAATTTAATTAATTACTCAGTTAATAAATAGAATTTTGAAATTCTGAGAGTCAGGTGCATCAAATGAGATATTGGGCTACTCTCAGAAAAATTTTGAGCTTTGTACGTACCGTAGTTTTCGCTAACTATCGCAGACACACACACAGACAGAGCGATTTGTTATTTTATTAATATACTAGCTGACCCGCCCGGCGTTGCCCGGGTCCGTGGTAATAATATTAAACGAACCTGAAATTTGTGATTTTATCTGTAACTCGAAATACGTGACTACTGACTGTGAGAAAAATCTGTCAAAAAAATAAACAACTAATTTTTAGAGTAACAAATATTCAAAATGACTTCAATGTGAAACGGGGGAGGAAATGTGTGTCCAACAATTGTCTGATTTTCGCGTTAAACTGTTGATTTTTATCCGTAAATATCACTGTTCAGTCACGTAACTTTTTATTTTTTTCACATCGAAATCTTAAGTGAAATATTTTGATTAAAAAAAAAAAATTATACACTCCTAGTTCCGACTGTACCATGATTAAAATCGATAAGAAATGATTAGGTAAATGGTTAATATACAGTAATGTAGTTTCAGAACCATACTACAAAATTAAGTATACTTTAATCAAAACATGTGTAATGTACACCATGTGGATAAAATCCTAACCGTAACTTAATTTTACTATAATCGTAACCTATCTGTAACCTTACTGCAACTTAACCTGAACCTAACAGTAACTTAAATATATCATAAATGTAACCTAATCGTCACCTTATTGTAACATATCCGTAATCTGATAGTAACCTAACTGCAATTTACCTTAATCTAACTGTAACTTAATTATAACCTAACTATAATGTAACCGGAATTTAAATCTAACCTAAGACTAACCATAATATAATTGCAACCTAAATGCAACCTAACTGTAACCCAAATGTAATCTAACCGTTATCTAATCGTAGCCAAATTCTAAAATTAATAATAACTATAAACTAACAATTCCAACCGCGTACGTGCTACAAAGTACTCCAGATCCACTTTTCGCCGCTACGGGCGCAGTATGCTTTGTACGAAAATCCGACACGGATCACCGCCACTTACGGTTGGATAAAATAGGAGTGCAATGCACGATTTGCAGAATGTTAAAGTTTCACTTTACATCACTAGAATGAGCATTTTTTCGTAAACATACCTAAATCCGAACGATACTCCGATTATCATTCTTTCCTTAGATATATTACCCAACGGAGTGGGGATACAAATATCAATTTAAGAAACTTATTGAAATTTCTATTCAGAAATAATGATAACCACCACTCAATTAAGAGACCAATATTAATCAATAAAAACCTCCTACACGGCTAGTTGCTGCAAAATTTATCAAGTATAAGGTAAGCTGTGAAATATGCTCTGTAAAATATGTTAGTTCTACTTTTCACCTCCAGTAGCTCATCAATACCTTAACAAACATATATCCGACGGAAACTTCAGTATTAAACTTATTCGTATAGATATATTAATCGAGAGGGTGAGAAAATCCATTAAGAATTTAAGAAACTTAGTAAAATTACTGTTCGGAAATAAACACTTCTTATAAATTAAGGATGAAATATGTTCTGTACGAATATCCTACACAAATTCCCACTACCTGTAGCACTGTACGGCAGGTGTGCGTTAAACTCCGAATAATTTTTAGTAATTAAAAAGAAAAAAAAATAGAACAATGATAAAATGTGTTTAAAAATATCTTTAAAAATAAAAAATAATGCATCAAGCACAGATTATGAAACACTATCCAACACATTCAAAATAATGTAAAAAACTGCACCGTTTTAAAAATTTAAATATTACATCTCATTTTACCATATGAAAATATATTAAGCATTTCAAAACAGAATTTCAGCTGTTCCCATCTACATTTGGATAATGATCCGAAATTTTTAGCAGCCCTGTATATGACACATAGATTGATATCTATTAATAACATGCATTCAAAAATTTTAACATTAAGAGATACACATATTTCAATTGAAAATTCCCCTTCAGCAATATCCTCTAATAAGGAGAATGGTATGTAAATATTTTTGTGCTGCTCTGTATATAATGAATAGAATTTATATGTAAAGGATAATATGGAAAAAACTAATTACATTTAGAGGCGCATACCGAATTTTAAAACGCACTCTCCATCAATGATTAAGGAAAAAGAGTACTGTAAACATTTCTTTCGTGTGTCCCTTTAAATTAATAAAAAATGCGATAAATGCTCTGTTTTTACTTAACCGTGGTTAAATTCATTGATTTATATTTGTTTGAATACATTAAGAATAACGTAATATCATTAAAATAGTCCCCAAACGATTTTTCTCGCTGTACCCTAATCGAACTCTTTTGAATATCCCTGTAAATGAATCATTTCTCATACATGATTCATATGGAATACCAAGCATGTTTTGGTGGCCTTAAATAAGCTTTATCAATTGCATGAAAATCCGAGTATATTTACAGGAATTAGAGCGAGGAGAGACGGACAGACAAACCGAATGCATAAGTACTTTTCAACTTTCTCGGTAAGTGCTAAAAAGAAAGATGTTTCTTAAACTACGAAAATTTGTTATAATCACGAAGTAAAAATCTTCGATTACCGCTTCTAAGTCATCCAATATTTATTTATCTTTACATCAGAAAAAAATTTATTTTCCGTTTACAATTTATTTAATACACAAAGCATTTCAAAACCGAATGTCAGCGGTTTCCATTTACTTTCGGAAAATTATCCGAATATTTTAGCGACTCCGTATATGATATAGAAGAGATTTGTACATATTAACAACATGTATTTCAAAAATTAATTAATTTAAGTAGTACATACATTGCAGAAAATTTCCCTTCAGCAATTTCCACCAATAAGAAGAATAGTATGCGAAAAATTTTGTGCAGCCCTATATATGAGATGTAGAAATTATATATAAAGAGTAGTATGCAAAAAACCAAGTAAATTTAAAAGTGCATATCGAATTTTAAAACATACTCTCCAGCAATTATTACGCAAAGACAGTATTGTACCTGATTTCTTTTGTGTGTCCCTGTAAATTATTAAAAATTGCTATGATTTGTCTATTTAATTTAATAGTAGTGAAAGCAGGGAATTTATATCCATTTCAGTACGTTTGAAATAGCGTTAAAATACTCATTAAAATACTCTCCAAAAAATTTTCCACATATACCATAATGCAATCTTTTTTGAGTGTCTCTGTAAATGAACCAATATTCGTACGTATTTCATATGCAATTTCATGACCCTAAATAAGATTTGCCAATTGCATAAAAATCCGAGTATATTTACAGAAATTAGGGTGTGGACAGGCGGACAGACAAACCTAATGTATAAGTACTTTTAAACTTTATTGAAAAGTGCTAAAAATCACTTCTGATATTAAAAGAAATTATATCATAAATATTATCGAAAATGAGAATGTAAATTATATTTAAAATATTGCTACTCGCAACAGCAACAGAAAGCATTCGAATGTAAGGAATTATTTTTGCCCAATTTCTAATTTTTAGTGGTAAAAGAGCCAGTGAGATCTTTTCTGATCTTTTAATTAATATTTAAAAACCATATGTCTAGCTATTTATATACGTAGATCAGTTTCAATTACGCATGTATTATTTCTCAACCAATTAGAGTTAAGGAAAAACAGGAAGACGAAAAACATGAATTCCAGGTTGTGAAGTTCGTTGCTGGGTTCTGACGTCATTTGAACTAATTCATTCTCTTAAACTTTCACTATTATTAAATACGTTTTCAAAGCAAGTATTTGAACTCCGTGCTTAAAGTTTAGGTGAAAAAACAGTCACTTTTGAAAGATTAAGTACTCAAATTCGTTTATTTTTTCTGTCTCGGTTTTTAAAATTATTTTTGTGAATGTTTTATACAACCGACCAAACGAAAGAGAGCGCAAAAAAGAAACGGGTTTTTTATAAGCGACTCTGCATGAACCAATCAACCGAAAATCAGCTTAGAGAAGAAAAGGAAAAAAAAGGCATAGTTTTGATGATAGTGAGTTCCACTTCGTAATTAATATATCTGAAATTAATCAAAATATTAAAATTCTGAGCTTCAGGTGCATCAGGAAAGATATTGGGCTATTCTCATAAAAATTTTGAGCCTCGTAAGTCCCGTAGATTTTACTAGCCATCGCAGACACACACACACACACACAGAGCGATTTGTTATTTTATTAATATAGATAAGATCCGCAGATTTCCACACTTTTTTTTACAAGCTGTAATGGTACCTTTCCTTGTCAACATTTTCAAATGCATAATTTGTTTATTGACTTTCAGTAAAACACGTGATATTTTTTTATCAAATCTATTTATTATCCACGTTCTTTTTAAATTTTTATATAATTTTCTGTAATAAAATTATTGAGTTTATCGGAATGTAAATTTCATAGTTTATGTAAATTTCATTTCGTATTTCAATTACATTCAAATGAGCAATCAAAAAGCACCCCCATCTTGTAAGTATATTTTGTGAATGTTTTTTTTTTCTTTCATATTTAAAAATTTCTTTTAGAAATTTTAAATTTTTTAAATTTTATTTAGGAAAATTACATGTGCATTAATTTAAAAATACGATATAGTCTATTGAATTTGTTACTTTTTCGCTATGATAACATTTAGCTAAAGTGTTATTTTGTTTGGTATTAAAAACCAAACTCTCGCACATATGTCGTATACTCATCGAACTATATAAGTGGTACCAAAATGATACGCCTATGGTCGTTTTTACTAAAAAACTAGCCACCCTTGGCGATCAGTTTGGTCTCTCTAACATGTATGCTAAGCAATATATCATGTTATCTTTATTCAAAGTGCAATTACCTTTCACAATCTTTCGCCAAATTGCAAGATTTTGATAGAGAAATCAAGAAGGGGGGGGGGGGTCTTTATGTTTATTTTAGTGGGGCGCTGGTAGCAAATCGCCAAACATTTTTCTCATCACCTTTTTTGGGTTAATTCTTAGAACAGTCTATTTCGCCAAGGCGACTTTTTTGGCGCTATATATATATATGGGAAGAGTTCCATATCCTGTTTTTTTTTTTGTGTGTGTGTGTGTGTGTGTATTAAATGAATTGATGTGGTTACAACTTTCAGTTTTTAGGGTTGTTTTTTGTAATTTCTAGAATGGAATTTTATTCATATGCCTTTTGCATTTGTCATATTTTTCAGAAAAGTTTATGACTTTTTTTTATTTTTATATAGGTAATAATTAGGTAATAATATAAAAATGTGTAAAATTATAATATATATACATATAAGTGTACAATACTTATTTATAAGTGTAGATAATGTGTATTTATGGTACTTATGTATTAACGCCACCGCAGTTATCTTTTGAATTCTTTGTTGCCTTGTTTTTTGTTGCCTTTTGACACCATTTTTTAGTGTTTTAGTGCTTTTTAGAGCTTTTTAGTGTTTTTTAATGGGTTTTTTTTTGCTTATTTTTGATACCATTATTTTTGTGCATGTGCGAACAACAAGATTGCTCTTTATTGGCGAATCAGTGTAAGCTCTGCTGCGGTGGCGTTAATACGTAAGTACCGTATTTATATATCTATACCTCTATATAAATATAGAGAGAGATGTAATATATATATACATAAAATAAAAATATTTACATAAAATATGTTTTTATTTTAGCACAGTTGTCATGCACCCACCACATATGCGAGATTTTTTTTTCTGAGGCCAGTTTGGCAAAAATTTCATTATCAAATATCAGTTATGTGTATATTTTTTAATTATTTTCTATTATTTTTAAAGGGAAATAATTATAAACTAGTAAAGTTGAATTAATAACTATGAAACAAAATAATTTATATCGATTTATAGGAGAGTATATAAAGTAAATAAACAGTTTATTAATAAATAAACCACAATGACCGGGTTACCATATGAGGCATAAAATCGCCAATTTGTATCCCTCGCGCATATGTGTTGCGTATTACATTTGTGACAATTTTTCAAGAAGTAGTACCTTTTTTGTTTTAATCAAAATAGTAAATTTGCATGTGAAAAGCGATGAAATCAGCTCGTAGTTACTTGTGACAATCGTGTGACTTAGACTATTGATGAAATGATAGAGATATAACAATATTTGGCGACTTATCACCTGCTTCTGGCTAATATTAAATACCAATATGTCGCCTAGAACAAAAAAAAAAAAGAAAAACCCTCATTGTTGAATACAGTCAGTCACATGACTTTGTTTTTTATTATATAGACAAATTAAAAATACATTTTATTTGTAACTTCGGCGCATATATCATATACACACCACATTGGCACGATTTTTTTCTGACACCAATTCTATTACAAATACCAGTTACATACGTATTTTTAATTACTTTTTATTATTTTAAAAATGAAATAATAAGTCAAAAACGTTTAGGTAATAATTTTAGAGCAAAACAATTTCTATCATTTTAAAAAAGAATATAAAAGTAAACTAGTCGTTGGGGGACCACCGTAATAATTACCCATCATGGATATGCATAATATAAAATATGAAAATAAAACGCATGTAAACTATTTATAAAATGCATCGCAATTCCAAAATAAAATTTAAACGCATATTTAAATTGTTTTGATATACATAGTAACGCTACACCATTGAATTGTTGATGAGCCGATTTCGACAAATTATGTAAAACGCCAAAATACTCAAGTATTACTGATTTGCGTAAAAGATACATCCTTATAACTCCAAAAATAATAATCCCATTAACTAACAATTTACTGCGTCGGATTAAGCGTCTCATTTCCAATTAAAATATATCTTTGAATTGAAATTTGAATGAAATACAGGGTCATGAAAAATTGAAGAATGTGCAAAACAGGATTACACATATCTCGGCAACTAATAACCCGATTGACTTCGTTCTTTATTCAAAATTTGAGTTATTTTATTGCCTTTTACGTCCACTCCTTAAAATAAAACATTTTGAAAATTTTTGTATACCTTTCATCAGGACGAAATTTTCGAGAGTCCGAAAAAAATAGTTCCGGATAATCGAAGTTATTGATATTAAATAGGCTTTTTCCCATTCTTACATACTAGGCACATACAAAGTTTCCAGTCTCTATCTCAATTTGTTCGGGAGATAGAGCGGTTACAGACAGACAGACACACAGACACACAGACGGACGGACGGCAATTTTTTTTTTTCTAAAAATATGTTTTTCGGAATCTCCAGTATCTGAAACGTTAAATCCGTCAAAAATTTTTTTTCGATTTTCAAAACGATTGCAAGACTTACCCTATACTACGTATGATGGGTAAGTAATAAACAACAATATCGGGTTGCAATGTTAGTCATAAAATTACCATTTTCTTGCAATCGCGCCAATGTGGTGCGTATGTGACATCTGTGCCCAATATTCTTCTGTGTATTTT
Organism: Maratus speculifer; assembly: GCA_964019185.1. Taxonomy (NCBI): domain Eukaryota; kingdom Metazoa; phylum Arthropoda; class Arachnida; order Araneae; family Salticidae; genus Maratus; species Maratus speculifer. The sequence continues at coordinate 355,520,526 of OZ025295.1, read as the reverse complement.
TAATAGACATTTTAGGTGTGTTCGTAATTATGTAAATACGTAGCACCTATTGTTGTCGCTCAGTCCGTCCGTCTGTCTGTCTGTCCGTCCGCATATAACAACGCAAAAACTACCCAACCGAATCGTTTGAAATTTGAAATACATAATTATAACATAATTTTATCGAGTCATTTCAAATTTTATGAAAATCGGATGGCTAGATCAATTACAGGGAGAATCAAATGATTCCGTTACATTACGGTCAATAAGGAAAAAAGTTTAAAATGTATTTTAATCGTTTGAAATTTAAAACATATAATTATTGCGTAATTTTGTCGAGTCATTTCAAATGTTATGAAAATCGGATGCATAGATCAATTACAGGGACAATCAAAAGGATTCCGTTACATTACGGTCAATTGGGAAAAAAATTTCAAATGCATTTTAATCGTTTGAAATTTAAAACATATAATTATTACGTAATTTTATCGAGTCATTTCAAATGTTATGAAAGTCGGATGCATAGATAATTTACAGGGACAATCAAAGGTATTCCATTACATTACGGTCAATTTGAAAAAAGTTTCAAATGCATTTTTATGATGTTACACTCATTCGAACATAATAGAATTGGCATGAATCTATGAAGTATATACTAAAATATGCATTCTGTACAATCTGTGATGCAAAGAATTTTTATTATTAAATTACAGGGCCACACAAAAGCATTCCACTACATAATGCTATACGGGGAAACATTGTTTGGGGCGTGTTTTAATTATACTCAACTATTTCACATTTTATGAATAAGATATACGTTTTTGAGGTGTAATAAAAATTACTTTCTGTATATTTACAGGAACACAAAAAAAGATTTCGACTACGATACTGTATCCGAAGTACGCTCTACTATATTAGCAAGATTTTAATATTTTTAAAACTTCGTTATCGTACGAACGCACCTCATTTGCTACGTTCACGTGCAATTTCCAACTTGTTCTATTTTGGGGAAGAGTTCCAGATCCTATTCCATTTTCTTTGGCGAACTGTTTTTGGTATTAAATGAATCGATGTGGTTGTGATCTTCAGCATATGAGGTTACTTTTTAGGTTCGTTCATAATTATGTAAGTACGTAGCACCTATAATCATCGTTCAGTCCGTCTGTCCATCTGTACACCCATCTGTCCTCGTGTAAGAGAGCAAAAACTACCAAATCGAATCATTTGAATGTCAAAATATATAACTGATGCATAATTTAAAATTTTATGTAAATTGGGTATTATAGTTTAATTACAGGAGCAATTAAAAATATTCCATATTATATTAAGGCCAATCGAAAAAAAATAGTTTAAAGTGCATTTTTACAACTATATACTATTACACCAAGATGTGAATACGGTAGAACTCCGCTAATTCGGACATTGTTAATACGCACCTCCGGAAAATCCGGTTCGGTCTGGTCGATTTTTTTTCAAATTTCGAGAAATAATCGGCAAATTAACATGACATAAATTTATTTCATCTTCGTAATCTGAATAAAAAATGTTTTCGGAAATATTTTTGGAAGCATTCGTATTTTAAATCTTTGACGTTATTTATGAAAGGTACAACTATGCATCATTTATATTTTGGCAAATCTAATTTTCACAATTTGCTATTTAATCAATTTAGAAATGTCAACTGAAGGTCACTGTATAATAAAGTTTTACATAAAGCATTGAAGAAAGCAAGGTAAAATAATCTTTATTGACACACTGACTGATAAGGATCGATTTCCGATCTTTTTCAGCCAGTCCATGAAGACTCTCGGGACTGTTTCCTTGTCTTCGTTAAAAAAAAAAAAAAAAAAAAAAAAAAAACAAGTTTGAAATTGCACGTGAAGCGTAGCAAACGAAGTTTTAAAAATATCACTCTCATATATCAATCTCATAAACTACATAAAATTACAATTAAAATGCGCACCAAACAATGTTCTCCCTATACCATTATGCAATGGAATACTTTTGCGTGGCATTGTAAATCAATAACAAATATTGTTTGTACCACAGATTATGCAAAATGTATATTATAATATCTACTTTATAGATGCATATCAGTTTTATTAAGTTCGAATGAGTGTAACACCATTAAAATGCATTTGAAACATTTTTCCCCATTAACCGTAATGTAACGGAATTCTTTTAATTGTCCTTGTAATTGAACTATGCATCCGATTTTGATAAAATTTGAAATTACTTGACAAAATTATGTAATAATTATGTATTTAAAATTTCAAACGATTAAAATGCATTTGAAACTTTTTTCTCCATTGACCGTAATGTAACGGAATCCTTTTGATTGTCCCTGTAATTGATCTATGCATCCGATTTTCTTAAAATTTGAACTGACTCGACAAAATTATGTAATAATAATATATTTCAAATTTCAAATGATTCGGTTGGGTAGTTTTTGCGTTGTTATATGCGGACGGACAGACAGACGGACGGACTGAACGGCAACAATAGGTGCTACGTATATACATAATTACGAACGCACCTAAAAACGGTTAGACAAATCACTTGCGGAAAATTGAAATAGAAAGACGATTAAATCAGAATGAAAGAGAAATTACAGCTGAAGATTTTGTGAGCATATTAAAAAAAGTAAATGATGATTGCTCAGATGTTGATATCAGCGAGATTACCAATTGTTTGGAAGCAGAAAAAAAAAGTTATGCCTCACTTACAGATGACGAAATAATCGCATTGTGCACAACTGAAGAAAATGAAAATGAAGATGATACAGGTGAAAATACCATTATTAATGGTGACCAACCAAAAGTTATTAGCCATAATGAAGCAACGTCCCATTTAGGACAAATAATGTTTTATTTAACCTTCCTACCCTGCTCTAATTTTACACAATTTTGATAAAAATATTTCCCACCAGAATTTTTATTTAAAACATTTTAATATATTTAATTGACGTGTTACCCTGAATATGTTATTTAACTTTCACTATGAAAAAAGTTCTGGTTCGAATCATATAAAACGAATTACAGCTGTGGGTCGATTAGACACATTCAGGGCAGGAAGGTTAGAGCGTCATGTGGAGGTTGTACCCAACGAACTATTTATGCTGAAGCGGATGCGTGACCATGCGGCCCGTACAACTGGCACAGCAGAAGATTACAAACTTTATAATTATAAACTAAAATTTTTTACGGTCTGTAAATATTGAATATGTTCCATATACAGGTGATTTTTGCTTCATCTGTTCTCATTCTCCGGATAATCTGGATTTTCGATAATCCAGATTGGGTGGTCTCAATTAATCCGAACTATCGGGGTTCTACTGTATTTTTTTAAATGTTATAATATGAACGCATCTGATTTGTTACGTTTAATGTGCAATTTCAAACATGCTTACTACTGGAATGGATTTTATCCATTTATTTCTATCATTAACTATTCGGAAAAAATAGTTGTTGTTCTACATAGAAAATTGGAAAATCTAAAGTATATCTGGATCTTTTAATTGGTTGAATTCGCAACTTATTTAATTTTATTCGTTTCTTGGTAGGTCCAAGTTTAATATCCAAAAATAGAATACTTCTGTTTTTTTTATTTTATTCGTTTTCTGATTGGTCCAAGTTTAATGTCCAAAAACTGAATACTTCTGTTGTCACGATGACAAAAAGAGTAATAGAAGCTTAAAAAAAATAATAATTTAAAAACGAATTGTGATAGAGATTTAAAACAAGTTTCATTAAAAAAGTGCATTTTTTTCTCTATGGTGCAACGGTGTAAAAATTAAAAATGTGCGATGTTAAGAAGTTGAAAAATTTGCAGTTCTAGAAATTGTAAAGCTGATATTTCATTTAAAATTTGTTTGTGATGGGTCTAGGTATGTTAATGTTTAATCCATGCCGTACGTAATACGAGGGGTTCAAAAGTCAGTCTAATTAACACCATCAAATAAAAATGCACATTTTAAACAGTTAAACTTGTCTATCTTTAATTGAGTGTTTTTTTTTATCATTGGTCCAGGAATATTAACATTTAATGCACGGCGTACATAATAAGTGACTCGGTATAATCATCATAAAAATGATGTTTATTATTATTAATAATTTAAATATAGAATTTATTTATAAGTCTTTAAAACTTGAGTCTTTGAAAATATCCAATTTAAATATAGAATTTATTTATAAGTCTTTAAAATTTGAGTCTTTGAAAATATCCAATTTAAATATAGAATTTATTTATAAGTCTTTAAAATTTGAGTCTTTGAAAATATCCTTTTCCAAATAATAGTTGTAATTTGTTAAATTACAATTTTGTTATTTTTTAAAATATTAATTTCATTAAATATCATTTACACGCATTTTTAAAATTCATTAATAAACAATTTTAGTTGAATTAGTATCATTTACTTTTGGAAAAGAAAAATACCGTTCGCCAAATCGATAGGCGCTTTCGTCTTTTCACGCCAAATATTTTAAAGTATTTTATTTTTTTACACATTTTCTACTGTAATTTCGCCTTTAAATTTAACTTATACTTTATTACATACATGCATAGCTGCCAACTTTTACCCATTTTTCCTACCATAAAAATTTTATAGTAAATATTATCTTATTAAATCGTCGAAATTTTTTGATGAAACAAACGTTAAAATCTCTGTACAATATTAGTGGTAGAAAAAATGCGTAAAAATTGGCAGCTATGCATACATGGGTAGCTTAATTTGTATTTTTTCAAAATATGCTGAGTATGCCCAGCATAGAGACCTTCCTTGTTAGTTTAACCCATTAGAGCCTAGCGTTCCATTTTTGGGACAGTTTTTAAAAAATCAAGTAAGCGCTTTCCACACCAGTAAAAAGGCGGATAAACAAATACTTTCTTTCTCGAGACAAATACCTCGATAAATTAAGATAAAAATTATTCTTGTTTTAAAAGTGGTGGGAAAGTGCAAAATTTGAATTGTATCGAAGAAAATAATTCAGGCATTAATGTGTTAAAATGTATTTTTACCTTCACGCATTTAAAGAGAAAAATGTATCTGATGTTGTCACAATGACATAAACTGATTTTTCATTTCTGAATTGTAAAGATTGTAATCGGAGACTTTATATATTATTTCACCTTGATGAATGTTCGTTACCGCTTTAAAAAAATAGGTAAGATAATTAATTTTTAATAAAGAATTCATAAAAATAAGGAATTTCGGGAAAATTTAAATTAATAAAAAATAATTTTGCAGAGAAATAAAATAAGATTTTATATAAGGCTTATATTCTTATGAATAATTTTTGAACGTTTATTGTAAATTCTTTTAACAGTTCCTTATTATCGACAAAATAATATTTTTTCATTGTGGAATTCTCTGTTGTCGATCATAAAAAATCTCAATCTACTATTTAACGGCAACAAAACGTAATTATAATTTTTAGAAATGTTAAACGATTGTCAAAAAGAACAATACTATTTCTGTCACTTTTATCATATTTACATCACTTCTAAATCTATATACTGTACAATTTCAATTGTTACGTGATAAAACAGGGATAACATTAACTTTAAGATCACATTTTAAATTATTTTAAATTATGAAATATTTTTGTATAATTTCAATTGCTACGTGATAAAACAAGGATAACATTAACTTTAAGATCACATTATAAATTATTTTAAACTAGCAGGCTATGCCCGCTGCGCTGGCCAATATTTCAAAATCAACCGTGGATGAAACGAACTGGTGAATTTAAATTTGTATTTTAAATAATTTGGACCTCCAGCAGCACCTTGCTCATTACTGAAAATGATTTAGACATCATTGTGATATTAAATTATCTTAAACGTTGCGAAAAAACCAGCTATTTAGAAGTAACCATTTTAGTTTATTACTAACAGTGCACATTTGGAAGCGAAATGAGACCATTATGGCTACAGGATTTAAAATTTCCCTTATCTGAAGAAATATTAATTATTACAGTCGTTACCATGGTACAACTTCTGAAAAATTTCTTCACAACTTTTCATTATGTGGAGCCAGGAACCCAAAGCTACTCCCACCTAAAAACTTTATATATATATTAAATTTTGTCCGCGCGATAAAAGGCACAATTAAGCAAGAATCATCTTCAAACTCGTCAACTACATTGAGATGGTTAATATCTCAGTGGGAATTGCAAATGAGCAAAATCGGCCCAAGGGGGTGGTAATTGGGAAGGGTTCAAAAATTTGAATACCATCTTAACATGGCTTTCACAAAACCAGCTCTTACAAAACAATAGCAGGGGAAAAAATAAACATTTTTCGTTACAGCAAGTTGCCAACGATAAAAAAAACCACACAATAAAATTATCACTACAACAATTACTTCATTATTGCAAAATTTCCTCCTGGAAAATGAAAACAAAATTATTTGCTCTTTCGTATTTAAGCATTTTCTCTTTAGTTATTTAAGATAAAATTATGTAAATTTGTATAATTTGGTGAACGATTTGGCGAAATTGGTTGACGTGATAATCAAGTAGTAGCCAATTTACACTTTTCATATTTCACAAAAGATTCCTACACAGACATCGTATACGCAATAGGCTTAGCACGATTATCTTGCAACTACAATGTGGGTAATCCTCGTTTTAGAATACCAAAGAAATGTATGTATATTTTATTATTCTCTATCATTTTAAACAGCAATTAACAATAAATAAAAAGTAACTGTAGAACAAAACAACAAATAACATTTCAAAAAAGAAAAAAATGAAAGTAAATAAACAACTTATCATCAGATAAACAACTATAGCTGGGTTACCATATGAAGCAAATAATGCCATTTTGGCGCCAGTGAGATACCTTGATGAGTATACGACCAAATCCGTGACAAAATTTCCATTTGGAAAAAACTTTAATCGGTATTTATACTGCATTTTCCCTACTTATGCATAAGAAAAAACTTTGACACAGATGTCATGTATGCACCACATTGGCGCAATTTTTTTTCTGACGCCAATTTGGAGAACTTGGTTTTTAATTACCAATTTCATAAATATTTTTTAATTATTTTGTATTATTGGAAAAAAATAATAAGTAAAAAAGTTTAATTAATGGCTATAGAACAAAATGATTTATATTATTTTAAAAAACAAAATGAAAGTTAATAAATAGTTTATTAATAAAAAAACAACCATAGTCGGTTTACCATGTGTGGCATAAAATCGCCATTTTGTTGCAATCGTGCGAATGTGGTGCGTATATGACATCTGCGCCAAAACTTTAAAAAGTTGCAATTAAATTATTTTACAGTTTGGATGAGGAAGACATTTATACTAAAATTTAAACATTATACGCATTTTTTTTTGCTATAAGTGCTATTTATATATTTACAATTAAACATTAAAAAATATCCTAAAAATGCTCTCACACATTTAAAAGAGAGTGAGAGGATTTAGTAATTGTGAACGTCGCTCCTGCTTATGCCTTCTTGATATAAAATCGCATTGTTTGATGACAAAAGTAAATTCAAACACCCAAATAAACAAATAACATACAGTTAACAGATAAAACCATTTTTAAAAGTAATTCTGCTATTTTGTCCTGTAAGACACATAATGGTAGAATTAGATTTAAAAAAAAAAATTAAAAAAATAGAAAAAATGTTATTTACGTTTTAGCTAACAAAATATTTAAAATACTTTTTTTTTTAGCCTGGCGCGAAAGAGATAAATAGCGTAATATTGATTGAAGAAATATTAAAGTGGAAAAGGTTAATAAAAAAAGATTTCTAAATTTTATTCATCAGGAATTTTGTATTTCAAAATGTTGAATTTATCAATAGTAATAACGCATAATTGCGTTAAATTTACTTTGAATTGCAAAATTTTACCTTCAGTACTACTTGGTTATACCGTCGACCAGGGCCTGATTACTAACGGGGCACTCTCCCACCAGGAAAAAGAAATAAAGATTTTTTCCTTATTCATGACAGTAATCTTGTATGAAAAGGGCGTTTAAAGAAGACGAAAATTTCTATAATTTTTTTCTGGTGAGAGAGTGCCCCGTTAGTGATCAGGCTCTGCCGCCGACTAATTTCGCCAAATTATACAAATCGCCAAACTATTAGCCAGATTATATACATTAGCATAAATTTCATTTAAATATTAAAAATTAATTAGCAGAACATATATAAAAGTAGAAATAAAATGTCGAATTTAAAATCACTTGATTACATAATTGTCTGAGCGAAGCGAAGTCTTTATACTCAGAGATACGTAACGATATTAAAATTCAAAAAAATTCTTTCGTCAAGCAAATCTCAAAAAGTACTTGTCGGATTTTGAGTCTGTTTGTACCATTAGGTACCTATGGAGGTAATCTGGTGAATGCACCACCTACGAAAAATTAGTTCCAAATAGTTTAAAAGTTGTATTAAAAAAACTGATAAAAAAGCACTATTTATTTGCATACGTCACAGTAATTTGGTGTGCGTCATTTTCACAAGCTGGATGTTTTCATTAGATTTCCAAATTCAAGCACATGGAGCAAGGAAAATATGCAAATAATTTTCATGTAAGTGCTATAAAACATATTTAAACTTAAACAAACTGGAAAATAAATCTTTTTTTTTTTTCGTTAATTGAAAAGAAAAAAGCTATAATTCTTAGTAACTTAGCATTTGATATTTTGCGATTTTTTTTTATAATTGCGTTTTATAATCGCCATGTAACATCTTTTATATTTCGCGCGTGCAAATTGGAAACAATTCTTTCGTATTTAAATTAAATACGAGTTTAACATGGCTGCTTTAGATGTTACTTTTATTAATAGATTATATATTGTTATTCTGTTTACATCGATCACTTTTTTTTTTTTTTTTTTTTTTTTTTTTTTGTAATATTTGGTTATTTTGTCATCCAATTTCGCCAAATTATACGAATCGCCAAACTAATAGCCAAATTACACATATTGATATATTTTTTTTAATTTTAAATAACGATAGAAGAAATAAATTATTAAAACATTTATAAAAATACAAATAAAAAGTGGGATTAAAAATCCCTTGATGACGTTTTAACCTCTTGAAGAGATTAAAACGTTTAATCTTATAGTTTGTCGACAGTTTAATCAAGTAGTACCAAAAAAGAAACAGTAGTTGAAGCAATAAATAAAAATTATCACATCAAATATTGCATCAAATTCGCAGTACGTAAACGGTTAATTTTAATGCATAAATTGCCAACTGGCACCTGAAAATTTTTAGTAAAATTTTGATCTCATAATATACGTGACGAAACGGTTTTGATTATTTCAGATTATTTTCAATTAAATTTGTTCGTAAATATAAATTGATCATTTTTGGCGCACAAATGCCTTGCCCCTGAAAGGTTTAAACACATGTATCGTGTTTAATACGATTGAATGAAACATTCCCGATCATCCATTATTGGCGTTTAATCTTATAGTTTGGCTTAATCTTATAGTTTGTCGACAGTTTAATCAAGTAGTACCAAAAAAGAAACAATAGTTGAAGCAATAAATAAAAATTATAAATAATAATCATAATAATAAATATAATAAAAAATATACATATCACAATAAATCGAAAATATTAACACTTACAGCAATATTCAAAATCAAAGTTTTCATCAATTTGGCGACAGATAAAATCGCACCAACTTGGGGCGTATATGACATTTATGCCATATTTATGGGTAAAAAATAAGCATAAACGTTCATCAGATATGAAATCTGACTTTCTGAAGCCCAAAAAGGACCAAGATTTATAAAAACGCGGAAGTGAAGGTATTAATGGAAAAGTACCATAAAAATAGGACAAAAATATCATATACGTATTTCGGGTACTACTTGGTTATGCCGTCGACCAAAAAAATATCGCCAGATTATAAGATTAAATTCCGACAGCAGATGACCTTGAATGTCCCATTCAATAACATTAAACATGATACGCGTGCTTAAAACATCATAAAGTAATTTTTATCTCGACTTTTTATCAATGTTTTATTAATTTAATTTTTCTTCTATTAATTAAAATAAAAATTTAGTCAACATGCAAACATGCATAAGTTGGCTATTACTTTGGCGATTTGTATCATTTGGCGAAATTGATCGACGGGATAACTAAGTAGTACCGTATTTGGTTTGGCGAAAATTTGGCGAAAATCACTTTTGAATTATTTTCTGTTATATTAAAAAGGAAGCAACAATAAATAAAAACGCGATTAAATACAGATTTAATTAATATAGAAAAAAACAATTGCCTGGTTACCATGTTATGCAAAACAAGTTGGAAATTGCACGTGAAGTGTAGCAAATGTGATGCGTTCGTACGATAACTAAGTTTTAAAAACATTCAGATCTTGCTGTTATAGTAGACAGTACTTCGAATATAGTATAGTGTCCGAAATCTTTTTTGTGTTCCTGTAAATATACAGGAAGTAACTTTTATTACACCTCAGCAATGCATATCATATTCATAAAATGTGAAATAGTTTAATATAATTAAAACGCGTCCCAAACAAAGTTTTCCCGTATAACATTATGTAATGGAATGCTTTTAGGTGGCCCTGCAATTTAATAATAAATATTCTTTGCATCACAGATTGTAAAGAATGTATATTTTAGTATATATATGTATATATATATATATATATATGTATACTTCATAGGTTTATGTCAATTCTACTTTAAACTATTTTTTCATATTGACCGTAATGTAAAGGAATACTTTTATTTATTCCTGTAATTGATCTATGCATCCTATTTTCATAACATTTGAAATGACTCCATAAAATTGTGTAATAGTTATATATTTTAAATTTCAAACGATTAAAATGCATTTGATGCTTTTTCCCCCATTGGCTGCAATGTAATGGTATACTTTTGATTGTCCCTGTAACTGATCTATGCATCCGATTTTCATAAAATTTGAAATGATTCGACAAAATTATCTAATAATTATATATTTAAAATTTCAAACGATTAAAACTTATTTGAAACTTTTTCCCCCATTGACCGTAATGTAAAAGAATAATTTTGATTGCCCCTGTAGTTGATCTATGCATCCGATTTTCATAAAATTTGAAATTACTCGACAAAATTATGTAATAAATATATGTTTTAAATTTCAAATGATTCGGTTGGGTAGTTTTTGCGTTGTTATAGGCGGACAGACAGACGGACGGACGGACAGACAGACAGACGGACGGACGGACAGACAGACGGACGGACGAAAGACGAAAGGACTAAACGGCAACTATAGGTGCTACGTATGTACATAGTTACGAACGCACCTAATAACGATATTTCGATGCCAATTATATAGAAAAGTACCAAATCCTGTTCTGGCTTTTTGGGTGAAATTTTATTTTATATTATTTATTTATTTATTTATTTATTTATTTATTTGCATTAAATGAATCGGTTGCGCTTTTTTTTCATTTTCCAACAAAGTTGAAAAGTGTTTATGCATTCGGTTTGTCTGTCCGTCTGTCCACATTCTAACATCCGTAAATATACTCGGATTTTTATGCAATTGGTAAACCTTATTTAGGGTTCCCTAGGCATGTTTATTATTGTATATGAAGTATGTGAGATTAATAATTTACTTACAGGATAACCCAAAAGTTTTCCATCACATGGAAATGGTCTGTAAGATTATGGTCTATAAGAAAAATCGTTAACAGATTATTTTAATGAAATTACACTATTTTAAAGTATTGAAACTTATATAAATCGATGAATTGCATTACGGTTACGTTTGAACAGGGTTATTCCGGAACGGATTTTTAATCCGTTTACAGGGACACACAAAAGAAATCGGTTACAATACTGTCCTTGAGCAATAATTGCTTGTCATGTGTTTTCAATTTCGGCATGTGCTTTGAAATTTAACAGTTTTTTAGGTGCATTCGTAATTATATAAAAACGTAGTACCTATAGCCGTCGTCTGAAGCGTCCGTCTCTCTGTCCACATAGAACAGCACAAAAACTATCCAACCGAATCGTTTTAAATTTTAAACATATATTTGTTGCCGAATTTCGTTGAGTCATTTTAAATTTTGGTAAAATTGGATAAATAGTTCAAATACAGGGACAATCAAAAATATACCGTTACATTATAGCCGATGGGATGAAAAAATTCCAAGAACATTTTAATGATGTTACGCGCCCATCGAAACATAATGAAATTGATATGAATTTATGAGGAGCACTAGAATATATATTTTGTAGAGCATGCCGCACAAAGAATATTTACTATTCAATTACAGGGCATCACAAAAGAATTCCATAACAAAATGGTACGGGGGAGAGGTACATTAATTTTTCAGCTTTACTAATCTGGGGATTTTATCATTTTCTCAACTGTCATTAGTTTTTAAATAATAAATTTTAGGAATAAAACTGCATAATCGAGTTCATATTGACGTATTTGAGTCAGCATGTCTTGCGAAAAAATATGCGCAGATTTATAAGTCACTTGTGGTGACATTTTTACAGCTCAAGGCTTATGCAGACTAGATATTCAGATATCGTTCGTATCTTATACTGCACGCATTGTATATTCCTTTTATTTAATGCATGCTACAATGAAATACTGCTCAACTTCATGAGAACAAGTTTGAAAAGAAAGAAAAGCAGTGTATGTAGTGGCTAACATGCACAATCCATTTAAATCTGATCGAGCATATCTGAGACACACTCGAACGATGCATTGCATTCCTTTGTTGGCGTTTTTAGGATTTTTATATATCATTTTTTAAAGAGAGAATTCCCTAAATTCTTATCGAGAGCCTCATCGTATCCATAGAAAACAGATATAGATATTATATTATTAACTATTCTATATTAACTGTCTAAGGGGACCACACACCATGTAAAAAAACTCCTTCATTTTACTCAACCATCATGATTTGTGCAATTTTTTGTGCTGTTTATATATTTTACGTCATTTCAAAGAGTTCAAATTCCGATTCAAGATATTTTAATGTTTTATTATCCGCATTACTTTCAATGCATTGCGTACTTCCAATTTTATACCCATGCATGACTGATTTGCATAGTTTGCTTTCCCATTTTTTAACCGTGCATAGAAATTTTTAAATAATATTTTGCATTTCTTCCATTTACTTTGCTCATTTTTGACATTTAAATTTATGGCACTATATAATCAATTAAAAATAATGTCTCATTTTTATTAACTATATGGAAAATAGTTGTTCTCGGTAGAGAATTGGGAAATCTGAAGTATATCTGAATGTGTTTGCCACGATGCAATATATATATATATATATATATTAAAAACTAACAAAAAATTAATAACTCAATAACAAATTGAGATACAAGTTTCAAACAAGTTGCATTTAAAAGTAAATTTTCTCTTTATACGATGGTGTAAAAATTGAAAATGTGCAATGTTTGGAAATTTAAAATATTACAGTACCAAAAATTTTAATATTTGTTTATGATTGGCTCAGGAATAATAACGTCTCTCTAAATGTCTAGGCATTTTAATATAACTCTGTTATTACATAAGCTACGTTTTGATCATCCTAAAAGTGATATTATTATTGTTTTTTAAAATATAGAAATCATTTATAAACCTAAAATTATAGACTTTGAAAATGTTATTTTCCAAATAGTTGTAATTTGTTAAATCACATTTGTTTTTTAAATGTGGTATTTTTTTTCTTTACTTTTTGGAAATTATTATTAAATATATGTTCTCAGCAATATCGCTCAGACTAATCCCTCTGAGGGAAGTCCTAGTTAGTATTTATATTATGCTTAATGTCAAGTGAATGTGACATTTACGATCATCCATTATTGACATTTAATCTTGGAATTTGGGGGTAGATTTTTAATCAATGGGGTAATCTTTCCTTCTTCAGTTTTTAGGTGCGTTCGTAATTATGTAAATACGTAGCACCTATTGTTGTCGCTCAGTCCGTCCGTCTGTCTGTCTGTCCGTCTGTCTGTCTGTCTGTCCGTCCGCATATAACAACGCAAAAACTACCCAACCGAATCATTTGAAATTTAAAATACATAATTATTACATATTTTTGTCGAGTCATTTCAAATTTTATGAAAATCGGATGGATAGATCAATTGCAGGGACAATCAAAAGGATTCCGTTACATTACGGTCAATGGGGAAGAAAGTTTCAAATGCATTTTAATCGTTTGAAATTTAAAACATATAATTATTGCGTAATTTTGTCGAGTCATTTCAAATTTAATGAGAATCGGATGTATAAATCAATTACAGGGGCAATCAAAAGGATTCCGTTACATTACGGTCAATGGGGAAAAAGTTTCAAATGCATTTTACTCGTTTGAAATTTAAAACATATAATTATTACGTGATTTTGTCGAGTCATTTCAAATGTTATGAAAGTCGGATACATAAATCATTTACAGGGACAATCAAAAGTATTCCGTTACATTACGGTCAATAGAGAAAAAGTTTCAAATGCATTTTAATGGTGTTACACTCATTTGAATATAACAGAATTGACATGAATCTATGAAATATGTACTAAAAAATACATTTTGTACAGTCTGTGATGCAAATAATATTTATTAGTAAATTACAGGGCCACACAAATGTATTCCACTAAATAATGTTATACGGGGAAACATTGTTTGGGGGGTGTTTTAATTGTATTAAACTACTTCACATTTTATGAATAAGATATACGTTAATGAAGTATAATAAAAATTACTCCCTGCATATTTACAGGAACACAAAGATTTCAACCACTATACTGTATCCAAAGTACGCTCTACTATATCAGCAAGATCTGAACGTTTTAAAACTTCGTTATCAGCGAACGCACCTCATTTGCTACGCTTTACGTGCAATTTCCAACTTGTTAAATTTTAAAACTGAAATTTTTCCTGTAAGCGAAATTGACGAAATGGCGCAAGAAAAATTAAATTACCAATGAAAACATTTGCAAAAAGAAATAAAAGAGTTATACTCATATCTATATAATTTACGATTGAATATTAAAATATACTCTAAAAATTATCTTCACTTAAAAAAAAAAAAAAAGAAAAAAAAAAAAGAAAAAAAGAAAAAAAAATTATTGCGACCATTAAAAAACTAAGTCAGGCATTAAGTCAGTAGTGCATTTTGTCTTAAAAACACATTCTTTGGCGAAAAAAGCAAGATGAAAATGGTATAGAAACGAATACTAACTCACAACTTACAGTGTCTTTTACAATCAGATCTGCTTTTTTCTGCTGTAAGTTATATTATACGGAAATTCGATAAAAAAGAGAAAGAAAATAATAAAAAGGGAAATAACTATCATTCAAAATTCATTTAATCAATTTCTGAAATTCATGTTTTTATTCTAACACCAGGGATAAGTCGCCAAAAGTTGAACCAATTGTTATATTTCGCGTTAATTTATTTTTTAAGCGTTACAAATATTTTTTTCATTTTCAAAATAAATATATTTTTATAATATTACGCCTCATTTAAGCGGTCTTTCTTTATTATCATTAATATTGTCAGTAGTTATTTTCTGCTATTATTTGCAAGATATTTGTAATATTTCTAATATATATAGCCATTTTAATTCTTTTAGCAATTATAATTTTCGCCAAAAACAGCTACTGGCAACCCTTTTGTCAAAAATAACTGAAAAATACGAAATTTACTGCGAAAAATCAGAGTTATCCCTGTAAATTTGAATCATAAACCTTCGGAAAAATATTTCCTATCGAATGATACAATCGGCAAAAAAATCCATCGAGTAGTTTTTGAAAACACTCGTTTGGAAGTTTCAGAACTTCTGCTTTATAATATATATGATTATGAAATATTTTGTAATTTAAAATATTACAGCGACTACTTCTAAAATGATATTTTCAAAGAAATTCTATATTTAAATTAATATGAATAATAAACATAATTTTAATGATGATTATAACGGGTCATATATTACGTATGCCATGCTTTAAACATTAATATTCTTAGACCAATGATTAAAAAAAAAAAACAGTAAATGATACATAGTCACTTTAACTGTTTAAAATGTACATTTTTATTTAATGGAGTTAATCAGACTGACTACTGAACGCCTCATATTAACCCTTTAACGATCATAGCATTTTCATTGCTAAGATGTGGAAATAAATGAATGACACCGGTAATTAAGAACAAATATATTTCTAAATAAGTAAACGTGATTTTTCACATATAAAATAAAAGGTATATTTTTAGATAAAAATACCGGTGCCAGTTTTGCGTATCGGAATTAAAATTTTGTGGTTTCGTGGCGAAACCAATGAACGTTAAAGGGTTAAATACGATATGGATTAAACATTAATATTCTTGGACCCATCACAAACAAGCTTTAAATGAAATTTCAGTTTTCAATTTTCGGAACGGCTTTTTAAACTTCTTAACATCGCACATTTTAAAATTTTACACCGTTGCGTATAGAGAAAAAAATGTAATTTCTAATGAAATTTGTTTGAAATCTCTATCACAATTTGTTTATAAAATAATTTTTCAACATAATTATTTTTTTTTAAGTTTTTAATACTCTTTTTGTAATCGTGGCGTCAGAAGTATTCCGTTTTTAGACATGAAACTTGGAACAATCAGATAACCAATTAAATAAAAAACAGAAGTATTCCATTTTTGGCCAATAAACTTGGAGTAATCAGGAAACGAATAAAATAAAATAAGTTGCGGAATATAACCAATAAAAATTTTCAGCTATATTTAAGATTTCACAATTCTCTACCGAGAACAACGACTATTTTCACAAATAGTTTAAAAAAAATTCGATCTTCAGTATTACATTCTGTATTCGATTTATGTAATACATAAAATTAATATCATGCCAAAATTGCTTGAAATATGTTTTGAATCAGGTTATGATAGTAATTAAATTTCATTATTTTTAATATTACTTTGAATGTGTCACTTCATAACAAGGAAACCCGTTGGTGGAAATGGAGGAGCTATCCCGACTATGGAAAGGGAACGAGGAATCCATGCAAAGAAATTACCAGTCGAAAGCATTAACCCTTTACCGTTCATTGGTTTCGCCACGAAACCACAAAATTTTAATTCCAATACGCAACACTGACACCGGTATTTTTATCTAAAAGTATCTCTTTTATTTTGTATGTGAAAAATCACGTTTTCTTATTTAGAAATATATTTGTTCTTAATTACCGGTGTCACTCATTTATTTCGACATCTTAGCAATGAAAATGCTATGATCGTTAAAGGATTAAATTTATGTTTCATCTGCAGTTGTCCTAATATGATTAAAATGATTTTTTCTCTATTTCTATATAAAAATTAATTAGCTCCAGCCAATGAATCTCTGTCACAAGAAATGAAATTAAAATGAAGAATGATTGATGAAGGCATTTAAAAAAAAAATAGCGTCGAATTTCGACTGGTATAATCTTATGTATGAAATCCTCTTATTGTTCACGTTTAAATTCATTAAATATTATTTAGAGGATATCTGAAAATCAATTAAATGGCAATTTTCGATGAGTTAAAATTGTTCAATTTTGACGAGAAAATGTGCTGCTCGCCAAATCGTTTGACGCTTTCTTTTTTTCGCGCCAATTACTCGAAAGTAATTTATTATTTTACAGTCTTTCTACTGAAATTCCGCCGCTAAATTTGACTGATCCTTTATTACATACATAAATAGTTTAATTAAATTTTTTTTCAAAATGATCTGAGTATATCCAGTAAGAAAACCTTCCTTGTTAGTTTGCAACATTTTCATTTAAATTTATTTTTCTCTCACAGCTACACATGGAGCAGCGATTAAATTTACACCTCCTATTGGGATTGATGAAATTACGAAAAACGGGATACCTGAACTTGTCCAAACGAGGTACCACAGTATTACAGCTATGAGAAAATATAAAGATAAAAGTTTCGAGGTAAGATGTATTATAAGCATAGGTGCCAACCCGACAATAGTTTTCCATAATACGTGCGTTACTTTGACTCTGGTTTAATGAATTTCGTAGCAGAATTTTTTCAAGTAAATCAAACTAAATATATTTCACTTAGAAACCTGAAATTAAATAAACAAAGATTCACGAAATACATTTTCTGGTTCGAAATGAGGTTGACTTGGATCAAACTAATCCAGCTATTACGGAAGATTAGCTAAAAGTTGGCAGCTAAATATAAGCATATACCGGGTGTCCCAAAAATGACTGATGGATCTTAAAATTCAATAACTTGCAAAAGGTGACAGCTATTTAAAAAATTTTGCAGGAGGGTTATGTATAATGTCAGGAGTTTTTTTTACCGTAATTTTTTTATTTTAGTTTGCATCTCAAACAATAGGTGGCGCTGACTGCGAATGAAGGCCAGGTCGACGCTTCACTCAGCACTGATCACCTGGCCTTCAATCGCCGTCAGCGCCACCTATTGTTTGAGGTGCGAACTAAAATAAAAAATTGCGGTTAAAAAAAAAAAAAAACTGCTGACATTATACATAACCCTCCTGCAAAATTTTTTTTTAAATAGCTGTCACCGTTTGCAAGTTATTGAATTTTAAAATCCATCAGTCATTTTTGGGACACCCGATAACATGCAACATTAGTTCCTCATATCAAGAATATGTATGCCCGGCATATGTAATATTAAATAAAAAAATATCTGCCCTATTTTTTTAATCGTTTAGAAGCATTGTTGCTCATAAAATATGGAACGATTAGCTATGAAATTAACACCAATTATTCGTATTTATTCGGGAATCGTTTTAAAAAAGAATTGTTGTTAGAACTTAAAATGTAAAATAGTTTTCGATATATTATTCCCCCCCCCCCCCCGTATTAATAATAATTCTGAAATGATGCAAATAAAATTACTCCATTTTTTACCAATAAGGGAGAAAAAGGAGAAATATACTTCTTTCTTTTCCTCACAGGCAAACTGAATTGAAATTATATTTTATTTCAAATCACACTTAACACAATGTAGTGATTAAATAATGCTATAAGGAATATTTAAAAAAAATATGGGAATCAGTTTATTTTAGAAAACGAAAATCATTTTATTTTCAAATTTTAAGGACCGAAAATAGATTATGTTTTTCAATTTTAAAAGATAAAATGACATTTACCATAGCTGCCAACTTTTGCGCATTTTTCCAACCACAAAAATTTTATCGTAAACATTGCGTTATTTAGTCGTTGAAATCTGAAGATTAAACAAATAGAAAATCTCTGTACATTTTTAGTGGTCGCAAAAATACGTAAAAGTTGGCAGCTATGCATTTATCCTTTTTACTGTTTATCATATCTAAGAAGAAAATAAATTTCCGCTATTATATTCGAGGGAAAATATTAAAATCATCCTATTGTGGCTAGTCTAGCTCTGAAAAAATTATATTTAAATCTAAAGTTAAGGGGGCTCAGGGTTTGAAAACGATTCAAAAAATCGATTTTTTTTTATTATCTAGTTTCATTATTCAATTAATATTTAACTCAATGCAAAAAACCGCATAAAAATATTTGCATCTTTAACGGAGTTATAAGCATTTATGTATCAACACTTTCATAGCCGCACCCATATAATTTCAACTTTAAGTCGCGTTTTCTCAAAACTTGATTTTTGACGACTAACACGAAGATTTAAAAAAACTGTTTGATGAAATGGCTTAATTTTTTTTTTTTTTTTTTTTTTTTTTTGCATGCGTATAACATCATTATCTATAGAATGAATTAATATCGTTCAGATAGTTTAATATTTTGAGTATTTTTAATGAAAAAAATTTGTATTTTTTAGGAGTTTTTTCAATTTTCAAATTTGAGAGTTTTTTTGATAATGTTGTTTTTGAGTTATAGTTATATCCTTAATTCATTCTATTGAGAAAAGTTTCCGGATCATTTTAAAGCAAAAATTAGGTTCTGATGTCAATTCAACGTTATAATATCTTGGTGTTGATGATATAACGCATCATATTTTTCCCGAAAATTGTGTTACATAAATTTCGATATATTTCTTATTATATTACATTGAAGTACTTCATTTTATAATGTTATAAAACTACAAACATATCTTTAAAATATCAAATTAATTACATTGAATACTTCTGTTTTTAAATGAACTCGAAGCGAGAGCTCTGTTTACATGTTTTTCCGTATCGATCAACCCCTGAGCCCCCTTAACGAATTACTGTTTGTATAAAACTCAGATGTCCAACTTATTAAAATTAAACTTTAATCTTATATGAAGAGCCCAGAAGCCAAGGGGTACAAGTGACAAAATGCCGATTTGGAGTAAATTGAGTTTAAAGATAATTGATGTTAAATTGGAACATCAATAACAATTGAGTGAATTGAAATAGGAAACATCTGCTTGTTGCATTCTAATCTTTGAATTCTCATTTCAATAACTGTTAAAAAATAGAGTACAATTTTCTTTAAATGTATAATTAATCAATATTGTTTGTTTTTCGAAAAAAGTGGTTTATCTCTATAACTCCCCAAATAATCAGAAAATGACGTATATTTCTTTACTTGAAATGAAAAAAGCATATTTCCAGATATCCTGTGCACTTAACTCAATTTTTTCAATTTTGTCACTTATACCCTATGGCTTCTGGGGTCCTCATATATAATCAGTGCAACATAATAAAAATCAGCTATATTTTGATAAATTTACCAATTGAATATCCCATGCTTCGTATTCCGTAATGGAAAATAGTAAAAATATCTTCGATACAATCATAGAATTTTTTTCATCTTAAATCGAAATCTGGAAACAATTTCACCTTCTCAAAATTTACATCGATGCACCCCTTATCACGTAAGCACCTTTTTTTTAATTTGGTATTTTTATTAAATAATTTTAAAATCTTTTAAACTCAAAACTAGAAATCAGAATTGTCATCAATATCGTTGCATGTGGACAGTCGCACTCTTAACTTGAGATTCCAATCTCAAGTTATTGAACCGGAGACTAAAAATTGCGGTAATTTATGACTTTAGACAAATTTTTCTTAAAATAATTTATTTTTTCAAAAAAGGCGACTGTTTTATTTTCAATATAACAAATTTTACTTACCCATCATACTTAGTATAGGGTAAATCTTGCAATCGTTTTGAAAATCGAAAAAATAAATTGACGGATTTACACGTTTCAGACGCTGAATATTCCGAAAAACATATTTTTAGGGGAAAAAAAAGGCCGTCCGTCTGTCTGTTTGTCTGTAAATGCTTGAAATTTTGTATGTGCTAAGTATGTAACAATGAGACGAACCCTATTTAATATCAGTAACCTCGATTATCCGGAACTATTTTTTTCGGACTCTCGAAAAATTCGTTCTGATGAAAGGTATATTAAAAAATTAAAGAAATTTTTATTTTAAGGAGAAGACGTAAAAGAAATTACAATAACAAAAATTTTGAATAATGAACAAAGTCGATCGGATAATTAGTTGCTGAGATATTTGTAATCGTGTTTTTCCCATTCTTCGATTTTCCATGACCTAATTCAAATTTCAAAAAAAAAATTTAAACAAATTTCAAATTTCAAATCAAAGATATATTTTCTTTGGAAATGAGACTTTTACTCAATTCAATAAACTGTTATTTAATATGATTATTATTTTTCGAGCAATAAGGATGTTTCTTTTATGCAATTCGGTACTACTTGAGTATTTTGGCATTTTAGATAATTTGTCGAAATTGGTTCGTCATCCATTCAATATAGAGCATTACTATGCATTAAAAATATTTAAATATACGTTTCAATTTTGTTTTGGAATTGCAATACATTTTATAAATATTTTCCACACTCTGTATTTTCATATATTACCGTAATTTCGGGTGTATAAGCCGCGGATCAAACAATTCTTTTTGGACCCAGAAATCTTATTTAGTGATTGAAGACAAATATTTACGGCGATCTAAGTAGTTACACTTATTTCTTTAAAAGTTCTGGGTCGAAAAAGAATTGTTTGACCCGCGGCTTATACACCCGAAATTACGGTATATTGTGCATAACCATGATGGGTAAGTATCATTGATGGCTGCCAACGACTTGTTTATTTCACCTAGTTTCAGAAATTTACTGACAGGCACTGTTAGAAAAAACACCGGAAAAGTTACATTAAATTTTAGTACTGGCAAAAAGTCGTTAAAATAACTTAAAATAATATTTATATAATTATTTTGGTATTAAATTTATTTTAAGCTTTTAATTGGTAGTATTTTTAAAATAAATAGAAAAACTGATTTAAAGACTTTGGTTATATTCTATATTTTTTGTCTTCAACATTACTCATATGAAAAAAAAATTGAGAAAAGAACCGATAGTAAATGGATGGGTAACAATTTTGAAATGCGTCCGCCCAACGTTGGAAACGACTGTAATAAATTGAACATATCTTTATCGCAACTTGCGATTTGCAGTCTGAACTTTGCAAGCGCATCATCTTCAGTAAATAATTCTCAGTTACGTACATCTAAATTTTAATTTTAGTTTAAAACCTATAAAAACGGATAGATCTATTAATATTTTCTAATTAAATATTTGAATTAGTTATAAAAGAACTACGTTATGATCAAAGAAGATCAGCTGACTGTCCTTGCGTCTGGAATACTGCTACTACAGCTATACAACAGTGGATCTCATCTGTATTAAATTCTGTTTTAAACTTGAATCCTGCACCACCCTTTTTCGATTATTACAAATGCTATTGCATTTCTCAATCCACCAAGAGCTTCTTCGTGCTTTATTTCGACCCCTACATTCTAATTTCGAATTCTTTAACTCTTTCGCTTCCGACGGGGATTCCTTCAATTTTGAATATCCACAATGAAAAACTGCAATACGATTCATCACTTCAGCTATTATGCTTAGATCTCAAATCACAGAAAGCTTATATTTATATCTACAAGTCCTTCTTCTAATTATTCATTTGAAATATTTCCAATGAAATGCCAATATTTGTACAATATTGGTGATTCAATGGAAATATTTCCAATGTAACGCCAATATTTGTACAATATTGGGAATTCATTGTAAATATTTCCAATGAAATGCAATATTTGTACAGTATTGGGGATTCATTGGAAATATTTCCAATGTAACGCCAACATTTGTACAATATTGGGGTTTCATTGGAAATATTTCCAATATAACGCCAACATAAATACAATATTGGGAATTCATTGGAAATATTTCCAATGAAATGCCAATATTTATCCAATATTGGCGTTTTATTGGCAATATTTTCAATCAATCCAATATTGGCGCAACTTTGGTCCAATATTGGTTTGCTTATAGGGTATATTCCATGCTTTTAGTCTTCTACTTTAATTATACAAAATTTAGACAAAAAAACTGACAGTGAAGGAGCGGGTAACAGATTTGAAATTGCTCCCAAGTGGTGCGTGCGCCCGACGTTGGAAACCACTATTGTAAACTTACCATCTTTAATGCAACTTGCGATTTGCAGCCTGATCTTTGCAAGCACGTCGTTATTAGTAAATAATTCTCGTTCACATACATTTTAATTATTGTTAAAAAACAATGAAAAATGAGTACAGTTTGTTAATATCTTCTAATAAATTACTAAGTATTTTCTTGATAAAGGAACTACGTCATGAACACTATACATTCGCTAACAGTCCTAGCGTCTAGATTACTGCTAATATATCTACACAACAGAGGATATCATCTATATTAAATTGTTTTTATCTCGAATCCTGCACCACAATTTCCTTCTCCGATTATCATAAATGTTCTTGCATTTCCCTAGTCAACCAAGATCTTCGTGTTTTATTCCGACCCCTACATTCGAATTTGCGAATTCTTCAACTCCTTCGCTTGAGACGGGGATTCCTTCAATTTTGAAAATCTAAATCGAAAACTGAAATACGATTGATCACTTCAGCTATTATGCTTAGTTCTGAAAATCGTAGAACGCCTATTTTTATATCTACAAGCTCTTTAGCTGACTATATTCCATTTTATTAAGGCTTCAACTTTACTTATACGAAATAAAAAATCGACAAAAAACCCGACAGAAATGGTTAAACAAATTTGGAATTGCCCCCAGGTGGTGGGTTGGGAACTACTGTTGTAAATTTACCACCTTTATCACAACTTTTGATTTGCAGTCTGATTTTTGCAAGCGCATCGTTTTTCGTAAATAATTCTCGTTTACGTACATATTAATTTTAATTTTTGTTAAAAACCCATAAAAAATGGGTACAGTTTATGAATATTTTCTAATAAATTATTTCTTTTTTTGATAAAGGAACGGCTTTATGAACACTATAGATTACCTGGCAGTCCTAGCTTCTGGAATACTTCTAATACAGCTACACAACAGAGGTTCTCATTTGTATTAAATCCTGTTTTAACCTTGAATCCTGTACTACGGTTTCCATCTCCGATTATTACAAATGCAATTGCATTTCCTAAATCATCAAGAGCTTCTTTGTGTTGTACTATTCCGACCCCTACATGTGAATCTGAGAATTCTTAAACTTCTTCGCTTGCGACGGGGATTCCACAACCAAACGAAGAAGTTCCACAACCAAAAACTGAGACATGTTTGATCACTTTAGCTATCGTGCTTAGTTCTGCAAATCATACAACTGGTGCATTTATGTCTACAAGTCCACTCATCTGATTGTATTCCATTTTTTAGGCTTCAATTTTATTTATACAAAAAAAATCGACAAAAGAACCGACAGTAAAGGAGTGGGTAACAATGAAATTGCCCCCACGTGGTGCGTTGGGAACCGCTTTTGTAAACTTACTATCTTTATCACAATTTGCGATTTACAACCTGATCTTTGCAAACGCATTGTTTTAGTAAATATTTCTCGTTTACGTACATTTTAAATTTAATTTTTGTTAAAAACACATAAAATGTGAGCACAGTTTATTGATATCTTCTAATAAATTATTTCTTTTCTTGATAAAGGAACTACGTTATGAACACTACAGATTAGCTGAGAGTCCTAGCGTCTCGAATACTGCTAATACAGGTACACAACAGAGGATCTCACCTGTATTAAATCCTGTTTTAATCTTGAATCCTGCACCACGGTTTCCATCTCCATTTGTTACAAATGCTATTGCATTCCCTAATCCACCAACGTGTTTTATTCCGACCTCTACTTTTGAATTTTCGAATCTTCCTTCACCTGTTACTGGAGATACTTTCAATTTTGGACTTGCACAATCAAAATCTGCAGCACCTTTGATATCTTCAGCTAGTACGCTCAGTTCTGAAAATCATACAATGGCTGCATTTACATATACTAGTCCTTCAGCTGCTGCATCACCATTTCAGAAACTTAAATGTACAACACCGGAGTTTACAAGCGCTAACACTTCTGTTACTAGTTCTTCCAGTCATAAATCGCATGCCTTCAGATGTCGGAGGTCGCCAACTCTTCCAGCTGTATTTTTAATCCCTACAACTTCTTCTGATACTTCTTCAAGATCTACAACGACTGCATTTAACTTTGCGACTACTACAAGTGCTTTAAATACTGCAAGGGCTAACTCTCCTGTTACTAGTTCTTCCAGTCACGAATCACATGTCTTCAGATGTCGGAGGTCGCCAACTCTTCCAGCTGTATTTTTAATCCCTACAACTTCTTCTGATACTTCTTCAAGATCTACAACGACTGCATTTAACTTTGCGACTACTACAAGTGCTTTAAATACTGCAAGGGCTAACTCTCCTGTTACTAGTTCTTCCAGTCATGAATCACATGTCTTCAGATGTCGGAGGTCGCCAACTCCTCCAGCTGTATTTTCAATTCCTACATCCTCTTCTGATACATCTTCAAGATCTACAACAACTGCATTTAATTTTACGACTACTGCAGATACTTTAAGTACTACAAGAAATGCTGCATTTACGTTGTCGACTCCTACATTTATTTCTCAAAATGCTATATCTACTACAGGAAGACTTGGATTTCATTCTCAAGGTAAATTTAAATATTCAAATCCTATATTTCATTCTACAAATGATACACGTACAGCAGGTAGATTTGGTAATCATTCTCCAGAAGTATTTATGTTTTCAAATCCAGGAACTGTATTCTTTCCAAAACCTGCAAACACTACAGAAATATTTTCAACAGATGGTACTCCTATATTTAGTTGTTTCAATCATAATCCTTCTACATTGACATTTCAGAGTCAAGCAAATCCTCCAGCTACATTATTTCAATCTTCAAGATCTCCAGCTAATGTATTTAATTTTACGACTGATACAGGTTTTGGAAATGGATTAAGAAATTCTTTTACTGAGGCTTTTACATTTTCATATCCCATATATAATTCTACTATTACTACGACTACTGCAGGAGGAAATGAGAATCGCTATCCATGTTCATATACTTTTTCAAATCCTACAAATACATTATTCTTATTACCGCCAACACCATTATCTACATTTGCTCCTCCCAATTCTAATACTGCTGCATATACTGACTACGTATTTAGCCATCAATTTAGTGCCTCATTAAAGCCAAATCCAAGAGCTGTTTCACGAGCATCTACTTCTATGTTTAGTTTCGGGGATCAAGTGACTTCTGCACCTGCGTCCCCAATGCCTCCTACTACTGGATATGGATCCTCAATGTTTTCAAATGCTGGAACACCTGCTGTTACCTCATCAAATCCCAAACATTCCTGCCTGAATACTATTAATACACGATCGAGGAAATTGGTGTTATCTGTTCCAAAAACTTCTGGTAAGTTCTATATTATTTCTTTAGGTAAATTTTCTTTGGACTTTTTTGATTATTTCGTCGTGACTGTATCTGTATTCTACACGAAAAAGAACAATGATCTATTGTTACAGCAAATATGTGTTTTTTAATTTAAAAATTTTAGAATAGTCTTCTATAATGTTTAACATAAAATTTCAAGTCACTGTTAATGTTCGATTCTTGCTTGTGTATTTTCAGAGATGAAAAAAAAGCTGCATGTACAGATGCCGCTAAAATAATAAAAAATATGAAACGGACTCTTTTGACATACAATTGATTTGCAGCATCGTCACAGTTCCTTCCAATCAGTTGTATGAGCAAAGCAATCAGCTAAAGCCAAAAGTATCAAAGTTTATATCGAATAGGGACAATCATTTTATCATTGTGGACAAATTTTTAATATACATTATAGTAACATTAATTTAATCCGTGGTTACTTGCAAATCCTATTATTACTAGATGAAAAAATAAGTATAATATAATTTATGTCAACGTATCATCAATAATATGACTAAGGTGTATTTTTTGTTTAGTTTGCTTATGTCACATGATATATTTATGATAGTCTCTGATTTATCATTTGAAAGCAACCACATAGGTAATTAAATGTGATATTTTGGCTAGTTTGTGACTATCACATTTATTATCGTCATATATTTATCACTTAAAAGAGTAACTTTAATTTTATATTTTGGTTAGCTTGTGACAATCACTTTTGTGATCATAATTGATTATTTTAATAGTGATTAATTTTATAGTAAATTTCACAATTAGTGTACAGTCCATTGTATGTATGTCAATTGCATTCAACTTGGCAGGCATTAGTTATAAATTATTCGCTCGCCTTATATAAGGTCTCTTATGAGAGTTTTCTTCCAATTCTTATTCAATTTCTTTTATGTCAAAAATTTTCTACAAAAAGATATGCACAGGGTTTGCACAGTTCTACCGCTAAATTATAAGAATATTTTCAAAAAGTTTCACTGCAGAAAAATATCGTAAAATCAATGAATGAGGGTGGGGTTTGCGAATGTTGTTGTTTAAAATTTAAATGTAAATTTTCTTATTTTTAATAGTGGTTCCAGAGTCCTTGGAAATTCCAAGGAGTGTGCGAACCTTGGATATGCAGTTTATTTCGAGTACTTAACTTTTTTCTTATTAATTACCTAATTAATACACAAATAGTTTTATAATTAAAAATACATTTAAACATTTAATTCTTTGTAATTTTTTTAAACATTTTTGATACGTTTATGTTAGCTGCCATAAATGTTGCCAAAATCAATTGTTTCCTTGAAGAACAGAACTTTTATGTTTATTGGATGTGTAAATCAGAAAAATGCATCTTTATATTAAGATAAAATGCTTTAGTTTATATTATTATTTCTTTGATATTAATATATTTTTCTTGTACTAATTTAAAAAAAAGTCATTGAAAAGTGTGGCATTTTAATTTTTGCTTTAAATGTAATTTAAATGTATGCGATTTAAATTATTGGTATGTGTTTCAAACCAATTTATTAAAATATTTATAGGTAATTAGCTGTTGCCCGTGACTTCCCTCGCACTATATTTAACCCTTTGCTCCCCAGTGGTTTAGGTCTTAAACCACCGATCTTTAATTCGTATATTTCAGTTCCCACCAGAAAATTAAAACAACAATATTTGCTTTAATTAATAACAGAACATTCCATATTTAAATAAAACGAAATTAGCCATTGAATTTTTCTGGTGTGAAATGAACTACATAATTTCTAGAACGTGTTCTGGCATGGGAATTAAAGGGTTTTAAAGAAGAATACATTATCAATCATAGCTGCCAACTCTTCTGATTTTTTGACCCGGAAAAAATTAACAGAAATTTTTGCCTTATTTAATCACTACAATACGGCGATTTGATATAGTAAAATTTACTGTAAAATTTTTCCGGGCCAAAAAAGCGGAAAATGTTGGCAGCTATGCATTATACAATTAAGCAGACAATTTTGGGTATAAAATACATGTGCGATAAACGTTTTGTCATATTTTATAGTAGAAAAATCTTCTGTTGATCCTACTTTGCTTATTTTGTGATCGATTTGCTAATTTGCTAATCCTTTGTTATATAGGATTATTTAATTTATTTTCATGAGCGTGAAATTTCATGCACGTTTTCTAAGATTAAATCAAAAATAAATTTACATCTCTGCTATTCTATTTTATTATTTATATTTATTCTATTTTTTTATTTATTACGTTTATGGATAATGGTTAATGTTTTTGTGACAAAGAATATCATTTTAAAATATAAGTAAATATTTTTAAAGGAAAGTGAAATTTAACTGATCTCTTCAAACGGTCTTTTTGAATCGATAAAAATAATGGAAAAATCAACATAGAACATTAATTTTCTATTCCAAAAAATCACTTTTTGGGGGGGGGGGGGAGGGTGAGAGAATAAATGGTACTAAAAAAATCTAACCTGCTGAAGCATTAAAGTTGAATAATAAATAATAAAAATACGAGAAAGTTTTTTAATCTTTTAATAAAAATTAATGTAATTTTTATTTCTCGGTTTTACATTATTATCAGCTGTAGATCTACCAATAATATCAAGATGTAAATCACGCCGAAGCCTAAATGTTTATTACTTAACCCCTTAACTGTCACTTTCTTTTCCGTTCAATCAATTGAAAATAACAGATTCTCACCACAATTTTTTAAAATAAAATATTCGTAACATTCAGTCTAAACATTTCCGCCTTTAAATAGTATGAAATTATTTTTTAAACAAATAGTGGTGTCAAAAAAAAAAAATAAATAAATAAATGATGAATTAAGAAAATTTGTCTTGCCCGAACAGCTTACGGGAAAATCAGTGAAGGGGTTAAGCAATAGAGTTGCTTATTGCTGTCAATCATGGACAATCCTACCTGTGATAAAAGCTGCACAGTTAAGGATAAATGTTTTCATATGAATTGATATGTTGTAAATTATTATGGAATGGTAAATATAGAAGCTTTGATATTTTTAGGAATATGCTCCAATAGGGGACAAAGATTATGTTTCGAAGATATTTCTAAATGTAGATTTTGATATTTTAAAATTGAAAGAAAATTTCTCTTCTTCTCTTCCTCTTTTCAATAATCAAGGCGCCTTTAAAAATTAGATGGATGTAATCTAATATTTAAGCCCTTAACCCTTTCCGGCAAGGGTAATCTATAGTAAATTAAGAAATTATCGATTGACACCGAAATTCACAAACAATTTTTTTAAATATTTTGAAAAAATTTATTTCAGCCCTTTTTGTAAAAGCAAAATTTTACTAAAATATTATTGGTACCGTTTGCAAGTTTGGAATTAAAATTAGGTATCCTAGTGTGCTGGAAAGGGTTAAATGATTTGTCCGTACGTCATTTCGGCAAGAGGAATTTGCTTAATTCATCATTTAAAGCTTTCTGACACCACTATTATTTTAAGAAGATTTACATATTATTGAAAGGCGGAAATGTTTAGACTAAATTTTACGAATATTTTATTTAAATAATAGTGGTGTGAATCCGCTATTTCATTTTACTAAACGGAAAAGATTTAGATAAACATTAGAGGGATGTGAGCTGAAAGTTGAATTTATTGTTTAATTAAGCTTTCTTATATAGACTTCCATGTATGGTTTACTAAATTTTATTGAAACCAGCATCCTTGGGAATTATAAAGTAAAAGAATGTTAAACATGTATTTACGGATGATAAATTCCATGAAAATCACGCAATTTTGTATAACTGCTATAAATACTCTAATCTTCTATTGCCGAACTCATTGCAACTTAATTTAAAATCCTTGCATTGAAGTTTTTTCAAGACTTTTCTTATTTTTATTGGCTATTTCCATGAGTACTTGTAGTGTAAGTCACAGGCTACGATTTTTGGCTGCCAGTATTATAGAACAAAAAAAAGTGATTAATTTTATTGGCACATTCTCATTAATTAAATAAGGCCAAGCAGACTTTTCGAAAATGACGGTGGCTAACAAGCATAGCAATTAATATGTTATGTGACTTACACTACAGGACCCATGGAATTAGCCTATTGCATTTAAAAACAAATATATATTCTACAAATTGTAAACTTTGATGAAAGCATGTTTTTATCATTATATTAATACTACTGTTATTTTTTCACATTTATATATATAATTTTCTTTTCAGAAACTCGCTACTGCCAAACTGCTAGCTCGAATCCACAATCTGATGAAAGTGTCCTTTCACCGTCTACAAGTCTTCCTCAATGTATAATATGTGCAGATAAGGAACGAGACATTGCCTTTGAACCATGCGGCCACGTGGCCGTTTGCAGCACTTGCGTAAATAAAATTGGTGTTTACTGCCCAGTGTGTCGAAAAGTCATAATGAAAAAAATAAAACTTTATATCGCCTGAATTATGACCTCAATATAATATATTTATGTATGATTGTTATTTGACAGAAAAAAATACTATATTCAAAATGACTTTAAATACGATTTGTTAAGAAACGAAAATTGATAATGAAAATTATTCCTGTTAATTAAACGATTAGAATTGTTTGA
This sequence comes from Maratus speculifer, assembly GCA_964019185.1. Lineage (NCBI taxonomy): Eukaryota > Metazoa > Arthropoda > Arachnida > Araneae > Salticidae > Maratus > Maratus speculifer. The sequence continues at coordinate 355,489,214 of OZ025295.1, read as the reverse complement.
ACATAACTTTATAAATTTAAGAAAATATGTATTATGTTTAAATGAAGTTTTAATTATTAAATTGTTGTTTTCTTTATTTTAAAGCTCTTGTCTTTTTAGCACAGTATACCATTATTTTTTTTAAACTTAAATTTCCATGTTTTTCTCAATAGTAAATATAGTTAACGAAACATATCGTCGAAATAAAAAAAAAACTGCTTCTAATTGCAAATGCTTTGCTTGCTGAGCAATAGGAACATAAAAATGGTTTGCAAGTACAGTAAAGCATCGTTTATACGACGATCACTAATACGACGTTTACATTTATACGACGTTTTAATGTGGTCCCGATTCATTCCTATTCATTTTAATGTAAAAATATATCTTTTATACGACTCCCAAAATCGTTTATACGTCGATTTTTCGATTTTGTATAGGTTTATTTTTGCTTATTTTTCTTGTGTATTTTATGAACGAACGGAATTTGTCAGCTATGAATGACAACAAAGAGCGTGTTTAAATATACTCTAAATTATAAAAATGTGGGCTGGGGTTCGAAGTTCGATCAGTCTGAAAAATCAGCTTACGTGTAACAGATTACACTGTGGGAGGGATCATTCTTTTTTCGGGGATGATCAGCTTTCCCGACCTGTTTTAAGTTGCAAATAGACTATCTTTCTAATTGTTATCAGTATTGGCGACTTTTAGTTGGCCACGCAGGGTTTTTGATCGTTGACTTTAAATGGAAAGGAAATGATGTACTGCAAATGAGGAACATTTCGGTCAAACATAAATAAAGTTACGCATATTTAAATTGCTTACTAAATTCCCCCCTCTCCCGTTTTTTGAGTATTTGTTTATTTTGGTTTCTTTAATTTACATAATCATGCAAATCATCACGTTAAACATTAAAATTATGTGAAAACAAAATTAATTCTATTTTTGGAAATGAAAATTGATTACATGTCGTTATCGTTTATACGACGTTTTTCGGTAGTCCCTTCGGCGTCGTATAAACGATGCTCTACTGTATATAATTTAAGTGACAGATTTACATATAGTATTTATCATTTAGAAAAGTTTCCGTACTACTAGGCTATCCCGTCGACCAATTTCGCCAAATTATACAAATCGCCAAACTAATAGCCAAATTATACATATCGACGTATTATTTTTCTTTTAAATAATGGAAAAACAAATAATTAGTAGAATATTGATAAAAATATAAATAAAAAGTCAAAATAAAAATCACTTAATGATGTTTTAAATACGGGTATCGTTTTTAATATCATTAAATGTTACATTCACGAACCTCCATTATTGGCATTTAATCTTATTTTTTGGCGATCGTTTTTTGGTCGACGATTTAACCTAGTAGTACCAAATTTTCGTTGTCGGTAATTTTGTTTTAGTTTTTTTTATAAATTTCAGCTTAACTACTTCCTTATATTGCCCATACGTCGTACGGGGAAGAACAGTTTGCCTGATTCAGACTTAAAGCTTTTAAACACCACTATTTTTTTTAAATACAATTTCACACTATTTAATTGCAGAAATGTTTCGACTAAATATTACGAATATTTTAATTTAAAAAAGTATATTAATTCATACATGCATAGTATAATTCAATTTATTCATAGTATATTAATTCATTTTTAATTTATTATACGCAAGCAAAAAATTCAGTTACGTGATTAATACTACATCAAACTTGAACGTTTAACAAAATATTTTTTGTGTGTTTCTATTCTCACTTCCAGATTATTATTAGGTGCGTTCGTAATTATGTAAATACTTAGCACCTATAGTTGTCGTTCAGTCCGTCCGTCTGTCTGTCCGTCCGCATATAACAACGCAAAAACTACCCAACTGAATCTTTTGAAATTTAAAATATATAATTATTACATAATTTTGTCGAGTCATTTCAAATTTTATGAGAATCGGATTTATAGATCAATTACACTGACGATCAAAATATTCCGTTACATTGCGGTCAATGGGGGATAATGTTTCAAATGCATTTTAATCGTTTGAAATTTAAATACTTATTACATAATTTTATAAAGTCTTTTCAATTTTTTTGAAAATAGGATGCATAGATCAAATACAGTGACAATCAAAAGTACTCCGTTACATTACAGTCAACGGAAAAAAAGTTTCAAATGCATTTTAATGATATTACACTTATTCGATCATAGTAATATTGATATGCATCAAAAAGTACACATTATAATATAGATTTTGCAGAATCTGTTGTGCAAAGAATATTTGTTATTGATTTACGAGGCCACAAAAAAGTATTCCATTACATAATGAGTATAGGGAGAACATTGTTTGATGCGCATTTTAATTGTAATTAACTATTTACAATTTTATGAGATTGATATATGAGAGTGATATTTTAAAAACTTCATTATCGTACGAACGCACCTCATTTGCTACGCTTCACGTGCAATTTCCAACTTGTTATTAATAGTAGTAGTGTAAAATTAATTTAGCGTGTAATTAATCTCCCGTACATTCATAAAAATGATTTTGTGATTAGAGTCTCATTATAAAGCTGTATAAACATTTCTATTCGAAAATTGTTTCTTTTTCATGCATTGCAAATAAAATATTTTCTATCCTCCCATAACGTTCACATGCGAGATATTAATGGTTGAGTTAATCTTCGAGAAAATGACACAGCACTTTATTTAGCTTCTATTGAAGCAAGTCTGAATCACAATTTCCCGTCCTCCATTAATTGACAGGTTTTCTTTTTCCTTATCCAAGTGAAAAAGAAATTCACGATTTACGATTCCAAGTATAAGGGTTATGCAATTCAGTAGTTTATCACATTTGTTTTATCTTATATTATTAGTTTCCTATTTACAAGCCTCCCAAGTTAATGGTGCAGTCGACTCTCGTTAATTCGAAATCGGATAATTCGAATCTTCGCTTAATTTGAACTAAACATGAAGTCTCGAAATTTTCAATGGCAGAATAACATTAATATTTTTCATTATTTCGAACTAATTTTCTCTTGACTTCGTATGATTCGAACTAACAAGAATTCGAATTTATCATTTTTCTTTTCTTTCTCACTGATTTCAGATCATTTGAATAACTTCCTTTCTAATTTTTGTGAAAATCAAGAAGCCAATCAGATCAATGAAGAAAGAAATCAATGTGAAGCCTGTAATAGGCGTTAAAGGGGTTTCCCTATTAATGCAGCTTTTCCCCCATTTTGACCTTATACAGGGTTTTGTTCCCGATTACATGCATTGCGCTTTATTAGGTGTCACTCGGCAATTTGTGCGTTTGTGGATTGATTCCACAAATGAATTGTATTCCTTAAGAAATAAACAGATTGCTGAGCTTAATAAACGCATATCATGTCTCAGAGAGCCAGATGAAATGACAAGAAAACTTCTTACCTTATCAGAAGTGTCACATTGGAAGGCATCTGAGTGGAGAGTTTTCTTGATTATTTCACCTGTTCTCTTAATAAATGTTGTTGATGAACAAATATATAAGCATTGGATTTTGTTTGTCCATGCTATCACTCTTCTTTTAGGTTCAAACATAAGTACCCAGAATATAGAAGATTCGGAGCAGGTGATTCAAAAATTTATTTTAGGTATGGCTGATATTTATGGGGAGAAAGAGCTGTCATACAATGTACACATTCTTTCTCATCTCCCAAATTCCGTTCGTTGTTGGGGACCGTTATGGGCTACATCCTGTTTTTCGTTTGAAGATTCTTTAGGTAAATTAAAACTTTTCCATAAAGGAACAAAAGGTATTCCGCAACAAATTTTGTTTGCCTATTTAAGGAAAACATTTTTAAAAAGTCTAATTCTTGAAACTGATGTCAGGAATGCTAGAGCTGAAATATTTATTAAAGATATGGATCAAGGGTACAGAGATACAAAAAAAAATTCTTAGAATAAATGATAGTGTTCTTTTGGGGTATGGTGTAATTGAAGACTTGCCAACATCTGAAAAGACAGTATTTGAAAAATATATTAATTCTAATTTAGGTCAAAGTAAAATATGCTTATTTAAACGAATGTTGTACAAAGGTATTTTATTTTCAACTAAAGATTATTCAGACAAATTTAATCGTAAAAATTCAATAGTTTCCATCTGTATTTCAAAATTAAATTTACTTGAAATACTTAAAATAATTGTCCATGCTAATGAAGTTTTCTTTCTGGGGACAAAAATAAAAGCAAAACGTTTTTCAAAATTAGATAATGCAATTGGTAATCTATGCCCAAATATATTATATGCAAAAAAGGACACAAATGTAGAAAATTTTTGCAAGACATTAATAGTTTTCACGCCAAAGGTTATTGCACAGAAATATACTGTAATGGATTTTGAGGATAAAGAATATTTTACACCTTTGTTGTTAAATGCTGAAGAGTAATTTTTATCCTTTTTAATAAAAATAAAATCAGCTGTCCTTATAACATTTTTACTTGTCATGAATTTAACACAAAACTGCTTCAAAAATTTTAATATTTTCCCTGAAATCTTTTAGACTGGTGAGTCTGTACTTATAATCACCTCATCGAGTTGGCAGCTGAAATTCCATGATTAGTTAAAATTCAATTTGCATATTAAAATATAATTGGTCTGGAAAGTCATATCTTAGTGAAAAACACCTGCAAACTTACTTTTAGTGTTTGACTGGTAGGTTTGCTATTGTTTCTTTACTGACAGTCGCCCATGGTTTCCTACCTTTCTGTATAGGAAAACACAATGGTAGGTTTACCAGTCAACCATTGAATCTGGTTTGCAGGTGTTTTCCATCAAGATATGACTTTCCAGACCAATTATATTTTAATATGCCAATTGAATTTTAATTCTAGAATTTCAGCCATCAGCTTGATGAAATGATGGTTTATGCAGCTGTCTGAACATCTGATTAATGTACCAAATTTAATTACAATTTATAATTTTTTTCAGACTTTCAAATGGATCGGTTCTAACATTTCTGACATATAGTTTGAGTCATATTTTACTGTTCATTTATGGTTTAGATAGGTAAAATATTTATATGTGTTTTATATTAGTTAAAAAAATTTATTTTCTATATTTTCTGATCTAAAAATTTTATTTTTAAATGCGTTTTATTTAGATTGTTAAATTTTATTTATTATGTTTTATATTAATTTAAAAAATGTTATTTTCTATATTTTCTGAGCTATTTTATAAAATTTTATATTTTATATTAGTTAAAAAATTTTACTTTTCAATATTTTCAGATCTAAAAATTTTATTTTTAAATGTATTTTCATTGTTAAATTGTATAAAACTTGAAATTGAGGAAAAAACAAAATTCATTTTTTTAAATATATGCACATATATATAATTTCATGTGTAAACAAAAATATTTTGCGATCTAAGATTTATTTATATTTTAAAATTAATTTTATGTGTGTGTGGTGGGTTGTAGGGATAGGATACTCAGAAGATCTTTATAACAGATTTCTCTACATAACTCCAAATTCCTCTTATGTAAACAATGAATTTTGAAATGTGATACTTTTGTATTAGCCACATGCCAGAACTTAGTAGCAAATGAAATGATTAAAGATTCCCACTTACAGCAACCTTTTTGATTTCTGATAATTTCAATGATTTAAATGCACATTTTGTGTGTATGTTAAATTTGCTTTACTTTGATACTTTTCATATCTTTCTGGAATATTAGCCAAAAACAAATGTTGAATTACTTCTATAAATGTTTTAAGTGCTAATAGGTTAATGTTTTGTAATTGGGCTGCCCGTGAAAATCTAATAAATTAATTTTTTTTTATTTATTGGTTGTTTAAAAATTAATTTTGCATTTTGGTTAAAATTTTTAGCAAAATTTATTGGTTTGGTAACTGATACAATCACGTCTGCATACTCAGACATATTTTTACTTTACAATATAGATATCTGTCTGCTAATATTATTGTTATGCATTATATGTACATTTTATAATTTGAAAAATTGTGGGTAAAAGTTTCATTTTTAACCTTTTTTTTTTGATAAAGTTATTGGGAATGCAGGAGGGAGGTGATTGTTTTAATTGTTCCATCCTTTCTCACATCATATAGCTTTTAGTAGATCAATGGCAAAAGGTTTATCTTTGATGGGCACATTTGCTTTCTATTAAAATCTGAAAATGTGCTTCTTTAGCAGTCAGATGCATTTTAGTATTCATATATGTAATGTTTACCTGCTGGTTTTATCTCTGCTAATGCAACTTACCTGTTGTTCCGAGATATTTGATTGTATCCCTATCTAGTTTGACTTGCCTCATCTTCAATCTGTTATTTATGCTTATCAAATATTGTATTGTATATATTAATAAAATTTATGTATAATTACAGGGCTCCCAAATGGTCCGCGAACTGAGCATCAGTATTTTTTAACAGAAAATTTCATAATACGTTTGAGCTAGAATCAACTTCCAAACGTGGTTTCTTGACAATTTGCAAGACAAATCTAAAAAGAAAATTTCTCTAAAAAAATTCTGGTGTTCAATTCGCGGACCATTTGAGAGCCCTGTAATTATAAATATTCTTCAATGATATGGTTCAATAAAATGTTTTTAATTTGAATCTTTTCTTTATGATATTAATGCTTTTAAATGTTAATTTTATTACTTTAAGAAAAAAGTGTTATTTGAAATGAAGCAAAGATTAAAATTCTACACACATTTAAATAAAAAATAAAAAAATAAATGCATGCCTTTTATTAAATACAGTTTACATACATTTTACTTTTTACTGCTATGTTTTATTTATATATACACTTTATTAAAAGATATTCTTTGACCTAAAAATAATAGTTTTGAAGGTCTTTAGAATTTTAAGAAATACATCAGTTTTTTTTACCAGATGAACTTTTTTTAGAAATATTTTTCAATCATAATTTATTCTTAATAGTTGAAAAGTGTGTATATGCAAACTGAAAAATGGAGTTATGTTATTTATATATACCATATATTGTGTATGACTTTTTGTGAAATAAATTCAAAAAGAATTTTGAAGGATAGTTCATTTGTCGAAAAGTGGGTTTAACCCTTTCAGAGGCAGTAAAATTTTGTTTGTAAAATGATGAAATAATTGACTGATGCCAGGATTAAAAAATGAATTTTTCATAAAATTATAATGTGATAACCATCTTTTCCCTTTTTCATTCCTATTTTAAATTACTCTGTCAACAAAAAAATATTTTTTATGTTTTCATTGTCAGTGATTCTTCTTGATGCTATTGTGATGATACTGTCTTGGACAAATTGTAAAAATGAGTTTCTAGCAAGAAATAATAGAACCTAGCCTTTTGCTGGCATTGTAATGTTTACCTGCTGGTTTTACCTCTGCTAATGCAACTTACCTGTTGTTTTGGGATATCTTATTTTATCCCTTCTAATGTGACTTGTTTCATCTTCAATTTGTTATTTATGTTTATCAAATATTGTATATATTAATAAAATTTGTAATTAAAATTTCTTCAATGATATGCTTCAATAAAGTGTTCTTAATTTGAATCTCTTTTTTATGAAATAAATGCTTCTTAATGTCAATTTTATTACTTGTATGCAATAAAATGCAGTGTTAATTAAACCAGAGCAAAGATTTAAATTCTACATATGATAATTTATTAAGAAAAAAAATATTGCATGTCTTTTATTAATTACAGACAATTTACATTTTATTTTTTATTGCTATTTTTTTAAAAATTATTATTTATAATCCAAAATCCATATCGTTAATTAAGAAAAAAAATTGCATATACAGACTATTTACAAACATTTTATTTTTTACTATTTTTTTGGGGGGGGGGTTAGATATTTAATTATGATATTCTTTCATTAAAAATAATAATAGTTTTGAAAGTTTATAGTGTTTTAAGAAAGATATGTCAGTTTTTTATCATATGAACTTTTTTAGAAATATTTTTCAGTCCTATTCTTAATCGTTCACAAATGATATATATACAAACTGAAAAATGAAGTTATAATATTTAAATATAGATTCATTGCAAATTGAAGTATGAAGTGATTTTGAATTGTTTTTGTGAAATTCAAATTTAGTTTTAAAGAGTGGTTCATTTGTCAACGTGGGTTTAACTCTCAAGGGCAGGGCTGCAAAAATCTAGGCGCCAGAAGGTAGTCTCTCACCACTAAAATTTTAAAGTTTTTTTCGTTCAAAATTTAATAGCATTCTAGCAGGAATTTCACATGAAATATTAGACGAAGAAAAACGAAATAAATTTTGTGGTGCGAAACTGCCTGCTGGCGCCTAGATTTTTGCACCCCTGCTCAAGGGCTGAAAAATTTTGCTTGTAAAATGAAATGATTGATGTCAAAATTAAAAAATGAATTTTTCATAAAAATCTGCTTTTCTACTCTTTCATTCAGAAAAAAATTCTTTGTGTTTTTTGTCAAGTTTATAATTAAAAATTGTGCTTCCATGTGATAACCATCTTTCTCCTCATTTCATTCCTGTTTTAAATTATGCTTTCTATCTTAAAAAAAAAAAAGCTCTATTTTGGGTGTACCAAAAATATTAGAGGGGAATGGGCGAGTTGCTGAACCTTCAATTTGAAATTTAAGTAATAATTTTCACTTTGATTTTGAAAAATACAATAAAATTTGTTATTAACTAAATTTTTTATAAGTAATGGGGCAAGGAGAGCCAACACTCCTTGCTTTCTGAAAATCGACTATTTTTTTTTTTTAATATAGAAAAATTTTCAGTGAAATTTATTCATTTTGGGTAACTTTAAAAAAATATTTCTTTTTAAAAGGGTTGATGGTGTGTTAAGCTTATTTCATGTTTTTATTTAATCAGTTATTCAAAGCGCTGATGCAGATCAGACATATCTTTCAAAATCTTGCCCTTGCCTAGAGTTGTTCTCCGATGGCAATCTTATTCTAAAATAATAATTCTGGGTTCCTAAGAAAAATGAGTGTTAAAAACAAATCCCCCTCCCCCGCTCTATTTTTTTTAACCTTTATCCTGCAAAAAATTTATTATATGATAAGTAATGTGTTTATATTAAAGCTTTGAAAGATATTGTTGGAAATCTAGTTTTCTCCCAGGACTTAATTCTGGAGCAAAGAAATGTCCCCCCCCCCCCGGGATGATTTTGGTTTTTAAATGGTCAAAATGCAAAGTTTCAGAAATCTCTTCAGGAGAAGAGTAGTGTCTGAATTAAACACTATTCAATGCCTAGGGGGAGGTAATTAAATATAACAAAGTATTTGAAAGACAATATTAAGATTATTTTCTAAGTTCTGAATATTATATGGAATTTTAGATGTAAATGTTTATCTTACAACGTTCCAAATGTCTGGATAAATTCTGAAGGCATTTTGAAGATTTAACTTTATATTTTTCTGATTTCTTTTCTGGAGTAAATTTGCAGAAAAATTTCATTTATCTTCTAGTATCCAAAATGTCTTAAAAAATCTGTAATTATCATACTTAAAAGTAAAATAGTCTGTAAATCGAATCTTCAACATTTATCTAAAATGTTTTTAAAATTCAATAGCTATTTTTAAGGTAAAACTAATCTTCAAAATGTATTTGAAATGTTTAAATTCTACAGATAATTTTACAGTAAATTAAATATTCAAAATATGCGTGAATTGTTTTAAAAATTCTAAAGATATTTTAAAGGTAAATCAAATCTTCAAAATGTGTGTGAAATGTTTTAAAAAATTTTACAGATATTTTTAAGGTCGATCAAATCTTCAAAATGTGTGTGAAGTGTTTAAAAAAATTCTACAGATATTTTTAAGGTCGATCAAATCTTCAAAATGTGTGTGAAGGGTTTAAATAAATTCTGCAGGTAATTTAAAGATGAATCAAATCTTCAAAATGTATTTGAAATGTTCAGAAAAATTCTACAGATAATTTTGAGGTAAATCAAATCTTCAAAATGTGTGTGAAATGTTTAAAAAAATTTTACAGATATTTTTAAGGTAGATCAGATCTTCAAAATGTGTGTGAAGTGTTTAAAAAAATTCTACAGATATTTTTCAGGTAAATCAAATATTCAAAATGTATGTGAAATGTTTTAAAAAATTCTACAGATATTTTGAAGGTACATCAGACCTTCAAAATGTGAGAGAAATGTTTTTAAAAATTCTACAGATATTTAAAGGTAAATCAAATCTTCAAAATGTATTTGAAATGTTCAAAGAAATTGTACAGATATTTTAAAGATGGAACAAATTTTCAAAATGATTGTGGACCGTTTTAAAAAATTCTAAAGACATTTTAAAAATTAAACTAAATCTTCAAAATGTGTGTGAACTGTTTTAAAAAATTCTGCAGCTATTTTAAAAATGAAACAAATCTTCAAAATGTATTTGAAATGTTTTAAAAAATTCTACAGATATTTTAAAGGTCAATCAAATCTTCACAATGTGTGTGAAGTGTTCTAAAAAAATCCATAGATATTTTAAAATTAACAAATCTTTAAAATTTATGTGAAATGATTTTTAAAATTCTGCAGATATTTTAAAGGAATAAAAAATCTTCAAAATGTTTCTAAAAAATTCTACAGATATTTTAAAGGTAATTCGAATATTCAAAAAGGATACGAAATGTCTTAAAAAATTCTGCAGATATTTTTAGGGTGGATCTTATCTTCAAAATTTCTTTATATATCTGTAGAATTTCTGAAGAAAGTGACAATTTCTTCAGATAATCTTCAGATGATTTTTAGTGGGGATATTAAACATGTTTTCATTTCATACTTTCCATAATTCGAACTTCGGATAATTCGAACTTTTCTTGTGGTCCCGACGAGTTCGAATTAACGAGAGCCGACTGTATTTCAAAATTTATATATTGTTATGTCTATGGAATCGTACTGTTATTGAAAAAAAAAGAAAGGTATAAATTTCGATTCAAAATTATTATTATCTGATAGATTAAATACTAGCAGGGGTGACCGAGCTCAGCTCGGTCAAAATAAACTTTATGTTAAACTCGATATAGTATTTTCCCTGTATCATTCACTCTGCATTATTACTGTAAAACATGTTATGAATAATAGTATTATTTACAAAAACAATCAATAAGAAAATTATGTTTGTATGCACATGTTCATAAATTTTACTTTATTTTAAAATTTATAACGAAATGACATCGATCCAAATCACTTTTTTAGCTCGACTCTGTACAGTTTAACTATGTATCTCGAATACTATTAAGAATGTATAAGAAATTTCTTCACATTCTAAAACACAATTTTTTTGCCAGATATAGCCAAATTTGGACACATTCTTTCATTTGGTGCCAAATACGTGTTTTTGTTTCGTAATCTTAATAGTTGATTTTTCGGCCAAATTTCGCCAGTATTTTGTCAAATATCGCTAAATTATTGGCGTTTGCCATATTCTCGTAATCCTGACCCTTATTACCCAAATGATCCACTAATCACATGTGATGAAACATGTGACTTAGATCAGTGGTCTTCAGGTAATCAAAAACAGTAGAGTATAAAATGAATCAAAATCGTTTAAGATATTTCTTTAGTAAAATTAGCTTGACAGCATTCAAAAATGAAACGATATGACCCACTAATATAATTTTGTTTAATATGCAACTCAGCCCAATAGTTTTCTCGTGACAAAAGACGTTTCGTTGCAAAATTTAGGTAAAATTGATTGAGTCGTTGTTATATATAATTAGAATGACCTGAACCCACTAAGACCTAAAACGACCCACTAATTGAATTGTTACGAGCATGTGTCCTAACTCAATGGTTTTCTCTTGCCCGAAAACGACACAATTGAAAGTATACTCAAAATGGTGAGAACAATTTTCTAGATAAAATTAGCATGACCCAGAAATGACCCTTATATATGAGGCCCTTAAATATTATATACCCTTATATATTATGTAGGAACATCTCTCGAAAATATGACCTAGCTCATTAATTTTTGCGTGTCGAAAAACGTTAGATACAAAATTTAGATAAAATCAATTGAGCCAATTTTTAGGTATAAATAGTTTGACCTTGACCCATTATGGCCCAAAATGACTCATTAATCGAATTTTCTCAAACATCTGACCTAACTCAATGATTTTCATGATAGAATATAAAATTTAGTCAAATTTGCGCGGGACATTGTCTAGATAAAATTAGAATAACCCAAAAGTGACCCACTGATCGAAATTTCTCGAACATGTGACCTAGCCCAATAATTTTCTTGTGCCAAAAATATGCTGTATACAAAATTTTGTAAAAATCGATTCACCCGTTCTTTAGATATAGCTTGACCATGACCCATCATGACCCACAAATGACCCTTATAATCGAAATCTCTCGAACATGTGACTTAGCTCATTAGTTTTCTCGTCTATAAATATTGTTACACACAAAATTTCGTTAAACCCGATCCTGCCGTTCTTTAAATATAAATAGCTTGACCCAGACCCTTTATGACTCAAAATGACCCATTAATCAAAATTTCTCGACTATGTGACCTAGCCCAATGATTTTCTCGTGCTAAAAAATTGTTGTATACAAAATTTTGTTAAAATTGATCCACATGTTCTTTAGATATAGCTTGACTTGAACCATTATAACCCATCATGACCCATAAATGACTCTTATAATCGAAATCTCTCAAACATGTGAAATAGCCCATTAGTTTTCTCGTGTCAAAAAACTGATACATACAACATTTCATTAAATTTGATACTGTCGTACTTTAAATATAAATAGTTTGACCCAGACTTTTTATGACCCAAAATGACACAGTAAGCGAAATTTCTAGAACTGAGACCTAGCCCAATCATTTTCTTGTGCCAAAAAAATGTTATATACAAACTTTCGTTAAAATCGATCCACCTGTTCTTTAGATGTAGCTTGACATGATCCATTATGACCCATCATGACCCACAAATGACCCTTATACTCGAAATCTCTCAAACATGAGATTTAGCCCATTAGTTTTCTCATGTCAAAAAACTGTTACATACAAAATTTCGTTATAATCGATCACGCCGTTCTTTAAATATAAATAGCTTGACCCAGACCCTTAATGACCCAATATGACCTATTAAAATTTTTCTCGAACATGTAACCTAGCCCAATGTTTCTCTCGTGCCCGAAAACCATATAATGCAATTTTTAGTCAAAATAGCGTGAGAAAATCTCTAGATAAAAATAGCATGGCCCACAATGACCCCAAAAATGACCCTCTAACCGAATTTTCTCGAACATATTACCTAACCCAATGGTCTTTTTGTAATCCAAAACGATAAAATATAAAATTAGGTCAAAATCGTTAGAGCCGTTTTTTAGATAAAAATGGCTTGACCCATAATGACCCAAAAATGACCCACTAATCGAAATTTTTCGAACATGTGACCCAGCACGATAGTTTTCTCGTGCCAAAAAACAATTGGATACAAAATTTCCTTAAAATCGATCCAGCCGTTCGCTAGATATAAATAGCTTGATCCTGACCCATTATGACCCAAAATGACCCAATAATCGAATTTTGTCGAACATGTGACCTAGCCCAATGGTCTTCTCGTGCCCGAAAATGGTAAAATCCAAATTTTTGCGAAAATCGTTAGAGCCGTTTTTGAGATAAAATTTACACACACAGACACACACACACACACACACACAATTTTTGCTCGCATTATAGTATAAGATATATACAGTTGAGTCCTGATAATCCGAGTAAACCAAGACCGACATCTGTTCGGATTATGCGGATTACATGATAAAATCAAAAAATTAATTTCAGTTTTATATAGTCAAGTATAACTAAAAAATAGAGAAATGAAATTGCAACAAAAAGCGAAAATATATATTTGTAAATATAAAATTGTATTTCTATTTACATTACACTTATTTGATTAATTTTTTGAAAAAAAAAAATCTAAACTTGTTTTTTTTTTTTTAGCAGAAAGCCTGTTTCTGGCTGTTTTTTTTCCTCGGGCAACATTAAATCGACTTTCGTGCGTTAGAAAATCGAGATGTGAGTTGTCTGTCTTATCATTTAAATAAATGATCCAGTTTTAAGTATTTCTTTAATTTTCACATTATTTGCTAGTAAAACTTTTAACCCTTTAACGTTCATTGGTTTCGTCACGAAACCACAAAATTTTAATTCCGATACGCAACACTGACACCGGTATTTTTATCAAAAAATATCCCTTTTATTTGGTATGTGAAAAATCGCGTTTTCTTATTTAGAAATATATTTGTTCTTAATTACCGGTGTCATTCATTTATTTCGACATCTTAGCAATGAAAATGCTATGATCGTTAAAGGGTTAACACTAGAACGTCGGGAAGGTGTCAAATCGACACCGATCAGTGGACTAATTGTCAATTCGAACCAGAAAAATCTCAAAGAAATAAGATATAAATATGTTGCAATGATATAAGGTAAACATACAAAATAAATAACTTTAAATAATTTTACTGGTTTTAAATATGTTTTATAAAACTTGTGCAAAATTTCCCGGGTTTTTAGTGTTAACCACTTATTTATCACGTCCGAGACATTCACGGGCTGCACGCGCCACAGCTTTTATTCAGAATTGTTTGATTCCAACCAGTTTTTTTAAGTAGTGTATCTGGTTTTATTCTGGTATCATTTTACTTGCCATTAAATAGGATGATTTTTTTTCAAAAAAGTGGTGGCAATAATGAATTTGACTTTTTTGACCGTAATTTAATGAGACCATTAACCCTTTAACAATCATAGCATTTTCATTGCTAAGATGTCGAAATAAATAAATGTCACCGGAAATTAAGAACAAATATATTTCTAAATAAGAAAACGTGATTTTTCACATACAAAATAAAAGGGTTATTTTTAGATAAAAATACCGGTGTCAGTGTTGCGTATCGGAATTAAAATTTTGTGGTTTCGTGGCGAAACCAATGAACGTTAAAGGGTTAAGTGGTAAAGTAATAGATTAATATTTGTGGAGCCCAGAAGCCAAGGGGTGTAAGTGCCAAAATTGAAAAAATTGAGTTAAGTGCACAGGGTATCTGGAAATATGCTTTTTTCATTTCAGGTAAAGAAATATAGGTCATTTTCTTATAATTTGCTGAGTTATAGAGATAAACCACTTTTTTCGAAAAACAAACAATATTGATTAATTATACATTTAAAGAAAATTGTACTCTATTTTTTAAACAGTTATTGAAATGAGAGTTCAAAGATTAGAATGCAACAAGCGGATGTTTCCTATTTCAATTTAGTCAGTTGTTATTGATGTTCCAATTTAACATCAATTATCTTTAAACTCAATTTACTCCAAATCGACATTTTGTCACTTGTACCCCTTGGCTTCTGAGGTCGTCATTTATCATTTATCTTTTACAAAATCTGTTTTCTTTTTTTGGGGGGCGGGGGGTGGGAGGAGGCTGTGGTGGTGAAGGTAGGGGAGGGTAATATTAATGTTTATTTATTTTTAAAATTCAGTATAATTGTGTATCAAACCTTTATGTGTAATTTATATTTTTCTGTTCATTTTTGTCCTCATTTTCAGATTATTATTTTTGTATTGCAAAACTATTCAGTAGAATATAAATTTCTCACAGATATTCATAAAAAAATGTTTATCAGATTATAGACTAAAATTAAAGGTGTATAAGCATTTCTATTCGCAAACGTTTCTTTTTTCACGTATTTCGAATAAAACACCTTTTATCATTCCATTTCGTTCGCATGCGAGATATTAATGGCTGGGTTAATCTTCTAGAAAAAGACACAGCACTTTATTTAGTTTCTATTGAAGCAAGGTTGACTCGCAATTTCCTGTCCTCGATTAATTGACAGTTTTCCTTTTCCTTATCCAAGTGAAAAGGAAATTCACGATTTACGATTGCAATTCTAAGGGTTATGTAATTCAGTAATTTATCACATTTGTTTTCTTTTATATTATTACTTCTTATTCACAATTTTTCGAAGTTAAATGTATTACATATTCCATATATTTTTGTTTCTGTGGAATTTTACTGCTTAACCCTTTAACGATCATAGCATTTTCATTGCTAAGGTGTCGAAATAAATGAATGACACCGGTAATTAAGAACAAATATATTTCTAAATAAGAAAGCGTGATTTTTCACATACAAAATAAAAGAGATATTTTTAGATAAAAAATACCGGTGTCAGTGTTGCGTATCGGAATTAAAATTTTGTGGTTTCGTGGCGAAACCAATGAACGTTAAAGGGCTAACACTAGAACTACTGGAAGTTTCATTAAAATATTTTACAACAATATTTTGTTTTAAAACACTTTAACTTTAAAATTTTACGTTTTTTTTCTTCTTTGTATAAGTTAATTCTTTCCGGCAGAGACCAATTCTGTTCGTGAAAGAACAAATTTTTCACTGATTTTACAAATGACTTTTTTAGAAATTAGGAACGTCTAAAATTACTCTTTCAAATAACAGCAAAATGTCAGTAAAATATTTCTGGTGTCATTTGCAAGTCCTGAATTAAAATTAGGCGTTCCTGGAGTGGGACTACTGTCACGGAAACGGTTAACTAATTTCATAATTAAATTTCTGGTTTGAACAAAAACATTGCCATATCGTATCCATCAAAATGACATCTCACGGAAGTTCTGGTGTTAAAAAAAATTAGAAAGAATATAAATTTCACGACAAAATTATTATCATTTCACAGTTTGAATGTATTCAATGTGTAAATGATCGCCAATCAAAATCATTTTTTTTCCATATTTCTAATCAGATTTTTATGCTTCAAATTTTTAAAACATCTGAATTTACAAATACAGGGTGAGTCATAAATTGGTGCAAATTTGAAAATTTCATAATAAAACTAATCGTTGGAGGCCACCGTAATACTTACCCATCATGGATATGCATAACATATTATATGAAAACATAACATATGCAAACAATTTATAAAATGCATTACAATTCCAAAACAAAATATAAACGTATATTTAAGTATTTTTAACACATCATAATGCTTTATTAATGAATTTCTGATGAACCAATTTCAATAAATTGTATGAAACGCCAAACTATTCATATAGCACTGAATTGCATAAAAGAAACATCCTTATAACTCTAAAAATAATTATCATATTCACTAACGGTTTCTTGCATCGAATTAAGTGTCTCATTTGCAATTAAAATATATCTTTGAATTGAAATTTGAATGAAATACAGTGTCATGAAAAATCAAAGAATGTGAAAAACAGGATTATGAATATCTCAACAACTAATAATCCGATCGACTTCGTTTTTTATGAAAAATTTGTGTTAATTTATTGCCTTTTACATCCACTCCTTAAAATAAAAATAAAAAATCGAAAATTTTTATATACCTTTCATCAGAACGAATTTTTCGAGAGTCCGAAAAAAATAGTTCCGGATAATCGAGGTTACTGATATTAAATAGGCTTCGTCCCATTCTTACAAACTAAGTACATACAAAATTTCAAGTCTCTATCTCAACTTGTTCGGGAGATAGAGCGTTTACAGACAGACAGACAAACGGACGGACGGCAAAAAAAAATTTCAAAAAAATATGTTTTTCGGAATCTCCAGTATCTGAAACGTGTAAATCCGTCAAAATTTTTTTTTCGATTTTCAAAACGATTGCAAGACTTACCCTATACTACGTATGATGGGTAAGTAAAAAGTAATGCTCGGAAAAAATTTCGGGCTGCGCGAGTATGATCACACGGATTTTGGATATTTTTCGCCATTTCAAAAATAGCTGATAGAGGGCCTTCACTTCGCAATATTGGAACGTTTTATTCAAGTGAAGCAAACACAAATAGACAATGAAACAAATCACAGTAATATTACATTGTGTATTTATTATATGATAGTAAAAGATGTTCAACATGCGAAACTTTCGCGATGCAATATTTCTGGATTTACCATTCTTGTAGAAAAGTTTAACCGCCAGCGCTGGATCTGCTAACGATAGCATGCTGCCGATATCGAGTGACGAATCCATCTCCAGCTATTGCTAGCCTGATTTGCATATAACGTCTCAGTATGAAGTGCGAGCCCCTCTATCGGTTATTTTTGAAATCATTTTTATTATACAATCGACTCTCGTTAATTCGAATTTGGATATTTCGAATCTTCGCTTAATTCGAACTGAACATGAAGTCCCGAAATTTTCAATGGCAGAATAACGTTAAAAATTTTCATTTATTCGAACTCATTTTCTCTTGACTTCGTTTAATTCGAACTAACGATAATTCAGATTTTTTATTTTTATTTTCTTTCTCACGGATTTCAGATCATTTGAATTACTTTCTTTCTTTGATTTTTTTAGAATTGTTCCTAACGAGTGTACATGTAATTTCATGAATTTGATATCCACTTTCTTAGTGCCCCGTATGTCCATCAGTGACCCTTCAAATTTTTCTGCTGTTGCGCTTGTTTTAATCTTTTAATTAGTTAATGTATTTCTACACTTTAATTTAATATTAAGTCATATGTGTCTAATGTTAACAGACGAAATAAATTAAAAAAAAAATTATAACATTAATATCTTTGTAATAGTACCATATTAAGCATGTTTTCATTTCATACTTTCCATAATTCGAACATTTCTTGCGGTCCCGACGAGTTCGAATTAACGAGAGTCGACTGTATATGGAAAACAAAAATCCAAAATCCGTCTGATCATATTAAAAAAAAAAGTTGGAAATTGCACGTGAAGCGTAGCAAATGAGGTGCGTTCATAAGATAACGAAGTTTTAAAAATATTACTTTCATATGTCAATCTCATAAAATTGTAAATAGTGAATTACAATTAAAACGCTCATCAAACAATGTTCTCCCTATACCATTATGTAATGGAATACTTTTGTATGGCCTTGTAAATCAATAACAAATGCTCTTTGCACCACAAATTATGTATGATGTATATTATAATATGTACTTTATAGTTGCATATAAATTTTATTAAGTTCGTATGAGTGTAACACGATTAAGATGCATTTGAAACATTTTTCCCATTGACCGTCATGTAACGGAATATTTTTGATTGCCCCTGTAATTGATCTATGCATCCGATTTTCATAAAATTTGAAATGACTCGACAAAATTATGTAATAATTATGTATTTTAAATTTCAAACGATTCGGTTGGGTAGTTTTTGCGTTGTTATATGCGGACAGACAGACGGACGGACAGACGGACGGACTGAACGACCACTATAGGTGCTACGTATTATATAATTACGAACGCACCTAAAAACCAAAATTTTTTTGAGCATTACTTTTTTTATGGATCTTTAAAGTTTGCACGAATTTATGACGCACCCGGTATAATCGTTATGTTACACTCCCTGAAAAAACTTTCTTTATATCACGGAAATTGACATTGAAGTTTTCAGGGCTCCCAAAAATGGTCCGCCGACTGAACATCAGAATTTTCTCAGAGAAATTTTCCTAACAGATTTTTCTTGCAAATTGCCGAGAAACCACCACTGGAAGTTGATTCTAGAGCAAATTCTGTAGAAACGTATCATGAAATTTTCTGTTAACCCCTTGAGGGGCGGTGGTTTCATATACATACCACTTAATTTTTAATTCCCCCAACGCCACATTCGCACCGGAATTTTGTTAAATAAAATTACGGTTTATTGAATGCGTGAAGTATAGCGTTTTCTTATTTACAAATAAAGCTGTTTTGAAATTATGGTGGCAGTCATTAATTTCAACACTTAAGCAATGAATTTGCCCTGCCCCACAAAGGGTTAACCCTTGCCGGCACGGGCAAAATCTGTTAGAAAATGAGAAAATATCGACTGGCACCGGAATTCACAAACGAGTTTTTTACATATTCTGAATTCCTTAATTTAAGCTTTAATTGTAAAAGCAAAATTTTACTAAAATATTACTGGTGCCGTTTGCAAGTTTGGAATGAAAATTAGGTATCCCAGACCGGGCACAGTGTGCCGGAAGGGGTTAAAAAATACTGATGTTGAGTTTACGGACCATTTGGGAGCCTTGAGTTTTGAAAACGTTTGAATGGGTAAAAATAATAGTTAAACTACAATCTCAGATATCTTTCTGTGCATCACGGAAATTGACCTTTAAGTTTTTACAAGCATTTGAATGGAGTTAAATAATCGTTAACTACATTTTGAAAAAAAAATTACTGTATATCACGGAAATTACCTTTAGGAATTTCCGCATATACAGGGGATGATATATGAATTCGTTTGTGCAGCCTTGTATACGAGGTATAGATTTATAATGAAGCAGTAACATGCAAACATTAGTTAAATTTAAAAGTACATGCCGAGTTTCAAAACTCACTTCGAGAAATTATTACTTAGGTCTATCTAAGTATGCAAATTTGGAGTTCCACCAACGGGACTCGTGCTCAGAATTTTCTTTTTATTAGCGAGACGCTTTACCTCCAAGCTATAATGAGTATACGAAAACCGTAGAAAGTACAGTAAAATCCCGATAATTGGGATTAATTGGGACCAGACCCAATCCGGATTATCCGGAGAGTTAGAAAAAAATGAAATAAAATAAAACATACTTACAGAAAATCACCTTTATGTGTAACTTATTGATTATTTAAAAACAATAAATGTTTTGTTTGCAATAAAAAAGTTTGTAATGTTTTGCAATGCCAGTTTTCTATACCTGTTGCGAGCCGTACGGTCACGCCTTCGCTTGAGTATAAGTAGTCCGTTGGGTGTAGTTTAAATAAGAAAGCTTAAGGTATTCTTCTGAAAAGATTTCAGAAAAAAGGTTTTTTTTATTAAGAATACGACGATGAAACAAGTTAATGCTATGAAATTAGCCAAATCGCTTCTCAAACTAAAAAAAAAAAAAAAAATACCAAACCGATCCGGATTAACGGGGTCCGAATTATCGGGGTTCTACTGTACTGTTATATTTTTAATTTTTAAATTGAAAAAAATGAACGAATATAATTAATTTAATTAAAACAATAGACTTTTTAAAAAATATATGATTTGACGTATCTTTCAAGTTATTCAACAGTAAGTACACAGAACGTGAAGTTTCTGTTTTATACACTTTTCAAGAACGAAAATTACGACCTACATTCAGAGGAAAGATACGAATAATATTTTGTCAGATGAATAAAATCCAAAATATGCTTATGTTACAGCAGACAGCTGAAAACATTGTGACAACAGGTTTACCAACATTCAAACAAAAATAATGTTTTGCTCCACATTTAGAACTCATTTCGCCTGAAATAGCACACTATTTCAAAAAATTAATCAATTACTGGTGGGGTGACCTTATATAGAAAATTATCATTTAAATGTAATTATGGTACGACACAAAAGTTTAAATGCCCTTAGGCGTAAATTAAACTGTTTTCTAACACAATGCAATCCATTACCATACTAATCAGTTACGAAGCCCAATGAATTGAGATCAATCTTGCATTTAAATAAATGATTACTAGCGACAGTGTTTAAAATTAATTAACGGAGCCGGAAATGTTTCAAACGACTAAAATTGACTGAAATTTGATCAAAGATTAGGAAGTCTTTAGTTAATTAAGGAAATTACTTTACTTACATCTATTTAAACCATTTTAATTCTGGTGGGTAACATTCTTCAAAATTCCAAGTGTCACATTGGCATCAATATTTTGCAAAGAATATATTCGTTTTACAATATACACGGAAAAATGCAATAAACTGTTTACAAATAAATTTGGTTGAATATTCCGGTTCTATTGTGACATTTCGGAATTAACCCGCGAGTAGTCGCGACTTTTATCACAACGTCATTAGTCGCGGTTTAGGTCTTTTCGCTGCTGCCCCCCCCCGGATACAAAAAACTTAAAATAAGAAATATTTTTCACTTAATATATAAATATAACATTTCAATGAAGATATAAATATGCAATTTTCTTAACTTGTGCATTTTAATCATGAGATTTGGAGTAATGGAAAAAAGTAAAAATGAACTGCCATTGGGAATTGTTCCGTAGAATTTTTCGTTAATTTTAACTTTGTTTCTAAAAATGTAATTAAAGGAAAAACAGATGTCCTGTTACTTCAATAAGGTGATACAGATATCTTTAAAGTCAGTTACATGATAGATCTTTTTTGTATTTGTAATTGGGATATGAATTAGGAGAAGATAAGTTATACGGGCGGCGAAAAGACCGACACGCGACTACTGACGGGTTAAAATTAAGTGGCATAAAATTCAGCCATCAGATATCAAACGGGTAAGGGAAGACACATCAGAGATGCCCCGCGTACTCAAATTATTTTCACTTTGACATTTTGTAGTCATTTATTACATGTACACATATAATCGTGGGGGAAAAAAAGTAAATATCCCTTTCTAGTTCCTCAACAAATTATCGTAGAAGAACGTTACTGGTGCCGAACGATTAGAATTTAACTCTACTTCGAAATGATATATATCAAATTTGCTTTGGGGGTCATCTACTTATTAAAACGAACAGAAACTTTATTTTTTCGATGCCAATGTACAATTTTAAAAAGATATTTCACATTTTCGATTCAAACTAAGGCTATACACCAAATTTTATGTCATTTGAATGATAAGTTATTTAATTATAAGCATTTAATACTTAGTACTTCGAATGTTAAATTACCTTTTCATATTTTTATTAATATCACCTGAATTTATGCTCCTGATGTGCTAAATTTTTACATAGTAAAAATACTAAATCACATAAACATAAATACGTTGAATTTGCAATTTCGATAAATTTATGATCTGAATGATGAATTAAAAAAATAATATATGAAAAAAATATGAATCGCAATATATAATTTTTGGTGGATTTAGATTTATTGAGATCCGCTTTATGGAAATCCAAAATTTAAAATTTTTCTTGCAAGCAGTTTTCAAAATTTGCTTAAAAAAGCAAAATGATGGTTTAACCCGTTCCGGCACACTGTGCCCGGTCTGGGATACCTAATTTTAATTGCAAACTTGTAAACGCCACCAATAATATTTTAGTAAAATTTTACTTTTACAATAAAAGCTTAAATTAAGGATTTGAAAATACCTAAAAAATTCGTTTGTAAATTCTGGTGTCAGTCGATAATTTCTCATTTTATTCATGGATTTTGCCCGTGCCAGAAAGGGTTAAGAGACCGTCTACGATAGATGTGACACGGTATTTTGAATCTTGATATGCTATCCTGAAATGTAAAAATCTTCAATGACGGCTTGAGTGACGACTAAAATCCCTTAATCATGTAGGGATCTCTTTCGATTAACCCATTAGTGCCTAGCGTCCCTTTTTAGGGACGCTTCAAAAGGTGCATTCAGCACTGTTTTTGACACCGGTAAAAAAGAAAAGCAATAATTATTTTATTTAAATGACGCATTTTCGTGATTAACGAACTAAACTTACATCTTCTAAAAATAGTGGTGCCAACCAAATAAAATTTAAGCAAAAGATGCTGGGCACGAATGGGTTAATAATCGAGTATCGAACTTCAACTTGGATACAGCCCTAATTATGCTTGTTTTGAAATAGCTAGTTTCTCGGAAAAGTATCGCATGAATTGTATGAAAATTTATTTTTAAGCTAGTTGAAGAATATAGAGTCAATTTATGAGGCTAGAATTGGATGCTGCAATTGGAAGAAAAAAAATAGGATTCATTTCAAGATATACATGGTTCCCTAAGCAAATTTTATGAATACCATTTAAAAATAGACTTAATTTCCAATCGATTTGTAACAGCAACTTTCTTCTACGCTAATGGTTTGCAGAGTTAGTAGAGGTGTTCATTTTTTCCCCCGACTGTACATAAGTAATATTAAAATTCGTTTGACTAATTCTGCACGCATCAAGAAGGTCTAAATTCTGCAAATAGAAACGTTTTCTGAGAAAAATCCAATCATGATATACCCATTTCTAACCTAAAACCAAAATATAAACAGAAAACACTGTTTTGAAAAAAAAAATTAAATTTAGCACAAAATAGGAAAAACTTGAAACAAAATTTTCAAGTTTTTTTCAATTTTCAAGAGTAAAAAAGTATATGAGATTTATTTTGATATTAGCTTCTAGAGTATAAAAAATGCATATTTGCTTAATTTTCTTTAAGCTGTAACTTACATAGTTTAAATACTTTCCAACACAATGTTCCCAGTCCGGGATACCTGATTTTAACCCCCTTCCGGACGGAAGCCTTTTACGAAATTTTTAATGTTTTGTCACCGGATTTATAAAACAGAAATTTGTGATTTTTTAAATCGAGAGAGTTTGCAGATTAAAGAAGGTAAATTTTACAGTAACATTTTACTGGTGCAGAAAAACAAGGATTCTTAACCCGCGAGTAGTCGCGACTTTTTTCACAACGTCATTAGTCGCGCTCGGTCTTTTCGCCGCTGGCCCCCTTCATACCAAATATGTAAAATAATAAATATTTTTCACCTAATATACGAAAATAACATTACATCGAAGATATACATTTGCAGTTTTCTTAAATTTTGCATTTTATTCATGAGATTTGGAGTAATTGGAAAAAGTAAAAATGTACTGACATTAAGGATTTTTACGTAGACTTTTTCGCCAATTTCAACTTTGTTTCTAAAAATGTACCTGAAAGAAAAACAGAGGTGTCCTGTTACTTCACTAAGGTGGTCAAGATAGTTTCAAAGTCAGCTACATGGTAGATCTCCATTGAATTCGTTATGTGATACAAGTTAGAAGAAGATAAGTTATACGGGCGGCGAAAAGACCGACGCGCGACTACTGACGGGTTAAGCCATTTTGCGGCACGTATACGTCTCGCTCGTCTCCAAGGGGTTAATAACAAACTTGCAAACGGAGCCAAAAATATTTTAGCAAAGTTTTTCTTTTATAGTGAAAGCTTAAATTAAGGGGTTCTTTATTTGTAAAAAAGTTGTTTTTAAATTCCGGTGTCAGTCGATAATTTATCATTTTACTAACAGAATATGCCCGTGCCGTAAAGGTTTAAAAGTAACTGAGTACACAATCTCCAAATTTACAATTCTGAGATAGCACTTTTTAACTCTTTCCGGCACACTGTGCTCAGTCCAGGATAGCTAATTGTATTTCCAAGCTTGCAAACGGCACCAGTAATAGTTTAACCCATTAGTGCCTAGCGTCCCTTTTTAGGGACGCTTCAAGAGGGGCGTGTAGCACTGTTTTTGACACCGGTAAAAAAGAACAGCAATCTTTATTATATTTAATTGAAACATTTTCGTTATTAATGAACTAAACTTAATTCTTTTAAAAAATAATGGTGCCAACCGAATAAAATTTGCGCAAAAGGGGTGGGCATGAATGGGTTAATAAAATTTTGATTTTATAATGAAAACTTAAATTAACCCTTTAACGATCATAGCATTTTCATTGCTAAGATGTCGAAATAAATGACTGACACCGGTAATTAAGAAGAAATATATTTCTAAATAAGAAAACGTGATTTTTCACATACAAAATAAAAGGGATATTTTTAGATAAAAATACCGGTGTCAGTGTTGCGTATCGGAATTAAAATTTTGTGGTTTCGTGGGGAAACCAATGAATGTTAAAGGGTTAAGGGATTCTTAATTTCTAAAAAAAGTCGTTTGTAAATTCCGGTACAGATGATAATTTCTCATTTTATTTACAGAATTCGCCAGTACCTGAAAGGGTTAAAGTGCTCAACTCATTCGGACATACATTCAGTTATATTCGCCGTTTATAAATGATTATAACTCAAGGAATAATTTAGATTTTTAATGTTTTTTTTTTCATATTTTTCAGAAATTTTAAAACAGTTAGAATAAAATAAAGTACAGCAAGTTAGAAACTGCAGGTCAATCGTAGCAAATAAATTGCGCTCATACTATGTCAAAGTTTTAAAAATATTCAGATCTGGATGTAATAATATACAGTACATCGGATACAGTATATTGGCCGAAATCTTTTGTGTGTCTGTGTAAATACTATCAGCTTTTTATTATACAGGAACTTACTTGTAATAAACCTTAGCAACGTATATTAATTTCTAAAATGTGAAATTGTTTTATAATATTAACCCTTTAACGTTCATAGCATTGTCATTGCTAAGATGTCGAAATAAGTGAATAACACCGGTAATTAAGAACAAATATATTTCTAAATAAAAAAAACGTGATTTTTCACATACAAAATAAAAGGAATATTTTTAGATAAAAATACCGGTGTCAGTGTTGCGTATCGGAATTAAAATTTTGTGGATTCGTGGTGAAACCAATGAACGTTAAAGGGTTAAAAGGTGCTCCAATCAGTATTTCCCCTTACAACATTGTGTAATGGAATATTTTCTTGTGTTTCTATAAATTAACTATAAATATTCTTTGCAACACAGATTATGCACTGCAATGTGTGTGATAGTGATTGTGTTTTAAATTTATCCAGATCTTGATGTAAAATAATCCACTACATCGGATACAATATACAGACCGAAAAGTTTTGTGTGTCCCTGTAAATACTACCTGTTTTTTATTACACAAGAAGTAACTTGTAGTAAACTTCAGCAAGGTATATCAATTTCATAAAATGTGAAATAGTTTAGTATTATTAAAATGCGCTCCAAATGGTGTTTACCCATATACCAATGTGTAATGCAATATTTTATATATCCTATAAATTAATAATAAATAGTCTTTGCAACAGAGATTGTGCAGAATGTATTTTTTAGTACATATTTCATAAATTCATATAAAAAATTATGTTTGAAAATGTATGACATCATTAAAATTCCCTTGAAACAATTTTTTTTCTATTGACCATAATGTAATGAAATAATTTTAATTGCCCCTGTAATTAAACTATACATCCGATTTTCTTAAAAATGCTTCGACAAAATTATCAACAATTATATATTTTAAATTTCAGGTAATTCGGTTTGATAGTTTTTGCTTTGTTATATGAGGACTGGCGGGCAAATTGATGGACTGAAAGACTAATATACCGGGTGTCCCAAAAATGACTGATGGATTTTAAAATTCAATAACTTGCAAACGGTGACAGCTATTTAAAAAAAATTGCAGGAGGGTTATGTATAATGCCAGGAGTTTTTTAACCGTAATTTTTTATTTTAATTCGCATCTCAAACAATAGGTGGCGCTGACGGCGATTGAAGGCTAGGTCGAACTTCACTCAGCACTGATTACCTGGGCTTCAATCGCCGTCAGCGCCACCTCTTGTTTGAAATTCGGACTAAAATAAAAAATTACGGTAAAAAAACTCCTGACATTATACATAACCCTCCTTCAAAAATTTTTTAAATAGCTGTCACCGTTTGCATGTTATTGAATTTTAAAATCAAATCAGTCATTTTTGGGACACCCGATAGATGCTACGTATTTATATAATAATCAACAAATAAAAAATGGATTTTTCGAAAGTTAAAAGGTTCTGTGTTTCTTTAAGTATACCAAGTCATACTTCTGTACATGAAATGCCATATATTTAAATAAATATGAAAGTTAAAGCTTACATTATAACAGGTGTTTTAAAACCCAATTTTTCAAAGAATTATATTCTGAAGCTATATGCTGCGATCACTTGATCACTAGCAGCACTGCTTCTTCTTCACTTGCCACAATTAGTTTATGTCTTACTTGGAAGATAGTACAACTGTCAGGATCTAAACATGTCGCTCACCTGCGAGAAAAGTGACGCATCTCACTAAAATTCATTATACATTTTGTTCCACGGTAAGGTCTGCCATAGGTGTATCTTTCTACTTAAAAAGGTTCATAAGAGTAAGTAAACGGAAAATCAATTAATTACACTATTTGTTCATTCGTGACCACAGAAGCGGTGTGTGTGGTGTGGGAAGGTAAATTTATACAATCATCCAAACCTCGTCTATTTTTAACCGACTTTAAGGAGTAGGTTATGATTTCGACCTTTATGTATTTCCTGTTCACTCATAAATTCCATAAATATGAACCGATTTTGATAATTCTTTTTTGTTTGAAAATATAAGATACCCATGTGGTCCCATTTTTATTTTATTGAATTCTGATGATTAGAACTTTTTTAACACTAGAACCGTGGGAAATTTTACCCAAGTTTTATAAAAATACTTCACATCAGAATTTTTATTTAAGTCTATTTAACTTATTTATTTTAAATAATTTTGTGCAGCTTTTATGAAAATTATTTCAAGAAGAATTCTCTGGTTCGAGTCAGCATTTTTTCACTGCGTACGGGTCAAAATGACCCGTCTCCGCGGTTCTAGTGTTAAAATAAAAAAATTGATAAAAAAATAATGATTTATCGCAAATTATCTTTTATTGTTGCAACCGTTTTCAAATCATAAGTATATTAAAACTATGCATTCATATGCGTTACCGCCAAGTTGTAGCCAAGCTTGATTCATTTTTTATTTTTATTTATTTATTTATTTATTTATTTATTTATTTTGAAGTCGGTTAGTATTTTTTTAAAGCATATTTTGTTAAGGGCTTTGTGTTTTTTAAAAAATTTACTGCATGCAAAGTTAAGTGATATAATTTCATGATATAGTAAAATCATACAAATTTTCTTTTGCTTCTCCAGTAGAATTTACTTTTGTCGAGATCTGTCACTTTTCTTGTGTGTGAGTGATATGTGGATCATGTTCCTAGTAGTCTCAATTCAGGCCACATAACCATAAATATACACGAGATAGAGCACGGAATAATAAGTTGAAAGTCGAATCTATAAACATTTTTTGAACTATAATGGTAAATCTTAAAATAATTAGATTTTCAATTCCGATGAAGTGGATGCATGTTGGTACCGAAACATGTTCTCATAACAAAAAAATATTAATTATTAAAATTAAAGAACCCATTAAAAAGATATTTTCTTACATACTTTACATGTATACAAAATTAATTGTAAAATCTTCGTTTTTAGAAATCTTTTAAAAAATAGATTTATTAATCTTACTCACAGCTGACAAGATCACATTAAATTTCTGTAATCTGTGGATTAATTGGACTCAGATCATGACGGATCTACATCTGAAAATTTATTTGAAGATTCTTTGTGTATTTAATTTCGGTTTTCTGCGTCAAATATATATTTTGATCCATTTTTAGGTGCGTTCGTAATTATGTAAATACGTAGCACCTATTGTTGTCGCTCAGTCCGTCCGTCTGTCCGTCTGTCTGTCTGTCTGTCTGTCTGTCCGTCTGTCTGCATATAACAACGCAAAAACTACTCAACCGAATCGTTTGAAATTTAAAATACATAATTATTACATAATTTTGTCGAGTCATTTCAAATTTTATGAAAATCGGATGGATAGATCAATTACAGGGACAATCAAAAGGATTCCGTTACATTACGGTCAATGGGGAAAAAAGTTTCAAATGCATTTTAATGGTGTTACACTCATTTCAATATAACAGAATTGACATGAATCTATGAAATATGTACTAAAAATACATTTTGTACAATCTGTGATGCAAAGAATATTTATTATTAAATTACAGGGCCACACAAATGTATTCCACTAAATAATGTTATACGGGGAAACATTGTTTGGGGGGTGTTTTAGCTATATTAAACTACTTCACATTTTATGAATAAGATATACTTTAATGAAGTATAATAAAAATTACTCCCTGCATATTTACAGGAACACAAAGATTTCGACCACTATACTGTATCCAAAGTACGCTCTACTATATCAGCAAGATCTGAATATTTTTAAACTTCGTTATCAACGAGCGCACCTCATTTGCTACGCTTTAAGTGCAATTTCCAACTTTTTTATTTAAAAAACAAAGTCTAGTTCCAAAGTATTAAGCTTTGGTCAATTATGAAAATGGATTATTGTAAGAAAACATTATTTTCGGGTTTGCATTTAAGATCCTAATAGGTACCAAATCTTAATCAGTAAAAAATATTTCTACTATGTTTTATTTTAATTATTTAAAATATTTTTCAAACTCATTTACAATTTTTACTGGTGTTTTGTTGAATTAAAAATGCATCAATTAAATATAATTTTATTTATTTTTTTTATAAACAAAGAGTGCCTTAGTCATAAATCCCGAAACACAACCGAAAGCTATTTAATAAATATCGTATGTGAGAGACTAGCACAGCGGTTATTGGTTAAATATCCAATTAATTGCGAAGTCTAGACTGTGACATTACGCAATTTGATCTTGACACGTCCATAGGCTTTGTATGGAAAGTAAATAAATTATATTAGATTATGTCATGATGCGATTACAGTATTTCGCTATGTTTAAATAATGCATTTTCAAATGAAAATGTATGTGTTTGCGTTTATAAATCCTATAATATTACTTACTTTTAATTTATTTATTTACGTTTATATTCAACTTATATAGATCACTTGTCTTTCTTAACACTAGAACGCCCGGAAATTCTACTCAAGTTTGAAAATAATATTTCTCACCGGAATTTTTATTCAAAATTATTTAATTGATTTATTTAACGTTGATTGAAACGTTTAGATTGAAATTATTTCAAGAAAATTTTTCTGGTTCGAATTGAAATTTAGTTACATGATTGGAGTCGAATCGACTCCATCCGGGCGTTCTAGTGTTAATAAAAACAAATTCATATATCTAAAATATAAAGGAATATAGTAAAAAGAAACATCTATTATCACTCTTGTGACCACTAGAACCATTTTCAGAAATAATACATTTTATATCCGGCATTGGGTGTTCCAAGATGCTTATACATTCAAGAACAAACAACTAAGCAACAAAAACACTAAAAGAAACCTAAAGAAAAATATGGATGACTATCTAAGAAAAGAAGAACAAACGTTTTAACCCTTTGCGGCGCAGAGCAAATTCATTGTTTAGCCTCTTTTGGAGGATTTACATGTATGCGTGCTGCAAAAAGGCGTAAGAATCCGTGTTTATCCCCTCCAGTCAGTGTTGCCAGATTGTCGAAAGCCAATTTCCCCAAAATATCTGAAATTTTTCCCAAACTGGGGCTTTTTTCAGAAAAAGTCCCCAACGCAATTTCTACTCAAAAAGGCAAGTTCTCAATTTTCAATTTTTCGTTATGAAAATTTTTAAACAAATTTAAACTCAAAATTTTCCCCAAATCAAGCATTTTTTTAAAAAAATTCCCCATTTTTGAATAAATAAATAAATAAATAAATAAACATTTAATCTCAACAGAATTTTGCTCTGTTTGCTAAAAACAACAACAATAAAAATTACAAAATTGTTTTTATTTTTGTTGTATAAATCTATACTATTAAATGAAATGCATTTCTGATCTCGATGAGAGGAAAATCTGAATCACTTATCCATGGCTGTCAACTACTGCGCCTAATTAAAGACGAATAAATATATCAGAAACAGAAATTTTAGCAGATAATCAACAATATGGTGTGTAATACATACCACTGAATATATTTGTCATACATTTTACTGAAACTTTTTTGTGGTTCCAAACATGTTTATGTGATTTAAATAGGCGTAGAAGTTGGCAGCTCTGCTTATCTGAAAATTCAGATAGGGGATAGCCCAATTCACATCATGATGAATCTGTAGTACACGTAAACGGTGAGCACGACTAACGAGAATGATTTACATCTATTATTTCTGTATTTTATTTTAGTTTTCTAAACCAAAATCGAATTCTAAACAGATCCAGTATTGGCAAATGTCTGAAAGTAAAAATTGAAATGCTGATAACAATTCCGAAAGTTTTTCCCCAAATATGTTCATAGTCCCCAAACATGTCCCCAAAAAATTCCCCTGGAGGTTCAAAATTCCCCAAAATGGGGACAAAATCCCCAATCTGGCAACACTGCCTCCAGTAAAAATGCATTGTAAAATTTGCCTTACTTAATTGGAACGTTTTCTCGATTTTGTTAGATACAAATTCCTGTTTTCGAAATCCGGTGACAAAATATTAAAATTTTCGTAAAAAGAATTAAAGTGTTGAAATTTATGACTTACACCGGAATTTAAAAACAAGTTTATTTCGAATTTGAAAAAAAAAAGCTATTATTTAGGAATCAATAAATTGATTTTTTTTTACCAAAAGTCCTGGACCAATGTGTGTTTGGGTTTTAAAATTACCGTAATTTCGGGTGTATAAGCCGCAGTTCAAACAATTCTTTTTCGACCCAGAATTTTTTAAGAAACAAATATAACTAGTTAGATCGCCGTAAATATTTGTCTTCAATTACTAAATAAGATTTCTGGGTCCAAAAAGAATTGTTTGAGCCGCGGCTTATACATCCGAAATTACGGTAAGTGGTTTCTTAGCTATAACACTGCGCCACAGGGGGTTAAATGATATTCTTCTTATTTAACCCTTTAACGTACATTGGTTTCGCCACGAAACCACAAAATTTTAATTCCGATACGCAACACTGACACCGGTATTTTTATCTAAAAATATCCCTTTTATTTTGTACGTGAAAAATCACATTTTCTTATTTAGAAATATATTTGTTCTTAATTACCGGTGTCATTCATTTATTTCGACATCTTCGCAATGAAAATGCTATCATCGTTAAAGGATTAATAAACAAAACATTTTCTAACTTCTAAGAATATGTTTGTTTAACCCTTTAACGATCAGAACATTTTTATTGCTAAGATGTCGAAATAAATGAATGACACCGGTAATTAAGAACAAATATATTTCTAAATAAGAAAACGTGAACAATGCGAACAATGTAACCCTGTTTATGGACCTCCTAGTTGAAAGAACAACTTTATATCCAGGATATCATAATAAGCCGTGTTGCATGGGCATGGGGAGCCATAAGAAAAATTAAAAATTAATGTATAGAAGTGGCAAGCCACAGTTAAGAAAAATGAAATTAGCTAGCTAAATTAATATATAAATAATAAAAAAAATTATAAATAAGAAAAGAGAAACTTAAAAAAAGAAAAACTTATAATGTTCGTACTGTTCGAAAAGCAAAGGAAAGAAAACTTGAATTATCACATACATAATAAAAGGGATATTTCTAGATAAAAATACCGGTGTCAGTCTTGTATATCGGAATTAAAATTTTGTGGTTTCGTGGCGAAACCAATGAACGTTAAAATACAAAATCTTGCTCAATGGTGCACAAAAACAAGAACTTTAATAAGAACTTGTGGAATTAAAATAAAATTTTACAAGTATTTTATGCTAATGAAATTGTATATAATGATAATAAAATTGTATGGTAATGAAATACGTAAAGTTTTGCTTCCTGAGCAAGGAATAATATTTCTAAGAAGATCAAATCG
Source organism: Maratus speculifer (assembly GCA_964019185.1). Lineage (NCBI taxonomy): Eukaryota > Metazoa > Arthropoda > Arachnida > Araneae > Salticidae > Maratus > Maratus speculifer. Next base: position 355,455,992 of record OZ025295.1, on the reverse strand, counting down.
AAATGAATCAAAAGTTTGAGTATGTTGCCATCTACGCGCGACGAAAAAATAAAATACTGCAAACAGCTACAGATTTAAGACTTTATGGTGTTATGCAAGATTTTTGGTGTATTATAGCATAAATTATAAGTACAAGATTTATTTTAATAAATACATTTTAATAAATACAATTTAATAAATACATTTTAATAACTAATTTAAATTTTTCTAATACAAAACTGACTAAATGATAAGTGAAAATTTCTTAACATTAGTGTAACAAGAACACGTATATTGTCGAAGATGATTTTAAAAATCTATGCTTGCGTTTAAGATGTCAGAAAAGTAATAAATTTTAGTTAGAATCTCCAAACCTATTTTATTCGAAAATACATTTCTTATAATGTTTCCATGATGTAAACACTGAAATTTAAGCTACTTGTAAAAGATAATATGCGTACGAATATAAAAAAAATTGTATAGCATTACCGCCAGCACAATGATATATTTTGTTGTAACATACGAGTTTCTTATTTCATGATATAGATATAACATTTTACTTTCTTGTGGGAATTTCTTACATTTATTTCTAAAATTATCTACCGACGTTTAAGATCGTCGATATAAGACGTAAGTGATTTCTCGTTTCACAAAACTTAATTAATTATTTCAGCTTATCACCGTAGGGAACACGGATGTTTCGCTTAATTAAACTTTTCATTTTGTTTTCTTTTATTAGGCACCGATAACTATTTTTTTTCTATGAGAGCTATTTCTAAAACTATGTTCTGATTGTAGTCCGAGTGCTACGCGACAAAAATAAGGGGAAAACTGCAAATCGTGATAAGAATATACCACTTGGTGAGTATGTACTTTATGATAATACAATGGATATTAGAGGGGGAGGCATCTCGTAAAGTCGTTGGAATTCAAGATGGCGGCCGTTATTCAAAATGGCGTCTTTTTCTGAATTCTGTTAATATGCGTAATATAAATGTGCATTTCACGTCGGTTTCGATATTTTTAAAGTCAAATTTTCGTTTTTTAGCTCTTTCCAACATTATATAAAAGAGTGCAAGAATTTGATTTATCTGTCCGTTTGTCCGCCTGTCCTTCCATGCTCTAGCTCGCTTAAATGTAATCAGATTGCCAGACAAATTTTATATGTTGTATGAAGTTTGTAATAACATAAGTAAAATATCAATTCGGAGTGAAATATAAAGTGTATAGCTTTTATAGTCCATTTACAGGGTGCTAAAAAAATGACATTACAATATTGTGTATGCGGCGAAATCGTTTGCAATGTGTTTTAATGATGTTATACTCTTAAAAACTCATTCAAATTGATCTTCATCAATGTTAATACTGCAATGAACTACCAAATTCTTACTAAATAATAAGGTGTGCAAATTTATCGTTTATTAAAAGTGACACAATAAAACAAGAAAATATGCGTTTGTAATTTGTATATAAATTTTATAAAGATCACGATCTAATTCAAGTATTATTAGTGGAGGTGCTAGGAAAGACAAAACTTCATTTTGTGATAAGAATATCCCGAATAGTGAATATCTATCGTATATTAATAAAATACATATAAGAATTTGATGCATCGTATAAATTTATAGAAATTCAAAATGACGACTATTATCTAAAATCTTTTGCAGCTTTATTCCTCGGCATCTTACAAGCCTATTTCTGATTTTAATTTCCACTTTTTATAACTCAAAAATTCTCTTTATAATACTAGAAATGTACCGAAAATGAAAATAGGACATTTATTAAAATATTTTTTGTCATTTGCAGTAGAAAAATTAAAGGAATATATAAATAATAAAAATACTATTTTATCAACACATTACTTTATACAATATATTAAAAAAATTATGTTACATATAAAGCAGTAGAATATAGAAACTTCACTTGGTATAATCATATTTTTCACATTCGTTTTTGGAATTGCACAATAATGTGCAAGAAAGTCCAACTTTTCTACAGACACATTCATTTTTACATATTTTAAATTTACATTTTATTAATTCTAAATAAGAGTCTGAAATCTCTGGCAACTCCAACCATTATTTTTTCAATGATAAATTATCCAACCACCATTCCCATTTTTTTGGAGAGGGTGGACGTATTTCACGCTCATCTGCTTGTTCCCAAATGTATATCCAAGTTGAAAAGCACTGCGTAAAATATGTTGTTGATGTGCACCCTTGGTTGGCGGATGATGTTTAAAAGAACGATTTTTTGCCAAAACTATTCTTATCTTTCATTATCGACACTTATGCTATTGCTTGTTGAACAGTACAACAATACTACAAAATTTTCTAAAAGATTTAAAAGATTTTCAGGAATGGAAATTTATGGTTTTGATAGGTATGAAAATGCAGCATTAGTTTTTTTAAATGGAATCCATGTTTTCCTATTTGACTTTTTAATCTTTCCTGTGAAACCTGGATTGCTGTCGCATTCCATGAAAGCATGGAATTCTAGTAAAGCCTTTTCTCGTCCATTGCTGCAGCTATGGTATGAGCAGGAATAAATTTGTATTTTTTCCCTGTTACGAATGCAACTCAAATATTTTCTAGGAATTTATCTGAAATGATAAAAAAAATATGCAATTGCTAAAACTAATACATCAGTGTATATAGAGCGTATAACAATATTTTTCAGTCCTTTTTCAGCCATGACTTTGAAATGCAGTATTATTCTTGAATCAGCTTCTTCGTGACCAGGGCAAGTCATTCCAATTAAGGAATTTACAGCAGTAAATTTAACTTCTTCTCCTGGAGTGGTTATATTAAAGCTTGTGTATTTTTATGGTATTTATTGCTGGCGTCCCAAGTTGATTAAAAAGCTCTTTGTTATTTGCAAACTTTTAAGAAATCTAACATGTGGTTGCACTTGTCATCTGGTCCCTGCACCCCTCTTTTGTCTTGTTTCGCTTTTAAAACTTGGTGTAATATATCTATCCCAAATCTATTCTTTGACATATAAAACTCTCAATGTCGTTACGTAAGTGAGGATAAAATGTGTTAAAGTAGTAATCATTAAATGTGCTTGAAGTTTGTTGAGGCTTTAAAATGTTAGTAAGAATTGGCTCAACCTATATTAAAGCATCACATATTCCTGGAAAAACTTTGTCATTTTTCGCAACAGTTTCCTCTAAAATATGTGGTAAATCACTCTTATAACTAGGTCTAAATTCCCTGTTACTAGAAAATGCAGATAGAAATGGTTGAGAAATCGCAAGTCCAACTGACGATTCTGTTTAACTATTAAAAGCCTGGAAAACAACTGGACGTCTGTTTTTAAAACCTTCAAGACTGTATTTTTATTGTTTATGTTTTTCGCCAGAGTACTAAACACTGGAATTTTGTTTTTTTTAAAGGTTGAAATATTGATGAAAATTGTTTTACTAGGCGTCCCTTAATGAATCTGTGAAATTGGTCAATACCAGTTGACTCAGCTGAATAAATTAATTCATTAATATCCTTATGAACAATAACTCTGCTTTCGATTCAAGCAAGTCTTCACCATCTCCTAAAAAATGGGTTCCCTAATTCCTTTAGTACGCTATAGAGTGCTTGAACCTTAGCACTCTATAGAAAAATTTAATTTGAAATAAGTGATATTGCTCATGATGGCATCGATTTCTGTCTTGGGGTTTGCTTGAATGTTAGACTCAAACTCTCGTATGAAATTACAGATTTCTGGTCCAGATACCATCCAACGTATAAATGTCGATGGATCCTGCAATACTGCACCTCTTTCTCCACTGAGAACAGCGTTTTTTTGTTCATGCGCTTGATATACGCCCATAGCTGAGAAGAGTTTGTTTGATTTTCTTATCACAAAATGTCCCGATAAAAATGCACGATGTACGTCTGGTAAATTAATATCTGCATCAAACAGATCTTTTAGATGGATTGGTAATTAACGTACATAATTAGGGTGATCAGAAAGAAATGAGTCTGCAAGAAGAGTTAAGAATCGAAACAAAAAGAAAGGAAAATAAATTCAAATTGAAATTTTGGATCATCTCATTTTGGTTGGTGATTAATCATCGTTACTACAATGTGCATTTATAAGCTGCCTTTCAAACCAAAAAATATTCATATGACATTTTGCAATTCGTTCTTACTTGGCAAAGTTTAAAAAAGCATATTATAAATTGAAAAGCACATACACAACATTATGGTTATAGACAGCACTGTAAACATATTTTTTTGAAAGCTTGTAAATGAACTATAAATTTTACGCTCACCATACTGTACAGCAAGTATCTCGTACTGCACTTCAGTGACATCTTTTAATTTCAATATGTTTCAAACAGTTTAACATCATTAAAATACTCTAAAAAGTATTTTCGTCGATAGACCAAAATGTAAGAGAACTATTTTGAGTGTGCCTGTAAACAAACTATAAATTCTACACTCTATATTTTCGATGTAGAACATTTTGCAGTATACCACTTCTTTAAATTACATATAGAGATAGCACATATATAAATTACACGGAAATCCGAGTAAATTTAAGCAAAAAACAGTAGGGCCAGACTAACGACTAGACAATTCATAAATACTTTGAGTGCCCTGTAAATGGACCATAAAAGCTATACGCTTTGTTTTTTACTCTGAACATGTTATTATAAACTTCATATAACATATAAAATTTACATGGCAATCTGAGTATATTTAAGCGAGCTAGAGCATGGAAGGACAGGCGGACAAACAGACAGATAAACCGAATTCATACACTTTTAAATAATGTTGGAAGGTGTCAAAAACGAAAATTTGACTTTAAAAACATCGAAATCGACGTGAAATGCACATTTATAATACGCATATTAAGAAAATTCTGAAAATGACGCCATTTTGAATAACGGCCGCCATCTTGAATTACGACGACTTTACGAGATGCCTCCCCCTCTAATATTCATTGTATTATCATAAAGTATATACTCACCAAGCGGTATATTCTTATCACGATTTGCAGTTTTCTGATGCGTAGCACCCGGACTATTGGTAAAACTCTAATGTATATTTCTCATAAGTGTGTATAAAATTCCTGGGAACAGATCGGAGACATGGGATATATACTTTTTGTGAAAATGTTTACACAGTTTGTTAAAATATTTGCGCTTCTTAAATCTTTATAATCCTACAGTAGTCTTAGGAACCTTCCATCGAGTATTTATTATTCAACTTATTTAAACATTTTATTAAACTGAGAATCAAAATATGGATAATATCATATCTTTTTTGCTTTTTGAAAAATAGTTTTGTCCTTCGTCGAGAATTGGGAAATCTGTAGTATATCTGAATGTTTTCATTGGCTGAAATCCGCAATTTATTTCATTTTATTCATTTTCTGATTGGTCTATGTTTAATTTCCAAAAATAGAATACTTCTGTTTGTTATTTTATTCGTTTTTTGATTGGTCCATGCTTAATGTCTAGAAATGAAATACTTCTGTTGCCACAATGACAAAAAAGTATTAAAAACTACAAAAAAAAATTAATAACTCAATGACAAATTTAGATACAAGTTTCAAACAAGTTGCATTTAATAGTAATTTTTTTTCTGTATATGGCGGTGTAAAAAATAAAAATGTGGAATGTTTCTGAAATTTAAAAATTTACATTACCGAAAATTGTTAAACGGAAGTTTCATTTAATATTGTTTATAACTGGCCCATAAATATTAAAGTGTCTCTAAATGTCCAGGCATATTAATATAACTCTATTATTAAGTAACCTACGTTGTGATTATCATAAAAATGATGTTATCTTGTTTTTTTTAAATATTGAAATCACTTTTAGGTCTAAAATATAGTCTTTGAAAATATTATTTTCCAAATACTCGTTGTAATTTGTCAAATTACAATTTCTTTGAATAGGGTTGAAGATTTGTTTTTCGTTGTTCTTAATTTTTGCAGCTATTTTACGAATTAAATTGAATTTTTAACTCGTTTTAGATTTCCAAAGTAAATGTATTTTTTCTGTGTAATAAATTTACTGCACATTACATTATTTTTTAAATTTCGTCTTCAGTTAAAAAAATAAATAAAAAATTAAAAAAAACTTGTTCTTAAACTTCTGTTTTTTCTTGCAGTTTATTTACATGTACATTTTAGCCTTAAATCCGGGAATGACTGTCATTTTTAAACATTTTTTTTTTTTTTTTTTTTTTTTTTTTTTTTTTACTTCCAAATCGTAACATTTAAAGTAAAAAAAAAATAGCAAAATAGCGGGAATCTGATATCATAAAATAAATGTCAGGAATGTGTTTTTCAGCATTTGATTGGCGACTCTTATGTATTTTACTGCGCATAATACGAATGTCGCCTTCAAATATTACCGTTGCGCAGTAGCGACTTGTCAGGGGGGGGGGGAGGGGGGGGCTGGTGGCTGCTTCTAATTTTTCACACCACTAAAATTGTATAGAAATTTCAGCTTTAACTAATTGCGAAAGTTTGTCGAATAAATAATGGGAAAGATTCTCTAAAATTTTAGTGGTAAGAAAAATTTGATGCAGCACTCTCTGATAGAGCCGCTACTGCCATTACCTCAGATGTTTTCACAAAACGCTTTTGGTTCACTGTTACAAATTTGATCCTTTTGCTACATCGTCAGTCGACTGCTTTTATACAAAACGATTACTTTTATACAAACGATACAATAGAGCTTTCTCATGGGTCAAAATACAGCAAAAGTGTCAAGTTTTTAACAATGTTGTTAAATGACAAAATATTACGAAAATCTGTTACTGTAAAATACATGTAAAACATTTTTTTCCATAATAATTTAATAATTCTTTGATTTATAATATGAATTATGTACCGGGTGTCCGAAAAATGACTGATGGATTTTAAAATTCAATAACTTGCAAACGGTGACAGCTATTTAAAAAAACTTTGTAGGAGGGTTATGTATAATGTCAGGAGTTTTTTTACCGTAATTTTTTTTATTTTATTTCGAATTTCAAACAATAGGTGGCGCTGACGGCGATTGAAGGCCAGGTGATCAGTGCTGAGTGAAGTGTCGACCAGGCCTTCAATCGCCGTCAGCGCCACTTATTGCTTGAAATTCGAAATAAAATACAAAAAATTACGGTAAAAAAACTCCTGACATTATACATAACACTCCTACAAAGTTTTTTTAAATAGCTGTCACCGTTTGCAAGTTATTGAATTTTAAAGTCCATCAGTCATTTTTGGGACAATCGGTATTTAATCTATTGTGAATTTAAAATCCTTATATTTTTATGCAATGTGTGGATAGTGTGTTTGAACTGCATATGCTGTGCCGACTGCACACACATATATATATATGTAAGCAAACATAAAAAAATCCCATGATCTTGAATATTGTTTATATCGTTTTAAATAAATATCACTTTCGTTATACTGAAATGCACCAACAAGGAATGTCTCCATACGGGCATACTCAAAAAATTCTGAAAAAGTTACAGAATGTTCTTCTCATGTTTATAAAAAAATTTCGACGGAATCCCGATAGAACGTTTGTAAAAATTAATGAATATTTCGTTTATTTGGCGATTTATCACTGGTTGGCGACGAAATAAAATAAAAATAAAACTGTTTTTCACAATTGCCTTTAAAGAGAAAAATGCTTCATGTTGTACTATTTTTAAAAATATTTATTTAAATAATTTTAGTTTTGTCAGTTTTAGTTTATTTTAGTTATAATTTTGTCATATATACATCTATAATGAAAGTTAACTATGAGATTTTAAGGAATTAAAACGAAAATTTAATTTGTTTCAATGTCCAAATAAGCAATGTCGATTCCATTTTGTTGCTATGGAAACCAGAACGTCTCCGATATTGAAATTTATTACTACAACATTCTGCATTTCACCTTTATTTTGGTATACGCTTAAATATAGGAAAATATGCTTTTCAATGCAAAAAAAAAAAATTATGTATAAAATTTTTACAGTAATAAAATTAAATAATTGCTGGAACAAGAATATATGTATGTAATATACTATAATATATATAATAAACACTCTCATTGCTTAAGTTTAAATTCATTAAATACCATTTCTACGCATTCTAAAAATCTATTAAAAGCAATTTTCAGTTGTATTTTGGTGAGGAAAAGTACTGCTTGCCAAATCGCGTGACGTTTTCGTCTTTTCACGCCAAATATTCGAAAATATTTTATCTTTTTACATTCTTTCTACTGTGATTCCGCTACTAATTTTCACTGTCCGTTTATAACATATATAAGTAATTTAATAAATATTTTTTTTTCATGAAATTCTGAGTGTGCGCAGTATGGAGACCTTCCTTGCAAGTTTTAAAATAAAACTGCCAAACTGATTGTAACAATCGGGTACCGACAGCTTCATGCGTTACAGTCAGATGCTAAATAACTTGTGTATGTTTTTACCGTAATTTCGAGTGTATAAGCCGCGGATCAAACAATTCTTTTTGGACCCATAAAACTTATTTAGTGATTGAAGACAAATATTAACGGCGATCTAAGTAGTTACACTTATTTCTTAAAAAAATCTGGGTCGAAAAAGAATTCTTTGACCCGCGGCTTATACACCCGAAATTACGGCATTTTTTAATTATTTTAGTGTTCACCGATTAGTGCCTAGCGTCCCTTTTTAGGGACGCTTCAAAAGGTGCATGTAGCACTGTTTTTGACCCCAGTAAAAAAGAACAGCATTCTTTATTTTATTTATTTGAAACATTTTTGTAATTAATGAACTAAACTTAATTCTTTTAAAAATAGTGGTGCCAACCAAATTAAATTTGCGCAAAAGGTGGTGGGCACGAATGGGTTAATCCTATAAAAACTGCTCTCATTACCCATTTAGATGAATAAATCTGTGGTTTCATTTAATTTATTATTATTATTATTATTATTTTGGTTTTAATGTTAAAATTTTTTATTAAAATTTTTCTCCCAATTTATTTTATATGATAATTACTGGCAGATTTATGAATGCATGTATATTTCATAATAAACAATTCAAATGCCGTTATATTATCCATTCCATGCATTCTGTCTGAATCGATAATTATATACCGCGGATGACATGTAAATATTTAACTGTCATATCATAAAGGTGTCATAATCTATTAGATTTAATACAGAAGGTTTCGAAATACCATCATTTTATTTAACTGGTAGATGGGGGTATAAGATTATTTTAAAACGTGCAAATGTCTTGCAAACACAACTCTTTTTCGATTGTATATAAAGTAGGCCTAGTTAGCAGTTAATTTAATGTTGAAGCAATTTTTAAAAACTTGTTTAATAGGTAAAGAAATTTTGCTCATATTTTCTACAAATAAATAAAATAAGTATTATAAAGTGTACAAGTAGGAAAACCTCGATTTGCAATACACATACATTTAAACGTCTCAATTTTAAAAAAAAAACTTTAAAAAGATTGAATAATCCAAACAAAGACAGACTTGAATATTCCTTTAAAAAATAATTTACATTTATATACACTGTAAAAAATGTCAGATGTTTCTGAATGTATAAAAATGTACTGTAATCAAAAACGGAAATATGCTGTGACCTCTTCTAATTCACCTAAGGTTTCGAAAACCGTTCCTTTACCTTTAAAAATCCCAGAAAAGTATTTGTTTTCAAAATTGAAAGAATAATTTAAAAAAAATAATTTTTATTAGCTGCCCGTCTTTTTCGGAAACGTTTCTAAGTAGCTTTAACAGTACAATAATCTCTTTTCTCAAATCAAAATATCACTTTTTCGGATTCTATCAATTCTCAAGTAAATATTTTCAGCTGTATAACTGATTTTGTGCATGCAATTGTAGCAAAATAATGTTAATTTTCATATTAATATTAATACTGTTAATAATGTATATTTGTTTATTAAACATGTTCTCTGAATATCAAAATATTTTCGCATGAATTGGTAGCATCCGAAAAACTGTTATTTTGATTTGAGAAAAGTGATTATTGTACTGTAAAAGCTACTTAGAAACGTTTCCGAAAAGGACGGGCAGCTAATAAAAATTAATTTTTATAAATTCTTCTTTAAATTTCGAAAACAAATACGTTTCTGTGTTTTTAAAGGTAAAGGAACGGTTTTCGAAACCTTAGGTAAGTTAGAAGAGGTTACTGTATATTTTCGTTTTCGATTACAGTACATTTTTATACATTCAGAAACATTCGACATTTTTTACAGTGTACAAAAAGTAAAACACAAAAAAAATTAAAAATACAAGAGTGAACTTTTTTCTAAGCTACACTTAAGTACAAATAATTATTCATTGCATAACATTGTAACAAATCAAGCCAGTTACAATTAGTTAATATTTTTTTAGAAAAAAGATAATATTAATTCGGGACAGTACGAGCATCATTCAGAGTTGGCGATCGTTAACAAGTGAACCAACCTTCGATGAGTAATTTGCCGTGATAACTGCTAAAACTAGATTTTAAAGATACTGTCGTTCGCAAACTGTAGGATGTGTTTCGTTTGAAAGCAATGTCGGTCAATTTTAGAATTTAAATTGCCTGATATGTTGCCGCAGACGAATTTCTAAAAGATCTGCCTGCTTCACGAATGTATACACCTCGATAGACCTACACAAAATTGGAAATTGTACGTGTTCACGATGTTTAGAAGCGTAGCAAAAGGCAAAAATGCACATTTTAGCAATAACTTATTTTATAATAGCAATAACTTATATATAAAAAAAACATTCGTAAATGCTCGCCCGCAAGTCGCTCAAACTCGGAACATCGAATAAAAGTCCATCCATCTCCAGGCCTCTCTAGCTTAAGTAAAAAAGAAAAACTTCTAGAACTTTCCATAATCTCTAAACACGATTCTTTTATATAAACAGAAATTAATATTAAGTGTCGAGATTGAAAGTAACAGACTCGATCTTCTGCATACGATAATTTTATTTAAATTATTATTATTTAAATAATTTACAGGGTGGTTAGTTATTAACGTCTGGTGTTCAGAGCCCTCTAGGGAGTAAAGTTTTGGTCAAAACATAACCAAATTTGATCAGCATACATAGTAGACCATGGGATTTCGAATTCCTAAAAAAAAACTTAAAATAAAAAGTTTTAAAAATCGCCACTATGGGCAATTTTAGCGTTGTTTACCGACTCAAATGCGTTAATTTACATAAAATCAGTTGTGTATTGCAATCATGAGTGTAAAAGGAAAGGCTGGGAGAGTTCTCATCATTATCAACTCTCACCATACTTTACTTAGTCAAGCTGTGTTATCAGCAGAACGAGAATTGCAATGATGCTCGTCCTGAATTTCACCGATTACAGAATTTGCCAAAAGAACGGATGAGCATAACAAATTTACAAAAGATGATTCATCGATTTGAAACTATGCGGCAACAAGGCCTAGGACGCAAAGTGACTAGTTAATAACAAGTTGACGAAGTTGTAACTGCTATTGTCGAACAAGAGATGAAAAATGTGCAGGTACTATCAGCGCTCGGGCAGTTTTCCAGCAGTATAAAATTGATCTGTACTGTATTTTTTGCCATTTAATCATTCAACATTTACACTAATACACTTTTAATGCGCCAAAATTGCTCTTAGTGGTGATTTTTGTTTTGACTAGCAAAGCATGATCCCATAAGTTGAGAGTCATCACAAAGCAGTTGTCTGACTCTCCTAGCCTTTCCTTTTATACTCAATATCGCTACACAGAACTGATTTTTCGGAAATTAATGTATTATAGTCGCATTTTAGCTAAATTTGCCCCTAGTGGCGATTTTTTAAACTTTTTATTTTCTTTATTTTTTTTTCAAGAATTCGAAATCCCATGGTCTACTATGTATGCTGATCAAATTTGGTTATGTTTCGCCCAAAACTTTACTCGCTAGAGGGTTCTGAACACCTGACGTTAATAACTAACCACCCTGTAATCAAATGTAATAAAAATTCGAATAAAATCCACACACGATTATTCCACACAAAAAAAGAGAAGAAATGAATTTATTAATACGCAATAAATATAATAACGCGAAGAAAAAAAAGAATAATATTTTTGAACAAGTATATTTTCGGAATAAATGTAATAAGTCTTTTTTAAAAAAAGTTTTCAAAAAGAGGGTAAAATGTTAAGAAATAAAGTTTAAAGTTTAAATAAGAATATTTTTAATTTAGAGCCAGTTTATAGACTTACGCATATTGGAATAAATGATTTTAAAGGCTAATTAACCCATTTTAGGCCAAGCACAGAAATTTTATAAAATGTAGCATTATTTTTATTGAAATATGCTTAAATTACATACATTAAGACACAAAAAAAGATTCGTGCATGAAAAATAATATTTTATATAAAAAATAATATTTTATATAATAATATAAAATATTATTTCTTATAATGAATAATATGAATATGAATAATATTTTTATGACTTTTGTTTTATTCTTATTTCATATACAGAATTTGCAACTTTAATCTATTTTAAAAGCATATAATTCATTTAAATTGGAATAATAATATATTTTTAAAAAGTCGAATTTGTCAAAGGCGTTTCAAATTAAAATTCTAGCGTATTTTGAAAATTTTTTAAGAAAAAGTGTTTACTCCAATTGAATTACTAATATTTTATGGATGTCTTCAAAAGCCTTAAAAAATAGAAGAAAAATAAAATTCTTGAAAAAAAATGTGTCAAAGTGTTAAAAAAAATATTTATCGAAATGTTTCGTATACGAACCTTTGGCCGAAAATGGGTTAAGAAATTATATCGTTTCTATAAAGATTAATAGATTAGATATAGTAACAGGATTTTAATTTAATAAGTTGAAATAAATACAGAATATTGTTAAAAGGAAATTAATATAGTATAAGGTTAATTTTGGTGAAAAAAATTGTAATATATATATTCTGAAAACGCCTGTATTTCCATTTATTCTAATTTGGTTATTTACTGATGAAACATTAATCATATATCTCAAACATTTCACAATAGATTAAATCAAATACCGTTAACTTATTCTATAGACGTATTCTGCTTCAAAAGATAATGAGATTTCTCAAATGCTGTGTAAATATTGTACAACCAGATAATACAATAGCCGTGAAATTTCATATTAGAACTGAGAAAATTTGAAGGCAGAATTAGATGTCCAATTCCTACTTGTAAGTGCTATAAAGCTATAAAATATGTATACGTCAATCGTGCGGATCAGGAAAATCTGTAATACTAGTATTTTTTCATAATCAATCTCTCTTTAACCCTTTATCTACCGACAATACTTATAAGTAACATTAAAAATTACTTATTACAAAATTATTTTGATACGTCCATTAGTTGTAATACTATTTAGAATGAGTTATAGATACATTACTTTATCTTGCTCCAAAAGCATTATTGGTTCCACCAAACAAAAATATGTGTAAAACGATGATTTCTTTTGCCTTAGTATCTTTTCAGATTTCTTGCCCCTGAGGGAAGGGGGAGGGATTTTTCAATTCGAATATATTTGTATACTTATATTTTAAGAACATCATATTTGTACGTTTTATAATTAGTATACAAAATACTAAAAAAAACAACTTAAAATAAAAGATTTCAGTGGGGTTATAAATATTGCACAAAATCCCTGTAAATTCGAATTTAATTAATCTTTTTAAATCAGGGGTCGTACATTTCTGGGAATTTTTCAGGACAAATATCAGTATTTATTTATAGAAACATACATCTAGATTTAACGTACGAACTGACTCTTTATTTTAAGAAGATATTTTCTATGAGAAAATACTGGTGCTGAAGATTTTCTTGGTCTTAAAATTTCAGGACATGTACGACCCCTGTTTTAAATCCTTCAATCCTTCTAAAATCCTTCAAAAAATTATCAAATGATTACGTAAATCTTTTCATTTAGTTTAAATCATTTACGTAACATGCTTTAGAATGTAAAATCTTCATGAATTCATAATTCGGTAGATAAAGGGTGAAAATGGAATATTATTTTCTATATTAAAATTAAGATCCCGGTAATTTATTGATATATATATATATATATTTATACTGGGTGTACCAAAAATGACTGATGGATTTTAAAATTCAATAACTTGCAAACGGTGACAGCTATTTTAAAATTTTTTGCAGGAGGGTTATGTATAATGTCAGGAGTTTTTTTTTAGGGTAATTTTTTATTTTAGTTCGAATTTCAAACAATAGGTGGCGCTGACGGCCATTGAAGGCCAGGTGATCAGTGCTGAGTGAAGCGTCGACCTGGCCTTCAATCGCCGTCAGCGCTACCTATTGTTTAAAATCCGAACTAAAATAAAAAATTACGGTAAAAAAACTCCTGACATTATGCATAACCCTCCTGCAAAAATTTTTTAAATAGCTGTCACCGTTTGCAAGTTATTGAATTTTAAAATCTATCAGTCATTTTTGGGACACCCGTGTGTTTATTCCAAAAACACTTGTATTTCCACTCTTTCCAATTTGGTTACTTAACGTATACGTTTATCAAATATCTCTAACATTTCACAATAGATTAAGCCAAATACCGTTAACTTATTCTATGGATTAAATTCTGCTTCAAAAGATTCATCAAATGCTATTTAAATAATGTACAACCAGATAGTACAATTAACCCATTAGTGCCTAGCGTCCATTTTTAGGGACGCTTCAAAAGGTGCATTCAGCATTGTTTTTGACACCTGTAAAAAAGAAAAGCAATAATTATTTTCTTTAAATGATGCATTTTCGTGATTAATGAATTAAACTTAAATCTTCTAAAAATAGTGGTGCCAACCAAATAAAACTTACGCAAAAGATGCTGGGCACGAATGGGTTAAGAAAATTTGAAGGCAGGATTAAATGTCCAGTTCCCATTTGTAGGTGCTATAAAACAGTTATACAGCATTCGTACGGATCTTTGAATTTCCAAACCAGGAAAATATTTGGTATCAGCCTTTTTAGGTGCTTTCGTAATTATGTAAATACGTAGCATCTATAGTGGTTGTTCAGTCCGTCCGTCTGTCCGTCCGCCCGTCTGTCTGCGTATAACAACGCAAAAACTAAACAACCGAATCATTTGAAGTTTAATATATATAATTATTACATAATTTTGTCGCGTCATTTCAATTTTTATGAAAATCGGATGCATAGATCAATTACAGGGGCAATCAAAAGTATTCCGTTACATTAAGGTCAATGGGGAAAAAAGTTTCAAATGCATTTTAATCGTTTGAAATTTAAAATACATAATTATAACATAATTTTTCGAGTTATTTCAAATTTTTTTATAACCGGGTGCATAGATCAATTACAGGGACAATCAAAAGTATCCCATTACATTAGGGTCAATGGGGAAAAAAGTTTAAAATGAATTTTAATCGTTTGAAATTTAAAATACTTAATTATTATGTAATTTTGTCGAGTTATTTCAAATTTTTTGATAATCGGGTGCATAGATCAATTACAGGGGCAATCAAAAGTATTCCATTACATTACGGTCAAAAGGGAAAAAAATTTCAAATGCATTTTACTCGTTTGAAATTTAAAATACATAATTATTACATAATATTGTCGTGGTATTTTAATTTTTTCTTTTGGAAATCGGATGCATAGATCAATTCCAGGGGCAATCAAAAGTATTCCATTACATTACGGTCAATGAGGAAAAAAGTTTCAAATGCATTTTAATGGTGTTACACTCATCCGAACATAATAAAATTGATATGCATCTATAATGTACATATTATAATATACATTTTGCATAATCTGTGGTGCAAAGAACACTTGTTACTGATTTACAAGGCCACACAAAAGTATTTCATTACATAATGGTATAGGTAGAACATTGTTTCATGAGCGTTTTAATTCTAATTCACTATTTACAATTTTATGAGATTGATATATAAGAGTAATATTTTTAAAACTTCGTTATCGTACGAACGCACCTCATTTGCTACGCTTCACGTGCAATTTCCAGCTTGATTATATTTATAATAAATTTCCTTTTAAAATAAGGCAAAATTTTGTACTTCTGAATAATAGTGCAAGAGCCGACTGCAAAAAAGATTAAGTCATCGAGCTGAAGAGAAAATTATTTTATGGATGATTAGTAATTGAGGAATCTCATGATCCATGTCTGCCGGAAGCGAAGTGGTGCATAAGGAAATTACGATTAACCCATTAGTGCCTAGCGTCCCTTTTTGGGGAAGCTTCAAAAAGTGCATGTAGCACTGTTTTTGACACCGGTAAAAAAGAACAGCAATCTTTATTTTTTTTAATTGAAACATTTCCGTAATTAATGAACTAAACTTAATTCTTTTAAAAATAATGGTGCCAACCGAATAAAATTTGCACAAAAAGTTCTGGGCACGAATTTGTTACCGTAATTTCCGGCGTATGATCCGCGGATCAAACAATTATTTTTTAACCCAGAAAAAGGTTTTAATAAAATGTAACTTTTCAAATCGCGGTAAATACTATTAGGCTTCAATAACTAAATAAAATTTTTGGATCCAAAAAGAATTGTTTGATCCGCGAATTATACGCAGGAAATTACGGTAATACCACTGGTGGTTCTCTCGTAGGTTTAACATTTTGTTTGCTGCACAATCAAAAGTATGAATACACGTAAAACAGAGTGCAGGAAAACACAATGCTAATCCTACGAGTCAACCACTAGTAATATCAATTTTCCGCTTATGAACCACTTCGCTTCAGGCACACATGGATCATTAGATTCCCCTATTACTAATCTTCCATAAAATAAAGGATTTT
Organism: Maratus speculifer; assembly: GCA_964019185.1. Classification (NCBI taxonomy): domain Eukaryota; kingdom Metazoa; phylum Arthropoda; class Arachnida; order Araneae; family Salticidae; genus Maratus; species Maratus speculifer. The sequence continues at coordinate 355,439,249 of OZ025295.1, read as the reverse complement.
TTCTTCTGCTCGATGACTTAGGGTATTGTGTGGTCGGCTCTTGGATTATTAAATTCAATGTTTTTAAATAACCCTCTGGATCCCAAACCGCCCGAGATATTTTAATTCGTATATTTCAGTTTCCACCAGAAAATTAAAACAACAATATTTGATTTAATCAATACCAGAACATTCCGTATTTAAATAAAACGAAATTAGCCACCGAATTTTTCTGGTGTGAAATGAACTATATAATTTCTAGACCGTGTTCTAGCATGGGAATTAAAGGGTTAAAACCTAGTCGGATATACATATCCCAAAACTTTCTACTATCTCGTGCATGTTGATACTTCAAAATCCTCTACCACAGGCTGAAATTAAAAGAGAACATGTGTTCAGTGTGAGGAATATAAAAGCATGAAATTCCATGTAATAGTTCTTGAAACTAGACAATTGTGGATATCGGGAAAGTTGCAATATTAAAGCGCAACCTGTTGGACGATTCACAACTAAACAGAAACTGCAATAATTTTTATCAAGCTATACACGCATCTAAAGTTTCATGAAAATTCGTTTATCAGTTCTTAAGATAAGGCTATTGCAAAAAATTGTGAAAAATTCAGCATAGTAGCGCCAACTGTTTGACGACTGACATCAAAATGTGAACAGAACTAGTTCAAATCACGAATTTGTTGAATCTGAAGTTTAACCCATAAATGCCTGAATTATTTTCTTCGTTAAAATTCAAATTTTGAATTTTCCCACCACTTTTAAAGCAAGAATAGCTTTTATCTTAATTTATCGAGAACTTTGTCTAGAGAAAGAATGATTAATTTATCCTCCTTTTTTACTGGTGTGAAATGCGCTGACTTGAATAATTTAAAACTGTCCCAAAAATGGGACGCTAGGCACTAACGGGTTAATAGAAATCCGTGCATTAGTCATTGAGATAAAGAGTTTGCGTTCCTGTAATCCTGAAAAATGCAGCATAACAGCATCATCTCTTGAGCTATTTACACAAAAATATAAACAACATCAGCTCATGTCAGGGACTAACTAAATCATAAATTTCATAGAAATCTATGGTTTAATTATTGAGATATAGCTGTTGAGATATAGCTTATTATAAATAACCAAATAATGACACATTAAAGTCACATGGTGACTTTCTGTCACAAGACTTTGTCAAATGGTAGCAAAGGCCCTACTGTGAAGTAACCACTGTGAAAAGTGGTGAAAACTCACCATGTGACTTTAATGGATATTGTTTGGTGATTTATCATAATGCAACATTCACAATGACTTTGAAATTAAGCCTGAGTCACACGAGAGTCTCAATGAAACGACACTGTAAAGTCACCTGGTGACTGGTCACAAAGCAGCAGTCGCAGTGACCTGACAGTGGAGTCACATATAGTAGTCATTTGAGACTCATAAAAGAGACGTATAGTATTTCCTATTTTTTTGTTTCACCATAGTGACTCTGATACTTGTGACTATGTGCGACCTTAATGAGAGGTTATATGGACTAGCTGTTATGCAGGGATAGTATTTATTCAAATTATATTACTTCCTTTTGAAAATTCGCGTGAAAATTATGGCTTGAAAATCCCTTGAAAATTGGCATTTTGGGACTCCGTCCTTAACTTTGCACACCAGTGTATATAGTGTTTTTTTTTAATATATATCGGCGGATATTGTTAGAATATGGCCCAATATTAAATTGAAAGATATAATAAACTAATTAAGGCCCCACAATAGTCACAGAAAAAGTACTCAAAAAGACCCGGATGATAATGTAAAGTCTATGGGAGCGTTCTTTTCAAATATCTCGCTCAAATTTTAATATTTTTACATGATTTTTTTGCATAGGATAGCTGAGGACAATCCACAACCGGCCTAGTTTTTACTTTTTCGATTTTGCTTATATATTTTTTATATTATAATAGTTTCAATTTCAAAACCGGTTTAAACCGGTTTTGAAAGTTAAAGTAATTTTTTAAAAAAAAATCTGAAACCAAAATTGAAAAAAAAAACTAGGCCGGTTGTGGATTGTCCTCAGCTATCCTATGCAAGAAAATCATGCAAAAATATTAAAATTTGAGCGAGATATTTGAAAAGAACGTTCGCATAGACTTATCATTAGCGTTCGGCTTTTACCGCGTGACTAGTGTGTGCTCTTAAGGATTTGGGAAGAAGCAGAGACGAAGATGGGACGGAGGTGTTATTGATGGACAGACAGGGCACTGAAAAAGTGGATATCAAATACATGAGACTATATGTATACATGTTCAGAACAATTCTGAAAAAAAATGAAAGAAATAAAGTTATTTCAAGGATCTGAAGTCTGAGAGAATATATTGAAAAATGAAAAATCGGAATCTCGTTAGTTGAAATTAAACGAAGTCAAGAGAAAATGAGTTCGAATAAAGGAAAAAAAAATGTAACGTTATTCTGCTATTGAAAATTTGGGGATTGAATGTTCAGTTCGAATTAAGCGAATATTTGATTTACCCGATTTTGAATTAACGAGAGCTGAATGTACTATACAAGCTGCCGCTAAAGATTGAAACTTGCTTTAAATTTTTACATTTTGGTTATACTGAAGCATGTAAATTGCGAACGTGTTCGAAATTATGTAGGAAATGAAGATATTTTAAAAATAATATTGTCGTTTTCTATAAAAAAAGTTACATTTAACCTGGCGCAGGACACATTATAAAAAATGTATTTATTGAGTTAAAATTTTGAATTTTTTGTGATGGCCAACTATATCATTTATAAACAAAATCACATGATAAAACTTCTTAATTTTTTTAAAGAATCGGGTAATTTAAAATAGTTATAACTTAAAATATTATTTATAGAATTTAATTTTTTTTACATTTAAATAAATAGTATTGTCTAAATTTTAATCTCGATTCTGCATTTTAAAAAATATTAATTTAAAAAAAAATAAAATATTTCAAGTAAAAATTTGAAAAAAAATGCAACTTTTATTTAAAAAATCATATTTTCAAAAGTCAATATTTTTTTCAACTTTCCTGAGTCAAAATGAAAGTAAAATAATAATAAAATAAATACATGTTCCAAGTTTGAAACATTTATCTTTAACGGTTCTTCAGTAATAAGAATTTAAATCCCAGAAATTGTGAAAAAACCATCAGGAACAAAAATGTCTTTTCACAAGGAATGATTTCATGACAGCTATTGCTTGAAAGCTAGATTTTGAAAACAACGCACAACGAACAAATTAATATTTCCTCTTCTAATTAAGATAGAAACATGATTTAAACGTCATTTTAACCCTTAAATGCATATTGTATCATTTTCGATACCATAAGTGTTCCCGATTTATCGGGGGTTTTATTCACATATTCCGTATTCTCACCAGAAATTTAAAAGAGCAATTTTCACTTTACTTAATGACAGACCATTCGTAATTAAATAAAGAAAAATTTACTATTTAGATTTTTCTGGTATGAATTTTGATTCTTTGAATTGTGCATTTTTGGAACGCGTTCTATAATATGCATTTAAGGGTTAACCCTTTAAGGTTCATTGGTTTCGCCACGAAACCACAAAATTTTAAATCCGATATGCAACACTGACACCGGTATTTTTATCTAAAAATCTCCCTTTTATTTTGTATGTGAAAAATCACGTTTTCGTATTTAGAAATATATTTGTTCTTAATTACCGATGTCACTCATTTATTTCGCCATCTTAGCAATGAAAACGCTATGATCGTTAAAGGGTTAAGCATAAGAAAACAGAAATCTTTAATGCAATAATCTATTTTTTTTTTAGAAAATTTCAAGATTTTGAAGATCTTCAAAAAAAAAAAAAAATAGTTTTTACATTTAGGGAAAAAATTCCTTGTTTCATAGTTAGAACAGTAAAGATTCCAAATAAAATTTCCAAATAAAATTTTCAAATAAAATTTTACACAGTAAAGACATGCTAAATTTCAAAACATTTTGGCGTTTCAGGCATAAAAAGCAAAAAGAATTGTGCTTAAGCCTGGTAATTCCAAAGTTTAATAAAAATTTATGCATTATTTTAATGGTGAATTTGTGTTGCAAAATTATTAAATTTTTAACGGCAACTACCACGGAGAAAGGTTTCTAAAATTAGCTTATAGACCACATAGGACCGTATAAAAAATTTAAAATCATAACTCCCCGGAAATTTTAATCAGGAGTATTTCATTAACCCATTCGTGCCCAGCACCTTTTGCGTAAATTGTATTTGGTTGGCACCACTATTTTTAGAAGATTTATATTTAGTTCATTAATCACGAAAATGCATCATTTAAATAAAAAATTATTGCTTTTCTTTTTTACCGGTGTCAAAAACAGTGCTGAACAGTGTTTGAAGCGTCCCTAAAAAGGGACGCTAAGCACTAATGGGTTAACCGTTTGCACGCCGAATTAATATCGTAATGTAATTATAATTTTTTTTTCCTATATTGCAGCTTTAAATATTATAATAAAAATTTTAATTTTTCTTAAGACAGGTGTTATAATGAAAATAAAATACATTGACATGTTTCGGAACCGTCAAATAAGTTCCATAGTCATAATATAAATAAAACAAAATTTCAAAATATTTCTCGGTCAATACAAATGACACGCGACAATGAGATATAAATAACAAAAAAACACGCGCTCTATTGCAAAAAAATTAAATTAAAATATAGACCATGATCTAAAACATAAATAAAAATAAAATTTCAAAATAATTCATGGTCAATACAAATGACACGCGACAATAAGATATAAAAACACCAGAAAACACGCGCGCTAAAACTGCAGCTTTAAATGTTTTAATTTATGCATACAAATTTATAAAACAACAAGAAATATATAGATTTTTACAGGGTTTTTTTTTTTTTTTTTTTTTTGGACAGTCTTCATTTCAGTGGTCGCATTTTGGAACATGATTATTGATTGACAACCTATGCAAATATAACAAATTATTATCCGCTATATACTGTTGTACATTGTTCTTGAGTATTTTCTCGTATTCCAAAAACATTTAGATTCCTACCGGTTCATTGTAAGTAACATAGAGAAAAGGATAAATGCAAATAATGTATTTTTCATGGAAATTAATGACATTGCATATTCCTTATATCTCTGATAAATGTTTAAACATGTATATTTTTTTCAAAAGTTCAAAGCAACCTTATATTTTATAGGAAAAATAAGGACATCCTTATTATGTTAGAAAAAATACATTTTGTATTACAAACATTGCAATGTTCCCAATTGGTAAGATTGGCGTTTAAACGGTTTACAAAATCTTAATTTTTACCATTATTTCAAGATTTTTATAGTGGCGTAACCAGGTCGGGTGCCCAAGTGCTCTGAATACAGGCAACTTTTAGGTGCGTTCGTAATTATATAAATACGTAGCACCTATAGTTGTCGTTCAGTCCGTCTGTCTGTCTGTCTGTATGTCTGTCTGTCTGTCAGCATATAACAACGCAAAAACTACCCAACCGAATCTTTTGAAATTTAAAATACATAATTATTACATAATTTTGTCTAGCCATTTCAAATTTTATAAGAATCGGATGGATAGATCAATTACAGGGACGATCAAAATTATTCCTTTACATTACGGCCAATGGGGAAAAATTTTGCAATTGCATTTTAATCGTTTGAAATTTAAATTACATACTTATTACATAACTTTGTCCAGTCATTTCCCTTTTTTTGAAAATAGGATGCATAGATCAAATACAGGGACAATCAAAAGTACTCCGTTACATTACAGTCAATGGAAAAAAAAAGTTTCAAATGCATTTTAATGATATTACACCCATTCGAACATAATTGCCGAAACGTCAGTGAAGGCTTACTTTGGAGACACGAAATTTTTTTGTGTCTGTCTGTCAGTCAGTCTGTCAGTCACTCAGTCTGTCAGTCAGTCTGTCAGTCTGTCTGTTCCGCGATAACTTCCGTAAAAAGCATCCGATTGGCTTGAAATTAAATGGGTATGTTAGTGAGGCACTGGGATTAAGCTGTATAGTTTTTTGTAAGATTTGGTTCATTCGTTCGAAAAATATAGAATATTCTTTTTTGCGCAATAATGCTTTTCTATGGCAAATCCAATGATTTACATTTTTTTTCTTGAGAGAAAATGTCACATTATGATAAATGGATGCTGAAATTTACCGGTTAAATTATTCGTATTGTTTTGAAATTTTTTCTATTCATTTGTCAGATTTTTAAAATTATTACTGTAAATTTTGGAGATTTTTTATAAATGTATTCCAATAATATAAACTAATTTGTTTTAGAGACTTACTTAATTCAAAAGTATTTATTTCATCTTCTCTATTTTCTTTTAATGGTTGCTAAGCAACCACTCATCCTAATTCTTATTTTTATAATGTTATAAATTTGAATGCGTGTAATTATTGAAAGCGAAAATTTAAATTAAGTCAACGTCAAAACTGATGAATTAATGTCTTTGTATCTTTGTGTATAACTATAACATAGCCCAGAAAAGAACATAGGCTATGTTTTATTGATTTTATTCACATATTTTCCTTAATAATTCAAAATTTCCTTCTTTTTCATGCAGAATCAATAGCGATCTTTTAGATAAAATTTAACCAATTTCCTTTATTGTTGCCAAAAGAAAAAAAAAATCAAAATATGGAATAACAACGAATATGGAATTCAACGGCAATAAGTTTCAATTCAGCAAGTTCCATTCGAAAAATTAAACTAAGAAAAAATAAATATGACTTCAGAATTAAAATAAAAATAAATATAGTACTTTGGTTAATAAGAATTTTTCTGACAAAAATGGGGGCATAATTAGAAGTAAAAGAAATAAAAAATAATTATATTTTTAATAAATATTTCACCTGATAAAATTTGACGTCATAATTGAAATAAAACAGGTATTTTATAGTAGTCGTTAAAAATATAAGAAACATGGATAGCAATAACTCATGAATAATGACGTCATTGCCGAAACTTCTGTGAAGACTTATTTTGGCGACACAAAATTTATTGTTTTCCGCCTGTCAGTCTGTCTGTCTGTCTGTCTGGCCGCGATATCTGCCACAAAATGCAATCAAAATTTCTTTTTTTCGGAAACAAATTGTAAAACCCTAGATTACTGAGTTTACACTTTCAAAAGTTCCTGATATATCAGATTTAGGTGTGAACAGGTATGTAGAAGTATGAGGATAATGAAAAATGCTTATTAAAACTGTTACTTATCCTTATAAATCAACATGTATAAAGAAATACAAGATATACGATAACCATTAGCAAATAGATAGAAAGTTACAAACTGAAGTTTAATTAGACTACGGGGGGTTCAGGGGGGCGGAGCCCCCCAGAAGAAATCTACTATGTTATATTCAGAATATCCTAACATAACTAAACCTTTAATTTAACGCTTTTGTTGGCTGAAAACTTTTTATTCTTATTTTATTCTTACAAATAATTACGTAATTTGAAAATTTTAAATTACAGTTTTTAAGAAATTGAATATTACCCAAAGTGTGTTTTAAAAAAGAAATGATGTGCAAAGCTGACGTTGAGGCTCTTGATCTGCAGATTAACTAGTAATATTGATATGCATCATAAAGTACATATTATAATATAGATTTTGCATAATCGGTTGTGCAAAGAACTTTTGTTATTGATTTACAAGGCCACACAAAAGTATTCCATTACATAATGAGTATAGAGAGAACATTGTTTGTGGCGCATTTTAATTGTAATTAACTATTTACAATTTTATGAGATTGATATATGAGAGTGATATTTTAAAAACTTCATTATCGTACGAACGCACCTCATTTGCTACGCTTCGCGTGCAATTTCCAACTTGTTTATAATTATGTTCGGCTTGTTTAACCAGAAAATTTTCAGCTATGAATCAAGAAGAAAAAAAACCTTACAGTATTACTGGTTTTGGTCACTCACCCTGGTTACGCGATTATGACCGATTTACTTTGCATAATTATCCCTAGGATATAAAAAAAAAAATAAAACCACAGCAATAGTTTTGGATGCTTTGTATAGTATAAACTTCTTGAAACTAATCCTTTATTAACCGACGGTATTTTAAAGTATCATTGAAGAAAACTTTATAATAAAAGTTTTTTATTCATTCCGCACAATATACTCTTCTCGATCAAAATTAGAACAGATATACAGTCGAAGCTAAATAATTTCAAGAAGTGGTAGTTTAATTAATAATTTTTATAGGCATTTCTTTTCTTTTTTACCACGCTTTTATTAACTTCACCTGTATGTTTGTGAGTTTGTAACTCTCCTTATTTTATGTATGTTCACCGATTACTCCGAAACCATGCAACCGATAAACTTGGTTTTGGTGTAAAATGAAAGACGATGCTCTCGAATTGGTACCACTTCAGTTTCATCGAAATTGGTTCAGTACTTTTTTAGTAATTAGGCAAAAACTAATAAAATTAGTGATTTTTCGCTAATTAAAAGTGTTGAATACGTTCACCGAATGGAGTGTAGACAGCATGGCCGAGCGGTCTAAGGCGCCGGATTGCAGCTCTGTTTTTCGAAAGAGATTGTGGGTTCGAACCCCACTCCTGACATTATTTACATCTATGTAAAATTTAAAAAAAAATTCCTTATTACAATTTTTATTTTTAACCGGCTTCAGAAAAGGAAGGGGAAGTTGTCCATTCGCCGCGTATGTATTTTTTTTTCTATGTATGTTCACCAATTACTCTGAAACTATCCAACCGATTAATTTAGTTTTTGTATTAAATATAAATATAGTTTTAAAAAAAACCTAAAAACCACGCTTTTAAAGTAATCAAACTAAAAAGTGAAAAATAAATATAGTTTAAAGAAACTAAAAACACGATTTTTAAGTATATCAAACTAAAAAGTGAAAAAAAATTTGTACTATAAGCTGAAAATGAAAATAGATGAAAAATACTATATTATTATAAAATCATTGTTATTATAGAAATCAATTAATAAGTAATAAATAAAATTATCGTGGGAAAAAAGCGTGGGGTGCTTCTTAAGAACTGATAGATGGAGCATGATAGATGGAGCACCCCACGCTTTTTTCCAAGATAATTTTATTTATTGCTTATTAATTGATTTCTATAATAACAATGATTTTATAGTAATGTAGTATTTTTCATCTATTTTCGTTTTCAGCTTATAGTACGAATTATATTTCACTTTTTAGTTTGATATACTTAAAAAGCGTGTTTTTTAGTTTTTTTAAATTATATTTATTTAAATAAAATTATATGAAACATATTCCATTGAAAAAGTGCTTCCATTTATAGAGAGGATTATGATGCATTTAAACTCTTTGCTTTTTGAAGAATTACGATATTTTCAAAAATTAATCTGATTATTTTAACAAATATTTCACAAAAAATTATAACCACCGATGTATTTAATTAGTTTTAATGAAAAAAACATATCTAAATTCTACATTAGTGTTATCTAAAATTTCCTGTGTAACTTTAGACATTAAAGAAGATAATTATTGAGGTAGAACAATTTCTTGATAAAAAATTCAGTAGATAAAAAGGGTTAATAATACAAAGACATATTCAATAAATTATTTTTCAAACATAGAACAATACATCTATTACAATGCTGCAAAAGTTTAAATGTTTAATTTTTATTTGTTAAATATTCCAATAAGGATATTCTGTTACGTATCCAAAATAATTTTGAATCAATTTCTAATTATAAAGAATAACCCTTAAATGCATATTGTATAATTTTCGATACCATAAGTGTTCCCGATTTATTGGGGGTTTTATTTACATATTCCGTATTTTCACCAGAAATTTAAAAGAGCGATTTTCACTTTACTTAATGACAGACCATTCGTCATTAAATAAAGAAAAATTTACTATTTAGATTTTTCTGGTATCAATTCTGATTCTGTGAATTGCGTTTTTTTTTTTTTGGAACGCTTTCTATCCTATGCATTTAACGGTTAAGATTTGTGTAACGTTTTTTATAAATACATCTAATATTATCAATAACATGAATCAAAATTTTTCTGTTAGAATTTTTTCGGTTCCTACATTTTAAAAATAAAGAATTAATTTATCCATATAATGAGAAAATAACATTTACTCTACGAGAAAACTTATTGATTTATTAACAAGAACATATAGTTTCGGAAAAGCACCTTTAAAATAAATAAAACAATTTTTCAAATAACTGATTCACATTTTCAATGGCACGTAGACATTAATGCTTTTTCATTAAACTTTAAGCAAATTTCTTGATTGAGTATCACTAATTGCTTTAACTGCCTGCGGGTAATACTTATATCTTCAAAGAAAATGTCCTACTTATCTCGAACTGTTTAATTAATTTAAACATACTTCATTTGTCAAATTGAACTTACTTAGTTTTAAAGATTATTCCTAATAGTATCTTATGTGTCGTAAAATGTGTTCTCAGATAATAACTGATATTCAATTTAAATATATTTTCAAGTTTGTTTGCTGAAAATAAAATCGTAGAGTTGAAAAATATTTTTTCTAGCAAATTGAACGCAAGGGAATAATTTTGCTTTTTGAATTATAGAATGGAAACAAATGTAGAATTTTCGAATTAAGTGTGGAATTTTCTTTAATCATAGAAAGAAAATAGGAATCTAATGTTTAATTGCAGTGAAATGCTTTAATTATAGGCTGTTTTTTTAAACATATATATTTAATGATCTGTATTGTATGTTCGTATGTACAAATGTACATATATTAAATTTATAAATTATATGTATAACAAGAGTTTTGTGTAATATTGAGTTATACGTGAAACTGAGAACGTGACAAAAACACTTTACTCCTTCCCTTGAGTAGTTTTTATTCTTTCGCTAGGGAATTCGATTCAAAACGCGCAATTTGGCAATCTTTTATTAAAAATTATTGATTGCGTTTGGAAAAAAACAGTTTTATTAAACAGTTTCTATACAACAACAATTATAGTTTTGTGCATTTCGAAAAAAAAAAATGTATGTTATAAAGTTACTTTTTTTAAAAATGATTTTAATAAACGCAAAAACGATATTTTTTTAAAAAGTAACTTTTGATAACAAAACTTTTTTGACACATCCAAAACATCGTGACTCTTTAACCCTTTGCGGCGCAGGACTAATTCATTGCTTAAGTGTTGAAATTAATGACTGTCACCGGAATTTGAAAACAACTTTATTTGTAAATAAGAAAACGCTATATTTCACGCATTCAATAAACCTTAATTTTTTAAAACAAAATTCCGGTGCCAATGTGCCGTTTGGGAATTAAAATTAAGTGGTATATCTATGAAACCACCGCGCCGCAAGGGGTTAACGTAAATGTTCTGAGATCTTATGTAGAGCCAAGTTTAATTTCTTTTTCTTAACTCTGACATTTTAATCCCCAAATTGCTTCTAATCTCCACACATTTATTTTATAATTAATAATGGACTTGGCCATTACACAGCATAAGGTATTGTGCTTTTTCAAATCGAGAAAATGCTCCTGTTAAATAAGGCAAATTTTACTAGTGGGGATAAACAAGGATTCTTAAGCTTTTTTGCGGCACGTATACGTGTCGCTCGTCCCCAAGGGGCTAAAAACGAGTATTAAATGAATTGTACAATAAACTTTCAAACATTTCATACGTTCAAATTTTTAAAAAAATCGTATTTTTTATTATTATTTAAATGATTTTAATACCCAGTAGAGCGAGCCGCGATCGGTAGTTTTTGTTTAATATTTATTTTTTTCAGTAGATATAGAAAAGTGATCCGCAAAACTTCAATAAGTTATGGAGGATATAACGGACACTCGATAATGCGGCTCCGCTTAAGACGTATCCCCAGTAAATGTGGACGTTTTATTTCCCCCATTCTTTTTTAAGTAATGTTAAAGATATCGTTTACTGCAGATTGCGGTTGGCGCAGATGAGATATGGCCTCTCTTGGAGGTCCGCACTAAGTGTTGTTCACTGTAAAGGGTATAGCCGGGTTTCTTAGTAAAATATGCCCTTGAGTCAACCACATCGAGTCCGACATGGATCGATAGCCCATAAAAAGAAATTCATTTCTCCCCAGTTTTAAGTTTGTATCTCAAGACCATGAGGGGTAATGGCCCTAAATGGCTGTTTTGGAAAAGAGCGCATTGTGATAAAACTACTAAGCAGATTTCAACGAAAAAAATAAGGATGTTAAAAACCACCATGCGAATGTTTGACATTTTTTTCAGATTTTTTTAAACAAAAGAACAAGTTTTCTAAAATTTTTTCTGTTTTTAAATGCACATTTTAATTAACAATATACTAAAATACTAACATTTCTGAGTGACCACCTTTATTCTTTTGCATGAAAAACTATGAGGCATGATGCATATTCACTATCAATTTCAACTTTCTACGTATGGTGCATCATATTAAAAAAAATGCAAAATCATATTCTGGTGGAAATGTGGGCGTGTCTCGGACAAATTTCACGCCTTCTTTTCAAATCTCACATATTTATTCACACGGTATTTTTAAAATAAGGCGGGAAATTGTCCGAGACACGTCCCACATTGCCGCCGGAATATGATTTTGCCCTTTTTTTAATATGATGCACCATACGTAGAAAGTTAAAATTGATAGTGAATATCCATCATGTCTCGTAGTATTTCATGCAAAAAAATTAATGTGGTCACTCAGAAATTTCAGTTTATTTTTAATTAACCCATTAGTGCCTAGCGTCCCTTTTTAGGGACGCTTCAAAAGGTGCATGTAGTACTGTTTTTGACACCGGTAAAAAAGAACAGCAATTTTTTTTTTGTTTAACCGAAACACTTTCGTAATTAATCAAGTAAACTTTATTCTTTTAAAGATAGTGGTGCCAAACGAATAAAATTTGCGCAAAAGGTGGTGGGCACGAATGGGTTAAAATGTACATTTCAAAACTGGAAAAATGTTAGAAAACTTGTTCTTTTGTTTAAAAAAATCTAAAAAAATTGTCAGACATCCGTATGGTATTTTTTACATCCCTTATTATTTTTTTTTTCGTTTAAATCTGTTTAGTAGTTTCGTCAGAATGCGCTCTTTTCCAAAACAGGCATTTAGGGTCATTACCTCCCATGGTCTTGAGATACAAACCTAAGACTAGGGAGAAATGAATTTCTTTTTACGGGCTATCGATCCATGTAGGATTCTATGTGGTTGACTCAAGGGCATATTTTACTAAGAAACCCGGCTATACCCTTTGTATTTACCGCTCGTAGACTTAGTACGGTTGAAAGTTAAAAAAAAAAAAAAACAGAGAAAATGATGTCATAAAATTGCAAAGATGGTGATGTTTAAGTTTAAAAAAAAACAATTGTTTTATTTTCAATAAATGTCATTTTTTTCTGAAGGAGAGAATAAGATGTAGAATTGTGATTTTAAATTCCAAAATATCAATTTGAATAGCTAAAAACATATAAAAAAATTACATTGCAGGAGGTTTGTATTGACCTTTTTGACTATGTTTGTCATCGTGAGTGCCACTCTGCATGTTTTATAAATATTAAATTTATTATTTTTCAACAGTTATTTTCTACGTCAATAATTTTGCAGCACATGTGAACTATTTTATGAAATATGGCGTATGTTTGGCAGGGAAACTCTTTTCTTGTTAAAATTGCTGCTAATTTTGCGCCATGATGTATTGCCAAGACTTCAATCTATAGCAATTTTTATAATAACATGGCTATGATTTTAAATACAGTAAAAGTCTAAGAGTATTTATCTATCAAAAACATGAGCATATTTGCAGAATGTTTATAAAATATTTAACCCTTTAACGATCACAGCATTTTCATTGCTATGATGTCGAAATAAATGAATGACACCGGTAATTAAGAACAGATATATTTCTAAATAAGAAAACGTGATCTTTCACATACAAAATAAAAGGGATATTTTTAGATAAAAATTCCGGTGTCAGTGTTGCGTATCGGAATTAAAATTTTGTGGTTTCGTGTCGAAACCAATGAACGTTAAAGGGTTAAATGTACCAAAACAACTTTTTTTTAAATAAATAAAGTTTATTTATGTGATAGTTTTAATTGTACGTTTGATTATTTGAATTGAATTTTGAATTTTAAAAGATTCTGAATAAGTTATTTCTTTGAAAATCTTTAATAACTATTTTTGCCTGCGAGAATATACTTACGTATATCTTAAAAGAAAGCATTTTTCTTATTCTGAACATTCTCGTTTATTTAATGAAATTTCATTTTTTAAATGTTTTGTTTTAAAAGTTATTTAAAGGTATCTTCAGAGTCATAACTATTATTTCAATAAAATTTTTATTCATTTATGCGCGTTAATAATAAATCACAGCAACATAAAATCATAAATTACAGGAATATACTTAATCAGACAAACACTTTTACTGAAAATATTAATTTTGAAACAGGTAATTCACTCTTTTATTTCCTCTTATAGACATTAATCGTTTTTCATTAGATTCCGAGTAATTTATTTCATTGAAAATCATTGATTGCTTAGCTGCCTACGGGTATTAAAAGTGCTTACATATTTAAAGTAAATTCTCATTTATTTAAAAGAGCCTTCAATTATTAAATGCTATTTACTTAGTTACTGTTTCGAAAGTTATCTTAAGTGTGTTAAAATGAAATTTGAGACAATAAGTATTATTTCAAATAAATATATTTTTGAATGGGGTGTGCGAAATTAAAATCATAGTATCCAAAATTATTTCACAAGAAAATTAACAATGAATAATGTTAAATTTTAAATAAATAAATGGAAATAAATTTATATTTTCGAATAAGTGTCAAACTGTAGTTTTTATTATTAATATTATTATTAACTTATTTTTTCCAGCACGGACAAAATCTGTGATGATCGACTAAATGATTATTGACGATCACCGGAATTCAAAAACGAATTTTTTAGATATTTTGAAACTCTGAATTTAAGCTTTTATTGTAAAAACAAAATTTTACTGAAATATTATTGGTGCCGTTTGCAAGTTTGAAATCAAAATTAGGTATCCCAGACCGGTCGCAGTGTGCCGGAGATAGAAATGGTTAAATCGAATGAAATTCTTACGTTAAATAGCAGTGAAATTTGATAGTTATGTGCAGGGGTGCAAAAATCTAGGCGCCAACAGGCAGTTTCTCACCACAAAATTTATTTCGTTTTTCTTCGTCTAATATTTCGTGTAAAATTCCTGCTACAATGCTAATAAATTTTGAGCGAAAAAAACTTTAAAATTTTAGTGGTGAGAGACTACTCTCTGGCGCCTAGATTTTTGCACCCTTGGTCTTTTAGTAAGAATAAATATTTAATTAACTACATTGTTTAGCGCGTAACTGATATTTATCAATAGGATTGTATTATTAGTGTATTTTTTTTTTATTTTCAAAATATCCCTCAAAAATATAAACTTACTACATTTCATAGATTAACAATATAGTACTTTTTACAGATGAAACTAAGGAATTGAGTTAGTAGCCAATGACTGATTCAGTTTTGTTAGTAGCCATTTTTTAAAGTTAGTGGCTACTATTAGATGTTTCAAATTTTCTTGACATCTAAATAAACTATAATCGTAGTATATATAAGCATTTTTTATAAAAAATCTCACTAAAATGTTATTTCGATTTTTATTAATAAGTAAATTGATTATCAGATGGTAACTTACGTTACATTTAGAAGAATTTACTGCAGTAATTTTAGTAATATAACACTGAAAAAAAATATTAAAGTGTAAAATTAACATGATTTGTCAATGAAACATATCTAAGGGTCAATTTGGATGAAAATTACCTAAAAAATGGATTGGATTATTGGATTATTTTTTGTCGTCCGATTATGTACGCTAGAGATATAGGACCAGGAGGGGCGTGCCCTTCGTGGGGGTCTTTCTAAGAGGACCTAACCCGTATTTACGCAAGGTTCGAAGAAAACAACGAAAACTCCGAACGATTAGGCCGACAGCCGCGATTGGGTTCGAACCCAGCACCTTCCGTCTATCAGTTGAGAGGTCCGTACCTCTCGGCCACTGTTGGTCCCCTTAAAAATGATTTTGAAAATTACACTTTATATGATAAATTACATTCCTTTTTCATTAGTGGCATTTACCATTCTAAATAAAACTACCAAAATTTAAGAAATATCATTAAAATTATGTAATTTTATCTGAATTCGGTTTTGAATAAGTTTAATTAGCAAACCATGTCAAATTTACATTTTGAATATTTTTTCTGTGAGTGTTATATTACTAAAATTACTGAAAATATTTCAAAATATAACGTAGGTTACCATGGAATGACTCAAACGCGTTAATGATATACTACTCACATAGGTGATATTTAACCTATCTACCCTGAATGGGTCTAATCGCCCCATAGCTATAATTTGTTTTATGCAATTCGAGCCAGAACTTTTTTCACAAAGAAAGTTAAATAAGAAATTCCGAGAAATAGGTCAATTAAATATTTTAAAAATTTTTAAATAACAATTTTGGTGGGAAATGTTTTTATCAAGATTCAGTAAAATTTGAACAGGGTAGGAAGGTTAAGCTGGTGAGTATATCACTTGAAAAAAAAAAATAACTGCTGAGCATGTGATTGGAATCGTAATATTGAAGATACCGCAATGTTCTTAAAGTTCGCCTGCCTATGAAAGGAAAAAAGTAATAAATTAATTGAAATGCATGTGGAATCCTGATGAATATATTTTGCAGAATAAAACTGTATTTTTTTTTTTTTAAAGTAACCCAATTGAACAAGAAGCACATGGTGAAATGCCGGAATATGAAAAATATAGCTAAGACGAACAAATCTGCTAGCATCCGGCAAGCACGAATAATTAATTAGTTTGCTAATTCGATTTAATTAAAGTGAGGGTTCATTTTTCTAAGAAAAAAGCTGTATTTCGCATATTTAACAGATTACTTAATTGCCACTTAGAGAGTGGCAATTGGGTGATCAATCGCTGATTTTTTAATGCTCATGTGGCGAGTGGCAACAGTTAATTTCCACATATAACTTAAACTTATCTATATAAACGAATATCCTTATCGAACTTAAAAAATTCAGGACATGCCGTTCAAAACAAGTTATGTACGAAATTATTTTTAAACGATCAATCAACTTTTACTTTTGAGACACAGGATGCTAGTATCAATAATGGATTATTATATCTACTTATATGAACTCCTGTAATTGACAATTCTTTAATACATTTTCTTTGTCAAAACATCGTGTTAATTACCTGCTTTTTGTCTAAGATCAAAAAACTGATTTTTTAAAGAACTCTCTGTCTCAGAAACTTTCGATTTTTTACATTTATAGCGTAACCTATCTTTCTTTGTTTACAGAATTTTTGGCAGATCTTTCGGTCGTTTCTGCTAAAAAAAATTAGTCACAACACATACTTTTACAATAAAACTGATTTATTTAAAGCAATAAGCATGGTTTCTGACTATGAAGTGAACATTTGAAGAATCAATGATCAAATTATAAGCTTGATTACAAAAAAAAAAAAAAAAAAAAAAAAAAAATGTGTATATTAATGCTATTTGTAACATATTCACTAGATGAAACACTGCCTCACTAAAAAATAGCTACTCTGAAATTGCTTTAAACTCAGGGATGAGATTTCCGCTTTTTTGCACACCAGTAAATCTTAGAGAAAATGCTATATTTTTAAATCGGAACATTTTTGTGATTTAAAATAACAACATTTTCTCTAAGATTTTATTGGTGTCCAAAAAAGCGGAAATCTCACCCCTAAACTTTCAACTAAAATACTATTAAGCACAAAAAGCTAAGATTGAAAACACAAAATACTTTCGTTATACAAACTACTAGAAAGGCAAACCCGCCGTCTACATTTTTCATTATTTCAAATGTCCAGTTTTAACAATTTATCACGCTTCTGAATCTCTCAGTCAAAGATTTAACTCCATAAATCTACTCAAAAGAAAAAAAAAACACTGGTTATTTATTATCTGCAAAATTCAAAGAATTTGGAAAAAAATAAAAATCTAGCCTCATAGTCTGCATAATGTAGGATGCTGCCAAAATTATTTCCAATGTATTACTTACACCCGACTGATGATCGTTTCAAAATTTAATTAAAATTTAATAAAAAAATATTCGTAAAAAATTAGATTCCCGAAAATTCCTGTGTTCATCCCCACATAAATGTTAGAACCAGAAAAAAAAGTTCTTACACAAAGCTCAAACATCCACTTGACCTTAGAATACTTTCATAATAAGAGCCCGCACTACTAACTTTCAAAGACCCGGATGTTAATGTTAGGTCTATGGGGGCGTTCTTTTCAAATATCTCGCTCAAATTTTAATATTTTTACATGATTTTTTGCATAGGATTGCTGAGCATGATCTACAACTGGGTCAGTTTTTGCTTTTTTGATTGTGGTTATTTATTTTTTATATTGAGATATTTTCAATTTCAGCGCCAATCCTAACCCGTTTCGGAAGTTAAAGTAATTTTTAAAGAAAAATCTGAAACCAAAATCGAAAAGGTAAAAACTAGCCCGGTTGTAGGTCGTGCTCAAATATCGTATGAAAAAAAAATGGAAACATATTAAAATGTGAGCGAGATATTTGAAAAGAACGCCCCCATAGATTAAACATTATCGTCCAGGTCGTTTTCAGTCAGTGATGTGGGGTCATAAGAAGGTAACAAATTAGCTACAGAATGAGACAACATTATACCGGGTGTCCCAAAAATGACTGATGGATTTTAAAATTCAATAACTTGCAAACGGTGACAGCGATTTAAAAAAATTTTGCTGGAGGGTTATGTATAATGTCAGGAGTTTTTTTACCGTAAATTTTTATTTTAGTTCGCATCTCAAATAATAGGTGGCGCTGACTGCGATTGAAGGTCAGGTCGACGCTTCACTCAGCACTGATCACCTGGCCTTCAATCGCCGTCAGCGCCACCTATTGTTTGAGATGCGAACTAAAATAAAAAATTACCGTAAATAAACTCCTGACATTATACATAACCCTGCTGCAAAAATTTTTTAAATAGCTGTCACCGTTTTCAAGTTATTGAATTTTAAATTCCATCAGTCATTTTTGGGACACCCGGTATAATCGTCGTGCAGTATACTTCTTTTGTAGTTGTTCTAATTCTGTGTCCTTGAACTTGATTGCTCACCAGGTTTTTAAGCAGTTGTGCAAATCAGCTTAGTTTCACATTTATAGACAACGCATGAGCGGAACATTAATCCTGATAGTCCAGATAGTTTCTTCCAGAATATTACTAGAAAGGAAGAATCAACCGTGTTTTATATGATGTTTATCATTGGTGCATTTTTCTAAATTCTTGGCCAAAATGTAAAATCATTTATTTGCATTTGCTTGATTACAAGCTTAGTCCGAATGTGCTGTTTTAGAAAATAACAGAAAATTCCCTTTAAAATAACTGGGAGTTCAGTAAAATAGAGTTCACGTGTACCACAAAAAGAAATTCTATGACCATCTCTGTTAAATTAATAATATTTCGTTCTGTATGGAGTAAAATAGATAACTCATAACAAATTACCACTCTATTTTTTTCTCAATTATGTTCATTTATTTTAATTTTGGCTACCAAGAATATTGTCCAAATAATTATATGTTCATCTATAAATAAGTTCTAAACATTGTGCCTATTTTATTCTATATGTGTTTTAATTTAATTGGCAAAATTTAAATTTTAAAATGCATTTTTTTATGCATTAATAAATGAAACGTTTAATTTATTGAAATAATATAAAAAGATTTAAATAGACAGATAGTTACACAATGTTTTAATATCCTTTTTAACAACATTAAATATTATTTTTTCGTTTTTATTTCAAGAATTAAGATAGTATAGATTTGGAGTTACTAATGTGTACAAATATATAACGATTCATAAAATATAGAGATTTTTTTAAATCGTCTTTAAGAAATTAGGTTTAAAAATGCTAATTGTACTTTTTAAGTGCGTTAAATTAGCTTGTTCATTTTAATTTCAAAAATTAAGATATTATATCTTATAAAATGTTAGTAATGAAAAAAAAAATACTGAAAGATTCATAAACGATAATGAGAATTAGTAATTATATATAGAAATATTTCATACGTTTGGTTACGATAAGTTGTTTATGATCTAAAATGTCATTGTATATAATTATTTTAAAATATTGCTTCATACCTGTTTTCATAAATAAATTTCAAATACAGTTAACGAAAATAAAATTGTTACATTTATCATGAATGAAAATGTTGAACCTCTTGAAATTCTTCACAAATTGACATTACTATTTAAAATTGGCAGTATAAAAAAGTTTAATACGTAAAGGTTACAAATTATATAAAACTTTGTTTATAAATCGATACATTCACGTAAAAAGTATTATTTTTATTCTAACTATAACCTTTTTTAAAAATCTCTGCAATACAATCTTATTACAATAAGTTAAAGGAATGTACTGCTTTTTTTTTTGGGGGGGGGGTGTAATAGAATGTGTTGATATATCTTTTCTTTCTTTCTAAACGCTGTGCAGGTACCTACCTACTGGACAATAACACATTCTTAAGTGTTTGAGTGCTTGGAAATGAGGCAAAAGTTTATGCCGGCTTGTTGGCAGCTCTGCTTAACCTTTTGTCTTGGTTATATGTTAATCGGTTATTTAAAGTAGATTTATGTATTTAAATTCTCTCTTCATGCATACTTCTGCACGCTAGTTGGTATCGAAATTTAGAGCCTTTATCGTCGACGAGACTTCTTAATCAGACTAGGCATCTCTAGAGGTATAATTCACAGGTAACTTGAAAGACTTTGCACCTATGACGTAATTTACCCGCACTAGGTGTCATTAGCGTACATGGTGGATTTTAGTTGCCGGTGAAGTTACTAGTCTAGGCGTATTTTTTTTCCCAAGCACCTTCGTCGTTCCAAGCCCAAGCTCGCACTCTGATTGGTTTTTGCTCTCGGCACTGTTTTCATGTAACTTGGCGATAATAATACTTGGCGTAGCGATAGATGCTTACGTCGAGGAGTTTGATTTCCTTCCGAACCGAATACAAAGTAACTTTTCCCGTTTATTAATAAGTAAAACATTAGCCATTTTATAAAATAACACAAGATAATAATACACAAGAGCACAAAATGAAGGAAGAATAAGAATGAGTAGGTTAGGTTTTAGGTTTACTCATTCATTTACGAGCGAAGTATTTTTCGCCAAGTATGGTTATCGCCAAGTTATGTGAAAACAGTGCCGAAAGCAACAACCAATCAGAGTGCGAGTTTGGGCTTGGAACGAGGAAGGTGCTTCGAAAAAAAATTTCGCTTCGGCTAGTTCTGTCATTGGATGTAGAACAGTGTTACACAACTTTATTTTTTTCCCCTTGCTATACAGTTGAATATATTGTTAAGCTTCCACGGCACAATTAGTTCATGATGTTTAAATATACAGTGGCGATTTCTTTGCATAAGTGTTGTCTATTTCGTGTTTTGTCATTATTGATGTTGATACCATATTAGTTTTGTAGACTCAGCTGTGAGAGTTGTTTTTTTAGTTTCTCGTTTATATAATCCTTAATTCTTTACCGTAATTTCCTGCGTATAATCCTCAGATCAAACAATCATTTTTTGACCCAGAAATTTTATTTTGTAATCGAAGCCAAATATTTACCGCGATGTTAAAAGTCACATTTAATTTTCAAATTTTTCTGGGTCGAAAAAGAATTGTTTGATCCGCGGATTATACGCAGTAAATTATGGTACTCATTCGTGTTTTGTTATGATGATTCTATCGATTTGAATCGACCCATTGATCCATTCAAATTGAATCCATTGTCATCATGTCATTGACCCATTCAAATTGAATCTATTTATATGCTTCCATGGTACACTTAGCCCATGATGTTTAAACGTCAGGAGACTATTCCTTTGCATAAGTGATGTCTACTTTGTGTTTTATTTTTTATAGATGCTTATGCCTATTAGTTTTTTAGACTCTGCCGTGGGAGTTGTTCTTTTGGTTTCACATTTAGAGGATCCTTAATCTTTTATTTTTTCGAGTTTTGCTATGATGACTCTATCATGAAATGCTTTTTATAGTTTACTTACACTATTATAATCTTGGCATTGGTTTTGGGAGTTTTTTGTCATAATCATGGTTGTCATGTTGCATAGGCTTTTGTCACTGTTGTTCTTTGTCATACTGCAATATTTCGCTTTTTTTTTTTTTTTTTTTTTTTTTTTGAAGTGATCTTTACTTTAACCCTTTGCGACACAGAGTACTTTCATTCATCAAGAGTTGAAATTAATGAATGACACCGGAATTTCAAAATAACGTTATTTGTAAATAAGAAAAAACGATATTTCATGTACTTAATGAACTGATTTTTTTTACACAAAATCTGGTGCTAATGTGACCCTTGGGAATTAAAATTAAGTGGTTTCATAGACATACCACCGCCACTCTATGACATTGTGATCAAGGCAAACAGAAAAACTGCTGAATTAAAAAAATCGTAAAGTTTACACTAAAGATTTGGAAGATATATGAAATATTCTCTATGTCGATTTATAACATTAAATTTTATATGTACCGTAATTTCCGGCGTATAATCAGCGGATCAAACAATTGTTTTTGGACCCAGAAATTTTATTTAGTTATTGAAGCCAAATAGTAACAGCGATTTCGAAAGTTACATTTCATTTTAAAATTTTTCTGGGTTAAAAAAATAATTGTTTGATCCGCGGATTATACGCCGGAAATTACGGTAATGCCAGATATTAATAATAAATTTTAAGGATAATTGAAGCAACGCATCTGGTTTGAAAACACTCCTATCCAATACGAATGATTTTCTTTTTCCACACAACTGGTTAATAAGAGAAATACTTTCCTGCACAATACTCAGCCATACCATAAACAGAAGCGTTTTTATAATCCGATTTTTTTTCTTTTAGCTAGAATTTGTTTAGAGAAGTGTTTGAGGTAATAAGATTTACCTAATACGATAAAGCGAAAGAATTCTTCGAAGGTGTCTTCTTACGTTTTAATTATTTTTATTATGCAAGAATAAAATTATCCCAATATGTTGTGAAACGTATTTAAATGTTATAAGAAGCTGTATGAAAAGCTTAAAATAGCATAAATTTGATTAAGAATGAATGATATTCTTATAATATAATAGAAAGGTCTGATTTATCTTTAATCAACTCATGTATTTTATTTGTAAACATAGTTTGTTTTTGTCATAAATTAAATAAGTTAATGAATTTTAAATATTTCATAGAATATATTTTGAAATAACACAAGTAAGAAAACTCATACGTTAAGCATAGATTATGAAGCACTTTCCAACATGTCTTGAAATAAATAACAAAACTTCGTATTTAAGGAAATAAGGCGTTACCGTTAAAAACAAAATATGTATTTCAATAATTCTGAATACCCTGTAACTGATCTGTCAGTTGATATACATACTTTAAATTGAATACTATACCAATATTGCAAATTTAGTTTAGACGGAAAACGCATACAAGTTCAAATTCCTATTCCAGCAATTTGTACTTATTGATAGAAACATACTTGAATACTGTTTTTCAGCCCTGTATTTTACCTAGTACCTTTATTACACACCAAAATTTAGTTCAAACTAAAACATACTTAAAACTACTTAAATTCCATTTCCAAAAATTATCATCCATAGGCGACCATAAATCCAATTCTTTGCGTGGCCCTTTATATTATTTTATATATATTCTACAAATAATTTTTAGCAACTTCACTACGAATATACTACGAATAGCACTACAAATACGGTTCAGAATAAAAACGCATAACTTATTTTAAAACCACCTTTAAATAAATTATGTTCATATTCTGTAATGTTTACGAACTCTTTTGTATAGCCCTGTATATCAACTGTAGCATTTATACATACCATATAATATATATAAATTTAGTGAAACTTAAAAATGCTTATCATAATTAAAATTGCATTTCATCCAGTCATCAGCCATCAGCGATAATATACAGTACTTCGGTTAGAATATGCTACTTGAAATCTTTCCCGTGTCTCTATAAATGCTTTGCATTTCGTATTATTCGTGAAATATAATTTATATGAAGCCTCAGCGACATATATCAATTTTATATTATACATGAAATAGTTTAATATAGTTAAAATATATCGCAAACAAAATTCCCTCATTTAACATTATGTTATAGGATTATTTTGTGCGGCCCTGTAAATAAATAATAATTATTATTTTAACGCAGAGTTTACAAAAGGCATATTTTTGGGCACTGCGTAAATGCATATAATTTTGAATATGTCTGACAGGGTATAACGTCTTTAAATATAATTTGAAACGATTTTTTTTCTAAAGACCAGAATGTATCGAAAAAATTTAACTGTTTTTCTATATAAACTAATCATGCAAGAAACTTTTTTTGTAATTGGGTTCGTGCTAGGATAAAAGTCAATAACTTCCAAATTTTCATGATTATCCGAGTATATATATGAGAGTTAAAGCACGGCCAAACTGACGGAGAAACCAAAAGCATAAATCTTTTTCAGCTTTGCTGGAAAGTGTTAAAAAGAGTGAAAAACTCTGTGATCTAGAGATTTGATTTTCCTAAATCAAACTACTTTATCGTAAGACTTTATAGTATGAATTAAATGTCGCCGTGCAATCTTTTAAGTTACCTTTGATAAAGTTAGAGCTTAAGAAATAATCTTAAATCAGCCAAAGTAAATAGATTTTTATTTGAATATATTGATGACTCCAGAAAATGTTAAACAAACACATTGGCGTATTTTATTTAGAAAAAATCCGATTAAATATCTACCGCAATTGTATGATTGTGAAAATCATATCTTTAATTTAACATATTGAAAAAAATACTATGTACTTTAAATATTTAAATTTATTAAATATGTTGTATATATTATTATATGATACGCTTACTCTCAGCTTTTTGTGTAATTGAGAGAAAATAAATGTCCCATAAAAAACAAACTATACATAACTGTCTAGAGGGAAGCAATTGGTAATGATTTGTTATTTCTAAAACGTTGTAAAATAAAGAAAAAGCTTTTTGCAGCTCGTATACGTGTCGCTCGTCTCTAAAGGGTTAAGACTAAGGAACTATATCCAAAGCTAAGGCGATATTCAAACTTATGACTCTTCAACACCGAATATCAAATAATTGTTCATAATTAAACATAGTGACAAATAAAAAATTTAAAAATATTCAGGTTAACCACTTGACTTACAGACATACAATGTCTTACAAAAGTGAT
This sequence comes from Maratus speculifer, assembly GCA_964019185.1. Classification (NCBI taxonomy): domain Eukaryota; kingdom Metazoa; phylum Arthropoda; class Arachnida; order Araneae; family Salticidae; genus Maratus; species Maratus speculifer. The sequence continues at coordinate 355,413,937 of OZ025295.1, read as the reverse complement.
GGGACACTTGTGCTTTATAAAAAGAAACTGCAATAAAATAAATAAACAAACATGTGCAAAAATTTTTTGGGTGTGTTTCATATTTAAAGTTAGTAACAATTACTACATAACATAAATTTTGTCAAAATATTAAAATATTAATTTAGTAAAAATACAATTGTTCAGAACGGAGCAAAAAATGGCTCACATAAGTGATGGGACACTTACTTTTCCATCAAATATTTATCCAAAAATTTTACTTTTTAAAAGGTTTTAATATTTTGTTGGATTTCCTTTTACTTTTAAAACATGATTTAATCTTTTTGGGATGGATTCGACTAATTTTTTTGTGATTTCTGGAGTGATTTTACCCCATTCTTCTTGAAGCACCGATTTTAGTTGTTGTTTTGAAAAAATGGTGTGTTTGCGAATTCTTGATTCCAAGATGGGATTTAAGTCTGGAGATTGTGGTGGTGTTTTTATTATTTCAAGACAGTTATATAGCAGCCAGAGTCTAACGTTCAGAGCAGTGTGCTTGGTGTCATTGTCCAGGTAGAATTGGAAATCGTTATGAAGGTTCAATTTTCATGCTGAAGATTTCAAATTTTGCTTTAAAATATCAATATACTTGTACTGATCCATTATACTGTCAATAAAAACAAGATTACCAACTCCAGCGGACGACATACACCCCCATACCATAACTCCTCCTCCACCATGTTTTACTGTTGGTACCAAGTTCTGTTTGCGAAATTCTTCCCTGGGTTTTCTCCACACCAAGATTCTACCGTCAGAACCAAATATATTAAATTTACTCTCATGAGCAAATATAACTTTATTCCAGTAATCAGAATTCTTATTTATGTTGGATTTTGCGAAAGCTAGTCTGAGTTTTCTATTCTTTTCACTTACGAAGAATTTTTTTATGGCTACTCTACTGTGATATCCAGCAGATCGAATTACCCTTCTAATAGTCTCAGGATTAACAATTATTCCATATAATGCTTGTAAATCAGCAGCAACTTTTGAAGCAATATTTCTTGGATTTTTTTAAATATTTCGAACGATAATTCGCTTTATTCCATTGGATAGCTTTGATGGTCGGCCAGGTCTTCTTTTATCCTGAATCATATTATTCTTTTTATACCGTTTAATGATATTGAAAACTGTTGAACGACTCAAGTTAACTGTTTCAGCAGTTTTTCTAATAGATTTTCCACGTTCAATATGCAAATTATAACTAATTTTCGAATTTCAGGCGAAGTTTCTTTTCGTTTAGCATTCATGGCTACACAGAGCTAAAAAACGCAAAAATTCCAAAACAAACTAGAGAGAAATACTGCAGACGATATTATTAATTATTGCCAATTGCTTTTAAGTAAAAATAAAACCCCAAAAAATATTTTTATTGCTTATTTCAGACTATTTTTGTTGCATATATAATGGTGTCCCATCCCTTACGTGAGCTATTTTTTGCTCCGTTCTAAACATTTGTATATTTATTAAATTAATATTTTAATATTTTGACACAATGTATGTTATGTAATAATATTTACTAAATTTAAGTATGAAACACACCCACAAAAAAATGTGTACATGTTTTTTTTAATTTATTTGATTAGTTTCCTTTTGTAAAGCACAAGTGTTCCATCACTTATGTGAGACACTGTATATATATATTTTTTTAATTTTCAAATAATTGGGGATGAGGGTAATCCGTGTTTTTTCATACCAGTATAATATTAGAGAAAATAGTGTTCTGCTAAAGCACAGCATTTTTCGATTGAGTAAAATGACATTTTCTCTAAGATTATACTGGTGGTAAAAAAACGCGGAAAATTATCATGCCTAAATAATGTCTATTTTTGCGTCTTTTACACACCTTTTTAACACAAGAACGCCAGGAAATTTATAACTTTTTATAATAAATAATAATTGCTAATAATAATTGGTTTTATAATAAATAATATAATAATTTATAAAGTTTTATAAAAAGTATTTAAAACCAGGAAAATTATTTGAAATTATTTAGTTTATTTGTTTAGCTCATTTTATTGCAACTGAAAGCTAACTTATTTCTAGAAGATTTTTCTGGTTCGAATCGACAATTAGTCCAGTGATCGGTGTCGAATTGACACCTTCTCGGCGTTCTAGTGTTAACACATTAGTGCCTAGCGTCCCTTTTTAGGGACGCTTCTAAAGGTGCATTCAGCACTGTTTTTGACACCGGTAAAAAAGAAAAGCAATAATTATTTTACTTAAATGAACTAAACATAAATCTTCTAAAAATAGTGGTGCCAACCAAATAAAATTTACGCAAAAGATGCTGGTCACGAACGGGTTAATATTTTATTACCGGTTTTTCAAAACAGAAATTTTTGATTCAGATAACTGATTCAGAAAAGTGCTCAAATGAAATAATCTAAACTTTAAAATTAAAAATTACTGGTGAGAATAATAAACCATGATTTAAAATTATTTGCCCGCGAATGGGACGGGCAAATCATGATTAGCAAAAATACGTTGCCGGTATGATGTACGAGCAAATCAGGGTAGCAATTAATATAAAATTTACTATACATAGCCATTATGAGATTTTTTAAAAATTGTAATCTGAATTTCAATTTGGGCCGAGATATCTGTTTTTAGGGATGAGAGAGAAAGAACTCTTCATAAATACTTTCTTTTTTTTACCCTATTATACCATTCTCATAGGTGCCAACCTGACATCGATTATCCGTAATAGGTGCGTTAATTTGACCCTGGTTTAACCCTTTCCGGCACGGGCAAATTTTGTAGTAAAATGAGAAATTACCGACTCTCACCGGAATTTACAAACGACTTTTTAGAAATTAAGAAGTCTTTAATTTAAGCTTTCATTGTAAAAGCAAAATATTTATTAAAATATTATTGGTGCCGGTATCAAGTTTGGAATTAAAATTAGGTATCCCGGACTGGGCACAGAGTGCCGGAAAGGGTTAATGAGTTTCGAACCAGAATTTTTCGAAAGAAATTAAATTAAGTATGTTACTTTAACAATCCTGAAATTAAATAAAGAAAGGTTCATGAAATATATTTTCTGGTTTGAAATGACGTTAACCTGGATTAAACTAATCCAGGTATTACGTTGAAAGTTTGCAGCTATGCATTCTATAAAGCAATGTGATTAAACCTCAAAAGAAATATGTCAACTCATCTTCACCTTAATTACATCTTTGACTAGAATAATTTTCTAAATAACGTTGAATGAAATGACAATAAATTCGTTCTATAATATTACAGTGCTCTCGCCGTATATCAAAGAAGTTTTCTTAATTAAGCAGTTTGCCCCACTTATTTTATTTTGTATGGGACTTATTTGTCCACACTTCAAACTGTCAGTGACGGAATATAAGATGCGGGGGGGGGGGGAGATGCATATTTTTCACATTATGTGGTAAATGTTAATTTTAAAATGGATTCAAAAATGGCGAATGCTGTGTTCGTACGTTTCAAGCATCTTTTATTATAATTTTTAATTTCTACTATCTTCAATAGAATAAAATATTGTGACTGAAAATTTTATTCTATGTGGTAGGTATTAGTTTTCAAAGGAATTCCAAATTGTCGAATGTAATAATAATAATAATAATAATAATAATAATAGTAATAAATAAACAAATTTTTTTTAATATGGAAAATTAACTGTCAATGTATACTTTTTTTTTGTAAAAAATTGAATTACTAAGGTAAATAAATAAAATTAAATAATTAATTTTAATAAAATTTACTTTAAATTTAAAGTGTGTTTTCATATACTTTATAAGGGTTTATTTTTGTTTTTGCAATCTGAGATATAATTTAATCTACAATATATGAAATAATTTAGAGAAGGGAGGAAGTAAAATATCATTCAAAATACCAAATTAGTAAATATATATATATATATATACATATATATATATATAAATCAGAGGTGCAAAATGCAGTGACAATGCATTTTTTCGTAAATAAAAAATACATAGGTTAATAAATAAAATGGAATAAATGATATAAAGTTTTCTTAATTAATCAATTTGCTCCACTAATATATGCAAATGTAAAAATAAACTGCAGTGTTGCCAGATGGGCTACTTTTTTAAAATTCAGATTCTTGATTGACACCACTTTTTTGAACTGGTACAATCCTTCTTATTTAAGGACATATTAAATAAGGCGAAAAAAAATGAGAATTTTACTGTTTTAATAAAGTGGTGCCAATCAAGAAATCTGAAATTAAAAAAAGTAGCCCACTGGCAACACTGATAAACTGTGCTATTCAGAGGCATTTAAATATTTTTTCTTTGAGTAAACAACTTTACTTTACTTAAGAGAGGTGTATATAACAAATATTATTGACATGTTTCGGTTCCAATAAAATTGGAATCGATTTTAATCCATGTTTCGATTCTATGTTTTGATTCTATTAAAAACCATCAATAGATTGTTATGGATTGCTCTTATTAGATGGAATCGAAACATGTCAATAATATTTGTTTTTAATTTTTCGTTACACCTCTCTCTCAATTAAAATAAAATTGTTTATTCAGATGCTTATATGTAAAAGTTGTCAAAACTTCAAACTTTCACCAACAGAATATAAGAGGGAGAAAAGATGTGTTTTTCTTCTCATTATATATTAAATATTAATTTTAAAAGGAAAACCAAAGTGGCAAGTGCACTGTTCGCTAGCTAGAATCATTTTAAAGCCATTTTATATAAAAAAAAATAATTTCTTCATTTCTATATTCAGTAGAAAACAGTATTGTAATAGAATTTTTTTAGACTTCCGGTTTTCGACGGATTTACTCGTTTTCAGGATTAGAAATTAAAAAAAAAAACATATTTTTTACAAAATGTTTAACTGTCAGTCCGTTTGTCCGTGTGTTGGCATTGTACCATTGAAAAGTGTATAAAGATATGCATAGAATGGAGCAAACATTTTTGTGTGTATTTTGGACTGTGGCAAGCAGGATTTATTTCTATTTTGAAGTATTCCGCCGAAAGGGTTTGGTGTCATAATGATGTCTGCGCCATTTTCTAAATTGTATCATCGAAAAGAATATGAAGTTATGCATAAAATTGAAACACATTTTTAATGCAAATATTTGGCTTTAATTAATAAATGTTCCCTCTATTTGAAAAAAAAACTGCTGGAAGTAGGTGCTGTTATAGCTAGTTTAGTGCTATTTCAAAGATCGTAACATCGAAAAATGCATGAAGATATACATGGAAATGAACCAATTTTTTTCCCTGCAAGTGTTTGGCTATACCTAGTCATTAACCATAGCTACCATATGAATATCCCTCTAAAGATTACCTACAAATAGTTGATTGTGCTATTTTTTAAATGTGTAACTGCATTGTCCCTTCGCATCAAAGATTTCCTCTTAATTAAGTACACCTTTTTTAATGAGAGAGGAAACTCTTGTATATTATTCTTTCGTACATTACCTTTTTTGCTGCTTAACAGGCATAGTTGGCAACATTTTACGCTTTTTACAAAAACAAAAATTGTATAGTAATTTTCACTTTTCTTAGTCGCCATAATCTGTTCATTAAATAAGGCATAAATTTGTATTGATGGTCTGCGGTAAAATTAAAAATAGCGGATGAGCTGGCAGCTATGAGCAGGGATAGCAGAAGCATATATAAATTAAAACATACTGTTGTAATAAATTTATTTTGAAAATAATAACACATTAATAATATATCATTATTATGTTATATAATTTATTAATTTAAAATATACTGTTTTAATATTGCTAAATTAGTAATTATTCGTGGTTTTGTAACTAAATAAAAACGTAATATTATGTGCCATTGAGGTTAAAAAAAAGTCTATTATTCTTATACTTTACGAATTTGTTTTCTTATTTAATGGGACATGATACTATCGATTCACTAAGAAAATCATTCACGTTAAATACTTTCTAACAAATGACATTCTTCTGTATATTTTTAGATATAAATCTAAATAAAAAAGAAAGTGAAACAAACAACGAATCTTCGACTTAATTATATTTATGCCCTGGAGGTATTTCCTGGATATAATATATATATATATATATATATATATACATACAAATCTTTCTTGTTCAAACATATAACGTTTTTCCCACTTTACGCCAAAGAATTAATGTTAATTAAAGTGCTAGCCCACTTTCTCTGATGAATATGGAACACGTTTTCTTTTATTCTATCGATCTTTAGTTGTCAGTGACATCGAGAGGAGACAGAATGAATTATTTTAACAGAAGAATTGAGCCATAAACTTCAATTACAATAAGAGTACCTAATTGACAAATGTAAACAAGAACCAAAAAACGTAAGATAAGCATAAATTATGATGCACTTCCCATTACACTCAGAATAATATAACAAAACTGCATCGTTTAAACATTTTAAATAACGTTGAAATACATAAAATTTATTTGGAATACATACTGTGTTGAATTCAACAATATAGAACCATATGACACATTTGAAAATATAAATACAATTTTTCCCATCTACAATCAGAAAATTATCCGATTTTTTTTTCAGGAAACCATTTGTATAAAAAATATTTGTATCTAATAACCACATGCATTCCAAAATTATATTCGCTTATCAAATATACCTTTTCGAAAATTCTCTTTCAGGAATTTATGTCAATGAGAATAGCAAATGAATTATTTTGATTTAACCCTTTCCGGCGCAGTGTTACCAATCCGGCATTACCTAATTTTAATTCCAAACTTACAAAAGGCACCAATAATATTTTAGTAAAATTTTACTTTTACAATGACAGCTTATATCAGGGAATTTTTTATTTATAAAAAAGTCTTTTGTAAATTCCGGTGTCAGTCAACAATTTCTCATTTTACGAACAGAATTTGTCTGCGCCGGAAAGGCTTAATTAGGTTAAAATCATTATTATAAAAACTACTGCACTGCATACGGCGCTTAGAATTTATATATAACGAGTAACTTGCAAAAATTAGTTAAATTTAAAGTACATATCAAACTTTAAACGCACTTCCAGAAATTATTATTTAAAGACCTTGTTGTAATCGATTACTCACCTGTGTCCCTCTAAATGAATTGCAAATCCTATGAATGTTTTATTCTATCGGAATTATTTTGTAATGAAATTCCGTTATTAATGTCAGTTTTTAATAAATTTGAAATAGCGTAATCTAATTAACCCTTTCCGTTATAGTGTATCCGGTCTGGGGGCACCTAATATTAATTCCAAACTCACAAACAACACCAAAAATATTTTAATAAAATTCAATATTGCAAAAATATGAAATATGCGTCGTTTTGTAACTAAATTAACCTTCCTACCCTGAATGGGTCTAATCGACCCAGTCCTATAATGCGTTTCATTCGATTCCAACCAGAAAAATTTTCATAAATTAAATTAAATAAATAACACAAAGATTAAAGTTAAATAAGTATGTTAAATGGATTTAAATAAAAATTCTGGTGTGAAATATTTTAATCAAGTTTGAGTAAAATTTCAACAGGGTAGGAAGGTTAAGACGCAACAGTGTATGCCATTCAGGTTATTGAAAAGATCTAGTCGTCTGATTCCTTCAGAAACTGTTTTCTTATTTAATGGAACATAAGTACATATATCATTAAAAAGAAAATCATTTCCTTTAAGTACTTTCTAACAAATGAATTTCTTCTGTGTTTTTTTTTAGAAAAAGCAATATGATTAAATAAAGAAATTGACAGAAATATCAAATCTTCGGCTTAATTATATTTATCTCCTGAAGGTTCTTCAAATGAAAATAAAAAAAGATATATGCATACAAATCTTTCTTGTTCAAACTTGTAACGTTTGTCCCACCATACGCGAAAGAATTAATCTTAAAGAGTTTGTCCCACTTTCTGTAATGAATATGGAACAGCTTTTCTTTTATTCTACCGATCTGTAGCTGTCACTGACATCGGAGTCAAAGACGATGAACTTTTTTAACAGAATAATTCAGACATAAACTTCGATTACATTTAGAGACCTAATTAACTAATGTAAACTAGAAAAAAATACATTAAGCATAGATTATGAAACACTTTCCAACACACTCAAAGTAATGAAACGAAACTGCATCATTTAAACACTTTAAAAAGCGTTAAAATACATAAAATTCATTTAAAATACGTATTGTGTCGAGTTCAAAAATAAGAAACATATGACACATTTGAAAACACAAATTCAACTTTTCCCACCTACAATCGGAAAATTATCCGATTTTTTTTCAGGAGCCCTGGGTATGAAAAAAATATTTGTGTCTACTAACTACATGCATTACAAAATTTTATTCATTTATCAAATACATATAACTTTTCGAAAATTCTCCTTCAGGAATTTATGCTTATAAGAAGAATGGTGAATGAATTATTTTGTTTACACTTTATGCGAGGTATAGAATTTATATATAACGAGTAACTTGGAAAAATTAGTTAAATTTAAAGTACATATAAATTTTAAACGCACTTCCAGAAATTATAATTCGAAGACCTAGTTGTAACCGATTACCGTAAATGATCGGCACATCCTATGAACGCCTTATTCTATCGGAAATTTTGTAATGAAATTCCGTTATTAATGTCAGTTTTGATAAATTTGAAATAGTGTAATCGAATTAACCTTTTCCGTCGCAGTGTGTCCGGTTCGGGCACATCTAGTCTTAATTCCAAACTTGCAAATAACACCAAAAATATTTTAATAAAATTTATTATTGCAAAAATATTAAATATGCGTGGTTTTTTAACTAAATTAAAACGCAATAGTGTATGCCATTCTGATTATTGAAAAGTTCTGGTAGTCTTATTCCTCACGAAACTGTTTTCTTAATTAATAGAACATGTGTATATATATATATATATACATATAAAGCTGTTACTTAACCCTTTTCGTCACACTATGCCCGGTCTGGGATACCTAATTTAATTCCAAATTTGCAAGTGGAACAAATAATATTTTAGTGAAATTTTGCTTTTTCAATAAAAGCTTAAATTAAGGAATTCCAAATATCTAAAAAAATTGTTTGTGAATTCCGGTGTCAGTCGATAATTTCTCATTTTACCAACAAATTTTGCTCGTGCCGGAAAGGGTTAATGACATAATTACTCCTGTCAGTGTGCGACTTTTTAATAAATTTAAAATTATTATTATTTCTTTTGTAAGCAGTATTTATATTTTGTGTGAGGGATATAATTTTTGAAATACCGTAATTTCAGGTGTATAAGCCGCAGATCAAACAACTTTTTTTCGACCCAGAATTTTTTAAGAAACAAATATAACTAGTTAAATCGACATGAATATTTGCCTTCAGTCACTAAATAAGATCTCTGGGACTCAAAAAGAATTGATTGATCCGCGGCTTATACACCCGAAATTACTTTTCAACCCTTTAATTCCCATGCTAGAACACGTTCTAGAAATTATGTAGTTCATTTCACACTAGAAAAATGCAATGGCTAATTTCGTTTTATTTAAATACGGAATGTTCTGTTATTGATTAAAGTAAATATTGTGGTTTTAATTTTCTGGTGGGAACTGAAATATACGAATTAAAATATCTCGGGCGGTTTGGGATCCAGAGGGTTAATCCCTTAACTGGTTATTTCTTTTCCGTTCAATAAATTGAAAATAGCGGATTCACACCACTATTATTTAAATAAAATATTCGTAACGTTTAGACTAGCATTTCCGCCTTTAAATAATATGATTTTAAAAAATAAAGTGGTGTCAAAAAGCCTTAACCCTTTGCGGCGCAGTGGTTTAGTAGATAAACCACTTAATTTTAATTCTCAAACGCCACATTCTAGTCCGTTTTCTAATTACATCCCGTGTGCAATTTTATGATTAAGTATAGTGAGTGGTCTCATTTTGTTCCTTATGTCTTGTAGATTAAGAAAAGCGATGGTGGACATCCGGGGCCCGCGACTGAGGAGGGGGAGGGGGAGGGGAAGGGTAAAAAAATGGAAGGGGGAAAAATTCCATTTCATAAATAATAAAGAAATTTATCAATAAATATTAATGTTTAAAACATTTATAGATTAGGAAAAACATTTGTGGACATCCAGGACCTGCGATTGGGGAGGGAGAGGGGGAGGGGAAGGGTTGAAAAGTGCAAGGGAAAAAAATTCCATTTCTTAAAATATAAAGACAATTATGTATAAATATTAATGTTTAAAACATTTAAAGATTAGGAAAGACATTTGTGGACATCCAGGAGCCGCGACTGGGGAGGGGGTGGGGATGGGGAGGGGTGGAGGAGGGGTAGGGGAGGGGAAGAGTTGCAAAGTACAAGGAAAAAATTCCATTTCATAAAAAATAAAGAAAATTATGTTTAAATATTAATGTTTGAAACATTTATAGATTAGGAAAAACATTTGTGGACATGCGGGACTCGCAACTGGGGAGGGGGAAGGAGAGGGGAAGGGTTGAAAAGTGCAAGGAAAAAAAATCCATTTCATAAAAAATAAAGAAAATTATGCATAAATATTAATGCTTAAAACATTTATAGATTAGGGAAAACATTTGTGGACATCCAGGACACGCGACTGGGGAGGGGAAGGGGAAGGGTTGAAAATTGCAAGGGAGAAAAATTCCATTTCATAAAAAATAAAGAAAATTATGAATAAATATTAATGTTTAAAACATTTATAGATTAGGAAAAACATTTGTGGACATCCAGGAGCCGCGACTGGGGAGGAGGAGAGGGAGGGGAGGGGAAGAGTTGCAAAGTGCATGGGAAAAAATTACATTTCATAAAAAATAAAAAAAATTATGTATAAATATTAATGTTTAAAACATGTATAGATTAGGAAAAACATTTGTGGACATCCGGGACCCGCGACTGGAGAAGGGGAGAGGGAGGGGGAGGGTTTCAAAGTGCAGGGGAAAAAAAAGTAATAAAGATAATTGAAAAGGAACTGAGTGATGATAAATACTAAATAATACAAATTTTGTAGCGCTACATATTATTTGTTATCTTTGTATTGTTATTCTATATTATACATCATATACCTAAATAGTAAAAACTTTCAAATTTTAAACTGCAAGTAAAAGTTTAACTTCAGAACAAAGTAGGATCATCGGTACCACTGTCATCATAATTTACATCATCAAGGCCTCCAACATTATCACATTTATCAGTCTCACCCGAGCATGAACACATTTCAGTTACAAGGTAATCCATTTTGTGAACATTTACAAGATGCTACACATCTTCACTTGACACACGAACAACGCACCGATTAAACCAGTTCTTGAGTAGCACATGGCATGTTACACATGACAGGTAGGTATTATTTTTCCTTTATTATCCAACCAAAATCAGTTGGGGTGGAATATTATTTTTTAAAATGTGTATTCTTTGCCATATTATTGCTTGGTAATGAATTCTTATGGCTGGGTAAAGGGCGGCTTGAGTTGGAGGCATATTTGTTCCTTCAACTTGCTCTTTTGTAAATAACCACCATCTTAGCTCACTGAATGTTTTAATATTTAATTTTGGCATGTACACTGAACATATGTATTCTTCAAGTGCAATATATGTTTCACTCTCAAGGATATCTGTTTGACCTTATGCGTCAAGTGCTTTCAGAATTCTGTCGTCAGCATTTATGAAGCTCTTCCAAAAACTGGTTTTTTATTTACCACTGAATGAACCAGTGGTGTCAGATCCAGAAAGAGAATGCAGTCCCACTAAAGCTTCAGATCTTTTTTCTTACCCTTTTCAACCTTTCCCCTTCCCTCCCCCTCCCCCTAGCCTAGTTGCGGATCCCGGATGCCCACTATTGCTTTTCTTATTCTATAAAATATTTAAATACTAATATATATATATATATATATATACACTATATTGCCATTGATTATGGGACACTTGCGATTTTAGAAACTTTACTAAATATCTAGAAAAATAAATGAGGAATCATCTCGAAACTCTTAGTGTATAAATATAATAGTATAAGTCATACATCTCCGTGAAGATTTTTCCCGAAACTCCAAAGGGGGCCGTCAACAAATTAAAAAAGAATGAATATCTTTTGAATAACCCTGTCAAAACTAATGTAGCAAAAGACCTCAAACTCTAGATTGTAATTGAATGCCTTATTGTAATAAGCATTGTTCATTTTTATGCAAATAGCATGCATATTCGCAGAGTAATTAAGGTTTTTATAAAAATGATCCCAAATTTTTCCAAGTTTTTTCCTTATAATTTTCAGAGTTCTTAATATAAAATATTATTTTTTTCAGAAAATATGACAAACAACATTGCACACAGTACCCTGTAATCAGAATTAAAAAATAAGGAAAATTGTATAAAAAATGAGTTGGTTTACTAAATAATTTTTTACTGCGCATGCGTCAACGATATCAAAATTTCATTTGCATATTATGTTAGCTAAATGTATAGAGCAACTTTTGTAAAAGTCTCAAAATCATAGCTTGAAAATTCTGAAAGTAATCGTCCATAGAAAAAGGACAAAATCCGTTGTTTCCGAAATGAAGCAAAAAAATGAGGGATTTTATCCAAATGCAGTAGTACATCCCATATTGTGTATTCTATATTGACACTAATCAATGAATATATGGATACAACCCCTCTTATTTTTGCTTCATTTTGAGAATAACGGATTTTCGACTTATTCAATTGACGATTATTGTCAGAATTTTCAAGTTATGATTTTGTGACTTTCACAAAAGTTGCTCTATACATTTAGCTAACTTAATATGCAAATGGAATTTTGATATCTTTGACGCATGCGCAGTAAAAAGTTATATAGTAAACCTACTCATTTTTCATACAATTTTTATTATTTTTTAATTCTGATTACAGGGTACTGTGTGCAATGTTGTTTGTCATATTTTCTGAAAAAAATATTATTTTATATTAAGAACTCTGAAAATTATAATGGAAAAACTTGGAAAAATTTGGGACCATTTTTATAAAAACCTTAATTACTCTGCGATTGTGCATGCTATTTGCATAAAAATGAACACAGTGTATTATAATAAGGCATTCAATCACAATCTAGAGTTTGAGCGCTTTTGCTACATAAGTTTTGACAGGGTTATTCAAAAGATATTCATTCTTTTTTAATTTGTTGACGGTCCCCTATGGCGTTTCGGTAAAAAATCTTCACGGAGATGTATGATGTATACCATTATATTTATACACTAAGAGTTTCGAGATGATTCCTCATGTATTTTTCTAGATATTTAGTAAAATGTCTAAAATCGCAAGTGTCCCATAATCAATGGCAATATAGTGTATATATATAATTAAGTGGCTTTTTTTCTTGCCTCTTTCAACACTTTTCACTTCCCTCCCCTCCCCTCCCCTCCTCTTCCCTTACCTCCGTCTTCCTAATCACAAGTCCCGAGTATCCTTCAATGCCACTCTCATTCTATAAACGTTTTAAGCTTTAATTTTTATGCATAATTTTTTTTGAAACAGAAATTTTTTATTGCCCCTTTCAAATTCCTCTCCTCTCCCTTTCCTCCTCCCCAGTCGCGAGTCCCGGATGTCCACAAATGTTTTTTTCTAATTTATAAACGTTTTAAACATTCATATTTATACATAATTTCCTTTATTTTTTATGAAATGGAATTTTTGTCCCTTGCAATTTTCAACCCTTCCCCTCCCCCTCCCCCGTCGCGGGTCCTGGATATCCACAAATGTTTTTCCTAATCTATAAATGTTTTAAATATTAATATTTATGCATAATTTTCTTTATTTTTTATGAAATGGAATTTTGTTTCCCTGCACTTTTCAACCCTTCCACTCCCCCTCCTCCTCTCCAGTCGCTTGTCCCGGATGTCCACAAATGTTTTTCCTAATCTATTATTGTTTCAAACATTAATGTTTATACATAATTTTCTTTATTTTTTATGAAATAGAATTTTTTCATTTGCACTTTGCAACTCTTCCACTCCCCACCCCTCTCCCTCCCATCCCCCTCCCTAGTCGCGGCTCCTGGATGTCCACAAATGTTTTTCCTAATCTATAAATGTTTTAAACATTAATATGTTTGCATAATTTTCTTAATTTTTATGAAATGGAATTTTTTTTGCCTTCCACTTTTCAACCCCCCCTTCCCCTCCCCCTCCCCAGTCGCGGATTCTGGATGTCCACAAATGTTTTTCCTAATCTACAAATGTTTTAAGCATTAATATTTATCAATAATTTTCTTTATTTTTTATGAAATGGAATTTTTTTCCCTTGCACTTTTCAACCCTTCCCCTCCCCCTCCCCCTCCCCCTCCCCAGTCGCGGGTCCCAGATGTCCACCATCTCTTTTCTTAGTCTACAATACATAAGGAACAAAATGAGACCACTCACGATACTTAATCATAAAATTGCACACGGACCTATGAAAAGCTGAAATTAGAAAACGGACTATTCGCACCGGAATTTTGTTAAAAAAAATTACGGTTTTTTGAATGCGTGAAATACAGTGTTTTCTTATTTACAAATAAAGTTGTTTTCAAATTCCGGTGTCAGCCATTAATTTCAAAACTTAAGGAATTAATTTGCCCTGTGCCGCAAAGGGTTAAACGATGAATTAATCAAATTCGTTTTGTTCGAACGGCATACGGGCAAAGCAGTTAAGGTGTTATATAGCTTAATTTTTTTTGACAACCGGACAAAGTATCTAATAATAATGTAAATCTGAGTTACATAATTATTCCCGCAATGCATTCTGTTATTTTATATAACTTTTAACTAATATCAGTTTTTATATATTATATACTAAATCATGTATAAATAATTTGTGATGCATTTTTCGAATTTTTTTAAATATTTATCATCAGTTAATTTATAAAACAGTTTTTTAGCTCACAGGCTATCATAGCCTGAGAGCTTATGTGCCCGTCCGTTCTGTATGTACGTTTGTATGTTCGTATGTTCGTGCGTAACGCGATAACTCATGATAAAAATATCGGATCCACTTGAAATTTTGTATATAGGTATATCCTGATAAGGCGCTTCCCTGATTAGTTTTTGGAGTTCATTCGATATGTATAAGAGGGGGAACGGGGAGCTCATGCCCCCCCATTGATATAAAAGAGATTTCCATGCAGAATTAACAGTTTTCGTTGAAAATTTAGATATAGGATCATTCTGATGAGGCGATTCCGTGACTGTTATTAGGTATTCATTGAATAAGTATAAACAGGGAGAACGGGGTCTCATGCCCCCCCCCCCCTTAATTGATATAAACGGGATTTTCATGCAGAATTAACAGTTTTCGTTCAAAATTTAGATATAGGATCATTCTGATGAGGCGATTCCGTGACTGTTATTAGGTGTTCATTGAATAAGTATAAACAGGGGGAACGGGGGGCTCATGTCCCTCCCCTTAATTGATATAAACGGGATTTTCATGCAGAATTAACAGTTTTCGTTCAAAATTTAGATATAGGATCATTCTGATGAGGCGATTCCGTGACTGTTATTAGGTGTACATTGAATAAGTATAAACAGGGGGAACGGGGGGGGCTCATGCCCCCCCTTAATTGATATAAACGGGATTTTCATGCAGAATTAACAGTTTTCGTTCAAAATTTAGATATAGGATCATTCTGATGAGGCGATTCCGTGACTGTTATTAGGTGTTCATTGAATAAGTATAAACAGGGGGAACGGGGGGCTCATGCCCCTCCCCTTAATTGATATAAACGGGATTTTCATGCAAAATTAACAGTTTTCGTTGAAAATTTAGATATAGGATCATTCTGATGAGGCGAGTCCGTGGCTGTTATTAGGTGTTCATTGAATAAGTATAAACAGGGGGAACGTGGGTTCTAATGCCCCTCCCCTTAATTTGTATAAATGGATTTTTCAATCAGAATTGTCAGATTTCGTTCAATTCTCTGAATAGTTTTGGAAGATTAATGGATAAGAATAAAAGAGGGGAATAACTCCTCTTAAATTATATAAATGCTAAATGGGTTTTTATTAAGAATTATCCGATTTGCTCTGAATTTTGGATATAGATTTTTTAATATGATAAAGCATGTACTTGATAGTTTTGGAGGTTTAATGATTAAGTATAAAAAAGGGGAAAGGGGAGAGCTGTTTTCTCTTCTTAATTTTTTTTCGAACGGAATTAACCCTTGAAAACATAAAACTGTAATGTACAATTAGTATGCGTAGCCTGTGAGCTCAATGCCATCAGTTTAACTGGACAATATTCTTTTTTTTTTTAATTTTTCTAAATTGTTTATTTATACTTTAACGGTTAAGCAATCTTAATTCTATAAAATAACTATTTAAATCATAGAATTAAGTAATTTTACACACTTTAAGGGACTTGGCTAGTTATTTCCTGAAATAACTAGGTATTTTATTAAGTAATTTAACTATACGCTTTAACGGTAATATATATATATCATTATAAAGAAAAACATCTCCGTTATTTCTAACAAATGAGTGTCTTTTGTGTGTTTTTAGATAAAACAATATGATTAAAAAAATTGAAACAAATAATGAATCATAGACTTAATTAAATAATCTAATGAATATAAAAAATACATATATGCATACAAATCTTTCATGTTCAAACATATATCGTTTTTGGCATCTTAGGCCAGAGAAATAATCTTAATTAAAGTGTTAGTCCCACTTTCTATAATGAATATGGAACACGTTTTCTTCTATTGTATCGATCTTTAGCTGTCACTGACATCGTCGAGAGAGAGGATGAGTTTTTTCAAGGCGGAACACTAATCACAGAAAAAAGATCTGGTTGATAATGTAAATTCTATGGGAGCGATCTTTTCAAATATCTCGCTCAAATTTTAATATTTTGACGTGATTTATTTTTTGCATAAGATAGATGGGGACGATCGACAATCGGGCTAGTTTTTACTTTTTTCATTTTGGTTATATTCTTCTTATATAGGATAGTTTCAGTTTCATAACCGGTTCAAACCGGTTCTGAAAGTTAGTGTTTTTTTTTTAATTTGAAACCAAAATCGAAAAATTAAAAAGTAGGCTGGTTGTGGATCCTCCTCAGCTATGCTATGCTAAAAAAAAAAAAAAAAAAAAAAAAAAAAAAAAAAATTGAGCGATATAAGAACCCCTCTTCCCCCATAGACTTTACATCATCATCCGGGTATTTTTCACTCAATACTGCGTCGTCTTAATTGATAAATGTAAATAAAAAAGTAAGAATAGTCATGCGTTAAGCATAGATGAGGGATACTTTGCAACACTTTTTGAAATCTTTATCATAGTTTCGTTATTCAGGTAAATGAAGTGTTGTTGGCCATAGTCAAATATGTATTCCAATACTTTTGAACAGACCTGTATTTGATCTGTCGGTTGATACATATACTAAAAAATGAGAAAATTTAATTTAGCAAGAAAATGCAAATTTTATGCAATTTTTTGAAATTTCTGAAATTTAAAATTGTTAGTTATAAAATTCATTAAAATATGGCATTGTTTGCGAAAAACTCGTTTGTTGCAAGACTTCTAAAGGAAGAAAATTGTCCAGTTGAAAATTCTTTGAAATTAGAAAACAATCTTTTCAAAATATTCACTGTTTGAAACTTCTGTATAACATTTTTTTTACAACTTGCCTAATAATCAAATCGTTTACCACAAAATTCTTTTCATCTTTGGAGAAATTTAATTTTGAAATCAGGGCCTTATTTGCTGGACACCCCATACATCAGAGATGCATATCAATTTTTTTTATGTTCGATAGAGTATAATATCATTAAAATGCTCTTCAAATTATTTTTCCCATAGTCTGTAATGTAATGGAATATTTTTGATATTCCCTCTAATTAACCTTCCTATCCTGAATGGGTCTAATCGACCCAGTGCTATAATGCGTTTCGTTTTATTCAAACCAGAAAATTTTTCATAAAGTAAAATAATTAAATAACACAAAGATTTAAGTTAAATAAATATGTTAAATGGATTTAAATAAAAATTCTGGTGTGAAGTATTTTAACCAAGTTTGAGTAAAATTTCAACAAGATAGTAAGGTTAAACTACACATCCGATAGTCATAAAACTGTAAATGATTCAACAAAATTATGCAATAAATATAAATTTAAAATTTAAAATGATTCAGTTGGATAGTTTATGATCGGTTATATGCGGACAGGCAGACGGATGGAATAAACGCCGACTATAGGTGCTGCGTATTTACATAATTACGAACGCACCTAAATAGACATAAATGCTGGTCAAATGGCTATTGTCTTTTTCTAGTCATACGATTTGGTAATGAAAATATACTGTCTTTCAGTTTCGTACTTTTATTATAAAATGCAATTGGAATATTGTTTTAACCATAGCTGCAAACTTTTACGCATTTTTTCTACCACAAAAATGTGATGGTAAATATTGTCTTATTTAATCTTCGAAATATTAAGATTAAACAAATTGAAAATCTCTGTACAATTTTAGCGGTAGCAAACATGCATAAAAGTTGGCAGCTATGGTTTTGACCCTTTCCGGCACACTGAGCACGGTCTGAGATACTTAATTTTAACTCGAAACTTGCAAATGGCACCAATAATATCTTAGTAAAATTTTGATTTTACGATAAAAGCTTAAATTAAGGAATTCAAAATATCTAAAAAAAATTCGTTTGTGAATTCCGGTGTCAGTCAATAGTTTCTTATTTTACTGACAGATTTTGCCCGTGACGGAAAGTTTTAAAGAACAAAACGATACAAAACATATTTTAAAGAGATTTTACGAATACGCATCATTTAACAAATAAAATTTCTTATTCCGATCAAGCACTAAAATCTCTCTTAAAATGCAGCTCTTCTTTTAACCGTAAATGTCAAAATTAAATGACCTAAACCGACTGGATATCTGCTTCCAGATATAATTCCTTATCTGCAAGTTGATCTCCAGTTAACCTTTTAATAATGAATATGAAGAAGATATTTCTTTTGGAAATCCACCTTATCAAATATAGATCATTAACTCTTATTATCCTAGAGGAACCGTTTTCTATCAGGAATTATTATTTTGGAAATACCTCTGTTCTGTTAATTAAATACATAATTATGATTTTCTTCTACCTAATAATAACGAATAAAAAAATACAATCAATGATACAAAGTATAATGGGAGATCTTGAAAATTTCAAAGTACAAGCTGTTTCAAAAACATATGCAGGCTTTAAATGAAATTGTTCAGAAAACAACTTTTGCCGCTTCTCTTTTAATTCGTTGACAATTTTTTTTTTACATAAAAGAATATTTCTGAATAATTCGTAACATTTAAGGCTTGTTTACATTCAGGACGTAAATTTATTTTCTAGTGTAAAACCTGTGGGCTTAGAATTTTTCCTTATTTTTCAGAATTTTCTATGTAATATTAATGTAATCCAATACATTACCTTCAGTTTTCTGTATACTCTTCTTAAAGAAATTTTCTTCCTTTATTATACAGATCAAAAATATATTAGCGACATGCACTCTCACCGACATGCTCGTGTTAATACATACATACTTTTTTCGATGAAGTACTAAAACCTCTCTTAAAATGCAGTTCTTCTTTCAGCCGTAAATGTCAAAATTACATGACGTAAACCGACTGGATATCTGCTTCCAGATGTGATTCGTCATCTGCAAATTTGTTTTCCAGTTAACCTTAAAATAATGAATCTGAAGAAGTTAATTCTTTTGGAAATCCATCTTATCCAATATACATCATTAATTTTTATTATCCTAGAGGAACTGTTTTTTATCAGGAATTACTATTACGAAAATTCCTCTGTTTTGATTGATAAATACATTATTATGATTTTCCTCTACCAGACAGCGTTTATAAACTATAAAATATTAAACTATTCAATTAAAAAAATATTTATAATAATACGAGTATAAACAATGAAACACTAAACAGTAAAGAAAAATTGAATCAAAAAATAATTCAAACTTTGGTGGATTATATCTTATTATCCTAGAGGAACCATTTTCTATCAGAAATTACTAATATGAAAATTTTTCTGTTTTGATTGATAAATACATTATTATGATTTTTTTTTACAAGACAGCGTTTATAGGCTATAAAATATTAAACTACAGTAGACTCCCTCAAATCCGCACTCCTAAAATCCACAACTCTCTAAAATCCGCACATATTTTACAGATGTAAACAATAAAACAGTCAGTTCAGATATAGGTGCAAAATTTCACTTTTTTAATTTTATATGAATTCCATAGATTTTTTAATTTGTAATTTTTGTTAATATCACTTTATTCATGTGTTTCAAGAAGAAATAATAAACTTATTTCTGAAAAAATAAAGATGTTGCTGATATCAGTGGTAATCACAATCTTACCACATATACTTATGAATTATAATCAAGCTTTCTTAGTTATTAAGTCTGGCTAAACCTGAAATAAAGCTTCATTATTTTATGATCCTGATGTGAATTAGTAATGTACTTTTATGAGGCAGGTTTCGTTAAATAATTTAGGAAAAACACATTTCATATTTATAATGGATATTTAATTGTACATTAATGATTATTAACTTAACCTTTGCTTTTAGTATTTTAATCATTTTAAAAATTATCTAAATTTTTATTATTTTAGTTTATTACTTATTTTAATATTTTAGTATCTTGTAAGCATTCATTATACTTTTGATTGCATTATTAATTACATTCAAATTACTGTTTAAAAATTGTAAACAAAGGTAAGAACAGAGATCTGCAAAATTCTAAAATCCGCAAAACCTCTGGTCCCAAGCTGTGCGGATTTGAGGGAATCTACTGTATTCAGTCGAAAAAAAAACAATATAATAATACAATAATACGAGTATAAACAATGAAACACTAAAGAGTAAAATTGAATGAAAAAATAATTCAAAGTTTGGAGGAATATTTGTGCAGCTGTTCTTTCAGCTGTAAATGTCAAAATTGCATGGCGTAAACCGACTGGATATCTGCTTTCAGATGTAATTCGTCATCTGCAAATTGACTCTAGTTAACCTTAAAAATAATGAATGCGAAGAAGTTAATTCTTTTGGAAATTCACCTTATCAAATACATATCATTAACTCTTATAATCCTAGAGGAGCCGTTTTCTATCAGGAATAACTGTTTGGAAAATTCCTCTGTTCTGTTTGATAAATATATTATTATGATTTTCTTCTTTCTTATGATTTTCTTCTGATTTGCCTGTATTTCGTACGGGCAACGTGTTTTTGCCAATAATGATTTACCCCTATCATGTGTGGGCAAATGATCTCAAATCGTGAATTATTATTTTCACCAGTAAATGTTTATTATGGATTTGCACAATTTTATTCGATCATTTTTCTGATTCTATTAACCCATTAGTGCCTAGCGTCCCTTTTTAGGTACGCTTCAAAAGGTGCATTCAGCACTGTTTTTGACACCGATAAAAAAAGAAAAGCAATAATTATTTTATTTAAATGATGCTTTTTCGTGATTAATCAGCTAAACTTAAATCTTCTAAAAATAGTGGTGCCAACCAAATAAAATTTACGCAAAAGATGCTGGGCACGAATGGGTTAAGCAAATATTTGGTTTGGTTTGAAAAACTAATGCTAAAATATTAAAAATTCTGTAAAGAAGCAAAAAAGGCATTATTTGACTTAAAATATATATATATATATATATATATTGATCAGTTAACCCCTTGATGGGCAAGAAATAATGTCTCTTCACCGGTATAATCGAAAAAGTTTTTCTTTACAACAAGGGAAAGCATTTTTTCACCATTTTGTCCCCAAAGTTAAAAATATAAAATTCTGTCAACTACTTAATCTTCGCACCCGAGACATTCAAGGACTGCAAGTTTCGCAGCTTTTATCCAAAAATGTTTGATTCCCAACAATTTTATAAAATAGTATAATTGGTTTTATTTTGGTATTGGTTTGTCATTAAATAGATGGCTATTTTTTTTTTCAAAAAAGTGGTGGAAATAATGAATTTGAATTTTTAAACCTTAATTTAATGCAACCATTATGTGATTAAAAATATTTCGAGACAATCTAATTTAAACTAGGTGGGATAAAATATATCCCACCGCCCCTCAACGGGTTTAGGAGTTAATTATGCATACGATAATATAAGTACCATACTTCTAAAAAACTTAACTATAGTAATTCAAATTTATAAGTGATCTCAACAACTAGTTATTGCATTTTGCTTATAATCTATACGTACTGTCTTTTTGTTTTGTTAAAATCAAACATTCAATTTAACAGTGGAAATTTAACTTTTACTCGCATGTAACTTCCAAACTATTTAATAGAAGAGCTTCCCTCTGCTATTTTATAGCAAAACGTTTTAAAGAATCCGAATCAGGATGTAAAATATTTATTTATCGTACTAAAAATTGGATGTGTTATGATAAAACTGTATTTTGATATTTATTTCAAAACTGCCTTAACCCTTTAACGATCATAGCATTTTCATTGCTAAGATGTCGAAATAAGTGAATGACACCGGTAATTAAGAAAAAATATATTTCTAAATAAGAAAACGGGATTTTTCACATACAAAATAAAAGAGATATTTTTAGATAAAAATGCCGGTGTTAGTGTTGCGTATCGGAATTAAAATTTTGTGGTTTCGTGGCGAAACCAATGAACGTTAAAGGGTTAACCCTTTCCGGCACACTGTGTCCAGTCTGGGATACGAAATTTTAATTCGACACTTGCAAATGGTACCAGTAATATTTTAGTAAAATTTTGCTTTTACAATTGAAGCTTAAATTAAGGAATTCAAAATATTTAAAAAATTCGTTTGTGAATTCCAGTGTCAGTCGATAATTTCTCATTTTAGTACAGACTTTGCACGTGCCGGAAAGGGTTAAGGGTGTATTCTAATTCAAACTGCTTATTTTCTGCTTT
Organism: Maratus speculifer; assembly: GCA_964019185.1. NCBI lineage: Eukaryota > Metazoa > Arthropoda > Arachnida > Araneae > Salticidae > Maratus > Maratus speculifer. The sequence continues at coordinate 355,391,055 of OZ025295.1, read as the reverse complement.
ATTTTTCAAGCTTATTTTTACTCTCAAACGCCCCAAACATTCAAATTCTCTTATTTAGAGAGTACATAATGTGCAGTACTTGTCGATTGTTTGATAAATGCAAAAAATATTGAAAAAAAAATGCTGTTAAAAGCAGTGTTTTGCACTGAATTTTCCGCAGCGGAAGATCGGGAAATAAAATAAATAAATAAATAAAAATGGTCATGCTAAGAAAATAATTGTTTATAAATCAAATTCTAATGAACTGAGCAAAAAATGAAATCACGTAGCATCTTACTCACCCCAGCTAGTTTCATGTTTCTATTTTTAAAAATGAGTATGAAAATGTATTGGAAAAACTCGAACTGTTAACGGTGGAAAAATATTTTTTTAATACATCCTTAATAATTAAATTTGAATAACAGTACATTACATCGCTAGTTATTGGTAATGTTATTTTTAATGTTATTGTTAATTAGTAATACTGCAGAGATTTCATTTTCGAAATAAGTGTAAGTTTTCAATCCGCATAGCCTAATTAAATATGTAACCCGGTAACCTGTATGTAATATGTATGTAATTAAATATGTAATATGTGTGTAATCTATTCCCTTGAAATATAGCAAGTATTTGCTTAATTAAAGTTTTCTCTTTTTACTATATTATTCTTAAAGAGATTTATTACCAAGTTTCCAATAACATATTACTAATGTGTTATATATGATAGGTATGTAAATAAAAAAAATGCATTTCGAAAAATTAAAGGCCAAATTTAACAAGGAAAAAATTCATGCACCAAGCATATATTATGAAACACTTTCCAACGCTTCCTGAAATCTTTAACAAAACTATTTATTAGAGATACTGTTTTTAAGTAAAAATAATTAAATATAATAAAAGATGCAGGCATATTTAAGTTCTCTTTTTAAAATGGATTATTTTTTTTTAAGTAAAAAAATGCATGTAATGATGACGAACAGAAAAAAACAGATTTCATTTATTTCACTTAATTAAGTTGTTTTGAATAGTCCTTAAATTAATTAGCAATACTGCAGAGATTTTCTTTTCAAACTAAGTTTTCAATTCGTATAGCCTAATTAAATATGTAACTTTATTCACTTGAAACATAGGAAGTATTTCCTTAATTAAAGTTTTCTCTTTTTACTGCATTATTATTCAGGAGGTTTTTTACCAAGTTTCCATTAAGATATATCTAATGTGTTATATAGGATAGGTATCTAAAAGAAATAATATATTTCAAAAAATTAGAAGCTAAATTTAACAAGAAAGAAAATTTCATGCGTCAAGCGTAAATTTTGAAACACTTTCCAACACTTCCTGAAATCTTTAACAAAACTGTTTATTAGAGATACAGTTTTTAAGTACCAATAATTAGATATAATAAGAGGTACAAGCATATTTAAGATCATGTACTCTTTTTAAAATACATTTTTTTTTACAACATGAATTGCAAATGTAATGACGATAAACAGAAAAAAACTAGTAAAGTAACAGGAAAAAACAGATTGCATTTAGTGCACTTAATTAACCCTTTCCGGCACGGGCAAAATCTGTAATAAAATAAGAAATAATCGACTGACACCGGGATTCACACACGATTTTTTTTAGATATTTTGAAGTCCTTAACACTAGAACGCCGAGAAATTTTACGTAAGGTCTATAAAATATATTTAAGACCAGAAAAATAATTTGAAATAATTTAGTTCATTTGTTGAGCTCATTTTATTGCAACTGATATATAACTTACTTCTTGAAAATTTTTCTGGGTGGAATCGACAATTAGTCCAGTGATCGGTGTCAAATTGACACCTTCCCGGCGTTCTAGTGTTAATTTAAGCTTTTATTTTAAAGGCAAAATTTTAGTAAAATATTACTGGTGCCGTTTGCAAGTTTGGAATTAAAATTAGGTATCCCAGACTGGGCACAGTGTGCCGGAAAGGGTTAAGTAATTTTGAATGGTCGTTAAACTAATTAGTAATTATGCAGAGATTTTGTTTTCAAACTAACAAGGAAGTTCTCCATTGGGGGCATACTCAGAATTTTTTTGAAAAAATACGAATTAAACTACTCATGTAGGTAATAAAGGATCAGTGAAAATTAGCGGCGGAATTACATTATTAGATATGTAAAAAAATAAAATAGTTTGCAATAATTGGCGTGAAAAGCTGAAAGCGACGCGGGATTTGGCGAGCAGTGCATTTCCTCGCCAAAAGCAGACGATTTTAACGAATCTGAAAATTGATTTTAATTGACTTCATTGTTAAAAATCTGCAGCATTTACTGCAACGTCACTCCACTACTTTTATAGAATATCTCTCTTCTGACCAATGAGAATGCTCCATAGCACGGGGAATTGACCGTGTCATACACTGATAAAAATCTGCTGCATTTTGTTGCAACGCACTCCACCGCTTGTATATAATATCTCTATTCCAACCAATGAGAAAGCTCCATTTCACGGCCAGGTAACCGTTTTCTATACAAGCAAGGGAGTGCGTTGCAACAAAATGCAGCAGATTTTTAACAGTGTATTTTTCAATTTGGAACAACTTTAATCAATTTAAATTGTGTTTTAAATGATAAAATATATTAATTTCATTTTGTTATAAGTACATATAAACGTATATGATAAAATTACACTTAAAGTAAAGTAAAAATGCAAAATTAAAATTACTTAAACTAAACTTATTTAAATAAATTGAATATAGAAATTTTTGTCTTTAAAAAGTATTCGAAGCGTAAAAGCGTATTTTTCAAAATTTCGTTCTTTCGCCAACCGGAGATAAATCGCCAAATAAACGAATTTTTTATTATTTTTTACGGACGTTATAAGGAGGTTCCGCCGAAATTTTTTTTATAAACGTATATAACTATATGAGAAGAACATTCTGTATTTTTTTCAGATTTTTCTGGGTATGCCCGTATGGAGACCTTCCTTGTAAGTAAGATTTCAATCCGCGTAGCCTAATTGAAATTGTAACTCTATTCCCTTGAAACATAGGAAGTATTTGCCTAATCATTCTCTTTTTACTCTATTATTTTTATAGAGATTTATTTTCAAGTTACCATTAAGATATTTCTAATGTGTTACATAAAACAAATAGCTATATAAAACAAATAATATACTTCAAAAGATTAAAAGTTAAATTTCACAAGAAAAAAATCATACGTCAAGCATAAATTATGAAACAATTTCGAAGGCTTCTTGAAATCTTTAACAATACTATTTGCTGGCAATACTATTTTTAAGTACTAATAATTAAATATAATAGAAGATGCAAGCGTATTTAAAGTTATGTTCTCATTTTAAAATGGATTTTTTTTTAGAATAAAACATATATGTAATGACGATGAACAGAGAAATTAGTAAAGAAACAGAATTCATTTAGTATAAAGTTATTTTGAATAATCATTAAACTAATTAGTGATACTGCAGAGATTTTGTTTACAAACTAAGTTAGTTTAATGTTTTGTCACCGGTTTTAAAGAGCAGAAATTTGTGACTTATAAAATCGAAAAAAATGGTCCGATTAACCCATTAACCCATTAGTGCCTGAATTATTTTCTTCGTTAAAATTCAAATTTTGCATTTTCCCACCACTTTTAAGGTAAGAATAATTTTTATTTTAATTTATTGAAGACATTGTCTCGAGAAAGAAAGTATTTATTTATCCTCTTTTTTACTGGTGTGAAATGCGCTTACTTGAATTTTTTAAAACTGTCCCAAAAATGGGACGCTAGGCACTAATGGGTTAATGCCTAGCGTCCTTTTTAGGGACGCTTCAAAAGGTGCATTTAGAACTGTTTTTGACACCGGTAAAAAAGAACAGTAATCTTTATTTTATTTAATTGAATAATTTCCGTAATTAATCAACTAAACTTAATTCTTTTAAAAATAGTGGTGCCATTCGAATAAAATTTGGGCAAAAGGTGGTGGGCACGAATGGGTTAAATAAGATAAAATGTACAGTATAATTTTATTAGTTGCGATAAACGCTGATTTTTAAGCTTTTTTGCGTCACGTATACGTGTCGCTCGTCCCCAAGGGATTAAGTACCAATAATTAAATATAATAAAAGATGCAAGTGTATTTAAGGTTATGTTCTCATTTTAAAATGGATTTTTTTTAACAATAAAACATATAAGTAAAGACGATGAACAGAGAAATTAGTAAAGTAAAATGAAAAAGAAGCAGAATTCATTTAGTATACTTAATTAAGTTATTTTGAATAATCATTAAATTAATTAGTGATACTGCAGAGATTTTTTTTCAAACTAAGTAAGTTTTTATTCCGCATAACTTAATTAAATATGTAACGTTTTTCCCCTTGAAATATAGGAAGTATTTGCTTAATTAAAATTTCCTCTTTTTACTGTATTATTCTTAAAGAGATTTATTACAAATTTTTTATTAAGATATTTCTAATGTGTTACACAGGGTACGAATAAAAAGTAAAAAGTATGCTTCGGAAAATTAAAAGCTAAATTTAACAAGGATGAAAAATTCATGCGCCAAGCATAGATTATGAAACACTTTCCAACAGTTTCTGAAATCTTTAACAAAACTATTTTTTAGAGATACAGTTTTTGAGCATCGATGATTAATTATAATAAAAGGTACAAGCGTATATAAAATCATGTTCTTATTCTGAAATGCTTTTTTTTAAATAAATAAATATATATATATATGTAAAACGACGAACAGAGAAATTAGTAAAATAAAATGAAACAAAAACAGACTTTGTTTAGTTTACTTAACACTAGAACGCCCGGATGGAGTCGATTCGACTCCAATCATGTAACTAAATTTCAATTCGAACCAGAAAAATTTTCTTGAAATAATTTAAATCTAATCCACGCAAATTTACGTTAAATAAATCAATTAAATAATTTTGAATAAAAATTCTGGTGAGAAATATTATTTTCAAACTTGAGTAGAATTTCCGGGCGTTCTAGTGTTAATTAAGTTGTTTTGAATGTCCTTAAACTAATTAATAATTCTGCAGAGATTTTGTTGTCAAACTAAGTGTAAGTTTTCAATCCGCATAGCCTAATTAAATGTATAACTTTATTCCCTTGAAACATGGAAGCATTTGCTTAATTAAAGTTTTCTCATTTTAATGCATTATTCTTCAGGAGGTTTATTACCAAGTTTCCATTAAGATATTTCTAATGTGTTACACAGGATAGGTATATAAAATAATAAGTATTCTTAAAAAAATTAAAAGCTAAATAATAAAGAATAATAATAAAAAGAAAGAAAATTCCATGCGTCAAGCATAGAATTTCAAACACTTTCTAAAGATATTTGAAAACTTCAACAGAATTATTTACTAGATATACTGTTTTTAAGTACCAATGATTAAATATAATAAAAGATGCAAGCCTATTTAAGATCATGTCCTTATTATGAAATGGATTATTTTTGTACAATTAAATATATATGTAAATAGAATGACTATGAAGAAAAAGAAAAAAAATAATAAAGTAAAAAAAAAAGACTTTATTTACATTAGAATAATTTTAAACACGATTATTCAATCGATAAATTAATTATAACAGATGCAAATTTTCCATTAGTTGTAATTTCGTATGCAACGATGTTCTGCAGTTTCATACATTGACCTTCGATTTATTCTCTTGAGCTGATCCAGAGTATCACACCAGATTAAGTGATCTTTGTGATTAATTGGGTGAAATAGTCTTTCAGTGTTCATGTCCGGGATGGCTCAGTTGGAAGAGCATTGGCGGCCTCAGCTAATACATCCTTAGTTCGAATCTTGGCCCGGGCTTTTTTCACCCAAAATATGGAAAATTTAAATCTGTTAGACATTATTTAGTATACTTAATTAAGTTATTTTAAATAATCATTAAATTAATTAGTAATACTGCAGAGATTTTTTTTCAGACGAAGTAAGTTTTCAGTCCACATAGCCTAATTAAATATGTAAGTTTATTCTTTCAAACATAGGAAGTATTTGTTTAACCCTTTAACGTTCATTGGTTTCGCCACGAAACCACAAAATTTTAATTCCAATATGCAACACTGTCACCGGTATTTTTAGCTAAAAATATCCCTTTTATTATGCATGTGAAAAATCACGTTTTCTTATTCAGAAATATATCTGTTCTTAATTACCGGTGTCATTCATTTATTTCGACATCTTAGCAATGAAAATGCTTTGATCGTTAAAGGGTTAATTAAAGTTTTCTATTTTTACTGTATTATCATTAAAGGATTTATTACCAAGTTTCCATTAAGATATTTTTAATGTGTTACACCGGGTAGGTATAGAAAATGAATAATATACTTCAAAAAATTAAAAGATAAATTTAACAAGAAAGAAAAACTCATGCATCAAGCATAGATTATGAAACTCTTTGCAACGCTTTTTGAAATCTTTAACAAGGCTATTTATTAGAGATACTTTTTAAAGTACCAATAATTAAATATGATAAAAGATGAAAGTATATTTAAGGTCATGTTCTCATTCTGAAATAGATTATTTTTGTACGATTAAAAAATGTATATGTAATAACGATGAACACAGAAATTAGTAAAGTTAAATACAAAAAAACAGACCTCATTTAGTATACTTAATTAAGTTATTTTAAATAGTCCTTAAATTAATTAGTAATACTGCAGAGATTTTCTTTGCAAACAAAGTAAATTTTCAATTCGATTAGCCTAATTAAATATGTAGCTTTATTCCCTTGAAACATAGGAAGTATTTGCTTAATTAAAGTTTTCTATTTTTATCGCATTATTCTTCAGGAGGTTTATTACCAAGTTTCCATTAAGATATTTTTAATGTATTACATAGGATAGGTATATAAAATAATAAGTGTGCTTTGAAAAATTAAAAGCTAAATTTAACAAGAAGGAAAAATTCATGCATCAAACATAGATTATGAAACACTTTCCAACACTTGCTGAAATCTTTATCAGAACTATTTACTAGAAATACTCTTGTTAAGTACGAATAATGAAATATGATAAAAGATGCAAGCGTATTTAAGGTCGTGTTCTCATTTTAAAATGGATTATTTTTTTTTACAATAAAAAATACATGTAATGACGACGAACAGAGAAATTAGTAAAGAAAAATAAAAAAGCAGGTTTCATTTAATATACTTAAGTTATTTTCATTAGTCCTTATATTAATTAGTAACACTGCAGAGATTTTGTTTTCAAACGAAGTAAGTTTTCAGTCCGCATAGCCTATTTAGATATGTAACTTTATCCCCTTGTAACATAGAAATTATTTGCTTAATTAAAGTTTTCTTTTTTTTACTGCATTATTCTTAAGAAGTTTTATTACCAAGATTCCATTAAGATATTTTTAATGTGTTACACAGGATAGGTATATAAAATAATAAGTATGCTTCGAAAAATTAAAAACTAAATATAACAAGGAAGAATAATTCATGCGTCAAGATTATAAAGCACTTTCCAAAACCTTCAGAATAGTTTAACAAAACTGCCCCATTTAAAAAAATAAAATATTGCGTCATATTTCACCATATGCATATGTATAACGAATTTCCGAATTACATCTGTTTCAACCTACAATTGGAGAATTATCCGAATTATCCGAAGTAGTGTATACGATATAGAATTTTGTATCTATTAGCAACATAAATTCTGAGATTTGGATATATATGATAAAACTGTACTTTAATCTTTATTATAAAACTTTTTTAATAATTAAAGTTGAGTAATAGTATATTAAATTTCTGTTTATCGGTAGTGCTATTTTTAAGCACCAATAATTAGATATAATAAAAAATACAAGTGTATTTAAGATCATGGTCTCACTTTGAAATGGATTATAATTATTTTATTATTATTGTTATTTTTATTTTATTATAGATAAAAAATGTACGCAATGACGATAAAAAGAGAAAATTTCGAAAAAAATGTTAAAATAAGACTTCATTTACAATACTTAATTAGGTTACTTTTAATAGTCTCTAAATTAATTAGCAATACTGGTTTTGTTTTCAATCTAAGTAAGTTTTCAATCCGCAAAGCCTAATTAAGTATGTAACTTTATTCCCTTGAATCATAGGCAGCATCTGCTTAATTGAAGTTTTCTCTTTTTACTCTATTATTCTTAAAAAGGTTTATTACCAAGTTTCTATTAAGATATTTTTAATGTGTTACACAGGATAGGTATATAAAAAAATAAGTATGCTTTGAATAATTTAAATCTAAATTTAACAAGAAAGAAAAATCCATGCATCAAGCATAGAATATAAAACACTTCCTGAAATCTTTATCAGAACTATTTACTAGAAATACTAATTTTAAGTACCAATAATTAAATACAATAAAAGATGCAAGCGTATTTAAGGTCATGTTCTCATTTTAAAATAGATTATTATTATTAATATTATTATTTTACAATAAAATAATTTATGTAATGATGGCGAACAGAGAAATTAGTAAAGTAAAATGAAAAAAAAACACTTCATTTAGTTCACTTAATTAAGTTGTTTCTCATAGTTCTTAAATTAATTAGTAATACTGCAGAGATTTTCCTTTCAAACTAATTAAGTTTTCAATCCGCATAGGATAATTATTATTTTTTTTTACCGACGCTATAAGGAGGTTCCGCCGAAATTTTTTTTATAAACATATATAACTATATGAGAAGAACATTCTGTATATTTTTCAGATTTTTCTGAGTATGCCCGTATGGAGACCTTCCTTGTAAGTAAGTTTTCATTCCGCATAACTTAATTAAATATGTAACTTTATTACCTTGAAACATAGGAAATATTTGCTTAATTCACGTTTTCTCTTTTTACTGCATTAGTCTTCAGGAGGTTTTTTACCAAGCTTTCATTAAGATATTTTTAATTTGTTACACAGAGTAGGTATATAAAATAATAAATACGTTTCGAAAAATTTAAAGCTAAATTTATCAAGAAAGAAAAACTCATGCGTCAAGCTTAGATTATGAAACACTTTCCAACACTTCCTGAAATTTTTAACAAAACTATTTATTAGAAATACTGTTTTTAAGTACTAATTATTAAATATAATAAAAGATTCAAGCGTATTTAAGATCATGTTCTTATTTTCAAGTAGATTATTTTTGTACAATTAAAAAAGTATATGCAATGACGATGAAGAAATAGAAAAATTTAGAAAGTAAAAGGAAAAAAAAACAGACTTTATTTAGTATACTTAATTAAGTTATTTTAATTAGTAATGTTAATTAGTAATACTGCAGATATTTCATTTTCGAAATAAGTGTAAGTTTTCAATCCGCATAGCCTAATTAAATATGTAACCCGGTAACCTGTATGTAATATGTATGTAATTAAATATGTAATATGTGTGTAATCTATTCCCTTGAAATATAGCAAGTATTTGCTTAATTAAAGTTTTCTCTTTTTACTATATTATTCTTAAAGAGATTTATTACCAAGTTTCCAATAACATATTACTAATGTGTTATATATGATAGGTATGTAAATAAAAAAAATGTATTTCGAAAAATTAAAGGCCAAATTTAACAAGGAAAAAATTCATGCACCAAGCATATATTATGAAACACTTTCCAACCAGGGCCTGATTACTAACGGGGCACTCTCCCACCAGGAAAAAGAAAAAAAGAATTTTTCCTTATTCATGACAGTAATCTTGTATGAAAAGGGCGTTTAAAGAAGACGAAAATTTCTATAAATTTTTTTCTGGTGAGAGAGTGCCCCGTTAGTAATCAGGCTCTGTTTCCAACGCTTCCTGAAATCTTTAACAAAACTATTTATTAGAGATACTGTTTTTAAGTAAAAATAATTAAATATAATAAAAGATGCAGGCATATTTAAGTTCTCTTTTTAAAATGGATTATTTTTTTTTAAATAAAAAAATGCATGTAATGATGACGAACAGAAAAAAAAAACAGACTTCATTTATTTCACTTAATTTAGTTGTTTTGAAAAGTCCTTAAATTAATTAACAATACTGCAGAGATTTTCTTTTAAAACTAAGTTTTCAATTCGTATAGCTTAATTAAATATGTAACTTTATTCACTTGAAACATAGGAAGTATTTGCTTAATTAAAGTTTTCTCGTTTTACTGCATTATTCTTCAGGAGGTTTTTTACCAAGTTTCCATTAAGATATATATCTAATGTGTTATATAGGATAGGTATGTAAATGAAATAATATATTTCGAAAAATTAGAAGCTAAATTTAACAAGAAAGAAAAATTCATGCATCAAGCGTAGATTTTGAAACACTTTCCAACACTTCCTGAAATCTTTAACAAAACTATTTATTAGAGACACTGTTTTTAAGTACCAATAATTAAATCTAATAAAAGATGCAAGCGTATTTAACACTAGAACCGCGGGGAAATTCGTTCAAGTTTTATAAAAATATTTCTCACCGGAGTTTTCATTAAAACTGTTTAATTTATTTATTGCAAATGTTTTTGCTCACAAGGAAGGTCTCCATTGGGGGCATACTCAGAATTTTTTGAAAAAAATACGAATTAAACTACTCATGTAGGTAATAAGGGATCAGTGAAAATTATCGGCGGAATTACATTATTAGATATGTAAAAAAATAAAATAGTTTAAAATAATTGGCGTGAAAAGCTGAAAGCGATGCGGGATTGGTGAACAGTGCATTTCCTCGCCAAAAGCAGACGATTTTAACGAATCTGAAAATTGATTTTAAATGACTTCACTGTTAAAAATCTGCAGCATTTACTGCAACGTCACTCCACTACTTTTATAGAATATCTCTCTTCTGACCAATGAGAATACTCCATAGCACGGTGAATTGACCGTGTTATACACTGTTGAAAATCTACTGCATTTTGTTACAACGCACTCCACCGCTTGTATATAATTTCTCTATTCCAACCAATGAGAAAGCTCCATTTCACGGCCAAGTAACAGTTTTCTATACAAGCAAGGGAGTGCGTTGCAACAAAATGCAGCAGATTTTTAACAGAGTATTTTTCAATTTGGAACAATTTTAATCAATTTAAATTGTGTTTTAAATGATAAAATATATTAATTTAATTTTGTTATAAGTACATATAAACGTATATGACAAAATTACACTTAAAGTAAAGTAAAAATGCAAAACTAAAATTACTTAAACTAAGCTTATTTAAATAAATTAAACATAGAAAGTTTTTTCTTTAAAAAGTATTCGAAGCGTAAAAGCGTATTTTTCAAAATTTCGTTTTTTCGCCAACCGGAGATAAATCGCCAAAAAAACGAAATATTTATTATTTTTTTACGGACGTTATAAGGAGGTTCCTCCGAAATTGTTTTTATAAACATATATAACTATATGAGAAGAACATTCTGTAATTTTTTCAGATTTTTCTGAGTATGCCCGTATGGAGACCTTCCTTGTCAGTATATATTAAGCTTATTTTATTAAGATTTTTCTGGTGTGAATCGATATCTCTCCGTACAATGCGGGTCAAAGTGACCCGTCGCCGCGGTTCTAGTGTTAAGGACATGTTCTCATTTTAAAATGGTTTATTTTTTTATACGATAAAAAATACATGTAATGACGACGAACAGGAAAATTAGTAAAGTAAAATGAAAAAAAAAACAGACTTCATTTAGTTTAGGTTATTTTGAATGGTTCTTAAACTAATTAGTAATTTTATAGAGGTTTTATTTTCAAACTAAGTATGTTTTCAATCCTTATAGCCTGTTAAGATATGTAACTTTATTCCCTTGAAACATAGGAAGTTTTTGCTTAATTAAAATATACACCCAAAAAATAAAAGCTAAATTTAAATACGAGTGTTTGCTGATATTAAATATTCTTCTCAATTTAATTTTTAAAATTTTGACAAAATGTATAAAAGATAAGAATAAAATGTGAACGGAATTGTACGCATAAACTTTTCTTATATTTGAAACTGTATAGAAACAGTTGTTTAATTACTCCTGATATTGTTCAGAGATTTTTATTTTTTTTTCATTATATATATATTTTTAAATCTATTTAAAAATAAAAATAAAATAAATAAAGAATACTGCCCAGTTAAACTGATGGCATTGAGCTCGCAGGCTACAAATACTAATTGTACATTAAAGCCTTATATTTTCAAGGGTTAATTCCGTTCGAAAAAAAATTAAGAAGGGGAAACAGCTCTCCCCTTTCCTCTTTTTTTATACTTAATCATTGAACCCCCTATACTATCAAAGACATGCTTTATCACATAAAAAATCTATATCCAAAATTCAGAGCAAATGAGATAATTCTTAATAAAAACCCATTTAGCATTTATATAATTTAAAAGGAGTTATCCCCCTCTTTTATACTTAACCATTAAAATTCCAAAACTATTCAGAGATTTGAACGAAATCTGAAAATTCTGCTTGAAAAACCCATTTATATAAATTAAGGGGGGGGGGGCATTAGAACCCCTGTTCCCCCTATTTATACTTATTCAATGAACACCTAATAACAGTCACGGAATCGCCTCATCAGAATGATCCTAATCTAAATTTTGAACGAAAACTTAATTCTGCATGAAAATCCCATTTATATCAACTAACGGGAGGTGCATCAGCCCCCCGTTCCCCCTCTTATACATATCGAATGAACTCCAAAAACTAATCAGGGAAGCGCCTTGTCAGGATATACCTACATACAAAATTTCAAGTGGATCGGATATTTTTATCATGAGTTATCGCGTTACGCACGAACATACGAACGTATATACAGAACGGACGGGCACATATGCTCTCAGGCTATGATAGCCTGTGAGCTAAAAAATTATAAACTATTTCTAAATAAGTTTCGTATTCTTTCTTCGATTTTTTAAAAATAATTTTCCTAGAAATAAAACGTTTATTTTGTAGCTTTGTATACAACTTACAATTAAAAAATATGGTCGAACACTGATTTAGCGAATTTTCGCTTTTCTCAAAATAAAATGAAGCTTAAAATGCCTTTTTAACGAATAATAAACCCCGCATTAGGGGATTTTTTCAACAGTCGAAATTTGTTTTTGTTGTGTTGTTAGAAAAGTTAGTTTGCGTTAGAAAAATATTGGACTATTTTTCAAATGATATCTTCATCTTGTCTGGAACAGAATAAGACTTTGTACGCAGACTTTTTTTTTTGGGGGGGGGGGGGGTGGATGTAGCCACAGACTTCTGACATAAGTAGCCTCAGAACTAACTTCCTCTTCTTAAAACAAAAACGTTACTGCCTGCCGTCTCGTTATGATGGACGAATGAAGCACGCCAGAGTTGAGTTTTCTCCCGCTAAAATTTCCTCCGAATTTTCTTTCGGATTCTCGCCAGAACTTCTTTGGCATTACTACAGAATTCATTAAAAAATGCCATTAAAAAGCTGTCAAAAAAGCGATTATCGTCAAAAAATATAACTTATAAAGGTCCAAAAAGGACTTGATGTACAATAAAGTGTACAAATTCAAATTATAGGTTTATTTGTTTAGTGCTTTTTCAAAAGTTAAACACAGATTTTTTTTCGCTTTGGACCCCTATATTACGAATAACCCTGATTTAACGAATAAAGTTTATGATCCCTATGAATTCGTTAAATCCGTCTGTCCGGCTGTAATTTTCTTTTGAGTATGTGTGTCGCTTTTCGATGTAATTAGGGAAAATACAATCTAATTCGCATTGAATTAGTCGTCGCTCTAAAGATACACTATAAGATTATATTTATTAACTACAGAATATAAGATAACGAGACAAACTTAGTAGTATATGCAAAATTTTTCATATTCTTGAACCAAAGTAAATGTGATTCAATTTGAAAAATTAGAATTAAATTTATTACTAGAACGCCGGGAAATTTTACGCAAGTTTTATAAAAAATATTTAAAACCAGTAAAAATATTTAGAATTTTTTATTTTATTTGTTTAACCTAATTCATTTCGACATATTTATAACTTATTTCATAAATAATTTTCTGGTTTGAATCGACAATTAGTCCACCGATCGGTTTCGAATTGACACCTGACCGGCTTTCTAGTGTTAATTGTAATAGTTTAGAAGAAGAAAAATTAAAAAATAGTCTGAATAAAATAATAATAGAAATAGTTTAAGACTTTTGCTTGAAACGGAGCGCAATATCTTTAGATAGCCTTCACAACAGTTTTAATGAGCGTAAATTTTATAAGCCTGTGAGCTACTTTATGGTATATGTCAAAAAATAGCGATATCAAAAAAGGAAACTAAATACGAAGCTTGCAATACAATTTTCAAATGCCTTATTGAATATTTATAAGTTTCGCATTCAAAGAAAATTGAAATATTACATGGGGACAAAAGTCCCGAAACTGGTCACTAAATGGCAGCATCAATCAAATACCCATATTATGTTTTGTTAGTATCAACCTTCGAAAGACTGCTGTCAAAGTTTTACTATACGTCGGCCATTTTTTACGAGTTGTGGTCGAGTAATAGGCGATAAATACTGTTTCACAATGACAACGCACCAGGTCAAACATGAATAAAAACGATAGCAAGATTGAATGAATTAATCCTTTAACGTTCATTGGTTTCTCTACGAAACCACAAATTTTTTATTCTGATATGCAACAATGAGACGGGAATTTTAATTCAACCCCTTGCGGCTCTGTGGTATATTTATAAAACCATTTAATTTTAATTCCCAAACGCCACATTGACACCAGAATTTTGGTAAGAAAATTTACGATTTATTGAAAGCGTGAAATATAGCTTTTTCCTATTTAAAAATAAATTTGTTTTCAAATTCCGGTGTCAGTCTTTAATTTCAACACTTAAGCAATGAATGTGCCCTGTGCCGCAAAGGGTTAACACGTTTTAGCATGATATGGCGCCAACGTTAAGAGGCCACTCACGCGCCAGCGCGTGCCGTGGGGTGATTTCCAATAGCCAGTCACACGCTGGCGCGGGAAAATCTTTCAGTGATTCTTTGTTATAAAAAGTAAATCGGCTTCTTGGAAAAACCCACTTCTACAGTGCGGCATTAACTATCGTCACATCTTCATGTAAGCGGCAGCGAACGTGTTAAAGAAATACATTTTATTATGTATGTGAAAAATCACTTTTTCTTATTTACAAATATATTTGATCACAATTTCAGGTGTCATTGATTTATTTCAACATCTTAGAAATAAGAATGTTAAACGGATCTGTTAAACGGATAAATTATGAATTGCTCCCTCATATCTTTTTTTTTTTTTTTTTTCAGATCCCATTCAGCGACTAGTATTCGTTTCCCAACTTGAAAAGATTAAGAGATTTTCACCAAATGAGGATGGCATGTCGAAATTGATGCATATTTCGCCTTGAGAAATCTTACTATATGAAAGGTATTAAGTATATGAAAGCTATAAGAAATGTATCACTCTAAGAAAGCTATGTAGACGAATAAAAAAAAATTTTGAAAAAAAAAATGCTTTTTCATCGTTAGTCCCGGGACTTTTCACCTCATATAGTACAAAGCACTACTTTATGGTGTTTTGCCAGTATATAGAAAGATTACACAGACCATTCCTGGAGCGAAAATGTTCTGCGTTTTCTGTCTTGCTTATTAAACCTTTCCGCCACGGGGAAATTTTGTAGTAAAATAAATAATTATCGACTGCCACCGGAATTTGCAAACGACATTTTTAGATACTATGAACTCCTTAAGGGTGTTCTTAAATCAAAAAGGGCAACTTTGTGACACATGCTTTAATTTATTTTTGCTCGGAAATTCATGAAAATAGCAGGTGTTGTTGTTCAGAAACTGCCTAATTGCACTCAATGTTCAGTTTTTTTAAAAAACAGAATAGATTTTTTATAATAAGCCTTCAAAGTTGACACTTTCGAGCGCATTCCCCGACGAAAGGAGAAAAACCGGCCGAAAAGCGGGTGATCGCCTGATCGAAATAGCTTAGAACTGGATAGGTAATTTATTTATCATAAAATGGAAAAATAAGTTCGATTCCAAATCTCTTCCTTAGGCAGACATTCCAATTTCATATCTTTCTGTTAAAAAATGTATTTGTAAATGTGTCAAAACGTTTTTCGCTTGTTGAGCGGAGCAGTTAAGAACACCCTTAATTTAAGCTTTGAATGTAAAAGGAAAATTTTATTAAAATATTATTGGTGCCATTTGCAAGTTCGGAATTAAAATTAGGAATCCCGGACCGAACACAGTGTGCCGGAAAGGACGCGGTCTTTGCGGCGCAAAAGTATACCTATGAAATTTCCAAACGCCACATTGGCACCAGAATTTTGATTAAAAAAAATTATAGTTTATTGAATGCGTGAATTATACCTTTTTTGTTATTTACAAATAAAGTTGTTTTCAAATTCCGGTGTGAATCATTAATTTCAACACTTTCATTGCGCCACGAAAGCTTAACCCCGTGGGGATGAGCGACACAAAAAAGGCTTAAGAATCCATCTTTATTCCCACCGGTAAAATTATACGATAAAATTTGCCCTATTCAATCGGAGCATTTTCTCGATTCAAGAAAGCACAAATTTCTGTTTTTTAAAACCGGTGACAAAACATTAAAAATTTCGTAAAAGGCTCCCGTCGCGAAGGGGTTAAAGCTGTGTCACCAGGAGTAGGCCTCCTGGTGACGCTGTGTCACACATTCGACACACAGGAAACCTGTGTCACACATTCGATGTGTGTGTCAATAAGATGACATTTTAATTCTATTCTAATAGACGTATCAAGATTAAAAAAAAAAAAAAAAAAAAAAAAAAAACCTCGAAAAATTAACAACTCAGTGCAAATGATCGCTGTTATTTGAAGCCGAATAAAACTGTTGATGACAAATGCAACTTCTTAACCCATTAGTGCCTAGCGTCCCTTTTTAAGGACGCTTCAAAAGGTGCATTCAGCACTGTTTTTGACACCGGTAAGAAAGTATAGCAATAATTATTTTATTTAATTGATGCATTTTCGTGATTAATGTACTAAACTTAAATCTTCTAAAAGTAGTGGTGCCAACCAAATAAAATTTACGCAAAAGATGCTGGGCACGAATGGGTTATAGAATACGGGAGAAATCGTAATGTCATTGAAACATTACCTTTCACTGTAGTTTGTAGTTTTCGATAGTGTAGTTTGGAGATATTGCGTGCTATGACGTAGAATCTATCTTATCTCGCATTATTCTAAAAAATCATCGCGCACCAGAGAATAACATTCTACAATTTTTCTACTTAGTTTACACCTGTTTGGAATAATATATTTATACATATATTAATATTATTTTTAAGTATAAATTTAGTAATGTTCAAGAAATAACTGATATTAGATAAAATACAGTTTATACTAACTATTAACGCTCCTTAACCCTCTGAGAGTCTTGCAAAAGGTATAAAATTGTAATGTTGTCTTTCCTTCACTTTCTTTAAATGCTTAGACAATACGACTCTTTCAACATTATATATCTATATGGTACTACTCTGTTATCCCGTCGACCAATTTCGCCAAATTATACAATTCGCCAAACTAATAGCCAAATTATACATATTGACATAATTTTTATTTTAAATAACGAAAAAACAAATAATTAGTAGAATATTAATAAAAATATTAATAAAAAGTCGAAATAAAAATCCCTTAATGACATTTTAAACACATGAATCGTATTTAATGTCATTGAATGTGACATTCAAGATCATCCATTATTGGCATTTAATCTTATAGTTTGGCGATAATTTTTTTGTCGACGGGATAACCTAGTAGTACCATCTATATAGTATATATATAAATAATTACAAATATTAAAGTAATCATTAAGGATATCATATTTTTTCAATGAATTAAAAATTCAAAAACATATCAGCATCGATTTTTGGGAATAATAGATACCAGAAAATTCAGATTTTTCTTGCCAAATATATATATGAATTCTATTTAACGAATAAAGAACTATCATGTCAAAATAAATCTCTTTTCACCTTTAGTTTTTTTTAGAGTTTTATACTTTTTGTCTTTGTTTATAATTTTTAAACAAAATATATTTATATTTTTCTATCTTTCATTTTTCCTATTCTATTCTTTCTTTCTTTCTATTCTATTCTAAGGATCTATTATATATATCTTTCCTATATTTTAACTTTTACATAGCTCATTCCTAAAACAATTGCTAAAACTGGTTTGTGTTGATAAAGCAATGAAATGTAAAAGTATTTACCATATTCTACATATATTTACAGTTCTCAGTTATAGATCTACATGTAAATCATTGTTTGATAAATAGAGTTGTGTGGGAAATTTCATTATTCTCAGGGGTACACTTATGCGGAGTAAATGGTACATAGTTTGGTCAGGTTTATGTGCCATTTGTGTATTCTTTATAGGCGTATGATGAAATATTGCAAAGAAAAAAAATCCGCAGATAAAATTAACAACATTACTTAATATTTGCTTTAAGTCAGTGAAATTTGAAAAGAAATTATACATCAATAATCAATGAGTAAGTTATATATTCGTTTTTAAAATTATTATAGAAAATTTGCATTTATGTATAATTTGCTAAAATAAATGGAATAGTATTTAATATAAATTCATATCGTATTTAATTTCAATAATTGAAAAATATATTAAATGTGTGGAATGTTATCATTTAAGAAGAGTTTAGAATACATGCATACTTGTTTCAGTAAATATTTTTCAAAAAGCAAAGCATAGAAAATGTCTTATTTTTCATTGAATATCCTTTTTACTTACATATTTTAGGATTTTGAAGTGTTTTCTGTTTGTATTTTCTGTACGTTTTTAATGGGTGATTAATTTAATCTGCACATCATTTCTATGTTCATTCCTGTCTATTCGTTCAGAGATAGTTCACATGCAGGGGTGCAAAAATCTAGGCGCCAGCAGGCAGTTTCTCACCACAAAATTTATTTCTTTTTCTTCGTCTAATATTTTGTGTAAAATTCCTGCTAGAATGCTATTAAATTTTGAGCGAAATAAGCTTTAAAATTTTACTGGTGAGAGACTACCCTCTGGCGCCTAGATTTTTTGACCCCTGTTCACGTGTCTCTGTGTTTTAAAAGAAGATAGACAAAATGTAAACGCCATGCTAGGCTGCTAGATGGCGTTTCCATTAAAACATGGACTGAGCAAATTAAGCAGTTTTATGTGTATAATTTCTGCACAATGGATCTCCTGCACATTTCAGCAGACGAGTAAAATCATGTCTGTAGGCCACCTTTCCCAGGCGTTTAATGCGTGTAGGTTGCGAACACTGCGAACACCAGATATATTTCCAGTGGATTTATTCTTATTATTTTTCTTATAAGAACATGTTTATGAAACACTTGTTTCATTGCAAGAAGACTTAGTAAGAAAAATTGTTACGGTAGGAGAATGTGTTCGAGCAGCCGGATCTGTATACCGTTGACAGGATTCGCACAACTGTACCACTAAATTTTTACAGTATTTTCAATGTATTTCATTGCAGAAAAATATTGCGAAAATTGCGAATCGAGACGATGGTTGCGAATTCTGTATCCTAAATATTAACCCGTCAGTAGTCGCGTGTCGGTCTTTTCGCCGCCCGTATAACTTATCTTCTCCTAACTTATATTACATTGCAAATACAACGGAGATCTACCACGTAGCTGACTTTGAAGCTTTCTAGAACACCTTAGTGAAGTAACAGGACACCTCTGTTTTTATTTCAGGTACATTTTTAGAAACAAAGTTGAAATTGGCGAAAAAGTCTGCGTAAAAATCACTAATGTGAGTTCATTTTTACTTTTTCCAATGACTCCAGATCTCATGAATAAAATGCATAATTTAAGAAAACTGCGAATTTATATCTTCTTTGTAATGTTATTTTCGTATATTAGGTGAAAAATATTTCTTATTTTACATATTTGGTATGCGCGGGGCCAGCGGCGAAAAGACCGAGCGCGACTAATGACGTTGTGAAAAAAGTCGCGACTACTCGCGGGTTAAATATAAATTTTCTTATCATTAATATTGGTGCCAGATTCCTCACAAAATATAAGGAGTGTGCGAACCCTGGTTGATATATTTGAGAAGGTGAGCTAGTCCATGCAGCTGCTATTTGATGCATGTCTTAACGGGCTTGGGAAAAACTTGTATGTCCTATAAATGTGTAATTTGTTTGGAAATAAAGTATAAATAAAATGATGTAGGTTTATATTTGCCTATTTTTTGTATAACACATAAGTTATAACCCCTTCTAGCAGACATGTGGTAAAATGTATATCAGGATTTATGAGCGGCCATTGAAAAGCTTCAATATTTTTCTAATAAAACTAATTTTTTTATCACGATTTGTGTCGATAGGCGTATTATCTCGTTGTTATATCCATTTTGTGGTCTGTCAGAAGTGTTGCAACAAATGAAAAATGGTCGAAAAGAGTTTGAATATGTGCCTTTGGATTAAATTTTTCTGAAAGATATATAAGTGACATCTTATCGTTGAACGAAATGCAGCCCCATGCTGCAAAGAATCCATCTAAATTATATTTTAAGAAAATCTCTTTTTCTCTATTTAATTATTTTTTTTTCAATGAAAAGAAATGAAATTTAAATGGTTCTAATGACTAGAAATATCATTGAAATGATTTAAGGATGGAGAAAGAGATTTTATTAAAACATCAGTTAGGTGGTGGATTCGTTGCAACATGAGATTGCTTTTTGTTCAACGATGTGGTGTCACTTATATATCTTTCAGGAAAATTTAATTCAAAGACACAGATAAAAATTCTTTTTGGCTATCTTTCATCTTTTGTAACACTTCTGACAGGACAAAAAACAGATATAACAGAGAGGTAATAAAGCCTATCCACACAAATCCGGAAAAAAAAAATATTCTATTAGAAAAATATTGAAGCTTTGCAATGGCCGCTCATAAATTCTGATTAAAACCCTATCGGTAACTGATAGGGAGATCTAGTAAGGTGAGTTTATAAAAATGGAACCCATTTTTCTTCAAAATTGGCATTCAGTAGTAGTATGAAAAGTATAAAAACAATCCCAAACTGTACTAAAAATTAATGATGTCGAGGACTGATGAAATATTTGCAATCATTAAACTCATAAGTGAGTGCATAACACATTATATATGTGTTTATTTGGTTACAATAGTGAATTTTCTTTGGTGTCCTTATAATTTTTACACAAGAAAAATAGCAAAATTACTTTGTTTTCATAATAAAATACTGGCATTTGAATTTTGTTGACATTTTTATTAGTTTTTCAGCTTGATGCTTCATATTCTAAAGAAAAAATTTTATTTGTTTTGAAATTTATAAAAAAGTCAATATTTTTTGCTGTCCTTATAATTTTTACACGGACTGTACATTAAAAGTACATGTTTTAAATAAATTTGAATAATTATAGACATACTTTGCAGAAAACTTATTTGCTGGTGTATAATGAAAAAAATTTAGTGGTATCCGATTGTTTGACAGGACAGATCTTATGTTTATGAATTTCCATGAAAGGAAAAATTATAGCCTCCATTTCTATTTCGAATATAAAACTTCTCGACAGTAAAGAATCGCATTCTATTGGTTTTTTTCAACGAATTGTTGATGATGTTTTAAATTTCCCCGACAATTTTTTCAAAATATATTTTACCTGTAAAAAAGATTTAAAAAAATTAAAAATCTATAAAATAAATTAAAAAAAATAAAGGAAAATACTGATTTATATTTTCACTCAACATAACGACTAACTTCTCGCAATTCAGGCCATATAGAAATGCAGTAGGTTATACTTGTATATAAGTGTCCAGTGTCACATAGTTCACAGAATCGGTAAAACAAAGTGAGTTTACATTGTAAAACAAATACTCTTTATAAAACAAAATTTACGAATAACCAAGTTCTGTGTTTGTGAATGTTGAAATGTTCCGAATTATTTATTTTGTGAATAAACAAACTCGCGAATGTTAAGCGATTACTGCATTTTCATACTTGAAACACACCAGGGTTAAATATATATATATATTATTTCTCTTTAAAAAAATCATTTTTACTCTCAAAAACAAAATCGTTTTATATTTTTAAAGTTTTCCTTAATTAGAACATTGCAAAAGATTGAGTACATGTATTGCATTTTCTTTTTCAGTTTCGGAACTAATTTCGAAGATATAAACACAACGGCGCCAATGTGTACCTTAACTGGTGCACAGTGAGACACCCACAAACATTTATTTTAAATGTTTTATGAATAAATTCTAATGTCTGATAAATGATGCGATTTTGTTTGGAAGTCTTAAATGTACTTTATGACTCGCAATGTGGAAAGCTTTAAAAAATCCAAAAATAAGATTTTTCATTATTTTTCCAACAACAAGTGCATAGCTGCCAACATCTTCCGCTTTTTCGGCCCGGAAAAATTTTATAGAAAATTTTAACATTTCGAATCGCTGAAATCTGCTAATTAAATAAGACAAAAATTTCTGTTAAATTTTTCCGGGCTGAAAAATCAGAAGAGTTGGCAGCTATGCAAGTGTATAAAGTTATAAAAAGCATTGAATTACAGTTTTCCTGTATGTATTTTAGCTTGGTGAATTGTTCCTTCTTGAATCTAAAAATGTTATTTCGGCTAGGGACGATGTAATTGCGATCTTTGTGGCTTTTACATTTATTCATTCACTGCACTTGGCTGCAATGTTGCTCCCAATATCTATGTTCAGCATCCCATCTTCTTCGGGTCGCATGGTGGCATGAGGTGAAAGGAATGCAGAACATTTTTCTACGAGCATAGAAATCTTCCTGATGAACCCCATTACACACTATTTGGCTGGACACTAGGGTGGTGCGAAAAAACAAAAGTTTTTATTTCCGAATCGCTATAGTGAGGAAAAGTTGCGATTGGTAAATACAAGAAGAACCAAAAAAAATTTTTTCAAATCGGACTTTATCTTCCGATCGCGCAAACCACCCAAAAATTAAAAAAAATTGAAAATTTCCGATTTTTTCGGAATTTTTAAAAAAGTATTACATATGCATCTATTTTATCACTATAGTGAAAAATATTTGCATATTGAACTGTTTAACAATAATAAAAAAATAAATTGCGTTTAGAGAATATCTTCCGATCGCGCAAGCTCATTAAAAATACGGAAAATTTTCAATTTTCAGTGATTTTGATGTATTAAGAAAATAATTAAATCAGTTCAGTTTGCGGTCTCTTGGTAAAATTTAACTGCAAATTAATACATTGAGCATATTATGCGCTTTTTGAACAATCTAGATCTTACCATGACCAGATCGCTACAGGGCGAAAAGTTTTAATAGTTCGCTCAACTCCTGTTAGCCACGCTGCACAACAGCACTGAAGTCGCCCTATGTGTGCACACCCATCTCTCTCCATCCCCGTCCATTTGCACAGTGCGCCATTTCATATCAGTGAGCCCGTGAACGAATTTCGTTTCTTAATTAGGTGTATTTTGTTATTTTAAATACATTAACAAGTGACATGAATACGGATAATGCATACGTCGTTGACAAAGAAAATTACTAGACAATCTTTTCATTGTCCTATATTCGGTTATCCAATAGATTTCGTGCCAAATATTCTTCCAACACACGAAAATATTCTTCGATGCTGCTTTGAGAAGAGGTTTATATTAGCAAGTAAACTCAAGAACATTAAAGCGAATTTATCATCTGTCAGGAATACAGTGCCAGAAAAAATAAAATATATTTATCAGAAGGCGTCAATCCCAAACGTTTCTGACTACAGAATCATTTAGATAATTAATGCCTACTACGATAAGTATTATAAACTAACGAAATCTTATATTTCAGCTAAGAAAAAGCCAAACCTTATAAAAAAGGTTGATGATTTTTTTTTTTTAAAGGAACTCAACTGTGTGATATTTCAGCCTTAAAATACGAAATGAATTTATATTGCTCCTGTAAAAAGTCTCCAGATCTGAGGGAGAGTCCAATTGAGAATAATTGTGCGTTTGAAAAGTACAACAAAATTCCAATCATTGAGCATAGATTTATCTACCTCCAGAGAAAGTATGGAACGGGAAAAATTGGTACTATAGATGAAAATGAGGCCAAAAAAAACTGAGTACAAGACATAGAATATGAAATTATATATTGAAAAGTCAACCTCTCAAATCTCTTGAAGCGTAAATGAAAGATCTTGAGCATTTAGAAGAAACACAGAATTTTAATGCTAATATAGGTATATGTAAAATTTCATTACCATACCTATACAGTACATCAGATTTAACAAGAAGAAATTACCATGGCAAATGAAAGTAGAATTAAAATCTACATCTTTACGTTGCGATTGCAATGCTGTATCTGACTGTGCAGGTGCTGCTATAGCGTAGAGTGTGCTAGAAGATATTGCTGTAATAAGTAAAACAGATGCTTCTCAAGTTATTGACCGATACAAAATTAGAAGGGAAAATAGCCGCACTAGAAAAAATTTATTGCAAAGTCAAATGGATTCAGAAGAACCACATGACATATATTTTGATGGAAGAAAGGACGGAGAAAGGATATTAAGAAAGATATCTTTTTTCTATATTTCTTAAAATGGGAGAAAGAAACTTTTGTTATCCTCCTCAGTCCTGAGACAAATATAACGAGCGATAACATATATGTGTTTAAAATTACTGTAAAAAATCTTCAAATTTGTATCATTCTTCATATCAATGCGTATTATATGGACTCATTTATTAAAAAAGTCTAGAAGTATTTTTAACAATTCTAAAAGCATTTAAATCAATTTAAAGGGTGCTTTTTACTGTCTCTCACATGCGCTATATTCGTGTGCTGGAAAAATATTTGGCAAAAAATCTTTTGGATGAAAAAATATAGGACAATGAAAAGATTGTATAGTAATTTTCTTTGTCAACGACGTATACAGGGTGGCGAGTGGTTAGATAAAAACACAGTCATTATAGATGATAAATACCAGTATTTTGTTAAAGATAAATTCCGTTTATATAATGTCTTTATATTATTTGAAGTATTTTCTGTAAGAAAATACTGGTAGTTTTCTCTTTTCTTGACTGTGTTTTTCCCGGTTTTCCCTGACCACTCGCCACCCTGGTATACATATCCGTATCCATGTCACTTGTTAATGTATTTAAAATAACAAAATACACCAATTAACAAACGAAATTCGTTCACAGGGTGTACACACGTAGGGCGACTTCAGCGCTCTTGCGCAACGGGGCTAACAGGAGTTGCGCGAACTACTAAACTTTTTCGCCCTGCAGCAATCTAGTCATGGTAAGATCTAAATTGTTCAAAAAGGGCATAATATGCTCAATGTATTAATTTTCATTTAAATTTTAACAGGAGACCGCAAACTGAACTCATTTAATCATTTTCTTAATACATCAAAATCACTGAAAATTGAAAATTTTCCCGATTTTTAATGAATTTGCGCGATCGGAAGATATTCTCTAAGCGCAATTTATTTTTTTTATTATTATTAAACAGTACAATATGCAAATATTTTTCACTGTAGTGTTAAAAAATATGTATATGTAATATTTTTTAAAAATTTCCGAAAAAATCGGAAATTTTCCATTTTTTTTTATATTTAGGTGGTTTGCGCGATCGGAAGATAAAGTCCGATTTGAAATTTTTTTTTTAGTTTTTCTTGTATTTACCAATCGCAACTTTTCCGCACTATAGCGATTCGGAAATAAAAACTTTTGTTTTTCCGCACCACCCTACTGGACACCCTTGCTCCTGTTGCCAAGAGCAACTGTCTTTGCATCTACGTGGCATTGTCTGTTTTGTTTCCACGAGTTCTTAACAGTATGTACCGTTCATCAGTTGCTGTAGTGGCGCGTGGCCGACATTGCACTGATCGCCGTTTATCATTCCCCGTTTCTTGGAATCGATACCACAGCCTGATAACGACACTTCTGTAGATTTCAACAGCGTCTGCAACACTTCGTTGAGTTAGCCCGGACCCAAGTCTGCTCATTGTACGCCATGGTGTGGATTCTGGTAAATCACGTTGTTGAGACATTTTCAAGACACCTATGGCGATGTATCCATCCTCCCTGGTGTGTTCAACAAATGATGCTACAAGCACAGTAATAAACACTTCTACTTCCACTTCCAGTTGTTGTTATGATTCAGAAGTGTGGCGCTGCTGTAACTAGCGTCTGCTATACTGTAAGCCGTGCAACAAAGGAACGGCATTCTTTTCGTTAATTTTCATTTATTAAATTGTTATTGTTGACAAAGTGGAGTCTTTCTTCACGTAAATCAACATTTTACATCGTCTTTACGACACAACTCACCACACACCCTTTCTCAAAGTAATAATAATAATAAGCTGAGCAATCGAATTTCAATCTTAAACCTTTCAGGGGCGCCGTTTGCAATCTGCAAAAGGTTAATTTTAGTGCACAAACTGCCCAACG
Organism: Maratus speculifer; assembly: GCA_964019185.1. Lineage (NCBI taxonomy): Eukaryota > Metazoa > Arthropoda > Arachnida > Araneae > Salticidae > Maratus > Maratus speculifer. The sequence continues at coordinate 355,364,676 of OZ025295.1, read as the reverse complement.
GCACCAGTAGTTTTTAGGTACAATTTCTGTCTTATAATTTACGTGAAAAAGAGCTTTTGATTATCTTAAAATAAATCTCTTCATAAGTTGCGGTGTCAGTTGATTATCTGAATCTTTTCTAAGCAGAAATGTCTTGCCCCTGACATGATTAACCCATTAGTGCCTAGCGTCCCTTTTTAGGGATGCTTCAAAAGGTGCATTCAGCTCTGTTTTTGACACCGGTAAAAAAGAAAAGCAATAATTATATTACTTAAATGATGTATTTTCGGGATTAATGAACTAAACTTAAATCTTCTAAAAATAGTGGTGCCAACCAAATAATATTTACGCAAAAGATGCTGGGCACGAATGGGTTAAGACAGTGAAACAGACCTTTCTGCAACATCCCGATTTCTGCTTCTTATGCTCTTTAGTTTTCTTCTTTTGCCTTCTGCTAGACTTTTAATTATGGATGATTATTTTTATGTTACTTATCGGTGGTAAGTATTTTAGTGATTTCGATAAAACCATGTGCTCCTCTAATTGTTTTGCGCGTTGTATTTTCGAGTTTTTGTCTACACTTGTAAACTGTTAAATGTGTTACAAATAAATAAAGTGAAGATAAAAATTCAAAATTAGTAGTAGAAAAGTTCTTGTAAGTATAAAGACTGTAATAACCTTGCCCACATCTAAAGATACTTAAACATTTTAACCACACTAGCACATAAATCTTTAAATAAGGATTTATTATATCTATTTTTCCATTATAAAATTTCTTTATTATTAATTTTTCATTTAATTTACGATTGTAAAATTATGTTTATCGTAGTATGGAGTATAAAATCTTAATTAAACTTTGCAATATTCACAGGGCTCGCACAGCTCTACCACTAAATTTTTACAGTATTTTCAATCTATTTCACTGCAGAAAAATATTGCGGAAATTGCGACTTGAGAAGATGGTTGCAAATTCTGTATCTTAAAAACTTAATATAAATTTTCTTATCATTAATAGTGGTGTTAGAGTCCTTACAAAATATAAGGAGTGTGCAAACCCTGTATTCAGTTAATCCCTTTTAGTTTTGAATAAAAATGTAAAAAATTATACAACACACAATATAAAAGACAAATAGTAGAAAATATCTTTTTTTTCTCTTTTGTAGTTTTGAAAACAAAAAACAAATGAAAGTAAAACTGTAAAGTGATATATTTGAGAAGAGAAAAATGATTACCGATGAAATACGGAGAAAAGAATAACACACAAAGAAATTCAGTTACATTTGTCCAGATCAAATGCACTTCAATATTTTTTTTAGAAAATATAGAAAAGAGAAAGTACCTTGCAATAGAAACAAAGTACATCCTTTGAAATATAAAACATGCTTGATTGAATAAAAACTTCTAAACATTTTTTTTTTCGTAAATTTTCCCTTTCGACGGAATCTTAAAAAAATGTTTCTGAACCTAAACTATAAAAATAAAACATTAAAATATACATCTAAAACTATTACAATGTTTCTGTCGTATTTTAAAAGTATTTTATTCAATGAATATTTTGTTATTTTACGATTGGACGGATATTTTTTTTTATACAATTTCTGTCTTATTTAAGCACTCTTAATTTATTCCTTAGCTAATAAATGTATTCTATTAAAATAAATTGCAGCAATTCTAAGATGCATATATATTTTTTGTAATTCTTCACAAAAGATTTTTTTTTTTTTTGCTATAAATGTGAACGCATGATAAAATAATTTTATTATTTTGCTGTATGCTATCTATTATCTGTACACAAAATAGATCATTATAGATAAAAATGCTCAGTTTTTGTTTTTTTTGGCTTAATAATGCAATAATTATCTGTCCTCATATAAGACATGGCTAACTTTCTTACAGGTCTAGTGAGATCTTGGTTGTTAGCAGGCCCTCATTATCAAATACCAAAACTCGAACTTTCCTTACAAACTTTTAAAAGGTCCAAAATTAGAAAAGTAGGTGCCTCCAAATTTTATATTGAAAAAATTCCATTGACCATTGTAAAAATATATTTAAAACTGTTTCATAAAAATTCCTTTCATGCCTTATTACACAACATAAAATATTACTACTAAAAACTATAACAGTCGGCAAAATTGAAAAAATACTTTAACCCTTTAACGATCAAAGCATTTTCATTGTTAAGATGTCGAAATAAATGACTGACACCGGTAATTGCAAACAAATATATTTCTAAATAAGGAAACGTGATTTTTCACATACATAATAAAAGGGATATTTTTAGATAAAAATACCGGTGTCAGTGTTGCATATCGGAATAAAAATTTTGTGGTTTCGTGGCGAAACCAATGAACGTTAAAGGGTTAACAGGGTTCGCACAGTCCTTATATTTTGTAAGGACTCTGACACCACTATTAATGATAAGGAAATTTATATTGATTTTTTAAGGTACAGAATTGGCAATCATCTCCTCAATTCGCAATTTTCGCAGTACTTTTCTGCAGTGAAATACATTGAAAATACTGTAAAAATTTAGTGGTAGAGCTGTGCGAACCCTGTTTAAAATATTTGTTTTATTTTGTGCATACATGCGGAATTCAACATTTTTGTCCAAGTTACTTTTTTACAGACACATAAAAAAGATTGTTTAATTTAATATATGTGAGCACCTTTGAGTTAATCTTTGCAATAGTATTTGTGCCACTTGTGAATTTCTGGGTATGTTAAATTTAGAAAATTTCTCGTACGAAAGGGGGGGGGGTCGAAAATGATAGTATGCTTCCCCTGCTTTCAGAGGTTAATCGGTCCCTGGTTGTTATGACGGAGTTATTCACATCATATCACTTAATTTAGTGCGACCAAATCGGCAGAGAAAACTCTTGTTTCTAACCGCGCTTGCTAGGTAAACTCTCTCGCGAGATTGTGTCGACGGAGATCACATAATCTGACGTCATAAACTCCATCCTAAGCCCCGCCTTAATAAACAAAAGCTTCTGTGGCCTCTACTGAAGTAAGTCGTAAATGAAGGTTGATTTGAAGGAGATGATTAAATTTTATTGACAATCTATTCCCATCGTGAGAATTGAAAATATATAGGTTCGTTGAATTGTGTGCATTAACCGTTTAACCCACAGAGTACGGAATTGTAACAGAGAATCAACTTTCATACACTGTAATGGCAAATTGTTTAACATTGGATTACGCATAGACAGTAGTGACACGAGCGGACCACTCTGAAACTACGATCATAACATAAGAGAGGTTGCTAATTCGGCGAAACATCGCTTCCCTGGCGACAAATGATAAAGGAAAAAAGAAAAAAAATACAGCGACGGTTTGAAATTTATGAAAGAATTATGAAATAAGTTTGACGTATTCGTCTTGCAAACAATACATGTGTCTCTTCGTAACATAACGATCTAATAATTTAAACTTGAAAATTCAAGAATAATAACAGTAATAATTACGAATCAATATAAGCGCGGAAATCTAAGATCAAATAGCATAAGCACATGTGCAAAGATAATCAAATCAGCATTTAGCGAGAAGCGCCAAGCAGAATAAGGTTACAGTTAAACAGAAATCACGAGGATAAAAATTGCCAACGCGATGGTTTCGTTTTTAAGTGATCCACTGAGGGCGCTCATTTCAAGCCGAGTTGAGGCTCTGTTACTACTCTGTGGCTCAACCCTTTCCGGCACACTTTGCCCGGTCTGGGACACCTAATTTTAATTCCCAGCTTGCAAACGGCAACACATCAATAAAATTTTGCTTTTACAATAAAAGTTTAAATTAAGCTATTCAAAATATCTAAAAATTCGTTTGTGAATTCCGGTGTCAGTCAAGAGTTTCTCATTTTATTAACAGATTTTGTCCGTTCCGGAAAAGGTTATGCCGCAGGGCACTTTTATTCAGTAGCGCATTGCTGCCAACTTTTCCGATTTTTTGGCCGGAAAAATTTAATAGAAATTTTTTGGCTTATTTAATCGGCATATTGTAACGATTTTAAATGGTGAAATTTTCTATAGAATTTTTTGGGGCCAAAAAAAATGAAAGCTGCTGGCATCTATGACTAACAGTTGAATAAACTGAATGACACACGAAATTACGTTCAAATTTATTTTGAAAAAAAAAAGTTGCTTATTATGCATATTAATGGAAAATATTTTTACCTGAATTCTGGTGTCACTGTGGCATTTGCAATAAAGTTGGGTATTCCATGTAATGGAACACTGAAATAGTTTCCAAATAGTTTGCAAAGTTAATCTTTTTGCAAATAAATCAGCAAATTTCGGCATGTACATGCTTAGCAGTCTGCAACCAAATTTCCCACCGAAAGAGCATAAAGGCGAAACCTGTCTCTAGTATACACTTAAGAGAGATAAGGACCTATTCATGTGCAAGTGTAACAAAATACGAAATTTGTTTAACCTTACTACCCTGAATGGGTCTAATTGACCCAGTCCTATAATGCGTTTCATTCGATTCTAACTAGAATATTTTTCATAAAGTAAATTAAATAAATAACACAAACAGTTAAGTTAAATGGATTTAAATAAAAATTCTGGCGGGAAATATTTTAATCAAGTTTGAGTGAAATTTCAACGGGGTAGGAAGGTTAAACTCCATGCATTTATTTATCCCTTTACGGCACATTGTCTTTAACAAAGTGCTCTAATTTTAATTTAAATAGCACTAAAATTATTTAATTGAAATTTTCCTTTTATGACACTTCTAAAAATAAGCTTAATTCATATTTTTTAAATAAATTCGTTTATAAATTCTGGTGCTAATTATTACTTTTTTCTATCTTCAATAGAAGAAAGCATTGTAATCGAAATTTTTTTCGACTTCCGGTTTTCGACGGATTTACACGTTTTAGGGGTCAGAGATTCCAAAAAACATGTTTTTACAAAATGTCTGTCTGTCCGTTTGTCTGCGTGTCTGTCTGTATGTCGCCATTCTACCATCAAAAAGTGTATGAAGTTATGCATAGAAGTGAACCAAATTTTTGGTGAATGTTTTTATCTGTGGCAAGCAGGTCCACCTTCAGTTTTAAAATATTCCGCTGGAAGGGTGCGCTGCAATCGCGATTTATGTGCCATTTTCAATATTGTACCGACCAAAAGTATATGAAGTTATGTATCGAATTGAACCAATTTTTTTTGTACCTGTATGACTATGGCTAGTTGGTCCTCCCTGAATTTGAAAAAAATCCGTCGGAAGGGAGCGCTGCAATCGCGATTTTTGTGCCATTTTCAATATTGTACCGACCAAAAGTACATGAAGTTATGCATCGAATTGAACGAAATTTTTTGTGTAAGTGTATGGCTGTGGCTCGTTGGATCGCCCTCTATCTGAAAAAAATCCGCCGGAAGGGGGCGCTGCAATACCAAATTTTATGCGATTTTCAATATTGTACCACATAAAAGCGTATGAAGTTAGTTCTAGAACTGAACTAAACATTTTGTATATGATTATTTTTTGGTAAGGCAAGTAGTTCCTCCCTGAATTTGAAAAAAAAATCTGCTTATCATTATATTGTCCATCGGCTCGTGCAGAGACGGAAATTCGTTTTTACTCCGATTAATTGATTGAAGCAAAAATTTAAGATGAAATCAAAGTTCGTAAGGTATTGATTTCAAATTATTAAAGCATTAAAATGAGTAACTATTTTTTTTTAATATTAAAATGTATGTATGAGATAGAAGAAAATTTTGGGATTGGCACATCCAACTAGTTTGGAATAGAATTCCACGCCGGTAAGGATTAAAATAAAATAAACACGAAAATCATAAAAAATACAACATATCAGCGCCATCTGTTATATGACTTACACCAAAAACTAATTTAGCAACAAATAATGTCAAACTCTAACTGAATGCAAAGATTGGTGAAAATTTGTATATTAGTTTTCGAAATATAGCTGTTGTGAATATTTGAAAAATGTAGCACAGCAGTAACACTGTTTACGCGATTTAGTATAAAATCTAATTAGCAACAACTTTTCTCAACATTTAACAAAATATGAAGTTTGATAAAAATACGGGTATTTATTTTTGACACACTGTTAAAACTATAGGTTGCATATAGAGCTCCTAGGAGTGAAACTCTTGACTCGTGAGCGACCCTCCCTCCAAGGGGAATGCAAATTGCATCCCTAAGACACCCCATGGCACCCCCATGGCACCCTATGGAATGCCGTGGGTTGCACGAGTAGTGTTACTCTGGCCCCTCTAGTGGTTTTAACAGTGTAGAGCTATTTCGAAATCGTTAAAAACGCAAAACAAAACGCAAGTCAGTGTCATCTATTGCGCGAGCATAATGCGAATTAAGGAGCAAAATATATTTAAAATGGTATTTTCACAATATAATGAGGTATCATGCTTATGTACTATATGACTACCTAACAAAAAGATTGTCTTTGTTATATTAACTTTTACTGCCTCCATTTCCACAGCAAAATATCATGTTTCTTTTTTTATAAGTTTGTTCTTAATTTCTTAATTTCACTTTAGAATATTTTTTTCTTATATCTTATGATTCCAATTAAATTATTTCATAGTTTATCAATCATTCAAGAATATTTGGATCACTTACATAGCTGAATTTAAGACCTCTTGTTAGCAATATTATTTTTAAAAAAATGAAATACAGTCGACTTTCATGAATTAAATTGGATAATTCGAATCTACGCTTAATTCGAACTAAACATGAAGCCCTGAAATTTTCAATGACAGAATAGCGTTTAAAATTTTCATTCATTAGAAATCATTTTCTCTTCACTTCATATAATTCGAACTAACGAGAATTCGAATGTTTCATTTTTCCTTTCTTTAACACGGACTTCAGAATTCTTTGAATAACTTTCTGTGATTTTAGTGAGAATTGTTCCAAACGAGTATATACATATAATCCTATGCATTTGATATCCACTTTTTTCGTGCCCCTCCTGTCTATTAGTGAAACCTCAAATGTTTATTCCATTGCGGTTGTTTCTAATCCCTTAATTAGTTTATATATTTATATATTTGAATTTAATATTAAATCATATTTGAATGATAAAAGACGAAATAAATTTAAAAAACACTATAGGCTATTTCCATGAGTACTTGTAGTGTAAGTCACAGGCTACGATTTTTGGCTACGAAAAAATGTGATTTCCCTCATAGCATGCATGGTCACAGTGACGCCACAATGACGTCACTGTGAGTCACTTTGGTCACGTACATCTGTGACCAAAATGCCACCACTCAGTGACGTTACTTTGTGACTGAGATGTGACTTTATTAATAATTTTTAGAAAATTATAAATATCCTTCAAAACATGTTATTTACTTTTAAAAACTTGTTTCTGGCAATTTAAATATCGTTGCTTTTGTCACAGTTTCGTCACAGTGGTAGTGTCAAAATAGTCACAAACAGGGGTGCAAAAATCTAGGCGCCAGAGGGTAGTCTCTCACCACTAAAATTTTAAAGTTTTTTTCGCTCAAAATTTAATAGCATTCTGGCAGGAATTGTACACGAAATATTAGACGGAGGAAAACTAAATAAATTTTGTGGTGAGAAACTGTCTGCTGGCGCCTAGATTTTTGCACCCCTGGTCACAAATGACACATTTTTCACAAATTTGTCACATTGTGACCACTTTGTGAAACGTCACAAACGAGCTCTAAAACGGCCATAACGACTTCACATTTTAGTCACTGTGACTTCCCATCGACGTCACGTGACGTCACATCGACAATCGATGGTCACAAAGTTACAATGTGACAACAACGTCGCAGCAACGTCACCATGTCTTACGGGTTATTTTATCGGAACATTCTCATTAATTGAATAAGGAAAAGCAGACTTTTCGAATATAACGGTGGCAAACAAGCATAGCAGTTATAACGTAATGTGACTTACACTACAAAACCCATGGAACTAGCCTATAATATTAATTCCTTTATAATAGTAACATTTTAACAAGTTTTCCTCTCACATTTTCCATAATTTGAACTTCGGATAATTCAAATATTTCTCGTGGTCTCAACGAGTCCGAATTAACAAGAGCCGACTGTATATTAAAATTATGTATTTTTTAATTAAATACTTGTACTATTGAATTCACGTCAGCACACCAAATTACAGGGTTCTTGTTTTCAATCTGTGAAGTCCCTCATTTTTTTCTTAACGCTTTTAGGGGCGTTTACAGCTGCGAAAGGTTAATTGTTATGCCCGAATTGACTAATGACACTAGTAATTTTTTAGTATAATTTTGATTCCATCATAAACGTAAAGAAAATCTTTTGATTATTTTAAAATAAATTTGTTAGTAAATTATGACGTGAATTAATTAATTTGAAAATTTTTTGACACAAAATGCCTTGTGCCTAACAGGATTAAATCTTGAAGAAATTTCCATAGATATCGCCTTAGATATCGGCTTACTAGATAATTATTTAAGGCTTTAATATGTATTGAACACTTGGGATTTTATCAAGATTTTTAATAAAAGTTTCCATACTTCTCGCTTTAACCTCACCTTCCCGAAATTCATAGTGACGTCACTGCGACGTCGTTGTAAAGTCACACTGTGACTTTGTGACCATCGATTGTCGATGTGACGTCACGTAACGCCGATGTGATGTCACAGTGACTAAAATGTGAAGTCGTTATGGCCGTTTTAGAGGGCCATTTAAGTCACAGTATGACAAATTTCTGAAAAATGTGCCATTTGTGACTACTTTGACATTAACATCGTGACGAAACTTTGACAAAAGCGATGTTGTGAAAAAAGTGCTTTTTAAAGTAAATAACATGTATTTCGTAATTTTTTAAAAATGTTTAAGAAAGTCATATCTCAGTCACAATGTGACATCATTGAATGGTGGCATTTTAGTCACAGATGGGATGTAACCACAGTGACTCACAGTAACGTCATTGTGACCATGCATGCATGAGGGCTTAGACAACATTTTGTGTTTTTTCCAACATATAAAAGCTGAGTACTGATAGTTTTTAAATATTTTTTTTTCAGTGTATCGGCTTTTACTTTATATACAATACATTACAGATAAATTTGTGTAGAACATAAATAGAGAAAGCAGCGGCTCACAGGACATAAAGTACATAAATTATCAGGGAATACTATAGATATTCAAAGAGATATAAAGCCTAAAGTACATCGGATTTGCAATTGTGTACAACTGTTTTCTCTACTTTGATACTAACTCCGGTACTAACAATAAAAATAAATATAGGCCACATTTAACTTCATTTGGCACTACAGAAAACTATACTCAGCGTAGTAAACATATTTTCTTTTTACAGTGTACGTAAAACAAAACCCTTCCCCAAAGTTTAAACTTGGCATTTTGCTTATCTTATTTCGAAAGGAGAACATATATAAAGACTAAAGTATATCGGATTTGCAATTCTGTACAACTCTTTTCTTTAATTTTATACTAAATTCGGTACTAACAATAAAAATAGTCCATATTTAAACTTCATTTGGCATTTCAGAAAACTATATTCAGCGTAGTTAACATCTTTTCTTTTTCCAGTGTACTTAAAGCAAAACCCTTCCCCAAAGTTTAAATTTGGCATTGTGCTTATCAAAATTCGAAAAAAGATCAGACTAAAATTTATAGGATTTGCAATTCTGTACAACTATTTTCTTTAATTTTATACTAATTTCGGTACTAACAAGAAAAATAGTTCATATTTAAACTTCATTTGACATTTCAGAAAACTATATTCAGCGTAGTAAACATCTTTTCTTTTTACAGTGTTGTTAAAACAAAACACTTCTTCAGAGTTTAAACTTGGCATTGTGCTAATCGTACTTCGAAAGGAGATAAAAGAATATCATATTAGTCGTAAAGACTTCGCAAAATATCATAAGAATCACAAAGGCGATACTATGGGATTTTTGACATTAATTCTAATTACTTTAGTCGGTTTTTAACAATTTGACGTTTATCGTTTTTATACTGCTATTTGGGCATTGTTTTACACAAATACATCATTAAAAGTTATTAAGGGCTGTGCACATATAACATTATTATTTTTCAAGGGAATGGCTGCCTGAAAATATTAAGTGATTAGCAAATGTAAAAAATGCAAAGCAAAAAAATAATAATAATAACAAGTAATAATAATAACAACGGGGACTATAAAAAGGTCTCTAATATTAAACAAAAATCTGAATTTAACTACACAACACTGGATATTTCATTCATGGTTCATTTTGATACAAACTCTAGTTATCTATGGTACATTACAACGACCTAGGAAGGTTAAGAATGTATTTTAGGTGCAAATTTAAGTAAAAATAACGGCACCGGAAAAACTAGATGAAGTAGCATTATATGACAAATAAATGTTTACAACATATTGGCTGAGAAAATATCTGTGATTAGTTCACGAAAGGAAGTTGTCTTCATTGACAGCTTCATAAATAGAGAAAACAAGCAATTCAAGTACTGGAAACTCGGTTATCCGTGGCGCTACTTTCGCGTATAATCCACAAAATTTTGTAAAAAGGAAGATCACCACAAATATGTACTTAAGCAATTCATTCGCATAATAAGTTGCATAAACATACATTTGAACAATTTATACTCACAATAGATAACGTAAAGATACTGATTAACCCATTGATGCCTAGCGTCCTTTTTTAGGGACGATTATAAAAAAGGCGATAAAACACATTTCACACCAGTAAATAGAAAGATAAATAAACAATATTTTTCACGAAACAAATTTTTTAATAAATTAAGGTAACAGTAATTCCTCTTTTAAAAGTGGTGGGAAACCCAAAATTTCATTTTTAATGAAGAAAATAATTTGGGCTTTAATGGGTTAATTTAAAGAATAATAAAATTATTTTCTACTTACAAATTTGTAAATTTACTTCTTTAAAAAAATCAGTCAAAAAATATGTTATTTTGTTCTCAAACACTTCTTCTTTATTTGCGATTGGTGGTTTTTTTAAGCACTAATTTATTACAAAATGACGTATTATCTTCCTCATACATATGTTGAACAAGGCCTTCATCGTGAGCTAAAGTTGCGTCTTGACTCAGCTTCTTTAGCTTCTTTTATATCTTATCGTCTTCTTCATTGTTCAAAATTCATTCAAATTCATCTCTTCAAAATTCATAGCTAAAACTTTTTTATTATAATTTATTCATCAACAGCATACTCGAAGGCTGAACCATCAGTATCACAATTAACCATTTGGGGAGGAGCGACACGTATACGTGCCAGAAAAAGGCTTAAGAATCCTTGTTTAACCCCACTGGTAAAATTACACTGTTAAATTTGTCTTGTCTAATCGGAGAAATTTGTCGATTTAACCCTTTTCGGCACACTGTATCCGGTTTGGGACACCTAATTTTAATTCCAAAGTTGCAAACGGCACCAATAATATTTTAGTAAAATTTTTGCTCTTAGCTTAAATTAAGGAATTCAAAATATCTAAAAAAATCCGGTGTCAGTCGATAATTTCTCATTTTACGAACAGATTTTGCCCGTGCCGGAAAGGGTTAATAAGGCACAAATTTCTTTTTTAAAAAACCAGTGACAAAACGTTAAATTTTCGTAAAAGGCTCCCGTCGCGAAGGGGTTACAAGGTTCGCACACTCCTTGGAATTTCCAAGGACTCTGGCACCACTATTAAAAATAAGAAAATTTACATTTAATTTTTAAACCAGAACATTCTTAAACCCCACCTTCATTCACAGATTTTACGATATTTTTCTGCAGTGAAGCACTTTGAAAATATTCTTAAAATTTAGTGGTAGAACTGTGCGAACCCTGAGTTAATCCACGAAATGATTTTATCTTTGTCGATATTTCTTCCACCAGCAACAGATTCTGTTAAATTCACTAAATCATAAACGGAAACTGTTCCCCTTGCTTTTTAGATGCTAACAGAGATTTTTTTATGCTTGACAAAATCTTGGATGGAAAAGAGGAAAAAAAAAGAAATTTGGACTCGCGAAGGCAAAGTGAATAATCCATCTTGGTTAATCGGGAGTTTACTGTAATAAATTAAATCAAAGCAAGTTCAAAAAACTTTTTCGTAGCGATTTGCCAACGATTGTGCATAAAACGCATTATATTAACCCTTTAACCACTTCGGGACGGAAGCCTTTTACGAAATTTTTGATAATTTGTCACCGGTTTTTAAAAATTGAAATTTGTATGTTATTAAAACGAGAATCTCCGATTAAACAAAGCAAATATTACCGTAAATTTTTTCAAGTGAAGATAAACAAGGGTTCTTAAACCTTTTTGAGGTACGTATACGTGTTGCTCGTCCCCAAGGGGTTGACGGACAAAACAATTTCATTGCTAATAAGGAAGGTCTCCATACGGGCATACTCAGAAAAATCTGAAAAAATACAGAATGTTCTTCTCATATAGCTATATATGTTTATAAAAAAAAATTCTGCGGAACCTCATTATAACATCCGTAAAAAAATAAAAATTTCGTTTATTTGGCGATTTATCTCCGGTTGGCGAAAAAGCGAAATTTTGAAAAATACGCTTTTACGCTCCGAATACTTTTTAAAGGAAAAACTTTCTATGTTCAATTTATTTAAATAAGTTTAGTTTAAGTAATTTTAGTTTTGCATTTTTACTTTACTTTAAGTGTAATTTTTTCATATACGTTTATATGTAGTACTTATAACAAAATGAAATTAATATATTTTATCATTTAAAACACAATTTAAATTGATTAAAATTGTTCCAAATTGAAAAATACACTGTTAAAAATCTGCTGAATTTTGTTGCAACGCACTCCCTTGTCTGTATAGAAAACGGTTACATGGCCATGAAATGGAGCTTTCTCATTGGTTGGAATAGAGTAGGGATGAGATTTCCGCTTTTTTGTCCACCAGTAAAATCTTAAAGAAAATGTTGTTATTTGAAATCCCGAAAATGTTCCGATTTAATAATATAGCATTTTCTCTAAGATTTTACTGGTGTGGAAAAAAGCGGAAATCTCATCCCTGAATAGAGATATTATATACAAGCGGTGGAGTGCGTTGCAACAAAATGCAACAGATTTTTAACAGTGTATGACACGGTCAATTCATTGTGCTATGGAGCATTCTCATTGGTCAGAAGAGAGATATTCTATAAAAGTAGTGGAGTGACGTTGCAGTAAATGCTGCAGATTTTTAACAGTGAAGTAAATTAAAATCAGTTTTCAGATTCGTTAAAATCGTCTGCTTTTGGCGAGGAAATGCACTGCTCGCCAAATCCCGCGTCGCTTTCAGCTTTTTACGCCAATTATTCCAAACTATTTTATTTTTTTACATATCTAATAATGTAATTCCGCCGCTAATTTTCACTGATCCTTTATTACCTACATGAGTAGTTTAATTCGTATTTTTTTTCAAAAAATTCTGAGTATGCCCAAAATGGAGACCTTCCTTGTAAGATGTTCAAATAAATGAAAGACAGCGGTAATTGTGAACAAATTATTTTTAAATAAGATAATGTGCGTTTTCACATACATAATAAAATGGATTTTTCTAAATTAAAATTCCGGTGTCGTTGATGTATATTGGAATTAACAATTTGAGGTTTCGTAGAGAAACCAAAGAACGTTGAAGAGTTAGTACTGTTTGCTTCTTTTTTAAAACTTTCCAACAAAGTTGAAAACTGTTTATGATTTCGGTTAGTCTGGCAGTCTGTCGGCACTCAAATTCCCTTAAATATACTCGGATTGCCCAGACGTTTTTGGAAGTAATTTTCATTTACCATAGTAGGAATACTATCGTAAATGAAGTTTCTAACATAATTAGTTTATTTACAGGGACAGTTTAAATTTTCCCTTACATTGTGGCCTACGGCAAAAAATTGTTTCAAATGAATTTTAAAGATATTACACCCTGTCAAACATATTGAAATTCATTTGCTTTTACGAAATGCACTAAAATATGCATTCAATATATTATCTGATGAAAATAATGGTTATGATTCATTTACAGAGTTACACGAAAGAATTTTACTGCATGATGGTAAAAGGGGAAACTGTTTGCGACATACTTTATTCATATTCAACTATTTCCTGTATAATAAAGTTGATATAATTCTCTATAGCTTAATACAAATTATTTTACGCAAAATATGAAGTCCATAGCATTTACATGGTCACACAAAAAATTTTAAATACTACATTCTATCCGAAGTACAGTGCATTATCGATGATGATTGATGGATCGATGAAATGAAATTTTAGTTATGATAAGCGCTTTTAAGTATCACTAAATTAATTCATAATACACGATGTATTTAACCCTTTAACGATCATAGCATTTTTATTGCTAAGATGTCGAAATAAATGACTGACACCGGTAATTAAGAACAGATATATTCCTAAATATGAAAACGTGATTTTTCACATGCATAATAAAAGGGATATTTTGAGATAAAAATACCGGTGTCAGTGTTGCATATCGGAATTAAAATTTTGTGGTTTCGTGGCGAAACCAGTGAACGTTAAAGGGTTAAATGATGTATTTTCTGTAGATCACTACACAAAAGAGTTGCTAAATGTTATTGAATATGAGCATAAATTATCAAACTTCAAATCATTAATTCATTTGACTCCTTGAAGTGCGGTGGGATTAAATATATGCCACTTAATTTTAATTTCGAAATGCCATATTGACACCATAATTTTGAAATGAAAATTTAAATTTTATCAAGTACGTAAAGAAAGGCATTTATTTATTTTGAAATAAACTTGTTTTTATTTCCTAGTGTCATTCAATCATTTTGCTGTTATAAATAGAGGTGATTTCCCCTCCTAGGGTTAATTAGCGAAAATAAATAAAGAACAACGAGCTATCTGATTTAATCCCAATACATTTACTTAAATGTTTTTCTGGTTCAAAATTTGTTTTCAATTTAAAAAATAAGCCGGAGATTTTCAAGTATTCAGGTTTCGTATCTGGAAGGAATTAAAAGAAATATAATTTTTACTACAAGAAATTTCGTAACGTAGTTTCATTATATCTAAAATTAGGATAGTTTTGCATTAAAGAAAGCAAATAATAGTTTAAGAAACACTGGTACCAGAATGTCGAAATCGTTTTTGAATTCCTCTTGCATACAAGCCATGAACTATGTAGTACAGTCAATCAGGGTAATTTTACTCCATTCTTTAAGAATTTTTTATCCATTCTACCATTGTGGAATCTTGAAGAATTATTTCCAAAGAGTTGCCAAATTCACTCTAGTGCGTTAGCTATATTTTAATACTCAAGTGATGTATCAGATTTAATATTTTTTTTTCTCTTGGCCCAAAGTTACCCGGATAAGTCAAAGTTATCTTGATTGACTGCACTTATCTCGACAAGTTAACTTGTCACATTTAACTTGTCAACAATGATTTGACTGGGATAATTAAAACGTGGGGACATTTTTTAAAAACTCTCTTCACTAATGAAATTCTGTACCTCGTATGTAAAATTTACCAAATTTATAAAAGTGCTGAATGACCTTTTTGCTCAAATTTCAAACGTGGTAGTCAAACTCACATTAAAGATTTTCTCGTGTTCCTTTGAAAAATAAACCTTTGCACAATACGATGAATATGTTAGCTTAATTTTCCTGATGTACAAGAATTGTCCTATATGAGTTACATCCAAATCTATTATGTGGATGTTGAGTAAATTAAGGACACGCGTGCAAACAATGATTGTCAGTTTGGCCTCCAATGTTTTTCAATAATTTTGAGTCCACACCAGAAATAAGGAATAGCATTTTCTTCTCTATTTAACCCTTTCCGGCACGGGAAAAATCTGTACTAAAATGAGAAATTATCCAATGACACCGGAATTCACAAACGAATTTTTTAAATATTTTGAATTCCTTAATTTAAGCTTTTATTCTAAAAACAAAATTTTACTAAAATATTACTGGTGCCATTTGCAAGTTTGGAATTAAATATAAGTATCCCAGACCGGGCACAGTGAGCCGGAAAGGGTTAATGGGGGACATTCACTAATCACATGAAAGAAAAATTCTTTATTCGAAATTTTCTCTATGAATTTGAAATTTCGGATAAAAACTATAGACCAAACTGACAACCGTGATACATACGCGATAAACTATTATTAAAAACAATTTTTGAGCATTTGTTTACATATTTAATCACAGTTTAAACCATATTTTTCTTATGATTTCCAAAATAACTTATCAAACATTTGTATAATTATTAGCAGATATAAACAATATTTTATGTATTTCAAATATATACAAAAAAAAAGTTTACCATCTTTATAATTTTTATCATAAAAATAGACATTATAGACCACTTCTTTGTTCAGTTTTTACTTGCACAATTCTTTTATAATTAATTTATCTCAATGGGTTTGACGTTTGATAAATTAACCTAATCGCATATATAATGAACAAATCTCATTATTACTCCCCTAGCAAAATTTCCCCATTTCTACATTAAATTATGTAAGCTTGATTTCTGTTTGGAAATTGGCATTCAAATTCTTCTATACTTGAAGGTCAGGTGAATATGAATACCACTGTTTAATCGAATAAATGCCATTGAATTTCCTACTGCATTCATTTTCCTGCGAATCTGGTAAAACTATTTAGTGGTCTATTCTTCTTATTTATGTATAGCATTCATATATTAAACAAAATATATCTTGGATTTTCATTTTAATTTTAAGTTCTAATACTTCGTTGTAATATTTTCTCTTTCAGCAGCATTGCATTTAGATTTTCAACGAAGAAAACTTTTAAATTTTAGTGGTGAGAGACGAACCTATTTTTTAATAATTATATTTAAATTTAACATTACATATTAAGTACAGGTGTCCGAAAAAATTTCTCTATGATTTCAAAATTTTATTTATAAATGTGTAGACATAGAGGAAAACTAGTTACAAGAATCGTTTAAATAACCCGAAATGTATTTTTAACCTACATTTTGTTTTTGGTCACAGAAGATCCTGCACAGCACATAAACGATTATTAAAGATTTCAGTTATTCAAAAACTGAAAAAATATCATTGTGTCGAGTGGGTTATCTAAACAAAATCCCATACTCGAACTCAAAGAAATTATCGAGCGATTCATGTCGTTCAATACCGAGGTCTTGATGTGAGTACAGTAAAGCGCTTTTGAATTTAATTTGAATATTGGCTTGATTTTCTGCGTTCTACGTAAGGATCTTATGTTAACCCTTTGAGCTCTGGTGGATAAATTTCTTCAAAATTCCAAATGTCACATTGGTACCAGTATTTTTCAAAGATAAAAAACCCTTTAATGATATACACACACACACACAAAAAAAAAAAAAAAAAAAAAAAAAAAAAAATGCATTGAGCCTTTTTCAAATAAATTTGGTCGAATTTTCTGGTGCCGTTGTGACATTTTGGAATTAAAATTATGTGGTAGAAAATTCTACCTTCAGAGCTCAAAGGGTTAAAGTTTACTAAGGCAGCAGAATAATACTTTTTTGAGTTATTCAGGGATGAGATTTCCGCTTTTTTGCACACCAGTAAAATCTTAGAGAATGTTATATTATTAAATCGGAACATTTTTGTGATTTAAAATAATAACATTTTCTCTGGCCGTGTTCAGCTGTTACGCGCGCTGCACGCGCACGCTAGGAGCCACGGACATGGAGTGGATACTTATACTTGGTGGGATGTGCGTTCAGTCCTCGCTACTGTGCCACCAGTTACTGCAACTGTTCGCTCAGTAACAGATGGAGAACAGATCAAGGATGTAATTACTTGTACTGCCAATTATAAAGATAATCTGTTACAAATGAAAGTGAGCTGGCTGGTCGAATGGTCAGAGTGCTGAGCTTGAACCCAGACGATACGGGTTCGAAACCTGCGCGGGCCAAAAAGGTGGTTTGTGTTTTTTTTTTTTTTTTTTTTTTTTTTTTTTTTTTTTTTTTTTTTTTTTTTGGTTGCTTTTTATTAATAAATAAGACATTTTTATTAAAGGTAAATTTTATATTAATAATACAGAAGCACATGTATTTCTATTATAATAATAAAATACTTATTTAAATATGAGAAAATGAGATTTTTGCGGAGAAAGTTTTAATATTCCAAATTTAGAATATTAAAAGGATAATTAGAACGATATTAATATCGTTCCAAAGTGATTTATATATATATTAAGAAAATGAAAAAAAAAAGTTTTTTGCGAAAATATCCGTATACGCATAAAATAATTATTAGTGTTCTTCTTCTTCTTCTTCTTCTTCTTCTTTTTTTTTTTTTTTTTTTTTTTTTTTTTTTTTTTTTTTAATTTTAGAAGTAATTTTTTATTGAGATTAGGATGCAAATATAATGCATGCGTGGATATTTTACGGTGTTAAAATCAAAATGGAAAATATTATAAAAGCAAAATGTAAAAGATATACATTTTTTTAAATTAAGAATATCTGCATACATATATTTTAAAGAAGTGAAATATTTGGAGTTTGCCTTCTAGTTTTATAATGAATAAAGTATGATTAGAATGTTTATAATTTTTCTATTAAAAGTATAAATAAGTGTTTTGCTTATACTAACCTAATTTCGGATGTCGTTTGTTTTTCATATTTTATGACATATTTTGGCCTGTAATCCACACGGTATTAAAACATACAATCATTAAATAAGAAATATATACATACTAAAACTTCTTCTGAAAAATTATCTAACTAACAATGCAAATTCCATTGAAATCAATCCAGTATTGTAGATTACAAATCAATCTTGTAATATGTGGATACAGGGCCATCGCTAAGACTTTTTATTGGTGGGGGAGAAAACCTTAATATTGTCAAGTCAAATTTTTATATTCGCCAACTCGTTTTATAATTTTGCCAAGTTAACGCACTTTGAAAATGTAATACAATTCTTATTTGTAAAAAAATTAATAATATTCCCAATTAGAGTTGTAACTTTTGCAAATTCTATCAAAAATAGAAAATGTATTGCAGTTTTTATTAAAATTTTAATTAAATTTGACATAAAAGTTTTAAATTTGCAAAGTGTAACAATATTTGTCAATGTTTTGGGAGGGTACCCCCTCCCTTAGCTAATACCCCGTGTGGATATCTCAACTTTGGTTTATCAACAGCATTCTATTAATTACAACAATAGAATCAACAGTATTCTATTATTTAATACGAAAAGTATAAAGCACCTGATAAATGATTTTTAAATAAATAAAAATAAAATTATTAAAAAAATTAAATCACCAATTGTTAAATTGTATCAGTCAACCTACCAACTTTGACAACAAACAACGTGCAACCAATAAGAGATAAACACAAAACGCACAATCACGTGATCAAATCGCCCATCATTTTTTTTTGCGTCGCGCGCGTCAAGGTTTGAGCAGGGTTGATTGTCATTTTTTAAATGCTAATCGGGCTTAATTACATGAAATAGATCACGTGATACTTTTCCGGAATACTTTTAATTTTATTTGAGTGGTCACAGGTATGTATTTCTGTTACGAAAATCATATTTTGAAAGGATAAAGAGATATAGTATTTGTATTTACCAATTCTGAACCATAAAAATAATACAATAATTGAATAAGTTTAAAATTCTCTTCTTCGATAGCACCTACTCCAAGCAGAATCTTCTGAGCGCGCGCGCACAAAAAAAGCCGCTTTTGAACACGGCCTCTAAGATTTTTCTGGTGTCCAAAAAAGCGGAAATCTCATCCCTGGTTATTCTTACATTTTTATAACTAATTTTGCTGTAGTTCTATTCATACATTTAAAACACGTTTTGTATTTGTACAGATTTGTACAGAATTTGAAAGTATAATTTGAAAGTGAATCGTACCTTGAGATATCAAACTAGAAAACATTCGGCAGATTAACTTTTCAAATTATTTACCTCCTTTTTAGGTGCGTTCGTAATTATATAATACGTAGCACCTATAGTGGTCGTTCAGTCAGTCCGTCTGTCTGTCTGTCCGTCCGTCCGTCTGTCCGTCCGCATATAACAACGCAAAAACTACCCAACTGAATCGTTTGAAATTTGAAATATATAATTATTACATAATTTTGTCGAGTCATTTCAAATTTTATGAAACTCGGATGCATAGATCAATTACAGGGGCAATCAAAAGTATTCCATTACATTACGGTCAATGGAGAAAAAAGTTTCAAATGCATTTTCATCGTTTGAAATTTAAAATACGCAATTATTACATAATTCTGTCGAGTTATTTCAAATACTTTGATAATCGTGTGCATAGATCAATTACAGGGGCAATCAAAAGTATTCAGTTGCATTATGGTCAATTAGGAAAAAGTTTCAAATATATTCTATACGTTTGAAATTTAAAATACATAATTATTACATAATTTTGTCGAGTTATTTCAAATTTTATGAAAATCGGATGCATAGATCAATTACAGCGGCAATCAAAAGTATTCCATTACATTACGGTCAATGGGGAAAAAAGTTTCAAATGCATTTTAATCGTTTGAAATTTAAAATACGCAATTATTACATAATTCTGTCGAGTTATTTCAAATATTTTGATTATCGTGGGGATAGATCAATTACAGGGGCAATCAAAAGTATTCAGTTGCATTATGATCAATGGGGAAAAAGTTTCAAATATATTCTATACGTTTGAAATTTAAAATACATAATTATTACATAATTTTGTCGAGTTATTTGAAATTTTATGAAAATCGGATGCATAGATCAATTACAGGGACAATCAAAAGTATTCCGTTACATTACGGTCAATGGGAAAAAAAATTTTCAAATGCATTTTAATCGTGTTATACTCATGCGAACTTAATAAAATTTATATGCAACTATAAAGTACATATTATAATATACATCATACATAATTTGTGGTGCAAAGAACATTTGTTATTGATTTACAAGGCCACACAAAAGTATTCTATTACATAATGGTATAGGGAGAACATTGTTTGATGAGCGTTTTAATTGTAATTCACTATTTACAATTTTATGAGATTGTATATGAAAGTAATATTTTTAAAACTTCGTTATCGTACGAACGCACCTAATTTGCTACGCTTCAAGTGCAATTTCCAACTTGTTTATATTTAAAACAATATTATCTAATCTGTTCATGCATTTAATAAACAGACAGAAATTTTATTTAAAATATTAGCAAGCAATTTTTCAAAAACTTTAACATGGTAATTATCTTCAATACTAATGCGAAGTACTGAAAAAATACCCGAAATTATACAGGGATTTGCTGTATGAAGATTAATCTTAATTACTTATAATTAATAATAATAACGGATGGATCATATTAATAATGTATATAGGCTACTGAATGTTTGGGAAAACTTTTTATTGAAATTTTTAATCTATTGGGACCGTTCAAAAGTTTAATTTTCGCATTATTTCAATTAGACCTCCCATAGAGTTGCAACTTATGTCATCGTTTTTTGCGTCTTTTTTTTATGCAATTTTGCAACTGAAAGTATGGATCTAGGGATAATATTTAAAGAAATAATCTATTATTTTATATTAATGAATCCCATAGCACACAAAGTTCATTAACACTAGAACGCCCGGAAATTCTACTCAAGTTTGAAAATAATATTTTTCACCAGAATTTTTATTCAAAATTATTTAATTGATTTATTTAACGTAAATTTGCGTGGATTAGATTTAAATTATTTCAAGAAAATTTTTCTGGTTCGATTTGAAATTTAGTTACATGATTGGAGTCGAATCGACTCCATCCGGGCGTTCTAGTGTTAAAAGAACGGAAAAAAAAAAAAAAAAATTGTACTGAGACTTATACTTCTTGAAATTTTTTCAATGACCTTTTTTTAAGGACTTCCTTATTTAACTATAATATTATGAAAATGAAGTAACAAGGAAAGACATTATAAGAAATATCATCATTTGTTACACAATAAATCATAAAAATACTCTTACATGGTTCATATATGAGACCGCTTGCAAACACCACCAAAAGAGAATTTAATGATCCCGATAAGAATTTACTAGATATAAATAAAGCGGAGAAAAAGTGGAAATTTTCGATTAGAAGTTTGTGCATACGGAATACGAAAGAACGGTTTAAATTATTTTACAACATGAACTATTACCCTAATTTCCTGCGTATAATCCGCGGATCAAACAATCATTTTTCGACCCAGAAATTTTATTAAATAAAATATAACTTTTCAGATCGCCGTAAATACTTGCCTTCATTTACGAAATAAAATTTCTGGGTCGAAAAAGAATTGTTTGATCCGCGGATTATAGGCAGGAAATTAGGGTAATCAAATCAACATACTCGTGTAGCAAATGCATAACTTACAAAATACATGTATATATATGTATTGAACAGGAAGTATACTATGAATCGTAATATATATACGAGGTGATTCAAAATTGAGATTACTGCGATTACTTTTTAACCCTTTAACGTTCATTGGTTTCGCCACGAAACCACAAAATTTTAATTCCGATACGCAACACTGACACCGGTATTTTTATCTAAAAATATCCCTTTTATTTTGTATGTGAAAAATCACGTTTTCTTATTTAGAAATATATTTGTTCTTAATTACCGGTGTCACTCATTTATTTCGACATCTTAGCAATGAAATTGCTATGATCGTTAAAGGGTTAAAACACTAAAACAAGAAAAAGAAATGTAATTGTCATTTGCAAATAATATACAATTCTTATTTTACTTTTAGGTACATATACAATTGTTTTTCAAGGTCTTTGTGTAAACAACATTTGTAAATATTAAAATGTATGAAAACATATTTTTAAAAACTTAATTCATTTTTCTAGGCTTTTTTTCCCTCTTATATTTTTTTGAGCACGGTAGAATGTTTTTGAATGTGCCACTGTGTTGTGGTTAAATTGACCAACAACAAATTGAGCACTATAGGGGAGAATTTTTAACCCATTAAGTGGCTTTGTCATGTTTTTCCGTCACGTAATATTTTAATTCAAAAGCTGATTTAACCCTTTCTGTCGCAGGCAAAATCTGTACTAAAATGAGATATTATCGATTCACAAACGAATTTTTTAAATATTTTGAATTCCTTAATTTAAGCTTTTATTGTAAAAGCAAAATTTTACTAAAATATTACTGGTGCCGTTTGCAAGTGGATTTAAAATTAGGTATCACGGGCACAGTTAAAGGATTAAAAGAAGATTGACATTAATGTTAATTTTTTGAATTGTATAAGATAAAAAGATATGCGAAATGACATCCTTAAATATACAAGAAACTTAAAGGGTTATTAGGACTTTAGATCCGCTAAGTTTTGTTGCAAGGATTTGCACGCTGCAAGTGATTCAGGGTCAATAGACCCTGAATCACTTGCAAGATGAATCACTTTTTGATACAAGACATTTTGTAAAGTATTTGTATCTATGTTTAAAGATAGAATTTATTTTCTATGAATAAAATAAAGTATTAATTTACAAGTATTCTATTATTGAAAGTCTTTAAAGTACACGAACACTACGTTCACTATTTTTGTACCATGAATCTATGTTTATTTAACGGATTTTTAAGGCAAGAGGTCAATAAAAACGTGGTTTAATGAATTTCGAACCAGAATTTTTTTAAATATAAAATTAAGTATGATTTACATGGAAACCTGCAATTAAATAAATAAATATTCGTGAAATAAATTTTCTGGTTTGAAAAAAGATAATCCTGGATCTAGGAAGATTAGTTAAATATTGGCAGCTGTGCTATGATATCCATTTCAATCGCCTTGTTATAATTTGAAAAATAAACCCCGTGTTTCTAAATGGGCTTCATCACTTTTTATGCATAGAATCATAGATGTCAACTCTTCCGATTTTTCGGCCCGGAAAAAATTAATAGAATTTTTTGACTTATTTAATCGGCCACTTACGATTGTCCTAAAAGTTTCTAGAAAATTTGTCCGGGCCAAAAAAGCAGAAGATGTTACAGCTATTTTAGAACTCACATTGTGATACAACTTTAATGACAGTGAAAATATAAACTTTTAGATGTTAAAATTATCTTATTTTGTTTACATATTTATGTCTTTGTAATCATTATTCTCTGTGATTAGGAGTAATATATTATTATGTAATCCTGCGTAATTCAAAATTATCTTAACACTAGAACCGCGGGAAAATTCATTAAAGGTTTATAAAAATATTTCTCACCTTAATTTTCATTTAAAACAATTTAAGTTGTTTATTGAAAATATTTTTACTCAACGTATATTTAGCTTACTTTATTAAGAGGTTTCTGGTTCGAATCGATGTTTCTCCATATGATACGGGTCAAAATGACCCGACACCGCGGTTCTAGTTTAAAGGGGTTCAAGACTTTAAAAGCATCAAAAGTTTCGAAATTGTTGTATTTTTATCCGTTAAAGTACCAGTTTTCAGTAATGTTTTGATGTAATTATTTTCTTCAAATTTTTATTACAAGAGAAGTTATGGTATTAAGAATTATAAACACTCAATATTTGAAGAGGCATTTCATAAAATTTTAAGTCAACACAAAAATTCTTAGTACCTTTTTTAATGAAATAGTCAAAATATATTTCATTTTCATCTGCATTAACTGAATCTAAAATTTACTTTTTTATTTAAAAAAAATTGTTGATATTATTCTAGAATTTTTTTTTTTTTTTAGTTTTGTATTAGCTAAATACAAATTTATAATTAAAATGTTATAATGCTTTAAACATAACTTTATTTAGGTTCCAAGTAATTCGTACAAACTGAAATATATTTCGACGCAAAAAACTTGAGTCTAGTTGTAAAATTTGATTTGTATCACAATATGTAAGCTGTTATATCAGTGTTCTGTTCTACAAATAGTTTGAAGTACCTTATAATTATTAATTCTGTAATTTGCAAATTTTTTAAATACATGTAATAAAAGAAAATATTCTTAACTCTCATTCCAATTGAAATTGTGCTTTTAGATTAAATACATTTTAAGATATCAAATGTTGAAAATGTTCTTTTTTAATTTTTTTTTCCAATTTTACGAGTTTTGTGACCCTTTAAAGTAAATATTATAAATAAAGGATCATGTAACATAGTTAATATTTACGTGTAACCAAGCTTCCTTTTTTTAATCAAAAATGTTTTAAAAAGTTTATTAAAAATACGTATTTTTTATGACAACATATGTTATAATTACCAAAAAAAGGTAAACTGATATGCTTGAAAAAAACTACAGCAAATATAAACATTGCGAAACATTCTCTGCACTTTTCCATCAATATTATAGACCAGAGGTTCCCAAAGTGTGCTCCGCGGAGCCCTTGGGGCTCCGCCTGAACGATGCAGGGGTTCCTGGCCGTTCCAGAAAAATAAACAAAACATAAAATAAATTAGCATAATGCAAATGAAATATTATGTATGAATTTGTGCGCGTCAAAAATAAATATATCTACAGCTCATATTCAAAATATTAGAATAATTCCTTTTTTTTTAGAAATTGAAAATATCGTTTAGTAAATTAATGTCTTTTAATGAAAATATGCAAACGATATTTTTATTAAGAACTTATTGTTGATTAAACTTACTTGTTATCTTAAATTTAATATCATTTTTGAAAAGATTAATTGCAAAAAAAATTATTTTGAAAAGTCAAAATATTAGAATATTTATTCAAGTGGTTCAAAATATTAGAATATTTCACATTAATTCTTCTTTAATTATTACCAATTTTTAACTGGTGGCATCATTGATTAAATTCAGACTATTTTATTTAAAATCAGTATTCTTTTTTGCAGTTTGTTTCTTTTTCGTCTTAAAATGGGCCGTGTGAGTGATATTCCTGAATCTACTAAACTTCGTATGGTTGATTTGTATCGGCACGGTAAAAATGAATGTTTTATAGCGAATTATTTACGTTGTTCGCAATCGAGCGTTAGTAAAATACTAACACAATATTCAAAAATTGGAAAATTTCAAAATAATCGCCGAAATGGTGCCGAAAACCAAAAACATATGCTAGAGATGAAAGGAAACTGAAGCGTATAGTTAAGAAAAACCGTTTTAAAAGTGTGCGATTCTTGCACCGAAAATGGAAAGAAGAAGGAGTTGAAGTTTCTACGTCGACAACATTAAGACGTCTCCATAAATTTAAATTTGAATCTCGTGTACCGAAAACAAAACCTCTCATGACTGCAAGACAAAGGCGTATAAGATTGAATTGGTGTAAATCAAGACGTTTATGAAGCAATGAAGATTGGAAAAATATATTATTTAGTGATGAAAGTATGTTTTGTGTTTCATATGTTAATCAAGGTATTCGAGTTTGGAGAATGAAGCAAGAAGCATTTGATAAAGAATGCCCTAAACGTTCCGTAAAATTTGCTGCTAGTGTCATGGTTTGGGGTTGTATGAGTGCAGAAGGACCTGGAAAGTTATGCATCGTCTTTGAAAAGGTTAACTCTCTGATATATGAAGAAATTTTAGAATATTACATGATTCCATCATCAGAAGATTTATTTGAAGATGATTTCATCTTTCAACAAGATTTAGCGTCCCCGCATACCTCGGTGTCAACTAAGAATTGGTTCCGCCAACGCAACATTAAGGTACTTCCTTGGCCACCAAATTCACCAGATCTTAATCCCATCGAAAACTTATGGTGTATAATGAAGAAAAAACTTCAAGAAAATCCTCCTTCAAGTAAATCTGAGTTAGTGGCACATATAAAGTCTATTTGGGCTAATATTGATAGAAATGTCTGTAAACACTTTGTATATAGTATGCAAGATCGATTGTATACGCTGTTATGAAAGCTAAAGGGGATGCTACAAAATATTAACTACCATTTACTTCATATTCATAAGGTAATATTGTTGCGTAAAATAAAATATTCTAATATTTTGAACCAATCTAAATTTTATTCTAATATTCTGGTGTGTTTAAGGAAGCTGTATACCTAATTTATTGTGCTGTATTTTATATTTTATAAATGTTAAAATCTTATCTAAACATTCCAGATTTAATTTATAAGAAATTTAATTGCATTTACTTAGTATAAAAAATAAATAAATGACAAATAATTTTTTCTTATTACTTTTTCTCAATTATTCTAATATTTTGAATATGAGCTGTATAATTGAGGCGAAAAATACAGTAATACAGTTCAAGGTTGCTAAAGCATTTAAATTATGTATGTATCTACTTTCTGTATAATATTTTTGGTTTGAATTGCTTTATGTTATATTTCTGCATTTAATGTATTTTAAAAAATCGATTTGAAATAAGCTACCACATGTAGTATTCTGGATCGAATGCACAACGTGTATCGAAACAGAAAAGGCCCGCCAGTGCTGTTAATTCTGCTTGTTGATCAAAAGGGAGAACAGTTTTGTTCTTTGGAGCTCCGACCTATTCATATGTTTAAACTTAATTCTTTTTTCCTACCTCTGCTTTTCATAAGGTACCCTGGGGTAATAACGCCACGTTAAGGTTTTACCAATTTTCACGGCTTAGTTTTAGATTGTATTTTTCAAACAAGTATATGATTTGATACAGCAACTCATTGACTAACTATATAAAAAAAATAATTTAATAGATATGTATTCATAAAAAGTAATGGCGTGATTTCTTGACCAATGCTATTTGGCGTTATTACCCACCTATATGGGTAATAACGCCATGCAAACAAAACTATGAAATAAGATGGAATAATTGCATGTAGATTGCCCAATTCTAAAAATACAAACTCTACAAACTTAGAAATTGACAAATTGCATTCTAAGCTATTGAAAATGTTCAATTTTTTGTGAAAGTGTAAGAAAAATAAAGGTGTGGTGTGTGTGGGGGGGGGAGGATGAGGCAAAAGAATACAGACCGTGAGCTTCTTTTTGCTTAAAAAGGACCGCTTAAGTAGAATTATTAGAAACATTGCACAGTTTTAAGTGTGTTTATTTGAATCAGTATTTAGGATGAAGCTCGGCCACTGTAGGGAATCAACCCGGGTATTAATGCCAAGGATTGGCGTTATTACCCCGTTATAGTTATTGCGCTGTACATTTTAAACTACAAATTATCTCGAGAAGATATCCAAAATCTTCAACAACATTCTGAAAGTCCATGAAATGTACTACAGATTTAAGTGATTAACAAAGTATTTCCGGATAAAAAAAATAGTCTTAACATTACAAAACGTATCTCGCAAATTTTAGATCAAGCGTTAATTTTAGTTGCTTTGAAATACAATAAGACCTAAAAATGAAACAAATTAACTTCAAGCAGTTTTTTGCGATTTATATGACTCAAAACCCTTCTGCGCAGAGCACATGGGTGTCATTTACTTGATTATTTCATAATTATGCAAAATATAAGCACTTGGCGTTATTACCCCAGGGTACCTTAGTTCTTGAATTTATGACACTGGAGATGGATGCCATAAAAATAATAAACTTTATAAAATCAAGACCACTTAATAGTAGACTTTTCAAACTAATTTGAGAAGCTATGGGAAGCCTGCATCAGGCCCTGCTGCTGTATACTGAAGAAAGATAGTTATTTCGAGGAAAAGCGTTGACACGTTTGCTGGACCTGCGTGCAGAGGTTGAAGACTGTTTGACAGATCTCAACCCTCAGTTAGCAACATTTTTAAATTATGAAGTTTGGTAATGTAAACTGGCATATTTGGCTGACATCTTTAGTAAAATGAATGAAATTAATTTATCGTTGCGAGGAGAAAGTGTTGCTGTTTTTGGGGCAAACTCCAAAATGTTGGCATTTAAGAGAAAATATCACTTCTGGACTGAATGAGTAGAAAAGACTGATATAAGTTGATTTCCTCTAACTAAAATGTTTTTAAATTACCATAACATCAAGTTTGAAAAAAAAAATCAGAAAAGTATTCAAGATTATCTCGACAGATTCATTTGAGAATTACTTTCCAGCTTCTCAAAATAAGATGCTGGACGATTTTAAATGCGTACGAAATCCATTCAGTGTAAAAACAAAACGATACAGCTTAAGCTCTGAGGAATACGAAACTCTCATTGATTTAACATCTCAGAGTGATCTCATAATCTTTTTTTAAAACAAACGTATTACTGAATTTTGGTGTCATTTGACAGAAAAATACAAAATCTTGTCAGACAGAGCAAAATTAGTTTTACACTTTCAACGACATATCTGTGTGAAGCTGGATTCTAGTCTTACACAAATATTATAACAAAATACTGAAACCAGTTAAATACAGAACCAGACATTCGCTTACAATTGTCGAAAATTGCGAAAATTGTACCATATATATGTATATATATATATATATTTAAAAAAAAACTGTGCAAAATAATTCAAGCACATTTTTCACACAATTTTTTTATATTATTGTTCGTCAAACTTTATGAATAATAATAATAGTAATAATAACTATCGGCATTTAATATTTGTATTTATTGCATATGGTAGGGTTTTTATTTTTAAAATTTTAATTTCTTTAAACTGCTTGTTTGATTTTTATTAAATTTTACTTGCTTAAATCCTTGTTTTTGAAATTGTATTTAATTTTTAAAACAGTGTCTGTCACTGAAAAGTGTTTTTTTAGATCTTCTATCATTTAAAATCCCTCGCTAGATTCATTTTTGTGTAATATGTGTGCATATTTCTTTTTATTTTTATATCTTTCATTTTTTAATCGGTTTGTGCTATTTGTATTAATTTTCAATTATTAAAATTTTTATACTGTTTTTCATAGTAAATTAATGTTTGTCACTAAAAACATATTTCTTATTGCATCTTCAATCATTTTAATTTTCTCATTAAATTAATATTACATTTGTACACATTGTGTATACATATTTCTTTTCTATACATAAATTAAAATTCTTTAATCTGTTTATTTTATTTGTATATATAAATTTTCTACACTGATTTTCATTGTACAACAATATTTGTTGATTAAAACGCCCCTTTTTGTAATATATCAATTAATAAACCCCGCATTAGATTAATTTAATATTTATATACGTTGTGTATAGTTTTTTTCTATTCGTAAGTTTAATTGGCTATTTATTTTATTTATTATAATTTCTTAATCATTTAAATTTTCTATGCTGTTTTACATAATTGTACTTAATTTTATAAGCAATGTATATTGCTAAATATGCATTTTTTTCTTTTTTCAAACTTTGGCATTTCTTATCACTTAACAACTCCTCTTTAAAATTTCCTTTTAGTTGGTCTCTGTCACATTTTTCACTCAAAAAAAAGTCTGTAGAAATTTAAAATATATATATTGTTTCTTTACATTTGTCATCTCACTAAGAATTTAAAATTTTGCTCAGCTCCACCCCTTGCTAAGACTTTTTGTCGATGAGTACCCGCCTTGATATAAATTTAATCCCACCCATATATCCCATTTTGTTAGTAAAGTTTTTCTAATAGTTGTAATTCGTTTAACATGCGCAGTTTTTAATTGCATACCTATTTCAAAACCAAAAACAATGAAGACAGAAAGTTAACAGACAGCTAAAAATATTAAATAAAATATCCAAAAAAGTTAACATTGCTGCACGTGACAATAGAGCTTAGAGATTTTGACAAGCCCAGTTACCAGTTAAACAGTAAAACGATGACCTGATTCTAAATGTATTTTTTTTTAAATAATTCAACAACAAAAAAAAAAAAAAAAAAAAAAAAGCTTAGAGGCAATTTAATTTCGTTGCTAGTTTAGAAGTACTAGAAACTTAAAGATGAAAGTAAAAATATTACATAATCGCATGATTCTATTACGGGTAGGCGGGACTAGCGAAAATGTGTTACATAATTACTTATGGGTGACTATGTTTAGGTATAGTTTGTTGTTATAAAAACTATGCTTTTTTAACCAAGTAGCCTATTGGAATTATACAGAAGTAGCTCTCTGGAAACGAATACTGTACAACTTACCTTTTTTTTTCTCTCTATCTGTATATGTGGTTTTCTCAATAAATAATAATAGTTTTATGTAAGCCCCAATGCAATGCATAATCCAAGCATGGTTACCAATTTTATCTTTAATTTCGAGTTCATACAGGAAATCTCAAAAGAATATTTTTTCTTAAAAAAAATGGATGGCATTAACTCCTTATCATTATTCCTTGGGCAGCGATCGGATAAAAAAGAGTTTGTTTTCCTCGTTACTAAAAGCCTTCAGAAATTAATATTTTTTAACTGATAAACAAAATTTTAACTGTAATTTTTGCTGTATTTGAAGAAAAGATTTCAATTATACGAGGTAGATATTTTAATACAAAAAAGAGGGTTTTAATAATTATTTTTATTTATTTATTTGTTTATTTAATATCCACGAATAGTAATATTAAATAAAACTGTAAAGGGGTTACATAATATAAAATTTTATTTTTAAATTTTGTAGTATGAATTCAGAATTTGTGTATCCTGAAAGGGCAAAGCTGAGAACCATAATCCAATGTTGGAAATTACTGACTTGAATTTTTATCCAGCAGATTTTTCTTTGCTCCATAGGCATTAAAAAACCATTAATTTGTAAACCATAGAGTATCGTTGGGTTCAGGGGCTCCGCCTTAGAAATTCTTTCCAAAAAGGGCTCCGCAAGCCAAAAAGTTTGGGAACCGCTGTTATAGACTAATCAATATATGAAAGAAATAGATTAAATATCTGAAAACATTCACAACTTTTGCGTAATATTTTGTTTTTCAAAATTCATAAATGCATGTTCGTAACAACCTGTGTCATTTTATTTCATTTTTATATCTTTACTTATATTTATTTTTTCAACCTTCACATTTTTATTAAAAATAGCTTTAATGAATATAAAAATATTTCTGTAACAAATGTTTAAAGATAAAAACGTTTTTAATATCTCATATTCCGGAGTTAATTCCACTGGAAATTAGGCTTTCATAATGTAGGTTTTATAAACGTTTGAATTTGTACTAGTTTAAATCACATTCTTACTAAGAAAAACAAAATTTTGATTCTGTATCTTTTTCAAGTAGAATAAAGCTGTATTAAATTTACAATAGCTTTGGAAATACATAAAGCAATAACCTGCCGAGCTATGGTAATACTTATAGCAATATATTGCTGACTGAGACATATATTTATTTTCTAATAAAAGAAAGAAAAAGCTGTACATCACAACTAATTCTTTTTGTCGCATCCACACTTGAGAATGATATACAATACACGGCATTTTGCCAATAACTTTAGAAAATGATTCGCATTTTTAAACTATGTTTTATCGTTTCACTGTGTGAACATTTGAATATTTGAGAAATACATTACATCAGCACATATAGAAATAAATATTGAATGTATTAATTTGGATGTAAACATAATTTTTTGCATTAAATGCAGATATTCGATTATAATTTTTATATTATCTTTTTTATATCCCATTAAATATTTTCCATTTTTTACATGTGTATGTTAAAACATATTCATGAATTAGAAATTGCTGTTAATTATAGTTTAAGAGAAAAACTGGTAAAGAAATCATCTCAAATATTATATTTGTAAAGTGGATCAATATTGTAATATTTGATAGAGATATAATTGTATTAAAGGTGAAAAAATATTCTGAATAATTTTCAAGAACATATTTTTTGTTCTTGAAAATTTATTAAATCGATTGAATAAATCGTACAACATAAAGTTAAATACTTCTGAAATGTAATTTGAAGAAAAAAAAATAGCATAAATCAATCCCTTATAAATCACATAAATTCTTTCTTTTTTGATTAATTTATAAGGAAACTATTGTCATTCTCGTTATTAGAAGGCTTCAAATTCATCATATGAACTTCTTAGAAGATAAATGCAGATTTAAAAATATATTTCATCTTATGTTAGGTTTTCAATCGAAATCCGACTAATATTTTTCCCAAAGAACGAACATTTGAAAAATATTTTCTATCCGCGCGTCTGAACAGAAATGTTTTCATTTGAATATTTAAAAGTATACGAACGTTCGGAAAGAAAACTATCTTGTCTTGATACTTTCGAAAGTAGAACACACCTACGTACAAACTTCAATAACTTCAAAAAAAGAAGCCATTCAAGTGAAATGGAAATATTTCAGATAGAAAGAACTCGAGCTCATGTGGTTTATGAATTTATCTTTTTCGCATTTCAGAATGAATTCCCATTTTTGCCAGTGTTGCTAGTAGATGAATTTAGATATTTAACTCTAAAACTACTCTGATCCGTAATATTAAAGGCTTTATTGTGAATATGCTTCGTTTCAAAGTAGAAATTGGATATTAGAATAAGTTTAAAATATACAAAGAAAAGCGTTAAATAATAAAATCAAATTGTTAGAAATCAAAATTCTGATATGATATTTTTTAAAACTTGACACAATTTCCGGTAGTTCTAGTATTACAATTCTTCGTGTGTATGTCTATCTATCTATCTAATATATAAAAGAGTTTGTCTTGACTGACTCATAATTAAGACCACTACTGAACGTATACGCATAAAATTTGATAGGAAAATAATTCTCATGACATAATGGTGCACTAACAAGGAAGGTCTCCATACTTGGCATACTCAGATTTTTAAAAAAAAAAAAAAATACTAATTAAACTACTCATGTAGGTAATAAAGGATCAATCAAATTTATCGGCGGAATTACAATAGAAAATATGTAAAAAAATAAAATACTTTCAAAAATTTGGCGTGAAAAGACCAAGTGGCGCTCGATTTGGCGAACAGCACTTTTCCCCATCGGGAGCAAACGATTTTAATGTAACTGAAAATTGTTTCTTAATAGATTTTTTAAATGTATTTAAATTGTATTTGATGAATTTAACCATAAACAATGAGGAGAGAATTTAATACATTCTATAAATATATATATATATATTGTATTCCATATGTATATTGTTTATTGCTATAATTATTTAATTTACCTCTGAAAAAATTATTTTCATAAATGAAAAATTCATATAGAGAAACAATAATTTCATATATTCAAGCGTATTCAAAAATAAAAGTCACCTGTTTCCATGACAACAAATTCGAGTCGACAATGTTCAATTGGATTTTGAGCTTGAAACAATTTTAGTTAATTTAAATTATGATTTTCGTTTTGAATCGCAAATTTTGATGATTAAATTTGAAAATAAATACATATAAATATCGATATAACAAAATTATTCTTAAATGAAACTAAAACTGTCAAAACTAAAATTATTTAAATTAATTTTATCTAAACAAGTTCAGCATGACACTTTTTTCCCTTTAAATGTATTTGATGTAAAAAAGTATTTTTTGAAATTGCATTCTGTCGCCAACCGAGGATAAATCGCCAAATAACGAAATTTTCATTATTTTTTTACGGACACTGCTATGAGGTTCCGCCGAAATTTTTTTTATAAACATACATAGCCTCATGAGAAGAACATTCTGTATTTTTTCAGATTTTTCGGAGTATGCCCGTATGGAGACCTTCCTTGTAAGAAAGGATTTTTGAAAATGTCCTCCTAATGGGGTTAAATAGGGGGAGGGGGGACGAAAAATATCGAACATCTATGAGGAGCATGTTATGTCACATCAGATCACATCAGGTCACATCAAGTCACATCTATCACATCAGACAGTTTAAGAAATTTCAGAAAGTAAATCTACAAAAACATTTATTAAACGCATAGTACAGCGATTTTACAAATCTCCTAAGATAATTAAAATAGTGCAAAATTTTCAGAACATACTGCATATCTCACCATCCGTTTTTGGTATCAGCATGAAATCGTATAATATAAATCCACTAAATTTAATTTGATACGCATTTCAGTAATTTTAGAAATTCGCCTAAGTTCGTTAACCCTTTTGCGGCGCAGGGCAAATTAATTCCTTAAGTTTTGAAATTAATGGCTGACACCGGAATTTGAAAACAACTTTATTTGTAAATAAGAAAACGCTGTATTTCACGCATTCAAAAAACCGTAATTTTTTTAAACACAATTCCGGTGCGAATGTGTCGTTTGAGAATTAAAATTAAGTGGTTTATCTACTAAACCACTGCGCCGCAAAGGGTTAAGGAAGGAGTCGAAAATTTCAGATTATTTCTTTCTTTTTCGATTAATTTAACCTTCCTACCCTGTTCAAATTTTACTCAATCTTGATAAAAACATTTCACACCAGAATTGTTATTTAAAACATTTTAATATATTTAATTGATCTATTTTTGTGAATCAGAAATTTAACTTTCTTTGTTAAAAAAGTTCTGGTTCGAACCGTATAAAACAAATTATAGTTATGGGTCGATTAGACCCATTCAGGGTAGGAAGGTTAAAATGCAACTGTTGTCATACTCAACAGATGATTTCATACATCATTCAGAAGGCCTCATATACATCAAACGAACTCATTAGAAGATGAATGCAGATTTTGAAATATATTCCATCTTATGTTTTCACTCTAAAGCCGAATAATATTTTCCCCAAAAAAACAAATATATGAAATAAATTTTTTTATTATCTGCACGTCTTAAAAGAAAAGTTTTTATTTGAATAGTTAGAAATTGTATGCAAGTTTGAAAAGAATTTTTTTTGTCTTGTTACTTTCCACAGCTGAACACACCTACGTAAAAAATTCAATAATTTCAAAAAAGAAACATTTCTAGTGAAATGGAAATATTTCTGAGAGATCGAACTCGAGTTTATGCAGTCTTTGACTTCACCTATTTTGCATTACAGAATGAATTCCGTTTTTTGCCAGCGATGCTAGAAGATAAATCCAGATATTTAAACTTCTTCGCGTGCATTCCAATCTATCTTAAGTTATCAATAAGAGTTTGTCCTGACAGGCTAATAATCATTGCAACTACTCAACTTATAAGAATGAAAATTTGTGGGAAAATAATTCTTATGACATAATGGTGCACTAAGAAAGGACTTTTTTTTTCATTTTACTTTACTAATTTCTTTATTCGTCGTCATTATATATTTTTATTGTAAAAAAATAATCCATTTTAAAATGAGAATATGTCCTTAAATACGCTTGTATCTGTATTTAACACTAGAACCGCGGAGGCGGGTCATTTTGACCCGTACTCAGTGAAAAGCCGTTGACTCGAACCAGATAAATCTTCTTAAAATAATTTACAAACAAGCTGCACAAATATTATTGAAAATAATTAATTAAGTAGACTTACATAAAAATTCTGATGTGAATTATTTTTATAAAACTTGGGTAAAATTTCCCGCGATTCTAGTGTTAATTATTGGTACTTAAAAACAATAATTCTAAAGTATATTATATTTTATATATACCTATTCTTTGTAACACATTACAAACATCTTAATGAAAACCTGGTAATGAACTACCTGAAGAATAATTCAGTAAAAAGAGAAAACTTTAATTAACCCTTTCCGGCACGGGTAAAATCTTTTAGTAAAATGAGAAATTATCGACTGACACCGGAATTCACACATGAATTTTTTTACATATTTCGAAATCCTTAAATTAATCTTTTATTATAAAAGCAAAATTTTACTAAAAATTTTGGTGCCGTTTGCAAGTTTGGAATTAAAATTAGGTATCCCGGACTGGGCACAGTGTGCCAGGAAGGGTTAAGCAAATACTTCGTATGTTTCAACGGAATAAAACTAACTATTTATTTAGGCTATGCGGATTGAAACTTAGTTCGTTTGAAAGGAAGATCTCTGCAGTATTACTAATTAATTTAAGGATTGTGTAAAATATCTTAATTAAGTATACTAAATGGATTCTGTTTTTTCTTTCTTTTACTTTACTAATTTCTCTCTTTTTTGGTCTCCAGTAGATATTTTTTTTAATTGTAAAAGAAGATTATTATTCATTTACAGAGTCACGCAAAATAATTCCATTTCAAAAAGGTAAAGTTCGAGAAAGGGAATTGTGGGCAACATTTTTTAATTATATTAAATTATGTTATGAAAAATAAAATTGCTGTACGTCGTTATGGTTTAGTAAAAGTTATACGATATAATCATAAATAATACGAAGTGCATAGCATTTACAAGGACGCACAAAAGATTTCAAATTGTTTATTATTTCCGAAGTACTTTATATGTATCTCATAATGGCTGATATAAAGACGGAATGCATTTTAATTATGATATTCTATTTTAAGTTTCACTAAATCTATACAAATTATAAGGTGCGTAGAAATACTATAGTTGATACAAAGAGCTATACAAAAGATCTGGCAAACGTTGCTGGATATGAGCGTATTTTACTTAACCCTTTAACGTTCATTGGTTTCGCCACGAAACCACAAAATTTTAATTCCGATACGCAACACTTACAGCGGTATTTTTATCTAAAAATATCCCTTTTATTTTGTATGTGAAAATTATTTAGATATTATTTAGAAATTTATCTTGTCTTAATTACAGGTGTCACTCATTTATTTCGACATCTTAGTAATGAAAATGCTATGATCGTTAAAGGGGTCTTTTAACCCTTTAACGGTCATTGGTTTCGCCACGAAACTACAAAATTTTAATTCCGATATGCAATACTGACACCAGTATTTTTATCTAAAAATATACCTTTTATTTTGTACTTGAAAAATCACGCTTTCTCATTTAGAGATATATTTGTTCTTAATTACCGGTGTCATTCATTTATTTCGACATCTTAGCAATGAAAATGCTATGATCGTTAAAGGGTTAAATAAGTTATGCATTTTTAAAATGAACTGTAATCAATTTACAGAGAATTGTTTGTATAATATAGATAAAACGATATATAGGACCTTGTAAAGAATTGGATATAAGGAAGCCTATAAATAATTTCCGAGAATGGGATTTCAGTAGTTTTAAGAGTATTTTAGTATAAAGTAAATTTTAGCAAAATTCTGGCGTATAATAACAGTACTAGATAAACTACAGGGCTGAACAAAAGTATTCAAGTATGTTTCCATCTATTGGTATAAATTGATGAAAGAGAAATTTCAACCTGCCAGGCATCTTCTTTCTAAACTAAATTTTCCCATTACATGATACATTGTACATCAACAGACAGATCAAATACAGGCCTGTTCAAAGTATTTGAATGCATATTTGGTTATATACAGTGACCTTATTTCCCTAAATAACGAAGTTTTGTGAAAGATTTCAGAAAGTGTTGGAGAGTGTTTCATAATCTATGCTTAAAGCATGATGTTTTATATGTGTTACATTACTCTGGGTGATTTGAAAAGTGTTTCACAATCTATGCTTAAGGCAAGATTTCTTTTTCTTTGTCGTTTCAGTTTGTCAATTAGGTTATTCTAAATGTACTCTAATTTTATGTCTGAATCATTCTGTTTAAATAGCCCATCGTCTGTCCCTCCGATACCAGTGACAGCAAAAGATCGGAGAATGAAAGAAAAGATGTTCCATATTCATTAACCTCCCTACCCTGAATGGGTCTAATCGACCAATAGCTATAATTTGTTTCAGTGTTGCCAGATTGCCGAAAGCCAATTTCCCCAAATTTTCTGAAATTTTCCCCAAATCCGGGCTTTTTTCAGAAAAAATCCCCAACGCAAATTCTACTCAAAAAGGCAAGTTTTCAATTTTCAATTTTCCGTTATAAAAAAATTTTAACAAATCTAAACTCAATTTTTTCCCCAAATCAAGCATTTTTTTTTTTTTTAAATTCCCCATTTACAAAAAAAAAAAAAAAAAAAAAAAAAAAAAAAAAAAAAAATCTTAACAGAATTTACACGCATATTCACAGCTAATCAACGAGAATAAGAGATACATTTTACAATGACAAGTTCGTTTACACTTGTTGTTTAAATTGTTGTCAGTCGATGTTGTTGGTCTATCATTACATTAGTTCAGTCTACACTTTTTATACCAATAACTTTTTCAAGGTTTAGACCATCTCTAATAAGTTGGGGTTTGAATGAATCTAAAATGATGTTAGCATTATCTGCTGCTATATCTGACTTAAACTATAAAACATAATTTTCAATTTTGTCACCCCTACTGAAGAACTTATCTACCTATCTAATGTAAAGCATCTTTATTGCATCAATCACTGTGATTTCGTCGATAATAAGGAAAATATAGCTGCTTTTAACATATTTAATCAAATCTTTTTAAAATGCACAGCAAATAGACGTTTTGGACACGTCATGAAGATTTAATAATATAAAAGTCTAAGTCGTTTAAAACTGCAGAGTTTTCATGTAAGTTTCTTGTAAAAAAGAACTATGAGGACAGTTGCATTCACTGAGCAACTGTCAATTATAAACGTAGCAATGTGATTGTAGTATGCAATTGCAGGTTTTACAATTGCAAATATCTCTCGTGGCATTCCATGAAACACAAATTAACCAGCATTAAACAACAACAAAAAGTTATAAAGTATTTTTATTTTTGTTGTGTAAATCTACATTGTTAAGTGAAATGCAGTTTACGTGATGGAGAGTATACGCGGGTATATACCATACCATATACCTTCTGGCTTTTTTAAAGAACACCGTATACCCTCTGTTTCACAAGAAAGCTATATTATATACATCCTAAAGTATCCCCTCTGTCTTGATCGTATACCCTCTGCTAAGAGCATAGAGGTCTGCAAGGGCCCGGGCCTGGCCCGTACCCGGCCGGGCCGGCGGAATCGTTTCAAATTTTCTAACGGGCCGGGCCGGGCCGGGCCGGGCCGAAAAAAAAAATTTCGGGCCTGCCGGCCCGTTCTGAAGATTTAAGCAGAAACGATAAAATATGATCTATTTTCAACGCAAATGGTTTTAACGAGAATAAATATAAATGTGTGTCACGAGCCATACTAGTTTGACAGCATCAATATAAAAATGTAACTTGTACAGTGTGAGATCGGCATCGGACAGTTATAGTTAAATTGTGTGTAACCCGTTTTAATATTTTTTTAGCTCACTCATACCGGGCCGAGATCAAGCTTGCATCATTTTTCTACATATAGACTTGCCGGATCGGAACAAGACTTAATTGTTCTCAAGATCTGTAGGGCAGACAACATGATTTGTAAAATTATTAACAGCGATAAAGAACTTATGTTAGATTAATCTTTAGATATATACTTCTTGATGTTTTTTAAATTAATTTCTCAATAACACGAAAGTTTGACACATTTTCAGATTAATTTTTAATTGTAAAAACATAAAAGTGATAAGCCTGACTATTGAAGGCATTTGGAATCGAATAGCATTTTTCATTTTTGATGAATAAAATACTTGCATAAATTTGTTCAGATACAATAATTTCTCAAATGGTTGCAGGTTTTTCTCCCTTCCCATGCTATCGCTTCCGGAAATTCTATCGAAAATGCAGACTATAACAATAATTTATTTCCTTTCAGTATTCTTAAATTGCTTGTATCAGAAAAACGGTTAATGCCACTTGATTATATAGTTTCTGAATAAAGATACCTGCAGTGCGTTTCTGAGAAAAAAATGAATTTAGAAATGTATCAGAAAGGCGTATATTTGAGTTAACGAATGAATTTGGATTTAAAATCTTTAATAAAATGATAGAGAAATATTTTTATAAATCTTCTTTTATTAAACAGCTTCAAAATTTACGATGTTTTTAACTTTCTTTCTTTTTTCTTTTACTCTAAGCCATATTAATTTTTTGATGAATCTTTATTTGATGGTTGAAAGTCTAAGAATCTTAGTAATCACTAATCTTGCTAATGTGTATTTCCTGTAAATTATACTGTAAAATCATTCCATAGATATGTATACAGTATTCTTTAAAGAAATCTTAATTATATGAAAAAAATCTGAATTTTTTAGAAATCGTAGAAATTGTAACGGGCCAAAACGGGCCGGGCCGGGCCTAAAATATAAAAATTTAAACGGGCCGGGCCGGGCCTGGAAATTCCGGCTCGTGCAGACCTCTATAAGAGCATATACTTTCTGTTTTTTTTTCTTTTTTCTTTTTTTTTTTCTTTTTTTTTTTTTTATTTTTTAAAGAATACACCACTGGTGAAATGTATTTCTGTGCTTTTGTATCTGTCCGCGATGACTGGGAGATATGCCACACTTACTTATTTGAAAATTCAGGTAAGGGGTACTCCAAGGGAGATCGTGATGAATCAGGAGTACATGTAAATGGTGAGCACGACCACGAGAAAAAAAAATTATATCTATTATTTCTGTATTTTATTTTCGTTTTCCAAATCAAAATCGAATTCAAGACAGATCAAGTATTGTCAAATATCTGAAAGTAAAAATTGAAATTGTGGAAACAATTCCCCAATTTTTTCCCCAAAAATGTTTAAAGTCCCCAAACATGTCCCCAAGAATTACTTGTCCCCAAAAAATTCCCCTGGAGGTTCAAAATTCCCCCAAATGGGGACAAAATCCCCAATCTGGCAACACTGATTTGTTTTATACAATTCGAACCAGAACTTT
Source organism: Maratus speculifer (assembly GCA_964019185.1). Lineage (NCBI taxonomy): Eukaryota > Metazoa > Arthropoda > Arachnida > Araneae > Salticidae > Maratus > Maratus speculifer. The sequence continues at coordinate 355,323,327 of OZ025295.1, read as the reverse complement.
TTTCATTAAAACAGTTAAATGCGACATTCAGGTTACTAAGTCAGTTAAATATATTAAAATATTCTAAATAACAATTCTGGTGTGAAATGTTTTTATCAAGATTGAGTAAAATTTTAACAGGGTAGGAAGGTTAAAGAGAAAGGGGACAAACTCTTGAATTAAGATTAATTCTTTGGCGTAAGGTGGGAGGAACGTGATATGTTCGAAGAAGAAAGATTTGTTTGCATATATATATATTTTTTTTCAATTGAACTACCTTCAGTATATAAATATAATTAAACCGAAGATTTTTTATTTCTGTCAAATTCTTTATTTAGTCATATTTATTTATGTAATAACACACAGAAGAAATTCATTTATTGGAAAAAACTTAACGGAAATGTTTTTCTTTATAATGTTATATTCTCAAGTCCCATTAAATAAGAAAACAATATCGTAAAGTAGGGATGCACAACCTGTGGCCCGCGGGCAACGATACCACTATTTTTATGCAGAATAATTTTCCTTATAATAATAACAGACACTTTGCTATTAAAGTAAACAAACGTCACTTTTCAAATATTCTGGTGGCAAACTATTTTCTGGCAAAAAGGTTGTGCATCCCTATCGTAAAGAATAAGTCTACTAGATTTTTTTAACATTTATGGGACATATTGTTACAATTTAATATTGTTGCAAAACGATGAATATTTTTTAAAAATAATTTTGCAATATTAAAACAGTTCGTTTTAAATTAATAATTCGTAAACATAGTAATATTGTATTTCAATGCGTTATTATTTTCAAAACAAATGTGTATTATGTTATAACCCTTCACTGCACGTGTGCCTCACCTTCACGTGTGCTACATCTGGCATATACCTAAAATCATTATACTTTTCAATATCTCTCAAGAATTCCACTTATATGATTGTTGTAATTGATCATGAACAAAAACTAAAATGTCTTAAACAAAATCAGTGACGCAATCAAGACAAATTTACTTTAATTCTTTTTATTATATACTTTAAAACAGGGGTGCACAACCTTTGGCCCGCGGGCCACAATTATACCACTATTTTTATGCAGAATAATTTTCCTTATAGTAATGACAGAAACTTTACTATTAATGAAAATAAACTACACTTTTCAAATATTCTGGTGTCAACCGATTTTATGGTAAAAATGTTGAGCATCCCTGCTTTAAAATATCAATAAAAAGAAAGTTGCAGAGTTTTCAGTAGATAAAATGAATTCACTTAAACCCATTTAATTGTAAAATATAGCAAGTAAATTTTTAAAAATCATAGCTGTGCATATAGAGTACATCATAAAATATCATATTTTAACTGAAAATATAATTTTTTTTTTACTATTTTTTCCATTGCCGATACATAGATTTAAAAATAGAAAAAAAACTTTTTCATAAAAATAGAAAAAATGAAGCAGTGAAAAGTTCAATAGTACATACTTCTTCCATCCCTATTTACAGCTGGTAAATCATCTATTTTTTTTTAGCCACAATCTCTTAACAGAAATGTTTGTCTTATTTAATTGGTAGATTACAGCGATTTAATAAACGTAAAATTTACTAAAAAAATTTTGTGGAGAAAAAAAGCGTAAGATGGTGGCAGCTTTATCTATTATGCCAGCGGAAACGTAAAGTATGATAGAATAAAGTGGAAGAGTTTCCACTCTCATTAACCCTTTCCGGCGCAGGCAAATTCTGCTCATAAAATAAGAAATTGTTGATTGACACCGGAATTTAAAAACGACTTTTATAGAAATTAAGAATTCCCAAATTCACGCTTTCATAGTAAAAGCAAAATTTCTATAAAATATTCTTGGTGCCGTTTGTAAGTTTGGAATTTAAATTAGGTGTTACCGGAGTGGTAACACTGCGCCGGAAAGGGTTAACCCTTTAATGTTCATTGGTTTCGCCACGAAACCACAAAATTTATATTCAGATACCCAACACTGACACCGGTATTTTTATCTAAAAATACCCCTTTTATTTTGTATGTGAAAAATCACGTTTTCTTATTTAGAAATATATTTGTTCTTAATTACCGGTGTCATTCATTTATTTCGACATCTTAGCAATGAAAATGCTCTGATCGTTAAAGGGTTAAAACAGGTGTGACAAAATTCTTCATTAAAAGGAGATCTTTGATGCGAAGGGAGGACACCGTTACATGTTTAAAAAAGTATAATCAGCTATCTGTGGGTAGAGATACATTCATATGATAACTGTGAGTAATAAATAGTTGTGCCAAACATTTAAAGGAAAAGTTTGATTCAATTTTATATATAACTTCATAAATTTTATTAGTGGTATACTATTTGAAATGGCAAAAAACTTGCTATAACAACAACTCCTTCCAGCAATTTGTTTTATTCAGGGCGGACATATTAGTCACAGCAAAACAATTGCACGAAAAAATTGGTTCAATTTTATGCATAACTTTATACATTTTTCGATGATTTAATTTTGAATTTGGCATAAAAATGTAATTCCAGCAACCTTTTTCGGCAGAATATTTCAAAATTAAGAAAAGCCAGCTTGTCTCAGTTAGAAACATACACAAAAAGTTTGATTAAAAAGAAATTATAAATTAATTTTAACATTATAAAAATGAACAAAGATATGCACCATAATGTTAAATTTTATTAAAAAAATATATAAAGATGGTTAATCTTTTCTCTATCAATTTATTAAATACATAAAACATTGTTGGTTTTCCTTCCCTTTTTACAAAATTTTGTGGATTATATGCGATAGCCTCGCCACTCCTTTCCACGGATAATCCAGAGTTTCCAATATTTAATTTACGTTTTTCGCCTATTTACGAAGCTGTCAATGAAGACAGCAGCGTTTTTGAAATAACACCTAACTCTTTAGAATACCATACTACTGCAAACACTTATTAAAAATAAAACGCTGTTGCTTCTAATTTTTCCGGTGAGAATATTTCAATTTAAAATTTGTACCTAATCCTATGTCGTTGCAATGTAACATAGATACCTGAAGAGTTTGAATCAAAATTATCCATAAATGAAATATTCAATGTTGTGCAATTAAATTAAGTTTTTTTGTTTAATATTGGATACCAATTTATCAATCTCGAGGTCATTTTTTTTTGTTTTACATTTTTGCTTTACATTACATTCGGATTTCTTAATCATTTAATATTGCCAGGCAGCCAATCCATTCAAAAATAATAACGTTATTTGTGCACAGCCTTTAATAACTTTTAATGCTATATTTGAGTCAAACAATGCCTAGTAGCAGCATAAAACAATAAACGTCAAATTGTTAAAATCTGACTAATTTAATTAGAATTGGTGACTAAAATACGGGACCTCCTTGGCGAATCTTATGATACTCTGCAACATCTTTACAACACCTATACCACTTTGCGATCTCCTTTCGAAGTACGATAAATACAATGCCAAATTTATTTTTTAAAGAAGGATTTTGTTTTAGCTAAACTGTAAAAAAGGATAGATTTTTACTACGCTGAATTTAGTTTTCTGAAATGTCAAATTAAGTTTAAATATGCACTATTTTTATTGTTAGCACCGAATTTAGTTCAACATAAACAGTTTAGGATAAAATTAAAGAAATTGTAATAGTTGACATTACAATATTTTATTGAATTGCAGAATTGGAATATTTGATATACTTTAGGCTTCATATCTCTTTAAACTTTTATGGTGTTCCCTGTCAGTTTCTGTATTTAATTTATTATGAGCCTCTGCCTTCTCTATTAAAGTTCCACACCAAGTTATCTCTAATGTAAACTAATAACTCATACACTAAAGAAAATTGTTGAAAAAGTACACAGCTTTTATAAACATAAAAATCGCAGTGAATTCGCAGTGAAAGCGGGAAGTATGGAAACTTATATGAAAGATATTGTGAAAACCCCTAGTATTCAAAATATATTCACACCTTTAACCTCTTGGGGACGAGCGACACGTATACGTGCCGCAAAAAGGCTTAAGAAATCCTTGCTTATTCCCACCAGTAAAATTATACTGCAAAATTTGTCTTATTCAATCGGAGCATTTCCTCGATTTAAGAAGGAACAAATTTCTGTTCTTTAAAACCGGTGACAAACCATTAAAAATTTCGTAAAAGACTCCCGTCACGAAGGGATTAATCCTTTAGACACCGGTGCCTCTTATACAAATTTAATTCGATTAGCGCCACTTTTTTAAAAAAACTTTCCTTGAAGCAGAAAACTTCAAAAATTATCCGATTAATTAACGAAAATTTTATTTTCCTTTATTGCTGGTGCCAAAAAAAAAAATTTTGGAAGGTAAGATGATGGCTTGGCAGCGGAGACAATGGAGTGGCAAAGGTTAATAGTTATCTAGTATGCCAATAGCAGGGCTCCCAAGTGGCCCTCCAACTGAACATCAATATTTTCTTAGAAAGATTTCTCTTTTATAATTTCCTTGCAAATAGCGCAGAAACCGGCTTTGGAGGTTAGTTTTAGCAAATGCTGTAGAAACCTAATATGAAATTTTCTGTTAAAAATATGTATGTTCAGTGGGCGGACCATTATGGAGCCCTGCAATAGAGAGTTTTATCGTTGGAAACTGCTAGAAGATTTTATCTTTCCAGGGGTAAGGCAGATCTTTTTCAAAAAAAATTCAAATTAATTAATTCAACCCGCGATTTACAAACAAATTTATTTGATAATAAAAACTTTTCGTTATGTTTATTATGAGAGAGAAATCATACTACAAAATTACTGGTGCCATTTGTCGATTCCGGCATAAAAAGTAAGTGCTTTGCAGACTGCAAACGTTTCCATCGCAGAACATTTTTTTTAAATACGACGTAGATAAGGTGACCATTTTTGTAAATATTTGTTGGTATAAGTGTGCCCTCTTAGGCTCTGGGTACACAAAAAAACCTTATAATTATTTCTCGCATCCAATGTTAGAGAATTGTAACAAAATAGGACGGGTATGTCCGAGTTTGGATATACAGGGTGTTCACTCTCTATGCCAATGCCGTTTGTTATAGGCATTTGTTCCAATTCCAAAAATGCTTTGAAAAAGATAAAGAATTGTTTTTTAAGCGATTTAGGTAAAAAAAAATATATATAAAAATTACGAAAATTAAATCTTTACACGGTCTCCCGGTCCTATAAGTGATATTTAGTTTATATGTTCCATCACTCCAACAACTTAAACAAAAAGTCCCATTCATCTAACATTAGAATATAACGATTTATCAAAATTTATATTTCATGACTTAAACCACTTTTCTGCAACTGAAAACAGATGAGTTGGACGAAACTTTAAGGGAACGTACACTAAGTGCTTAAAGTATTATAAAGGGTGTCCAATTCCAACGCTGTCTAATAGCTAATTTCTAAACCATTTGTCACAGACATATAGTTCCAATTACAAAAAATGTTTTAAATGTGGTAAAGATATATTTTTAAAGTGATTTAATTGAAGGTGCTACCACCGTATAGGTTTCACAGAAGTGTTAGTTTTTATTAATTAACTTGTAGATTGGTTAAAAAAAATAAATATGCGAGTTTCAAATTTCTCTTTATCGAGAAAATCAAATTTTGGGAAATCGCGAAATACCTTTAAATGCGTCCATTGATTTTCATTATAAATTTGGAGATTGTAGTGTTACATTAGTTCAAATTGGTATAGACTGCTAAAGCAGGGCTCCCAAATGGTTCGCGAACTGAACATCAGAATTTTTTAAGAGAAATTTTTTTTTAGATTTTTCTTGCAAATTTGTCAAGAAACTACGTTTGGAAGTTGATTCTAGCTCAAACGTATTATGAAATTTTCTGTAAAAAAAATACTGATGTACAGTTCACGGACCGTTTGGGAGCCCTGCTAAAGAAAACAAAGACGAAAAGGCGAGTTTTGAAATTCACATCCTCAATTGTACTTTTACGTATGTTTTATTTTGAAAGAAAGTGAAGCTGTTTCTTTTTATGATTTTATTTTAAGAAGGTGTGTAATTTTATGAAGTTCGTATGTAGATTTTCCTAGTTCAAAATATTTGTATTCAAATCACATTGTAACGTATTGTGACTCTTGCTTTTCATTATGTAATTTAACAAAATTTCTGTTATTTTTGTTATTTTTTTACTTATATTTCTAGTATAAGTTGTATATTTCCCTTGATTATGTAAAAGTCAACATAAATTTAAGAATAATATTGTAAAAAATTGTTTTACTCTCAATGTTTAATTGTATATTTTATATCAGACGTTTATTTTTACTTCTAGTAAATTTGTGATTGATCCCTATTTTCCAGCAAAAAAGACGCTTCAACTTTAAACAGGTATTACTCGGTCAGTTTAAATCACAGAGGAATGGGAGTTTTTTTCTATATTTGTTAGAGTAGTGGAAAGAATTTACTAAACATCATTTATAGGACCGGAGGACCGTATAAAATATTAAATTTCGTAATTTTTAATTAAATATTTTTTACCTAAATCGTTTAAAAACTACTTCTTTACTTTTTTAAAAGCATTTTTGCAATTGGAACCGTAAATTAGCCATTGGCCACCGTTGAGTGTGGACACCCTGTATATCCAAACTCGGACATATTCATCCTCTTTTGTTACAATTCTCTGACATTGGATGTGAGAAATACTTATAAGGTTTTTCGTATACCCAGGTCCTAATACAAAGAGGTAACTTATACTAAAAAATTTTTACAGAAATTTATAAAAAAAAAAAAATTCTGAGATGGATTGATCAAAATTTTCAGTTTCTTTTTTTTGGATCGAATGTGCACTGTTGTTAATTAGGTACTGGACATAAAAGAATTTGAATGTCTGTGTTCCTGAATTTCCTTTTTACATATATATTTTAAAATTTTGAAGTGTTTTCTGTAATTTTAGAATGGGTGATTAATTTAATCAAATGTATCTGTGTTTCAAAAGTATATTACCAAAATTTAAACCCTATCCTGGGCTTCTAGATGGCGTTTCCATGAAAACATGGGTTAAGCAAATTAAGGAGTTTTATTTCTATAATTTAAGCACAACGGATCTCCCGCACATTTCAGGTGAGAATTCAAAAAATGTCTCCAAGCCACCTTTCCCCGGCGGTGAATTGGTTTAGATTGAACAACTGCATGTGAGCACCAGATTTGTTTCCAGTAGATTTATTCGTGAGTTTTCTAATAAGGATATGTTTGTGAAATACTTGTTTCATTGCAGGAAGACTTTAGTAATAAAATTGTCACGAGGGAAGAATATGGGCAAGCAGCAGGATCTGTATCCAGTTGATGTGTTTGAGAAGGCCAGCCAGTTCATGCAGCTGCTATTTGTGCATGTCTTCAGACTCATGGCAAAAACTTGTATGTCCTATAAATGTGTAACTTCTTTGAAAATAAAGTATAAATAAAATGATGTAGGGTTATGTTTGTCTAATTTTCTTGTATTGTATATAAGTTACAACCCTTCTTGCAACCTTTGGTTGACATTTGCGTCCCAATTTCCTTTGTGAATTTCTTTTCTTTTTTTCTGCCTGCTTTTACTATTTGCCCTTTCATTTTTAACACGTTATTTTAAATCACTCAGTATAGTATCCTTTTTCACAATTTTTACGGACTAATATTATTTTTTAGCGATGGAAAAAATCAAAATAATGTAGAAAAAATTTTGTTCTTTACAATTGCTTTGTTGAAGCTACTGACAAAATTAAAAAAATTATTTATATTTATTTTAATTCTATGCTCATTGTAACAATCAATAAATAAACAACAAATGTTATGTTTTGAAATACGGACATTTTGAAGCTACGTCATAAAACACACACAAAAAAAAGTATCAATAGGGTTTGTATACAATGTCCAAATATATTCCCAAATGATGCTATTTTTTAAATTTTGTATAAAGTTTACATATTTTTTTCAGTAGCATTAAAAATCGAACGTATAAGACCAGAAATATGATACGTGGAATGTAATGCAACCATAGCTGCGAAATATTGCTTGCACATTCCTATTCCAGGTCAAAGTTTATGATACATTATTCTTGCACCATTGTGAATCCAAAAAGGTACATATAATTAAGACCCCCAGAGATGAAACCAAACCCCCTAATTTTGTCTTCTACTTCAAAGACTATAACCGCTATTTTCTTAGCCACGTCATTTTCAAAAAATATTCCTTTCCGTATGCAGTATATGTTAATAAATGTACAAAATGTGTAAAGCGTTTTACGGGAATATTGAATTAACTACAAATGCTTCAAAATTAAAGAAAATTTAGCACGCTACAGACGTTACTTATATTTGGATAGTTTTATGAGTTTTTTATAGTGTAAGTCACAATACTGATAATCGGTGGCTAAACGCCCCTAATTTTTTAAAAGTATTCTTCGTCTTAGGCAATTAATGAGATGTCTCCCTTTAAAATATTAAGTCAAACAGTAAGTTCTATTGTATAATATTGTGTACAACTTTTTTTTTCCCTGGCACCACTTTTTTGATACAGTAAAAATTTTGATTGATTTCACCATAATGAGAAACATGAAAACTATAGGAATTTTACCATTTAAAAAAAGTTGCTCCCACGTAGAAATATAAATTTTTAAAAAGTGTACGTGAAATAAAATTATACGACAGAACATTCCTGTTGACCTAAGAAATGATATTTTTTGTTCTAAAATACTGGTAGCCAAAAATCGGAGCATGTGACTCACAATAAAGTGTGCCAGAAAATAACTAGTCATTTGTAAGCACGTTATTGTTAGTACTTCCGGATTTTTGTCTTCAATTTAATAAACTGCAAAATACATTACAAATAAATAAAGCAAAGATAAAAAATCTGAATTAATGGTAGGATAGTTTCTTCCAAATTTAAAGACTGTAATAACACTTGCTCACAACTAAATATAGTTAAAAATGTTAATCGTCCTGGCACATATATGAAATCTTCAAAGAGGATTTTCTATTTTAATTATTAATAACAAAATTATTTTATTGTTTTATATTCTTACTTAATTTGTGGTTGTAAAATTATATTTATCGTAGTAAAGAGTATAAAATCTTAATCGAACTTTTAGTTTTAAGTTAAAATTTAAAAACTTATACCAGCCACAATATAATCGACAAATAGTAGAAAATATTTTTTTCTTTTGTAGTTTTGAAAACAAAAAGCAAAAAAAAAAAAAAAAAAAAAGGAATGTTGTAAAGTGATACATTTGATAAGAGAAAAATGATTATCGACGAAATACGGAAAAAAAGAATAACAGGCAAAGAAATTCAGTTACATTTGTCCACATCAAATGCACTTCAATATTTTTTTAGGAAATAAAGAAACGAGAAAGAACATTGCAATAGAAACAAGGTACATCCTTTGAAATGTAAAACATGCTTGATTGAATAAAAACTTCTAAACTTTTTTTTTCTGAATTTTTTATTTTGAAAGATATTTCTAAAAATTTTATTTCTGAAGCTAAATTATAAAAATAGGACATTAAAATATATACCTAAAACTATTACAATGTTTCTGTCGTATTTTGTAAATATTTTATTTAATGAATATTTCGTTATTTTACATTATTTTTTTAAAATTTGAGAATTCTTTTATTCTTTTTATACGATTTTCGTTTTATTTAGCACTTTTAAATTATTACTCTCCTAAGAAATGTATACTAATAAAATAAACTGCATTAATTTTCTCATGCATAAATTATTTTTAATTATTCACAAAACATTTTTTGTTGTGATAAATGCGAAAACATTGATAAATAGTTTTATTGCTGTGCTGCATGCTAGATCTTTGCTTCTACAAATGAGATTGCTATAAATGAATATTCAAAAGTATGCTCAGTAGTTTTTTGCTTAATAATGCAATAACTATCTGTCATCATATGAGGCCTGAATGCATGTAATAATTAAATACATTTTATTTGGAATTTTTAATGATTAAAAAACGAAAGTACCGTAATTTCGGGTGTATAAGCCGCAGATCAAACAATTCTTTTTCGACCCAGAGTTTTTAAAGAAACAAATATAACTATTTAGATCGCCGTAAATATTTGTCTTCAATCACTAAATAAAATTTCTGGGTCCAAAAAGAATTGTTTGATCCGCGGCTTATACACCCGAAATTACGGTAATCGAAAGTTTATAAATCGAAAGTACCGTAATTTCGGGTGTATAAGCCGCAGATCAAACAATTCTTTTTAGACCCAGAAATCTTATTTAGTGATTAAACACAAATATTTACGGCGATCTAAGTAGTAACATACATTTAAAAAAAATTCTGGGTCGAAAAAGAATTGTTTGATCCGCGGCTTATACACCTGAAATTACGGTAATCTAGTCTTAGGTGTTAATAAAAAAACATTAATCTATCTCATAAACATGTTAACCCTTTGGAGATAACCGACACGTAAACGTGCCACAAAAAGACTTAAGAATCCTTGTTTATTCCCACCAGTAAAACTTTACTGTAAAATTTATTTTATTTAATCGGAGCATTTTCTCGGTTTAATAACACACAAATTTCTGTTTTTAAAAACCGTTGACAAAACATTAAAAATTTCGTAAAACGCTCCCGTCGGGAGGGAGTTAATACTTAAAAATTCACATTCACAATGCAGAAATTTTAAGACAATATATGCCCTTCGTGAGAATACTAAAGATACAGGTTCGTTGAATTGCGTTAACCCTTTAAATGCTTCCCTGATTTGTCCGCATGTCATACGAGAAACTCGCCTTTGTCAGTCATGATTTGCCCGTACCACGTACGGGCCACCATATTCCAGTCGTGATTTATTATTCTCACCAGTAAATTTCTATTGTGAATTTTGTATCATTTAACCCTTTCCGGCACACTGCGTTCGCCCCCCCCCCCACACCACCTTGGATTCCCTAATTTTAATTCCAAACTTGCAATCGCCACCAATAATATTATAGTAAGATTTCCTTTTATAATAAAGGCTTAAATTAAGGAATTCAAAATATCTAATGAATTCGTTTGTGAATTCCGGTGTCAGTTGATTATTGCTCATTTTACTAACAGATTTTGCCCGTGCCAGAAAGGGTTAATCCGAGCATTTTGCTGATTTAATAAGGCAAAATTTCTGTTTTTGATGGTAAGAGGAGTGGGTTTCAAAGGCAGAATTTTATCTTATGGTGCTAGATTTGTGACAGTAACTGCTATCGTTTGTTCTCGGAATCATAGTGATGTAGCCTTATCTCATGAGCAAATGTAGTCTCATAAGCACCCAATCCAGATTTTCGTGTATATATTTCTATAAATAAACAAAAATTAGCTATAAAAATATGTCCACTGAAGATCCTGGTTTAAGGCTTGAAAATACAAAGACATTTTAAATTAAATTTACTATAAACATCACTTTTTTGTTATTTTAATAGTCTTTTAAGAAAAACTGAACGTTTTAAAGTTCATATTATATGACGACCTCAGAAGCCAAGGGGTACAAGTGACAAAATTTCGATTTGGAGCAAACTGAGTTTAAAGATAATTGATATTAAATTGGAACATCAATAACAATTCACTAAATTGAAATAGGAAACTTCTGCTTGTTGCATTCTGGCCTTTGAATTCTTATTTCAATATTTTTTTTTAAAAAATAGAGTACAATTTTCTTTAAATGTATAATTAATCAATATTGTTTGTTTTCCGAAAAAAGTGGTTTATCTCTATAACTCAGCAAATAATTATAAAATCACCCGTATTTCTTCATATCATTTCTATACGTTTATCTGTCATTTCTATATTCACCCGTATCAACCTGAAATGAAAACAGCATAAGTTCAGGTCGTCTGTGTACTAAGTTTATTTTTTTTTTCAATTTTGTCACTTATACCCTTGGCTTTTGGGGTCCTCATATATATTGTATTTTCCTACTACTTTTTTAAATATGAATATTTTGGCTTCGATTTTTTTCCTCATTTATTAGAATATATTGCATAAAACAGTGCATGGATTTTTAGACGTATAGGATTTTACATTTAATAGGATTTTTGCTCCCTCGTGTATAGTAAAAAATGAAAAAAAAAATCCACGATCTCTTAATTTAAATATTAAAAAACCGTATAAGTATCAATGTTAAATGTATGCGCAACAATATTAAATACACCATGGATACGAAGTAAAAGTTTTTTCAAACCTCTATCTAAATTAACAAAAAAGCCTTACAATTTTTCAAAGAAGCAAGTTATAAAAAGTAGAACCAGGGAGAAAATCAGTTTAAAGTTGACATCTCAATGGATAATTGCGCTTTACCTATTGACAAAATTACAATATCCCCCATTTTAACTCGTATAGGTAAAAATGAGGTGTCAAAATATGCACAATTTTTGTCGCTTGTAGTTAATATAAAAACTAGTTGGATGTGTCAATCCCAAAACTTTCTTCTATCTCATAAGTATATTTTAATATTTAAAAAAAAATGGTGACCCCCAAAGTTACCCACTATCGAATTTCCTAAAACATTTGACCTAGCCTAATGAGATTCAGGTATCCGAAAAGTCTAAAACGCAAAATTTAATTAATATTCTGAGAAAATGAGCTTAGTAGTGCCTCATGTTGGGTAATTTATACTAAAACTTAATAAGCATCTATTTATGTCAAGACCTAACATAATCTGAAATTTGATGCAATTTCGTCCATTAGTTCTTGAGATATAGTTATAACAAAAAATTTGCAAAACGTAGCACAGCAACACCATATCTTGGACAATTTATGCCAAAACGTAAAACAGCGTCCAATTATGTTATGGTGTAAAAGGATCTGAAGTTTGATAAAATTCTGTGCATTAGTTCTTGAGATATAGCTATTTTTAAAAAAAAAACGTGTAAAATATAGCACAGCAGCACCATCAGTTGAAGGATTTATAACAAAACGTAATCATGGTGTAATTATATTATATGTCATTTTCTAACAAAATCTGAAGTTTGATGAAATTCTGTACTTTGGTTGTTGAGATATAGCTATCGAAAAAATCGTGCAAAATGCAGCATAGCTGCACCACCTGTTGCAAGGTTAATACCAAAGTGTAATCTGCGTCTAATTATGTTATATATTCTAGTGTAACAGAATCTAAAATTTGATGAAGTTCTCTGCATTAATTCTTGAGATATAGCTATCGCAAAAATCGTGCTTAATGTAGCATAGCAGCGCCACCTTTACGGCAGTTCACACCAACACCTTATCAGCGGTCATGTATCTCAAGGTATTGTGGAATCTGAAGTTTGGTGAAATTCTGTGGATTAGTTCTTGAGATATAGCTATCATGAAAATCATGGAAAACGTGGCATAGCAGCGCCACCTGCTGGCCAATTTACACCAAAACGTAATCAGCGTCTATGTATATCAAGGGGTCACAGAATCTGAAGTTTGGTGAAATTCTGTGCATTAGTTCTTGAGATATAGCAATCTTGAAAATCATGAAAAACGTAGTATAGGAGCGCCACCTGCAGGCCAATTTTCACCAAAAACCAATAGGCACAAACACATATCAAGGTCTAACTGAATATAAAATTTTATTAAATTTCGATCATTAGTTCTTGAGATATAGCTATCTTGAAAATCATGGAAAACGTGGCATAGCAACGCCACCTTCTGGCCATTTTACAACAAAACTTTATCAGTGTCTATGTATATCAAGGGGTCACAGAATCTGAAGTTTGGTGAAATTTTGTGCATTAGTTCTTGAGATATAGTAATCTTGAAAATCATGAAAAAAGTAGTATAGCAGCGCCACCTGCAGGCCAATTTTCACCAAAAACCAATAGGCACTAATTCATATCAAGGTCTAACTGAATATAAAATTTTATTAAATTTCGAGCACTAGTTCTTGAGATAGAGCGCCCACAAATTTTTGTCACATACAGACAGACACACAGACAGACAGACAGACAGACAGACAGACGGACAGACTCACAGACAGACATTTTCTAAAAATAGTCAAAACGTGTTCAGGACCTTCTAAAACGTATAAATCCGTCGAAAACCGGAAGTCGAAAATTTTCATGAATCCAATACTTTCTTCTTGTAAAGATAGAAGAAAGTAAAAATATCAATATTTTAACCAAATTCAAAGACTGCGTCCTCTTAACCCTTTGCGGCGCAGAGCTAATTCAATACTTAAGTGTTGAAATTAATGACTGATACCAGAACTTAAAAACAACTTTATTTATGAATAGGAAAAAAGCTTTGTTTCATACATTCAATAAACCGTAATTTTTTTAACCAAATTTTCGGTGCCAATGTGGCATATGGGAATAAAAACTAAGTGGTTTCATAGTATATCACCGTGCCTCAAGGGTTAAATGGAAAAAAGAATAAGTTTCCAAAAATTAAAAACAATTTTTTGAACATTTATTTACATATTTAATCACACTTTAAAATATATTTTTCTTATGATTTCAACCATATTCATTAAACATTTATACAATTACTAACAGATTTAAACAATATTTTCTGTATTTCAAATTTATATAAAGAAAAGTTTACCATCTTTAAATTTTCTTTCATAAAAAATAAACATTATAGGACACTTCTTTGTCCAGTTTTTAATTGCACAATTCTTTTAAAATTAATTTATTTTAATGGGTTTGGCATTTGATAAATTAATCTAATAGCGTCGATAATAAACAAACTTCAGTATTACTCCCCTAGCAAAATTTCCACATTTCCACATTAAGTTATGTATGATTGATTTCTGTTTGGAAATTGGCATTCAAATTCTTCTATACTTGAAGGTCAGGTGAATATGAATACCATATTTTAATGGAATGAATGCCATTGAAATTCCTACTGCATTCATTTTGCTGCGAATCTGGTAAAACAATTTAGTGGTCTACCAGTTCTATTCTCTTTATATATGTATAGCATACATATATTAAACAAAAGACACCTTAGATTAGCATTTTATTTGTAAATTCTAGAACTTCCAATATTTTTATGGTATTTTTACTTATTTATTTTATAACTGCAAAAACAAACTTAAAAATACAGTTGCATTAAAATAAAAAGATTATAAACATTAATATTAAATCCCGGTATTACTGTATACATTTTCAAATTCCTTTATTAGGTGTAATCGAAATTATGTAAATAGGTAACACCTATAATCATCGTTTAGTCCGTTCGTCCGTCTGTCTGTCGATGCGTCTGACCGTCCGCATATAACAGAGCAAAAACTACCCGACCGAATCGTTTGAAATTTAAAATTTATAATTGTTGCATAATTTTGCCGAGTAATTTGTAATTTTATTAAAATCTGATGTATATATAACAGAGGGAATTTAAAGGGATAATCAAAAGTATTCCGTTATATTACGAGTGGAGAAAAGTAATTTCAAGTGCATTTTAATGATGTTACACTCTTTCGAATATATAAAAAAATTGCATCCATGAAATATGTACTAAAATATACATTCTGCAGTGCAAAGGATATTAGTTACTAATTTTCAGGGCCACAGAAATGTATTCCATTACTTAACTGTGTAGGGGGAAGCATTGATTAGGGTGCGTTTTTATAATATTAAACAATTTCATATTTTATGCAATTTATATACGTTGCTCAAGTTGACTACAGATTGCTTCCTGCATAGTAGAAAGCAAATAGTGTTTACAACGACAAACAAAAGATTTCCGATGGTATACTGTATCAGAAGTAGTGTATACTCTTACGTGAAGATCTGAGTATTTTTGTTATAAAACGAAAGCATCTTATTTGCTGCGCTTGACATGCAATTTCCTATTCGTTAACTTTGTTTGAAATTGTTAATAACTATTTGAAAAGCGTTCAAATTAGTTATACAAATTAGTAATACTTGATATTATTTAGGCTTCATAACTTTTTGATCTTTTATGGTATACACATTTATACTTTAAGATGTACAATTATACCAACAATACGTTGTTGGGAGATACTTTTTTTGCAATATCTCATTATTTTTCTTTTACATTTTTTTAATAATTAAGTTAATAATATATATATGTAATAAAACGGCGGCGATGTTCTATAATAGTGTATAAGCTTGTAGAATACTACTATTCACTAAGACTCAATAGTTGGATGAGCAGTCGTTATGGTAAGTGGATAAGCCATGGATTTGTTCTCGTAGGAGTTTCTCCAATAACAATGCAAGAAATCAGTTTTTTAGTTCTTTATTATTTAGAGCACGAACTTAAGTTACTCCACAGATCACCGTTCCACACATCTATCACTACAGCCTTCGCTCACTAAGCTGCAACATTCTCGGAAAAAAAATGACATGGCTTCCGAGTAGTTTAAAGGAGAGATGCATTCTGACCTCCTACAAGCCCAAATGAAAAAATCATTTTCACGACAAAACTAGCGCCCTCCTACTCCGCGTCAATCATTTTAATAAACCAATTAGGATGAACTCGAGCCTCAAACGGACAAAAATGATCAATTCTAATTGGTCGTAGCAGGCGGGTCCTTGGCAAGAACTATATTTTTTCCTCGGAAGGACAAACCCTTTAGCTACGCGTAGTAACACCTGTCACGCGATGTTAAAAATAAAAAATAAAATTAAAATCCCAGGAATATTCCAAAAAGTAAAAAGCTTACGAAATACCTTTCGCCTTTTTGAGAAGCAAGAAATAATTTATTAATAACTAAAGTAAGAAAAAGAATTTTAGCTGTTAAAAGTTACGAAACTAAGATTGAAATATGTTAAACAAATTTAGAATTGAAGCTAAGAGAGAACAAAAAAAAAAAAAATGGCGCAAAATTTTTTTATTTTATTACAAATCCCCCCTCCCAGAAAAACGGGTGAAAAAGTAGGCCTGAGACCTGCAATTTCACAGAAAGGGAGATGATGCAGACTTAGCTCACGAAGTTGTTGATATAAGTAATAATAATTAGATACTAAATAAAAAAAAAAAATTAATTTCTCTTTTTTATATAAATATAGAATTCAAATTTAAGAACACCAAGGTGATACGAGGATTAACTTTAAATTTAAATACAATAAAATAGGCATCAGTACAAATACAAGATATAATCTTGTTTAAAGTACACATCATAAAGCAATTACCCATAATGATAACATAAAAATGAAACATAAAAATGAAAAACAATAACGTTGAATTCTTTTTTAACAATGTCAAATCTAGAAATGAAGGAATTTAATAGAAATTTCTTGAAATCAATGTTGAAAGTTTGTTTCAAAAATCCTTTTAAGAGTCATATTTGGAGTATTCATGATCTCTTTTCAAGGAAGTCTAATTATATCTTATTAATTGTCCAAGAGTCATATTTGGAGTGGTATCGTCCATTGCCTCTTTTCAAGGAGGTCTAATTATATCGTTATTAATTGTCCAAATTCAATATAGTAAGACATTTTATAATATAGTAATAATAAACTTTAACAATGTAAATAATAAACAATATAAATAAGAAACATAATAAGGAAAAATATCAATAATAATAAATATCATAAGTATAAGTAAATCTCATAATGGGTATAAGTAATCTCTTAATAAGTAATAATAAATATCACAAAAGACATTCTTTAAATAGTTAATCTCGTTTATCTCATCTCAGGCATTTGGGATGAAATATAGAGAGAAGTGGAATAGAATAAAGAATATAAGCAATTATTTAATCATTTACTTAATCTGGTAATTCGAGTACAGGATTAAGTAGGAAAATGTACAAAAAAAATATTTAAAATATAATATGATAAATTAAAATAAAATAAAGATAAATAAAAATTTTGTTCATCTTTGAGAATGCACGTGACCTTCAAACTACTAAGACTCTTTAAAAGAAATATTAATAAATAATAAAAATAAAAGACAAGATTATTAATGTCAATTCATGTCAAAAAATTACGCAATAAATATTCTCTTGGTGTGATAAAACATTACAAGATGCAAGTAGGAAAGAGAAAAAGAAACAAAATTATTTTATAATTGACACGTACTTGGACTGGAATGCAGAAGCAAAGAAAGAGAGAAAAGAAAAAAAAATTAAAATAAAGTGATTAAAATTTTGTTACTTGGCAAATAATTAATTTATTAATTGATAGATTAAATTTAATATTACAAATAGGTTCAGTTGAAAAATATATATTTTTAAATATTTATTTGCTATTATATTATTCTAAGTAGGGTAATTCAGTACAGAATAAGAAATTTCCACTTTGTTCGTCTACGCCGGCATAAACAAACAAATATAAAAATTTCCAGACAAGTGGCACTCTCGCTGCAGTCAAGAGATATCATTGCCATTCTGTAAGAATTACAAGATATTTTCTGAATTAAAATATGGAAAGAAATTTACTGTTTAAGAGAAAAAAATTATAAAATGATAAACTAGAGATATAGTCTAAGCAACAGTTTTTACTTGAGTTTGTTGTTGTTGATTAGGGGGTTGTTGCTCATGACTTAATTTAAATTTATCAGGGGAATAATAAGGCCTTAATTTAGATACATGTACTATTTCTGAACTTTTGAACTGGTTTTGCCTATCAATTTCAAAATTTACTTCGGATAATTTGTTAAGAATTTTATAAGGGCCACTAAATACTTGTGATAACTTTTTAGTATTAGGGTACTGAAATTTTTCATAGATAACTAGATCTCCTATTTTAAATTTTGGTTCGATATAATCTTTATCATAATATCTTTTATCTTTTAAATGAAATTCATCAGTTCTTGCTTTACCAATTTTAAGTGCTTCATGAACAGGGGGATAATAATTTTGTTGTAAGGGGGAGTCATAGGGTAATTGGCCAAAAAGCAAGTAAGCAGGTGGAAATTTAGTAATAGAATGGGGTGTATTATTACATTCATTAATTACCTCAGTTAAAAGCTTAGTACAGGGAATTTTAGAGGTAGTGGAGTTTACTTTACATTTTAATCTAGTTACTATTGTCTGATTTACTCTTTCACATTTCCCATTCGTTTGTGGATGATGGGCAGTGGTCAAACGTTGTTTAATATTATGATTTCGCAGGAATTTTTTGAATCTTGAAGAAGTAAAAGCAGCATTCCTGTCACTAAGTATTTTTTGAGGGGACTGTACACTTGAAATCTTACTAAAACAGAATAATTGTTGAGGGATTTTGATATTGAAGATTTGTTTCAGACAATTTGTATAAGTTTCTGTAGTGACACTTTTGGAAGGGAATGCCCAAACATATCTTGTGGCATGGTCTATTATAATATGGAGATATTTTTTGTAGAATTATAATAATTGAACCCTCCTACAGTATCAACAGACAGACAGTCAAAAGGTTGATCTGTAGTGGGCATAGCTTGTAATAAGCCAAATTTTTTCTGTCTAGGTTTTTTATTTTTCTGGCAAATATCACAGTATTTAACAAAGTTAGTAATGTCTTGGGTCATATCTGGCCAATAATAGTTAGGAGAAATTAAATTTTGCATTTTTTGAACACCAGGGTGACCAAACTGTTCATGAGCAACACTAAGCAATTTTTTTCTTAGGGACATGGGAACTACCACTTTACGAAAACCTTTTCTTTTAACTATAATCAGTCCATTGTCATTAATATAATTTGATCCACGCACATTTTCTTTTTCTTGCATCTCAATAATCTCTTTAACGTCAAGAAGAAAAGTAAGGGGTTTACAAAAGTGAGAAATAGGGTTTCGGGACAACATGTCGGCTTCGACATTTGTAGATCCCTTTAAGTACTCTATTTTGTAATCGAACATACTTAACTTCAATGACCACCTAAATAATCGACCTCTTAAATGTTTGACATTTTTTAACCAAACAAGAGATGCATGATCAGTATGGATGGTAAATTGTACACCGTGAAAGTAATGATAAAATTTATCTAAAGTATCAATGATAGCAAGACACTCTAGTTAGGTAATGAAATAATTTTTCTCATAACTTCTCAATCCTCTAGAAAAATAAGCAATTGGATGTGAAAAGTTATTATGGTCGGGCTGTTTAAGAACTGCACTTACCGCCACCTGAGAAGCGTCAACAAACATGTGTAGGGGTAATTTTGGGTCATAAATCTTTAAAATTGGTTTAGCAATGAGGGCATCTTTTAATTTTTGAAAAGAGTTTTGACATTCAGTATTCCATTCCCAAATAGTATCTTTCTTAAGTAATTTATTTAGGGGGTGTCTAATTTCAGCATATTTGTCAATAAATTTATGATACACATTTATAGAACCAAGAAATCTTTGTAATTCTTTAGTATTAGTAGGAGGTTTTAATTTTTTAATTGTTTCTATATTAGTATTAGCTGGAGTTAAAGTTCCATTTTGGATTTCATACCCTAGAAAATTGATTTGTTTTTGAGCAAAAGTACATTTAGATAATTTTAATTTGATATTTTCTATTCGGCATAAATCAAAAATTTGGATGAGATGCTGTATATGTTCATCTATTGATTTAGAAAAAATAATTATATCATCAAAATTATAACAAGCAAAGTCTATTTTATATTTTGTAAGAATTCTTCTAATTGTCCTGTTGAAAATTGGGGGGGGGGGCTACCTTTACACCAAAGGGGAGAACATTCCATTCCCAGAGCCCACAATTAGTAGTAAAGTCTAACTTTTCGGAATCGGCTGGGTGAATAGGTATGTGCCAATAGCCTGAGGCTAAATCTAGTGTAGAGAAATATTGGGCACCACTTAATTTGTCTAAAATTTCATCTATTCGGGGCAAAGGTTCAGCGTCATTTTTCATAATAGAATTTAATTTTCGGTAATCAACACACATTCGGGTTTTTTTGCCTTCATCTCGTTTATTTACTAACGTAACTGGAGAAGAATATGGGCTATAACTTTCTTTAATTAACCCAGCAGCTAATAAGGATTGGATTTGCTGAGATATTTCTTTTTCATTAGCAGTGGATGTATGATAAGGCCTCAAAGATATTGGTAGGTCAGATTTAAGATAAATACGCTGAGGTTCAATATTAATTCTCCCTACATTATATTTATTTTTTGCAAAAATATCTAAATAATCCCTTAAAAGTTCCCTTACATTTTTATTTTGAATAGCACTCAGATTCCCCAATAGATTATAATCATCATTATTAGTTCGCGGCAAGGATTGAGGAGTTATGGTATTTCCATAATCGGGTTGCACAGTAGTATCATTTTTTATAATATCAAAATGAAGCAATTCTAAGTTATCACTGGATATGTTGACATATTGGTTTAACGAAATATTGTCTTGTAACACCTGGCTTTTTGCACAATCAATTTTCAATTTAAATTTGGCACAATCAGGTAAATCTAAAATAGCATAGTCCAAATCAAGCTTATTTACTAAAAAATTAACATATCTCTTTATATTACCAAATTTAATACATAATCGACAAGATTTATTAATTGTAAGAGTTCCTTGTGCCTGTCTAATAGTAATAGGGATAACATTATGTAAATTACCATTTAAATATCGAACAAATTTGAGGGGTAAAATTGAGACAGTTGATCCACTATCAACCACACAATACACTTTGTTATTGCCCACATATCCAGGGATGATTAATTGTCAAATATTATTAGTAGGGGGTGGTTGAATATGAGCAGGAGTTTGAGATTGAAAGGAATTTGAGTTAAATATACAACTCCTCTCCCAATGATATGCATTTTCTATGCCTCTGTTTAAACATATTCTGCACGGACGACTTGGGTAGTTGTTTTGATAATGAGTCGTAGGCATACTAGGAGTGAAAAACCTAGGATTAAAATTTTGGAATGGATTGTTTGGAGTAGGTGGAGTCCAATGTCTGGGCTGAGGATTGGGATTGTGCATAGGTCTAGTTTGTTCAAAATTTCTATTGCTGTTATTAGAGGTATGATTTGGAATTGCTGCTAATTGTTTAGCAATGCGAAACCATTCACGAGTATTTGAAGGAGGGTTAACCATCAAACAATTTTGATACTCCGGCTGAAGTCCATCAGTTAATCCCTGTATAATTAAATTTTCCCCAAGCTGAAGTTGCCTTCCAATCTCAACTTTATTTCTAAAATAAGAATCCAAATCACTTAGATCATTCAACTTTAAGGAGGTAAACTCAGAAAATTTTGGAACTCTAACCTTAATGAATTTTTCAGTTAAAATCTCGACAATTTCCTCATAAGTAGCACAATCCAAACAATCATTTATATAAGCTTTTAGCGCTTCCCCCTTTAAATATTTTGAAATATTTTGGTGTTTCCACTCATTATCTTTTTTTTTCTACAGAACATTCTCGATCAAAATGTTTAAACCATTTAAAAATATCCATGCCCGACCCAAATTCAAAAGGGACAATATCAAGTTTATTTTCTGACATTTTTTCTTCTTTACTAATCTGGATCTTAATACATGAAAGAAGGATAATTCATATGGAAAATATTTAAATGCTATACTTCAATTATTAAAATTCAATTACTATACTTCAAATACTTCAATAAATAACAATAAAAATAATAAATAATAAATAAATCAATTCTGTTTGAATTCATGTGAAATAAATAAATAATAAATAAATAAGTAATAAAATAATAAAATAATAAATATCGGTTTTCCATATATGGGAAATAACAAAAATTTTAAGAACAAAAATACTTTTCTTTACGTATTGAAAATAAATTTAGCAACAGAGTATTTTTTAAGAACAAAATAATCCATCTTTCGATTTAAAAAACACCTTTAAAACTAAATAAAATTTCTATGAGCAGAAAATTTCAATTAATTATAAATTAAGAACAAATTTATTTTTTAATATCTGTAATAAA
Source organism: Maratus speculifer (assembly GCA_964019185.1). NCBI lineage: Eukaryota > Metazoa > Arthropoda > Arachnida > Araneae > Salticidae > Maratus > Maratus speculifer. The sequence goes on along the minus strand of OZ025295.1, from coordinate 355,300,601 downwards.
AGAGAAAGAAAAAGTCAAGAATTTAAACAAAGTAATTATTATTAAAATTTCTTAATCAATAAACAAATAAAATAATAAATAATAACTTACAGACACCTCGATGTGGCCTTGTTCAAATACCTAAAATTTATTAAAATAAACAAAAATAAAGCACTTCGTAGATACGACTCACAGGTGCAAATTTCAATTAGCTTATATTACCGATGGTGATGAAGTGTTCATTTATTATGAAATGAAAATTTATCATAATATTTCTGCACTTTTACCTAGAAAATACAGTAATAAATAAATAAAAGTAAATGATGTTGAAATTTGTCGTGCAGGTGTTCTTTAGATTAAATAATCAGCATACGTTTTTCATTGCTGTCAAGAAAAAAAAAATACTGCAGGCATATCTCACACTTAAAAATTTGCAGATGCTAGACATAGTCACACAAAACTTCATAAGACGATCCGTTTCCCAGCTGAAGGGTTTATCATGTATGCACATGAAGAATCGGCGTATTCGGCGAAAATGGCGCGTGCAGTTCTCTTGATGTAGTTGGAACGGGAAGTGTAAGACAAACACATTTCTTCCTAGAACATGGCGAGCACACACTCATCGCTGTAGGTTTCTCTGACAGGAACAGTCTGCAGTTTGCAAACCATACTAGTTTAATATTTTCCCAGAGATGCACGCCGGCTCATAGATCCTGTCGACTAAAATGTAATAAAACGACGGCGATGTTCTATAATAGTGTATAAGCTTGTAGAATACTACTATTCACTAAGACTCAATAGTGGGATGAGCAGTCGTTCTGGTAAGTGGATAAGCCATGGATTTGTTCTCGTAGGAGTTTCTCCAATAACAATGCAAGAAATCAGTTTTTTAGTTCTTTATTATTTAGAGCACGAACTTAAGTTACTCCACAGATCACCGTTCCACACATCTATCACTACGGCCTTCGCTCACTAAGCTGCAACATTCTCAGCGTTCTACATTCTCGGAAAAAAAATGACATGGCTTCCGAGTAGTTTAAAGGAGAGATGCATTCTGACCTCCTACAAGCCCAAATGAAAAAATCATTTTCACGACAAAACTAGCGCCCTCCTACTCCGCGTCAATCATTTTAATAAACCAATTAGGATGAACTCGAGTCTCAAACGGACAAAAATGATCAATTCTAATTGGTCGTAGCAGGCGGTCCTTGGCAAGAACTATATTTTTCCTCGGAAGGACAAACCCTTTAGCTACGAGTAGTAACACCTGTCACGCGATGTTAAAAATAAAAAATAAAATTAAAATCACAGGAATATTCCAGAAAGTAAAAAGCTTACGAAATACCTTTCGCCTTTTTGAGAAGCAAGAAATAATTTATTAATAACTAAAGTAAGAAAAAGAATTTTAGCTGTTACAAGTTACGAAACTAAGATTGAAATATGTTCCACAAATTTAGAATTGAAGCTAAGAGAGAACAAAAAAAATGGCGCAAAATTTTTTTATTTTATTACATTTATATATCTTGTACACTCTGAAACACTCTGAGAGCGAGTTGTAATCTCACTGGACCACAAGACTACAGATACAATGAAGATACACTGGATCGAAAGATACAGTGTTCAGAGCTTATAAAAATATCTAAAAAAAAAAAAATAAGAATCACTGGTACTGCTCATTCATTGGAAAAAGGCATTCAAATTATTCAACACAGGTGCAGATGAAAGCCACAAATTAATCAAATAAATACCGTAGAATATACTTAATATTACATTCATTTTCCTGCAAATCTCGCAAAACTATTTAGTGGTTTGAGCAATATTAAAGAAAATAAGCCCAGGATTGTCATTTTATTTATAAATTCTACTATTGGCGAAAATTGAAAAAAAAATTCTCTAATACCTTCTATAAAGGCAAGAGAATAAATAAATTTGCATTGAAAATATAAAGATTGGAAACATTAATGTACAGTTCCGATATTTTGGTATAAATTAAAAGTTCCCTTTATATTTAGGTGCGTTTGTAAGTATATAAGTGCGTGGCATCATATTCGTCGTCCGGACCACACGTCAGTCTGTCTGCCCGCGATTACAGGTATAACATCGTAATAAATAACCGAACCAAAGGATTTGCATTTAATACGATGCAAAATCGAGGAAAAATTTTCTCCAGCCTGCATATTATATGGAAATCTAAACAAAACCAAAATAAATATTAATAAAAGTGTTCACCATTCTATTAAAATCTATTATATGCAATTAATTCAAAGATATCCTGTGATAGGCAATGACACTATGTTGCCATGGTATATAATAATAAATCTTATAATCATGCTTTAATCTTTTAAACTAAGAGTGCAAAAGCTATTGCAGCATGATCTGAATTTTTATAAAACTTGTTATAGTACTAACGCAACTTATTTGCAAGTTTGACGCACAATTCCCCATTTGTTCTATCCATTATTTGGTACACGTAAAACTTGTCTTAATAACAATTAATGTACTATCAACAGACTATTAAAAAAGTGATGGTTCTTAGCTGCAAAAGTTACGATTTCTGCTTATATCATTCCTTTATGTTAAATATGCAGTAATTACAGCTTATAAAAATATCTAAAATTAACTAACAATCGCTAGCAGCAGTGATTGTTATTTAATTTTTAAAGCGCTAGCAGTCATTTATCTTGATATTAAAAATATAATACGAAATATTTCAAAATATACACTCTCCTTTTTTTTTCTTAAATAAATGCCTTTTATGGAGAAATTCTTTATTATGTCATAAATATAATAAAAACTAAAATATCCAGTTCATTCTACTCTTCTGAAAAAGATATCAAAATTATCAAATCATAAGTTTCATTAATTATAAATATGAATCCGCAATTTTCAGAATGCATGCACGTTCAGCGACATAAAAAAAGATATGGAATAAAGAAAGAAAAATACTCCTACCATGTCCACTGCTAATCCTCATAAAGAGTTGCTGCTTCCAATTGATTAGTATTATTGTGTAATAAATAATCCAATACAGTCGAAGCCCGTTTTAACGAACTTCAAGGGACCGAAGGTTTTGTTCGCTATATCAGGTGGTTAGTTACATCCATACCGCTTAAAAATGTTAGAGTTCACTAAATATGTATATTTTAAGATGAAACCTTTATGTCCAATAATGATGTATTAAGAAAAAAAGACAAGTAAAAATAGAGTACAGAGCCGATTACCCCAACAAGAAGGTACCGACTCAAGTTCAGATAAGTAAAAGTTACGATAAATGGGTAGACAATTTAAGGAATGCCCATGACTATACTACAAACTTTACATTTTTCTGAGGCTTTGGATTGCAACACTAGTTATTGTTGGCGTGTTAAAAACCGTTTTACTTTATTGTTTTTTGCTTGTTTACTTTTTTCTCATTTAAATGTTCTTTTTTTTATCATCGTCTGAACTCCAGAGATTATAATTTAAGAAAAAAATCTGAGTATTGCTTGCTTCAAAAAAGACGTTCTTTTCAATGCTGCCATACCTCGAATTATTCTACAATAATTTAGATGAGTACATTAGTGTTAAATGCTTCATTCTAAACCGGTGTTTAGAAGTAAAGGAAAATCACTGACAGACGGTCGTGATTACACATGCAGAATGGCTACCATAAAAGAGAAAGAATGCAGATCTTCCTACCCTTTAATAAAAAGACTTATCGCTAATTTGCCCCATGTTTCATAAGACGGCATACATTTTCGTATTTTGTTACAAAGCTAGAGTCGAATCCTTTTTCGCAATTTCGGAAAAAAACACGGTCCAATGGAAAAAAATTCGTTATAACCGTTTCTTAAGAATCTGCGAGCACATTAGTTCTCATGCTCAGATAGTCTGTGAGCTAAAATCGCGTTAAATTGCATCGGCCTAGGATAAATTAAATCAAATCTAGAAAGTTGGCGACATGACGGTTTTTAGATTCAATAAAATCACGCCAAATTGAATTGGTCTAGGACAATCTAGATGAGCCTATGGTAAACTAGTTTAAACCGGTGAATAGCAGGCTAAACTAGTTTATCGTAATAACCGTTCGGCAAAACTAGTTTCGCCTAGGAAAATCTAGTTTATCCGATTGTCGTACGGATTGATTAGTTTGGCCTAGGAAAAACTAGTTTATCCGATGGGCGCTGGGATAGACTAGTTTGGCCTAGGAAAAACTAGTTTATCCGATGGGCGTTCGCATAGACTAGTTTGGCCTAGGGAAAACCTGTTTATCCGATGGGAGCTAGGACAGACTAGTTTGGCCTAAAATAGGGTTTATAATATATATCGGGTTTTAATATATATATATATATATATATATATATATACATTATGACAAAATATGTTATAATTAGCAAAAAAAATTTACACTTGTACACTGTAAAAAAAAATTCAACAGGTTACTAAAAATTTCTTAGTAAATTTGTATTCCACAGAATTTTTTAGTAACCATTACAAACTTTTTTTTGCAAGTGAAACAAGCATTTCTTTTGTAAACTGAACAAAAGAATTTTTTGTATAACTAACTTAAAAATTTTTAGTATGAGCCACGAAGCAAATTTTAGTAACAGCTCCAAAATTATTTTTAATAACCATTACGTGCGCCCGAAGGGCAGGAGCTTCCTTCGAGCTACATCCAGACTTCTGAAACGGAAGATTTTCGGCAAAACCGCAATAGATGGCAGCACCAAACATTCCTACTTGCTCCGAAAGGATTTTCATAATCCCTTTATTAACGAGACACTACATACATTCGGCGCGTATTTGGAGGTGGCAAGTTTCGAACCCGTGACCTTTTAGCCTGGAGTCCGTTACTATAACCACTATGCTATCAAGGCCACACCAACTGAGTTTTAGTAAGAGCTATTAAAAATATAAAACTATTAACTCTATTCGTTGCTAACTTTTTTCTAGTAATTCTTACAGATTTTTTTTGTAACCGACTAAGATTACTAAAAATTTTTTAGTAATTACAAGGATCACTAAAGTTTTTTTAGTAGATCGACCCTTTTTTTTACAGTGTATGTTTGAAAAAAACTACAATATTGTGAAACGCTCTCTGCACTTTTCCATCAATATTATAGAGTAATCAATATATGAAAGAAATAGATTAAATATCAGAAAACATGAACAACTTTTGCATAATATTTTGTTTTTCAAAATTCATAAATGCATGTTTGTAACAATCTTTTATTTTTTCAACCATCACGTTTTTATTAAAAATAGCTTTAATGAATATGAAAATATTTCTGTAACAAATGTTTAAGGATAAAAATATTTTTAATACATCGTAATATTTTTCCAGAGTCAATTCCACTAGAATATAGTGTCTCATAACGTAGAATTTAGAAACGTAAGAACTAGTAATAATTCACATTCCTATCAAATAGAACAAGATTTTGCTTCTGTACCTTTTTGTAGTAGAATAAAACAACATTAAATTTACAATAGCTTTTGAAATACATACAGCAGTAACGTGCCGAGCTATGGTAATACCTATTGCAATAACTTGGTAACTCAAAAATATATTCATTGAAAAAGAAAGAAAGAAACTGTACATCTCTGCTATTTCTTTTTGTTGTATCCACTCTTCAGAACAATGTAGAATACGCGGCATTTTTCCAATAACTTTAGAAAAGAAATTCACATTTTCAAACTATGTTTTATCGTTTCACTATACAGCTCATATTCAAAATATTAGAATAATTACCTTTTTTTTAGAAATTGAAAATATCGTTTGGTAATTTAATGTCTTTTAATGAAAATATGCAAACGATATTTTTATTAAGAAGTTATTGTTGATTAAACTTACTTGTTATCTTAAATTTAATATCATTTTTGAAAAGATTAATTGCAAAAAAAATTATTTTGAAAAGTCAAAATATTAGAATATTTATTCAAGTGGTTCAAAATATTAGAATATTTCACATTAATTCTCCTTTAATTATTACCAATTCTTAACTGGTGGCATCATTGATTAAATTCAGACTATTTTATTTAAAATCAGTATTCTTTTTTGCAGTTTGTTTCATTTTCGTCTTAAAATGGGCCGTGTGAGTGATATTCCTGAATCTACTAAACTTCGTATGGTTGATTTGTATCGGCACGGTAAAAATCAATGTTTTATAGCGAATTATTTACATTGTTCGCAATCGAGCGTTAGTAAAATACTAACACAATATTCAAAAGATGGAAAATTTCAAAATAATCGCCGAAATGGTGGCCGAAAACCAAAAACATCTGCTAGAGATGACAGGAAACTGAAACGTATAGTTAAGAAAAACCGTTTTAAAAGTGTGCGATTCTTGCACCGAAAATGGAAAGAAGAAGGAGTTGAAGTTTCTACATCGACAACATTAAGACGTCTCCATAAATTTAAATTTGAATCTCGTGTACCGAAAACAAAACCTCTCATGACTGCAAGACAAAAGCGTATAAGATTGAATTGGTGTAAATCAAGACGTTTATGGAGCAATGAAGATTGGAAAAATATATTATTTAGTGATGAAAGTATGTTTTGTGTTTCATATGGTAATCAAGGTATTCGAGTTTGGAGAATGAAGCAAGAAGCATTTGATAAAGAATGCCTTAAACGTTCCGTAAAATTTGCTGCTAGTGTCATGGTTTGGGGTTGTATGAGTGCAGAAGGACCTGGAAAGTTATGCATCGTCTACGAAAAGGTTAACTCTCTGATATATCAAAAAATTTTAGAATATTACATGATTTCATCATCAGAAGATTTATTTGAAGATGATTTCATCTTTCAACAAGATTTAGCGTCCCCGCATACCTCGGTATCAACTAAGAATTGGTTCCGCCAACGCAACGTTAAGGTACTTCCTTGGCCACCAAATTCACCAGATCTTAATCCCATCGAAAACTTATGGTGTATAATGAAGAAAAAACTTCAAGAAAATCCTCCTTCAAGTAAAACTGAGTTAGTGGCACATATAAAGTCTATTTGGGCTAATATTGATAGAAATGTTTGTAAACACCTTGTATATAGTATGCAAGATCGATTGTACGCTGTTATGAAAGCTAAAGGGGATGCTACAAAATATTAACTACCATTTACTTCATATTCATAAGGTAATATTGTTGCGTAAAATAAAATATTCTAATATTTTGTACCAATCTAAATTTTATTCTAATATTCTGGTGTGTTTAAGGAAGCTGTATACCTAATTTATTGTGCTGTATTTTATATTTTATAAATGTTAAAGTCTTATCTAAACATTCCAGATTTAATTTATAAGAAATTTAATTCCATTTACTTAGTATAAAAAATAAATAAATGACAAATAATTTTTTATTATTACTTTTTCTCAATTATTCTAATATTTTGAATATGAGCTGTAGAACATTTGAATATTTGAGAAATACATTACATCAGCCCACATACAAATAAATATTGCATGTATTAATTTGGATGTCAACTTAATTTTTTGCATTGAATGCAGATATTTCATTATAAATTTTATCTTCTCTTTTTTATATCCAATTAGGAATTTTCCATTTTTTAACATGTACTTGTTAAAACATATTCTTGAATTAGAAAAAGCTGTTAATTAAAATTTAAGGGAAAAACAGGTAAAGAAATAACTTAAAGATTATATTTGTAAACTGGATCTCTAATGTAATATTTGAGATAGATATAAATGTATTGAAGGCCAAAAAAATATTCTGAATAACTTTCAAGAACATAGCTGAATAAATCGTAAAACATAGAGTTTAATACTTCTGATTTGTAATTTGGAAAAAAAGCACAAATCACTCTATTATAAATCATAAAATTTCTTTCTTTTTTGATTAATTGAAAGGGAGACTATTATCATACTTGTTATTAGAAGGATTCATATTCGTCATATGAATTTATTAGAAGATAAATGCAGATTTTGAAATATATTCCATCTTATATTATATTTTCACTCTAAAGCCGAGTAATATTTTCCCCAAAGAACTAATATTTCAGAGCTATTTTCTATGTGCACGTCTTAAAAAAAGTTTTTATTTGAATGTTTAGAAACTGTATGCAAGTCCGAAAAGAAATTGTTTTAGTCTTGTTACTTTTCACATTAGAACACACCTACGTAAAAACTTCAATAACAAAGAAACCATTCTAGTGAAATGGAAAGACATCAGATAGAGAGAATTCGAGCTCATGCGGTTTTGACTTTTATCTTTTCGCATCAAAGAATGAATTCTCATTTTTTGCCAGTGATGCTAGTAGATAAATGTAGATATTTAACTCAAGAACTGCTGTGAGCCGTCATTTTTAAGGCTACATTATGAATATGTTTCGTTTAAAAATAGAAATTTGATTTTGGAATAAGTTTAAATTATACAAAGAGAAGTGTTATATAATAAAATCAAACTGTTAGAAATCAAAATTCTGATATAAATTATTTTAGATTATTTAAAAAATTCATTTTCATTCAGCATTTTTTTAAATTTGCCCCAAGTACGTTAAAAAGGGAGTCGAAAATGTCAGATTATTTCTTTCTTTCTTTTCTTTTTCTTTTTCTTTTTCTTTTTCTTTTTCTTTTTTTCTTTTCTTTTTTCTTTTTTTTTTTTTTTTTTTTTTTTTTTTGAAAAGGAAACTGTTGTCATACTTCTTTTTAGAAGTCTTCATATTCATCATATGAACTCATTAGAAGATAAATGCAGATTTTGAAATATTTTCTATCTTATATTAGGCTTTCACTCTGAAGCCGAATAATATTTTTCTCAAACAACTATTATATGAGAAATATTTTCTATCTGCACGTCTTGAAAGAAATGTTTTTTATTTGAATAGTTAGAAATTGTATGCAAGTTCGAAAAGGAAACTATTTTGCCGTGTTACTTTTAGCAGTAGAACACACCTACGTAAAAACTTCAATAACTCCAAAAAAAATCATTCTAGTGAAATGGAAATATTTCTGAAAGAACGAACTCGAGTTTATGCGGTTTATTACTTCGTCTTTTTTGCATTACAGAATGTATTCCGTTTTTTTGCCAGTGATGCTAGAAGATAAAAGCAGATATTTAAACTTATTTGTGTGCGTGCCAATGTATCTATCTACATATAAAAGAGTTTGTCCTGACTGACTCGTAATCAACACAACTACTGAACGTATGCGTATAAAAATTGATAAAAATAGTTATTATAACATAATGGTACGCTAAGAAACGATTTCTAAGTAATCCCCTACTTAGGGGGGGGAGGGTCGAAAAACATAGAACGTTTATATGCATGCTATAACTCATCAGACAATTTATATAAACTCAGAAAATTAACTTACATAAATAATTATTCATTGCATAGTTTAGTAAATTTTCCAAATTTCCCTCTAAGAGAATTAAAAGAGGAAGTAGGTTTTAAAACATTTGGTACATCTCAGCAGTCGTTTAGAGACGAACATCAAATTCTATCATTAAATCTACTAGAAAATGATTAAATAAGCATTTCAGCAATTTCAGAAATCCACTCCAAGTGGGTTAAACTGGGTGTCGAAAATTTCAGATTTTTTGGGCATATCCCAACAGACATTTTAGATAGGCGTGGGAAATTCCAGAAAAAAACATTTACTAAAAAATTCAGGGCATTAAAAGGCGCGTCTTAAAATTCATATATTATATATGAACATTTGTCATAAAATGTTCATAAAATGTTCCAAGGATGACCGGTCATTTGCAATTTTAGACGTTTTGTTAAAAATCTAGAAAAACACATGTGTAATCCTGAATGTCCTGGTGTGTAAGCAGAATAATACAAAACATATTTGCAATGATTTTTTTTTCTTTGCCGAAACCTAATAGGAAACTGCCAACAAATAACGTGTATATCTTTTGGATAACCCTGTTAAAACTAATGTAGCAAAAGCTTTCAATTTGTAGGTTATTGTTAAGTGGCTTATTGCTAATAACTGTGTTCATTTATATGACAATAGCATTAAGGTTTCATAAGAGAAATTAAGGTTTCATAAAAACAGACCCAAATTTTGCCAAGATTTTTTGTTAAAATTTGAAGACTTCTGAATATTTTTAAAAAATGTTCGTTTCAGAAAGTATGACAAACATCGTTGTACAAAACATTCGGTAATTAGAATTAGATAGTTAAAATTACATGAAAAATGAGCCACTTTAACTAAAAAATCTCATTACAATTTCATTGCGCATGCGTGAATGCGATCAAAATATGATGTCCATAATATGTTAGCTAAATCGATGGAGCAACTTTTGTGAAAGTTTCAAAATTATAGCTAGATAATTATGAAATTTAACGTCGATTGAATAAGCCCAAAATACATAGTTCCCAAAATGAATAAAAAAAGGGGTTGTATCCAAATACAATAACATTTGCAATATTCTGTATGCTATATCGACACTAATTAATAGATATATGCAGTAGCGTTGAAATAAGTTCAGCCTGAGCCCGTGCTCCAGGTGGGCTAGAGTTCTATTAGTCGTTTCATATTGTTAATAGTTTTTCTTAATACGGTTTTTATTTTAAAACGTTTATACTCGTGTGTGGTTACACCCAAGTAGTTTTATACACAAGTGACATTTAAAAAAATACAAATTTATAAAAATTGCATAATTTTCAATCCCGATTTAACGGTTATTGCTTCTTTTATATAAATTTACGTTAATAAAAAAAAGGGAAAAGATAATTAACTTTTGTGAAACATTGTAACTTCAGTATCATTCTACAATGTAAATGAAAACTGTCGGCATAGTCCTTTGAGAACGGTAGAGCACTTGATACAATGAAAAGGAAATTACATCACCCTTTCAGATTGATTGACCTTTTCCATATTCATTAGTGAAAGTGTGATAAAATTTTCAATTAACTGTATTCATTCATCGCATCCCGAACTAACGAAAATGAGGTAAGCAATTAATAAAACATGGAAAGTCTTAAGGGAAATTACAAAGTACAAATATCAAAGTGGTAAAATACCAATTCTATCATATTGTTTATAGTTTTTCATAGATATATGTTTTTGATTTTAAAACGTTTTGTATTGGTCATAAGTTTTACTTTTAAAAATGCATTTTAAATAATATGTTTGGATAAATCCATCAATTTGCTGTAGTGTTTTAAAATTAAAATGTTCGGTCTCTTATAAAGAAACTGATTTTCGTTGAAAAATTCATCGAAAGTGTACAATGTTTGCACATATCTACTTCAAAAAAATTTATGTACAAATAAAAAGAAAAGTAGTTACGATTAAAATCCAGTTTCATATATTGTTTATTAAATCAAAAAATTCTTTTGTAAAGATTTAGACTTAATGAATATTGCATCGTTTTACCAGCATATTATCAATTTATAACGATCTAAACAAATTATTTCGATATTCGTATTAATAATTATTTGCATACGAATGCTACATCGAGTAAAGAAAGATAAAAATTCAATTTAACTTATAATATTCCGTTGTTGTTGCTTAAAAAATTAAAGTTTATTAACTTAGTACGTTTCATGCATACGCTAAAATTTTTTACAACGCAACTATTTAATGCACAGAATTGTACAAATATGACACAAAAAAATCACATACGGTCGTTTAGAGGCACAGATTAACTATTTACACACAGATACGACAGAGAAGTGAAAAACCGTACCGGCACGATTCTAGCGCCACTACTGGGAACAGGCGGGAACTTTAAAATAAGCTAACTGTTAAACTGTCTCTATCATATGGTCTAACACGTTTACCGTCGCGTTTATCTATTAGAAATTTTGATATTGTATTTGATTTTTTTGCACACTTTATGTTTAATATGTTATGTTATTATGTTAATTTATAATACTTTATGTTAACTTATGTTACGTTAAAGCACATTTTATGTTTTAAACAAAAACAAACGTGAACAAATACACCCGCTGGCGACTAATAAAAAATATAGATACTAAACAAAGAAGACAAGTAACAACTGCCTGTTGCGATGTTCCCGAAACGCTTGCACCTGTTGTCACTAGGGGCTCTGGAGTTAGGATTTGATTACCATTGAGATTATGGAACTGTCCTATCTGTGTGTGTAAATACTTAAGAGCCCACAATAGTCACAGAAAAAGTACAGAAAAAGACCCGGATGATCATGTAAAATCTATGGGAGCGTTCTTTTCTAATATCTCGCTCAAATTTTAATATTTTCGATTTTGGTTATATATTTTCTATATTACGATAGTTTCAGTTTCAGAACCGGTTTAAACCGGTTTCGAAAGTTAAAATAATTTTTTAAAGAAAATCTGAAACAAAAATGGAAAAAGTAAAAACTAGCCCGGTTGTGGATTGCCCTCATCTATCTTGTGCAAAAAAATCATGCAAAAATATTAAAATTTGAGCGAGATATTAGAAAAGAACGCTCCCATAGACTTTACATGGTCATCCGGGTCTTTTTGAGTAATTTTTCTGTGACTATTGTGGGCTCTTACTCTGTGTTTAGAGGACTCGTGGATTCCCGAACCCTTGAAATAGCCTTATGTGAAATCATGTTACAATATCGTTAAGTGAAACATTTTACACTCAAATTACTTTCGTGTACCCCTGAAATACCGTAGATTCTTCCGATCACAGGTAAAAAAAAAATTGTGTTATTAAATATAACACACAAGTCGTTTGGATAAACATCCATATAATACTGTATTTTTTTTTTCTGAGTAAACCTTTTCGCAATGTATGTTGTGTTATCCGGAAGTGCATAGTTAAAAAAAGTAATTAAATAATAAAACAGGAATATCTTTTAGCTATCAATGTCTTATATCGAAGCTAAACGTTTATGAATTTATTACAGCGGAACTATCTTATGTTATACATTCACATTCTAGTAGAGTTTTAAACCGAAGACATTGATTAAATAAGCACACGACACGCAGTCCGAGGTGCGAGTTATATCGTAGTTTGAATAGTTACTGGAATTAATATTTTAGAGGATCAGCTATTTGCAAATTGCCAATAAATGGCTTTGAAATAAAATTACTCATAAGCGTTGTAGGCAATATTAAGTCTATTGAACGACTTAAACTGTATTTCTTATGCATTTTATTTCATTTTATTACTGAGTCGAAAGGTATAATACTATATGGTTTTTAAATTAAACATTTAATATTTGTTATTATTAAAATAAATTATTTTTAGTAGTCCAGCGATTGTGAAAAATTGTCTTATGATATTTCTTAAATTTAAGTATATATTTTTTTCATTTTTTTTCTTTCCTATTATTTTCACTAGAAGAAAGTGGAATTGCGCTGACCGCAGTTGAAAAAAAAAGATGTAGTTAAATAATAGTATAACCATAGCTGCCAGCGCTTCCGATTTTCTGGCCCGGAAAAATTTAATAGACATTTTTGACTTATTTTATCGGCTGATTACGAAGATTTGAGATGGTAAAATTTTCTGTAAAATTTTTCCGGGCTGAAAAAGCAGAAGATGTTGCCAGCTATGTATAACACACAACTCGTTTGGAAAAACATCGAAATGATATCGTTACAAAAATTTTCCAAAATTCTTAATTAAACCAGTTCACCCTACTTATCGTGTTTTCTGGAAGTACATAATTTATAATTAAGCAATTAAATAATTAAAAGAACATCTTTAAGCTATCACCATCTTATTTCCAAGTTAAACATTTATGAAATGATTAAACGTGGAATATCTTCTATTAAGCATTCACATTCTGATAGAGACTTAAACTGAAGCCACTGATTATGTAAGTATAAGACACGCAGGTGTGTCCGAGGTGAGAGTATTATGCTACTTTGAATAGTTATTGGAATTAGTATTTTAGAGAATCAGTTATTTGCAGCCAATGAATGCCTTTGAAATTATTTTACTTATAAACGTCGTAGATAGTATTAGGTTTTGTAAATTACTTATACTCTATTTATTACGGATTTTATTTTAATATAATACTAGTCTCACATGTATAACATGTTATTTTTTAATGCATTTAATATTAATTATTATTAAAAAAATATTTTTAATAGTCCAGCAACAGTGAAATTTTTTATGATAATTCTTAAATTTAAATCATCATTTTTTTTTCTTTCTTCTTTGTTTACAAGAAGAAAGTAGAATTCCACTGAGGGCAGTTTTAAAAAAGAAAATAATAATAATAATAAAATATCATGTAATTAAATATTAGTATAATATATAACTGTTTTGGAAAAGCATCGATATGATACTGTAAAAATAAGTTTCAGAATTCTGAGTTAGACCAGTTCATCATATTTATCGTGTTTTCTGGAAGTGCATAATTTAAAATTAAGCAGTTAAATAATTAAAGGAATATCTTTAAGCTATCTTCGTCTTATATCCAAGTTAAACATTTATAAATTGATTAAACGTGGAATATCTTCTATTGTGCATTCACTTTCTAGTAGAGTCTTAAACCGGAGACATTGATTAAATAAGCATGCGACGAACAGGTGTTTCCGTGGTGCGAATAATATCGTATTTTAAATAGTTTCTGGAAATTGTAGTTTAGTGGATCAGTTATTTGCATGTAGTTTATAAATGCCTTTGAATTTAAATTACTTGTACGCGTTGAAGATATTATTAACTTTTGTGAAATACTTATAATCTTTTTATTATGCATTTTATTTTATTTTATTACTGGTTCAAAATGTGTAATATGTTATTAAAATACATTTAATATTCATTATTATTAAAGTAAATTAGTCTTAATACTCCAGCTACTGCAAAAAAATGGCCTTATGATAACTCTTAAATTTCAGACATAATATTTTTCCTTTTTTCTATCTTTACAAGAAGAAATTGTAATTCCGACGACGTTAGTCGAAGAAAAAAACTAATGTAATTAAATATTAGTATAACACGCACCTCATTTCAATAAACATCGATATGATATCGCAACAAACATTTTCAGAATTCTGAGTTAAGCCAGTTCACTATATTTTTCATGATTTCTGCAAGTGTGTATAATTTAAAATTAAATAATTGAACAGAAATAAATTTAAGCGATCATCATCTTATATCTACGTTAAACATTTATAAATTCATAGGTGCCAACCTGACACCGATTACCGTAATTTCCTGCTTATAATCCGCGGATCAACGAGTCATTTTTCGACCCAGAATTTTTTTTAAAATAAAATGCTATGTTTCAGATCACCGTAAATATTTGCTTTCAATTAATAAATAAAATTTCTGGATCAAAGAAGAATTGTTTGATCAGCGGATTATACGCAGGAAATTACGGTATTCGTAATTCATGCGTTTATTTGACCCTGGTTTAATGAGTTTGGAACCAGATTTTTTCCAAAGAAATTAAATTAAGTATGTTCCAGAAACAAACCTGAAATTAAATAAATAAAGATTCACGAAATATATTTTCTGGTTTGAAATGACGTTAACCTGTATCAATCTAATCCAGGTATTACGAAAAATTAGTTGAAAGTTGGCAGCTATGTAAATTTATAAATCGTCGAAGATCTTCTATTATGTATTCACATTCTAGTAGAGTCTTAAACCAAAGACTTTGATTAAATAAGCATACGAAAAGCAGGTGCTTCCGAGTTGCGAGTAATATCGTACTTTCAACATTTTCTAGAATTAGTGCTATAGAGGATCAGTTATCCAATAAATGCATTTGAGACTGAATTATTCATAAACGTCGTTTTGAGTTTTGTTAACTACTTAAACTCTATTATTATGTAATTTATTTTATTTTATTAATGGTTCGAAATGTATAATATGTTATTTAAAAAATACATTTAATATTAATTACTATCAAAATAAATTAGTTTTAATAATCCAGCGATTGCAAAAGCTTGCCTTATGGTGATTCTTAAATTTAAAACATCATACTTTTTCTCTCATTTATCCTTACAAGAAAAAAAGCAGAATTCCACTAACGGCAGTAAAAAAGTGATGTAAATAAATATCACTATAACACACAATTCGTTTGGGTATACATCGAAATAATATCATAATATTAAGTTTCAAAATTCTAACTAAACCTGTTCACCCAATTTATCGTGTTTCCCCGAAGTGCATTATTTAAAATTAAGCAATTAATTAATTAAATAAGAATACCTTTAAGCTATCAACACCTTATATCCAGCTAAACATTTATAAATTGATAAAACGTGGTATATCTTCTATTGTGCATTCACATTCTAATAATGTCTTAAACCGAAGACATTGATTAACACTAGAACCGCAGGAAAATTCATTGAAGTTTTATAAAAATATTTCTCACCGGAATTTTCATTTAGAACTGTTTAGATTATATATTGAAATTATTTTTTCCCAGCTTATATTTAGGTAATTTTATAAAGAGTTTTCTGGTTCGAATCAACATCTCTGCACATGATACGGGTCAAAATGACCCGTCGCCGCGGTTCTAGTGTTAAATAAGCATGCGACACGCAGGTGTTTCCGAAGTGCGAATAATATCGCACTTTGAATGGTTACTGGAAGTAGTGTTTTAAAGGATCAGTTATTTGCAATTAGCCAATAAATGACTTTGAAGTTAAATTATAAATAAGATTAATAGATAAGATTATAATTATTAAAATTTTGTTAAATAGTAAGTTCTGTGAATTACTTAAACTCTATTTATTATATATTTCACTTTATTTTGTGACTGGCTCGAAAAGTACAATATATCATTTAAAATATACATTTAATTTGAATTATTATTAAAATAAATTAGTTTTAATATTCCAGCAACTGTAAAAATTGCCTTATGATAATTTTTAAACTTAAAACATCATAAAGTTTCAAAATTCTAAGTTAAACCAATTCTAAGTTTACCCAACTTATCGTGTTTTCTGAAAGTACATAATTTAAAATTAAGCGTTTAAATAATTAAACGGGAACATCTTTCGTCTATTATCATCTTATATCGAAGCTAAACATTTCCCCCGTAGCCAAACAATATTGAACCAATATTGGCTACATCTTGGAGCAATATTGGCACATTGGCGCAACACAGGCTTGAAATATTGCTCCAATATTGGGGTGTTTACATTTTGCCCTTATTTAGCCAATATATCCAGCCAATATTATGCCAATATTGGGGTTTCATTGGAAATATTGCCAATAAAACGCCAATCTTTGTTAAATATTGGGGTTTCATTGGAAATATTTCCAATGTAACGCCAACATTTGTATAATATTGGGAATTAATTGGAAATATTTCCAATGAAATGCCAATACATAATCATTGGCGTTTTATTAGCAATATTTCTAATAAATGAAATATTGGCGCAACGTTGGACCAATATTGGTTTGCTACTAGGGTTATAAAATGATTAAATGTGGAATATCTTCTATTGTGCATTCACATTCTAGCACAGTCTTAAACGGAAGACATTGATTAAATAAGCATAGGACTGGCATATGTTTCGGAGTTGCAAGTAATATCGTACTTTGAATATTTTCTAGAATTAGTGTTTTAGATGATCAGTTATCTAATAAATGCCTTTGAAATTCAATTATTCATAAACGTCATTTTAAATATTGTTAATTACTTAAACTATTGTATTATGTTGTTTACTTTATTTTATTACTGCATGAATAAATATGTTATTAAAAAATACATTTAATATTAATTATTATGAAAATAAATTAGTTTTGATACTCCAGCGATGGTAAGAAATTGTCTTATAATAATTCTTAAATTTAAAACATCATACTTTTTCTTTCTTTTATCCTTACAGTAAAAAAGAAAATTCCGCTAATGGCAATAAAAAAAAAATAGTGACGTAAATAAATATTAGTATAACACACAACTTGTTTGGGTAAACATCGGTATGATATCATGATAAAAATTTTCATAATTCTCAGTTAACCCTTTAACGTTCATTGGTTTCGCCACGAAACCACAAAATTTTAATTCCGATATGCAACACTGACACCGGTATTTTTATCTAAAAATATCCCTTTTATTATGTATGTGAAAAATCACGTTTTCTTATTTAGAAATATATCTGTCCTTAATTACCGGTGTCATTCATTTATTTCGACATCTTAGCAATGAAAATGTTTTGATCGTTAAAGGGTTAAACCAGTTCACCCAATTTATCGTGTTTCCCCGACGTGCATTATTTAAAATTAAGCAATTAAATAATTAAACAGGAATATCTTTAAGCTCTCAACATCTTATATCTAAGCAAAACATTTATAAATTGATTAAACGTGCAATATCTTCTATTGTGTATTCACATTCTAGTATAGTCTTAAACTGAAGACTGGAAGTAGTGTTTTAAAGGATAAGTTATTTGTAACTAGCCATTAAATGCCTTTGAAATTAAATTACTCACAAACGTCTTAGATAAATAGTAAGTTCTGTGAATTACTTAAACTCTATTTATTATGTATTTTATTTTATTTTGTTACTGTCTCCAAAAGTATAATATATTATTAAAAAAAATACATTTAAGGTTTATTGTTATTAAAATAAATTAGCTTAGCGACTGTAAAAAATTGCCTTTTGATTCTTAAATTAAAAACATCATAAAGTTTCAAAATTCTAAGTTAACCCCATCACGACGGGAGCTTTTTACGAAATTTTGATTTTGTCACCGGATTTTAAAAACAGAAATTTGTGCTTTTTTGAATCGAGTAAATGCTTCGATTGAATCAGACAAATTTTACAGTAATTTTTTACTAGTGGGGATAAACAAGGATTCTTAAGCCATTAGTGCCTATCGTCCCCTTTTTCGGGACAATTATAAAAAAAGGGCAATAAAACACTTTTCACACCAGTAAATAGAAATATAAATAAGCACTATTTTTCACGAGACAAATTCCTCTATAAATTAAGATAAAAGTTATTCGTCTTTTAAAAGTGATGGGAAACCCAAAATTTCATTTTTAATGAAGAAAATAGTTTGGGCATTAATGGGTTAAGCCTTTTTACGGCACGTATACGTGTCGCTCGTACCCAAGGGGTTAAACTAGTTCACCATATTTGTTGTGTTTTATGGAAGTGCATAATTTAAAATTAAGCACTTAACCCTCTGGATCCCAAAGCGCCCAAGATAGACCGGATTATTTTGAGATATTTTAATTCTTATATCTCAATTCCCACCAGAAAATTAAAACAGCAATATTTGATTTAAGTAACAATAGAATTTCCGTATTTAAATAAAACGAAATTAGCCATTGCATTTTTCTGGTGAAAGTCAGATTTCTGAACTACATAATTTCTAGAACCTGTTCTATCATGCGATTTAACCCTTTCCGGCGCAGTGTTACCAATCCGGCAACACCTAAATTTAATTCCAAACTTACAAACGGCACCAATAATATTTTAGTAAAATTTTACTTTTACAATGACAGCTTAAATCAGGGAATTCATAATTTCTAAAAAAGTCTTTTGTAAAGTCCAGTGTCAGTCAACAATTTCTTATTTTCCGAACATAATTTGCCTGCGCCGGAAAGGGTTAAGGGAGACCCGAACCCCATTTTCGGCCAAAAATCAGCAAAAGCTCATTTTTTTCCCTCAGAAAACGATACAATACATATTTGTGAATATCCACGCAAAATTTCAGAACTCGGGGACACTTGGAACAGGTACAAAATGAGCTTTTTAAATTGTACTCACTATAGAGTTTAAAGGACTAGAGGCCATTTAAAACGTGTTTTTCTGAAAATGACTTTTTTCATATTTTGCCTAAGTTCAAAGTACTAAGGTTCAGAGGTAAAATGATTTAGAAACAAACTGTTTACGTTTTTAGAATCTTAAAAAAAAAATTGCAACAAAAGTAAGGAGAGATATTTTTAAAACTATTTCTGAAAATTTTACATAAATTGTGTTATAAAAGTGTATTTAAAGTGTTTTTTCGTATATAAAAAAATCATAAAAATCCCCATAAAAAATATACTTTTTAATAAAAAGTGATTTTTTTTTGCTAATTATTCCTTACAAGAAGATTCTTAAACAGTACACCAAAATTCATTACTTTGAAATCAATAATAAAAATATTGGGTTTTTTCTTACGGGTCTCCCTTAACCCTTTCTCGGCACGGACAAAATCTGTACTAAAATGAGAAATTATCGACTGGCACCGGAATTCCCAAACGAATTTTTCAAATATTTTGAATTCCGTAATTTAAGCTTTTATTGTAAATGCAAAATTTTACTAAAATATTACTGGTGCCGTTTGCAAGTTTGGAATTAAAATTAGCTATCCCAGACCGGGCACAGTGTGCCGGAAAGGGTTAACCCCTTTCGGGTCTGGTGTACTACTAATAGTACATCATCTTTCAACTAACATATTTTCCCAATATTTAGTAATTGTTTTCAGAGAGCCTCGTATTATATTTTAAATTCTCCTGTTGAAAGCCTACATTTAATTATTTAGTCCAGAATCACTCATTCAAGATGGATGAAACTTCGATTATACGACGAACAGGTAATTCTTTTGAGTTTTCACTCATTATTTAAATTATAAATAATTAGAATTATTATTTGAATTTTTTTTTCGTAAAACAAGTTATTGTAGATGATGTTTGATGCAATTTTCGTAATCAAAAGCATTTAAAAGTTGTGATTTATCAATTGTGGATTATGTGTAGTGTTATTAATACAGTGGCCTTTAAAGGGATTAATTTTACTAAAATACGCAAATTGCATTTATGAATTTTTAGAAATGAATTTTTTAGTAATTTAGGTTAAATATTTCTGTTTTATACCAGAATTACTCAATCTTTTTTAGGTGCGTTCGTAATTATGTAAATACGTAGCACCTATTGTTGTCGCTCAGTCCGTCCGTCTGTCTGTCCGTCTGTCCGTCTGTCTGTCCGTCTGTCCGTCTGTCTGTCCGTCCGTCTGTCCGCATATAACAACTCAAAAACTACCCAACCGAATCGTTTGAAATTTAAAATACATAATTATTACATAATTTTGTCGAGTCATTTCAATTTTTATGAAAATCGGATGGATAGATCAATTACAGGGACAATCAAAAGGATTCCGTTACATTACAGACAATGGGGAAAAAAGTTTCAAATGCATTTTAATCATTTGAAATTTAAATCATATATTTATTACATAATTTTGTCGAGTCATTTCAAATGTTATGAAAATCGAATGCATAGATCAATTACAGGGACAATCAAAAGTATTCCGTTACATTACAGTCAATGGGAAAAAAGTTTCAAATGCATTTTAATCGTTTGAAATTTAAATCGTATATTTATTACATAATTTTGTCGAGTCATTTCAAATGTTATGAAAATCGAATGCATAGATCAATTACAGGGACAATCAAAAGCATTCCGTTACATTACGATCAATGCGAAAAAATTTTTCAAATGCATTTTAATGGTGTTAAACTCATTTGAACATAATAGAATTAGCATGAATCTTTGAAGTATGTACTAAAATATACATTCTGTACAATCTGTGATGCAAAGAATATTCATTATTAAATTACAGGGCCACACAAATGTATTACACTAAATCATGTTATACGGGAAAACATTGTTTGGGGCGTGTTTTAATTATATTAAACTACTTCGAATTTTTTGAATAAGATATACGTTAATGAAGTATAATAAATTTACTTCCTGCATATTTACAGGAACATAAAGATTTCGACCACTGTACTATATCAAAGTACTATATCATCAAGATCTGAATATTTTTAAAACTTCGTTATCGTACGAACGCACCTCATTTGCTACGCTTCACGTGCAATTTCCAACTTGTTTCGTATAATATTGTCATGTTATACTATTAATCTATAATTTGTGAAAAAAAACTTGTGCTACATCTTTTTGCTAGATCTTATCTATATGTATACATCTAATGAATCCTTATTTTTATATAGCAAAATCCCAACTCATTGATATACATATTTTTTACAACATAGAAGTTTAGCATCGACGGAAACGACAATGTTTATCCTTGGAAGACTCTCATAATTCATGTATTGAAGGTGTTGATAAACATGATTTTTTAGCATCCTTCTACAGAGTAAGCATTCGGTGCAGAAAATAAACAGTTCGACTTTTATTCCATTATTTTTCAATGGGTGTAATAAATTTATGGTTGGGATGTAAAAACAATCCTTATAATCACGGTATTGCTTAAAAAAAAAAAAAAAAAAAAAAAAAAAAAAAAAAAAAACTAGATTTATTAGCCGTCACTTTTTCAGTTGTTGAAGCGTTTTTTTTTTTTTTTTTTTTTTTTTTTTTTTTCAAAAACCAAACTACAAAGTCTGTGAAACGTGGTCGTCCACGTAATTCACCCACTATGACCATTACATAAAAATCAAGTTGGAAATTACCCGTGAAGCGTAGCAAATGAAGTGCGTTCGTCGGATAACGAAGTTTTAAAAATATCACTCTCATATATCAATCTCATAAAATAAATAGATTATTTACAATTAAAATTCGCACCAAACTATGTTCTCCCTATAGTCATTATGTAATGGAATACTTTTGTGTGGCCTTGTAAATCAATAACAAATGTTCTTTGCACCACAGATATGCAAAATGTATTTTATAATATGTACTTTATGATGCATATCAATATTATTATGTTCGAATGAGTGTAACGCCATTAAAATGTATTTGAAACATTTTTTGTGTTTGAAACTTTCTCACTTTTCGTTCTTTTATAGGGAACACGGCCCTCGCGAAGACTTTTTATTGGTGGGGCGAAAAGCCTTAAATTTGCCAAGTTCAAATTCAATATTTGCCAACTCAGTGAAATACAAACATAAGTAATTCTCGGCGTTTGCTAACTAGTTTTATAATTTTACCAAGTTATCAAAATTACATATTGTAATGTAGTTTTTATTTGTAAACAGCTTAATAATATTTCTAATAGTATTGGTAACTTTCATCGAATCTATCAGAAATAGAAAGTGCATTATAGGTTTTTCTTTAAGTTTTGAACTAATTTACCAGTTCAGTTTGTAAATTTGCCAACTGTAACAGCATGTGCAAACGTTTGGGGGGAGGCTCCCCCTGCCCCCCTTGTAGCAAGGCCCCTGATCAGTGTTTAATTCAGACACTTTTCTCCAGAAGGGACTTCTGTTGCTCCGGGGGCGTGTAATTGTTCTTTTTGATCATTGAAAATCCAAAATCTCAAATTTGCCGGGGGGAGACATTTCATTGCTCCGAGGGGGAGTGCCCCCCCAGGCCACCCTCTGAATTCTATAGTGCCCCTGTTAGAGAACCATTTAGGACAGCAGTTCACAATGTATGGGTCGCGATCCACTGGTGGACCGCGGCAGTTGTTTTGGTGGGCCGCGGAACAATCGAGGTTTGTGTTCAAAATGTACCTCTTATTTCATCTGTTAAAAAGAAATTATAATTTCAACAGGAAATAATATTTAAAGGAAAAAAAACCTTAATTTTCTTTTACATCAATATACGAACACAATATCCAGAAATATTTAAATCAGCTTTGAAAACCTTGATGAAATTTAACTCTTCGTGTTTATGAAAACATGCTTTTTCTACTTTGCTGTTTTTGAAAGACAAGCTGAGACAAACTGTATGTTAATGCATGTTCCCACATTGGTAAACACGAGTACCCGAAATCTCATTGATTATAAAGTTTTGTTTTCATAATAATTAAACGTGTTTTTAACTATCTTTGTAGTTCGTGCATTGTTTTAATTACTATTAACTTACACACATTGAGATTACTGATTCTTGTTTATGTTGATAAATTATCTTCCGTACAAAAATTTAAAATTTTCGTAAGATAGGATAGCCGAGCGTATAGAGATCGTACAAAAATTGCTATACTGATATCTTGGGTGGGGCGCGAAATTTTTTTCTACTGAAAGGTGGGTCGCGTACCATGGAAGTTTGGGAACCGTTGCTCTAGACAACAGTATTTTAAATTATCGATTTATTATATATCAATCGATTTATTATATATAATATATATATATATTATATATATCGATTTTTAAATTATCGATATTTTTAAATTATCGATTATTTTCTTCGATTTATCATAAAGCCGAATAAGTTATGATAAAAAATAGCGAAATAAACTGTAAATTGACGATGTTCAAAGCATTTGGGGTCCTAGTTTACGAGAGACACCGGTCAACACTCATGGTACGTACAAAGGATTAAAATAAATTCCTAAAGATTGTTTTCATTCATACTCAATGAGGGCCTCGTATATATGTAACACATAACGCGTTCATGGTTACTTCTATTCAAAGTTTCTTGTAAATTTTTATTAAAAATTCTTAATTAATTATAAAAAGAATTTCTGCCATAAAATTAACCCATTAATGCCGAAACTATTTTCTTTATTAAAAATGAAATTTTGAGTTCCCCACCACTTTTAAAAGACGAATAACTTTTATCTTAATTTAATGAGGAATTTGTCTCGTAAAAAATACAGCTTATTTATCTTTCTATTTACTGGTGTAAAAAGTGCTTTATTGCCTTATTTATAAACGTCCCTAAAAAGGGACGCGAGCACTAATGGGTTAAGCAAAAATTTATATTTTGAAAAACCAGCGATAAAAGATTTTTTAAAAAAATCCTTAAAGAAGGGTTATTGTCATACGATTATCAAAAGTAAGTTCATTATCGCTTATATTTTTACAAAATAAATAAAACAAAAATATGGCCAAAATTGAGTTCGAACCCTGCCCGTTCACGTAAAGGAAAAAAAATGTAAGCTGTGGATTTGGTTGATGCTGCTATCTAGTTGTGAGAAAGTGAAATAATATTTTCTCATTCTGGACACGTATTTAAATCTTTTCCTGCCAAGCATGTAAAAGAAATAACTTTATCTGCTAATTTTTATTTTTCTTACTATACAGATTTTAACTTTCCTAAAAATTAATGTCACAAACTGTACAATATGGTGTTAAATTATAACGTACTCTTTTATACTCAACGTCAGAAGGGGGAGGGGGACGAGTAATGGACGATGACGAGGTAATATGATCTATTTATTTTTTTTAATCAGATATTTTGAACAGGAGTGTAAACTATTCTGATGAGATAGATCAGAGTTTGTAATTCATATTTAAACGTAAAAACAGCATTATTAAAGTAATTTGTGATCGCAGAATTCCTATTCTTCGATAAATGACTTACAACATGACTCTTAACCCTTTAACGATCAAAGCATTTTCATTGCAAAGATGTCGAAATAAATGAATAACACCGGTAATTAAGAACAAATATATTTCTAAATAAGAAAACGTGATTTTTCACATACATGGTAAAAGGGATATTTTTAGATAAAAATACCGGTGTCAGTGTTGCGTATCGGAATTAAAATTTTGTGGTTTCGTGGCGAAACCAATGAACGTTAAAGGGTTAACCCTTTCCGGCACACTTTGCCCGGTCTGGGATACCTAATTTTAATGCCAAACTTGCAGATGGCACCAATAATATTTTAGTAAAATTTTGCTTTTACAATAAAAGTTTAAATTAAGGAATTTAAAATATCTAAAAAATTCGTTTGTGAGATCCGGTGTCAGTCGATAATTTCTCATCTTACTACAGATTTCGCCCGTGCCGGAAAGGGTTAAGACGCAACACTAGTCAAAGACAGAGACCCGGATGATAATGTAAAGTGTATGGGGGCGTTCTTTTCAAATATCTCGCTCAAATTTTAATATCTATTAATCTAAAAATCTATTAATTTTAATTACTGAAAAGTATGTGGTTAAAACTTTAAAAATAGTAAAAAATCGGTTTATTTAAATGATAACACGAATTGATTATGCTCGAATTTATTCCCCCCCCCCCCCCCCCACACACACACACTTCTATTTTTTGAAAAAGTCAGAACATGACTCACAAAATGCTGGAAAACAGTTTTGAACTGAATTCACAACAAAAACATTGGAATAGAAAAAAAGAAGTCTGCTGTCCTAAGCAACAATCCCTTTAAGGCGGAACACTAGTCACAGACAGGGACACGGATGATAATGTAAAGTCTATGGGGGGCGTTCTTTTCAAATAAATCTCCCAAATTTTAATATTTTTACATGAGCACAAGATAGCTGAGGACTATCTACAACCGGCCTAGTTTTTACTTACACAATTTTGCTTATATATCTTTCATATTATGATAGTTTCAATTTCAGATAACCGGTATAAAGCGGTTTTGAATGTTAAAGCATTTTTTTTTACAAAAATCTTAAACCAAAACTGAAAAAGTAAAAAATAGGCCAGTTGTGGATCGTCCTCATCTATCTTGTGCTCATGTAAAAATATTAAAATTTGAAAGAGATATTTGAAAAGAACGCCCCCATAGACTTTACATTATCATCCGGGTCTCTGTCTGTGACTAGTGTTGCGTCTTAACCCTTTCTGGCACGTGCAAAACCTGTAGTAAGATGAGGAATTATCGACTGACACCGGAACTCACAAACGAATTTTTTAGATATTCTGAAATCCTTAATTTAAATTTCATTGTATATATTGTAATTATCCTTTTTTTCTTTTGATAATTCTTTTTGTTTAATGTTAATGATAAACTCCCTTCTTTTTGCATTTCTTGCATATATTATTGTTTTTGCATATTTTCTTCTGTTAAACTTAATGTATGGTCTCTGTAAAGGGTCTTTTTTTTTAACTGGGGGAGGTTTTTCCCTACGGTAGCTTTCTTCGACTTATGGACTGGCTAGCTCAGTCTGTGAACAAATGACCATTGTTTGTTCTTTTTTTTTGTCTTTTTTTTTTATTTTTTTTTTGCATTTAGTTATACTGAAAATTCCTTATGCATCCTTATCCTTTACTCTTTTTTCTGTGGCGACCAGCCGCGTCTAAACATCTTCATGGCTCCCATTCCATTGAAAATCACTGTATCCTGATACTCTGGATGTTAAGTTGCTCAGCAACTAGGAAGTCCATGTCACTACTAGCTTGTTCGCTTTGTTAAAAAGCTTTTATTGCAAAAGCAACATTTTACTAAAATATTATTGGCTTTTTCTGCAAGTTTGGAATTAAAATTAGCACAGTGTGCCGGAAAGGGTTAAAGGGATTGTTGCTTAGGACAGCAGATTTTTTTTCTATTCCAATGTTTTTGTTGTGAATTCAGTTCAAAACTGTTTTCCAGCATTTTGTGAGTCATGTTCTGACTTTTCAAAAATTAGGAGTGTGTGTGTGGGGGGGGGGGAATAAATTCGCGCATAATCAATTCATGTTATCAGTTAAATAAACCCATTTTTTTACTATTTTTAAAGATTTAATCACACACTTTTCAGTAATTAAAATTAATAGATTTTTTTTAATCACTAATGGCATTTAATGTGTTTCCTTGCAATTAATTTTTTTTACATATTGCTGTATAATCTTTTTTTCTTTTTTCTTAAAATGTTTAATATTTTACCAAAATTGGAAAAAAGTTATTAAATTACAAAGATTCCGTGTAAATAATTTATTTTTTTTCTTTCCTTACAACTCACGATAATAAATTATTAATATCTAATTCATTATTCAGCAAAAGCAACATGGTCAACCGCAAAAAATATATGCAATAAGTAGTAAATGTTTTTGTGAAGTTTTTACTTTCTTGTATCTTTACAAGAAGAAAGCAAATCCACCTCAAAGTCAATTACGAGGCAGCCTATGGAACAATCGCAAGACATAGAAAAAACACAAAAATACACAACAAGGTCCTGCACCAACTTGAATATGAAAAGAAAATATATGGGCAAATCACCCAGCCGAAATAATTGAACCAAGGATTGGATATAACATGCACGAAGTAGTCACCTACACGGACGGATCCAAATTGGAATCAGGCGCTACAGGTTCGGCCTTTGTAGCATACAAAAATAACCAAAAAATAATGACATGGTCAGTGCCCCTAAGAGAATGCAACAGCGTTTTTCAGGCCGAACTACTGGCAATACAAAAAGCAGCGGAATGGGGCAACACAACAGGTGAGCCATACTGCATACGCTCGGATTGCAGATCAGCCATAGAATCACTAAAAAAGCCATTTAATGTCAATGAAACAGTAGATAAAATACAAAACTTAATTAAAGAATCCAACAATAAGTTTAAAATCAGCTGGACGAGTTTAGCCAAAACCGCAGCGGAAAACATAAATAACAAAAACAAATACCATATGAAAAAGCCAATCTCAAAACTGAAACGGACACTCAAAGAGCTAACAATGAAACAATGGCAGTTCGAGTGGGATTACGGGGATACAGGTAGGGAAACACATCAGTATTTTCCAACAGTAGGGGAAAGCAGACTCATAAGTGACTTTTTACTCTCACAACTCTACACAGCACATGGAGCATTCCCAGCGTATCTCCACAGATTTAATAAAGCGGACACTCCGGACTGTGCATGCGGCACGGAGGGTACGCTTAAACATTATCTCCTCCACTGTCCACACACCCAACAGTACCACCTGGCAAACATAACAGCAAATAATGATAAACTGTGGCACGAACAATTAAGTAAAAACAAACACGCACAAAATAAAGCAAAAACAGTAATCAGGTGGCTCCAAGAAAACTGCGATAGTATCACAACATTAAAGCAAACAAACATATAAAACAGAAAGCCCTCTCATTTTGGTAACCCAGCAGAAGCATAATACTGTATGTTATGTGTTATATGTTGTATGTTAAAAAAAAAAAAAAAAAAAAAAAAAAAAAAAAAAAAGGCCTAGGATTTTTTTTTTTTTTTTTTTGCCAAAAAAAAAATTGTTTGTATATGTCTTATGTCCTTTAGCAGTGTGCGGTAGTCGCACAACATCAGCTGTAACCATCGCCCGTAATAGGAGCCCCGCAACATATGAATTGCATGCATAACGATTATCACCAACGGTTCAGCAAGTCGTGCAATATGACATAGTAAGAAGCTTCAAACGCCCCCGACACTGCTTGTCCGTCCACTGTGTTGTGTTATAAAAAAAAAATTAAAATTTATATATAAAAGATCTAGGAATCCCCTAATGCCAAAAAAAAAAAAAAAATAAAAAATTAAAAACTACTTTTATTTTAAGTTTTTTCATTTATTATTTTTTTTTATTCTTTATTTAACTATTTTTTTTATTATCTATCTATTTTATTCTATTATTACTAATTTTTATTTATTTATTTATTTTTGACAGCTCGCCTCTTTATTTGGTGCAGTAGGACTCTGTCCGCACAAAATACCGGACCCGCTCTAATGGGGCAACCCAGGGAGCCAGTTTTTCTCGGTGGGGTACAGTAGAAAGGTAGGTTCTTGTCTCTCTCTCTGCAACGCTCTCGTTTGCCTTGCTATTTGGCGCAAAAATTTTCCTCCATCAGCGGTACGACTTAGCTTTTCGGCCATTTTCTGTTTTTTTTTCATAATTCCCTCAAAATTTCCCCTTCATACAGCTAACTTCAGTACCATTCTTTAGGCCCAAAAACATCCAGTCCCATTTCGTCTGGTATGATGAGTACAAGGTGTGCGGCAACAAATCACAAAGTTACCCCAATGTGCAATAAACCACAAAGATTACCAACAAAGCACTTAACCTAAACAGCCGACCCGGGTACTTGTCTTAGTGGTTCGCCACTTTGCCGGCTAAAATTACATCATGTACGCTAATGGCGCCTGGTGCATGTAAAATCCGTCGTGGGTGCAAAGTCCTCCAAGTTACCTCTGAATTATACCTCTGGAGGTGCCTTGCCAGGTGAAGGTCTCGTCATCTGATCTAGGCTCTAAATTACGAGACCATCTTGCGAAGCCATTTGTAGTTCAAACAACAGGATGTACCATTAATTAACAGGCGAAACAAAGTATGCTCAACGACAAGCAAGTACTGCAGAAATGATGGCATGGGAAGCAAAGAAATCAGGTTTATTGCCGCTACGCGGCAATTAGGTGGTCGACCGCCCCGATACCAGGTATCTAACCCGTTAAGCTGAGATAACTCGGCAGGTAGGGGCCTGGCCATCGGTTAGAAAGAAAGAAAGAAGAAAGCATTGGATTCATGAAAATTTTCGAAAATGATTTTCGACGAATTTTCACGTTTTAGGAGTTAGAGAACCCGAAAAATATGTTTTTCAAAATGTCTGTCTGTGAGTCTGTCTGTCTGTCTGTCTGTCAGCCTATGAGTCTGTTTGTTGTTTTACAAAATGTCTTGAGCTTTTGAATATGTGGCTCTGTGACTCTGCCTATCTGTCTATATGTGACTTAAATTTTCTGGGTGTTCTATCTCAAGAACTAATGCACGGAATATAATGAAAATTTGTTTTTAGTTACTCCTTGAAATAAAAAGTTACTGATCATTTTATGGTGTAAATTTCTCAACAGATGCCGCTGTTATGTGATAGAGCTACTGGGATAGTCACGAATAATGCACAATGGTAACGTCCCCTATTGAGTGATTTGCACCAAAACGTAATCAACACCTTGCTATATCGAGTACTAACTAAATATAAAGTTTTATGAAAATCCATGCTCTAGTTCTTGAGATATAGCTATTGTGAAAATTGTAAATAATGCAACATAGCAGCGCCACCTGTTGAGTGATATACACTAAAATATTAAATGAAAACACATAATTGATTATTTAGCTGTTGTTTTTCCTGCTCCTACAAGGTATTCTCTGTTCTTACTCTTAAGGGTGTCTTCTGATCAAAACCGCTTACTTTCAGATTTATTTTAAAATTCATTTTTGCTCTCAAATGCATCAAACTTTCAAAATCTCTCATTTAGAAACTATATTATGTGCCGTGTTTGTTGATTGTTTGGTAAATGTCACAAAAAATGATGTCAAAGTTGCCAATTTGAACAGAAATTTCCGAGCCTGGAGATCTGGGAACAAAAAAATGATGGAATCGAGAAAATAATTGTTTATAAATCAAACTCTAATTAATTCAGTGAAAAGTTACATCACACGGCATCTTACACATTACTTCAAAAATCATCCCAACAAGTCTCGTGTTTCAACTTTTAAAAATGAGTCTGAAAATTCATCGGAAAAATTTGAGCTGTTGACTGTGGTAAACCATTTTTTCGAATACACCCTTAATCAGTCCACATTGTTAACCTCTTTGCGACGGAATCCTTTTACGAAATTTTTAAAGATTTGTCACTGGTTTGTAAAAATAGAAATTTATGCCTTACTAAATCAACAAAATGCTCCGATTGAATAATGAAAATTTTTACAGTAAAATTTTACTGGTGGGAATAAACAAGGAGTCTCAAGCCTTTTTGCGGCACGTGTACGTGTCGCTCGTCCCCAAGGGGTTAAGAGATCTATAGCTTGCTCTATGTGCCTAGGTTTGCTTGTTTCTATTTATGTCGGCCAATTATCTACACTGTGGGATATAGGCACTAAGAGCTGGGGTGTCCTTCGTGGGAGTCTTTCTAAGGGAACCTAACAAGTATTTAAGCAAGGAAATCCAAGGTTTGGAAAAAATACCGTAAACTCCGAACGGTTAGGCCGATGGTCGCGATTGGATTCGAACCCAGTACCTATCATCTCCCAATTTGGAGTTCAGAACCTCTCGGCGACTGGTGGGGCCTATGTGCCTAGGATGAGAGGCATTGCTAAGTTTTCCCTGATAAAATTATCCCATAAGCCACATTTTAAAATAAATAATTTGTAGAAATAAATTTTAAGGTAGCATGTGTGACCTTTTATATAGAAGAAAAATCTGGAAGGATAACAACTTAAGTATAAATATACATATATATGTGTGTTTCTGTATTTGCTACTTTGGATTGTGTGTTAGTCGAAAAAAGCTTTTGTTTGCATTATTTCCTATTTTTTTCATCTAGAAAAAGAATTTCAACAAGATATCGAAGGTATTTTTTTTGCGTAGAAATTTGTCAATATTTCTAAAGTGTTGGCATTGTGGCTTTTAGGAATACAGTTATGAGAATACAATTATGGTTTAATTTTTAATGCTATACTACTAATATAATGCTAATAATAATAATAATGCTATTGAAAATTTCTTTATTTAACCTATAGTTATTTGCAACATTAAATATTAATTGCTGCATCTTCATTGCCTTTTTCTTTGTGTGTTCATTTGTTTTCCTTTTCGGCACTTTCCACGAAAACTGAAAAGTGTCCATTCGGTTTATCTGACCGTCTGTCCAGGCTGTAACTCCCGTAAATAGACACGTATTCTCATGCAATTGATAAAGCTTATTAAGGGTCACCAAAGCATGTTTTGTACCTCTCATACAGAGCTTCACATAAATATTCAGATACCATTAGCCTTATTTGAAGAAATTGCTGAAGGGGAATTTTAGAATGAAATATATGTATCTCTAAAATGAACTAAATTTCGGAATACATGTTTATAATAGATATAAATCTCTATATCATATACAGAGCTGCTAAAAAATTCAGATAATTTTCCTATTGTAGATTGAAGCAGCTGAAATTTTGATCTGAAATGCGTTATACAATTCAATATAATGAAATTAGATGCAATATTTTAATCTTTTAAACGGCTTAATTTTACTACATTATTGTTAATGTGTTGGAAAGTGCTTCATAATCTATGCTTGACGCATAATTTTTTCTTTCTTGTTTTTTTTCCTTTTTTTAATTTGCTAAAAGATTATTCACGCTTATGTTGTAGAGTGCACAGAGTACTGAACAGAGAATCAATTTTCATACACTGTAATGGCAACTTGTTTAACATGGGATTAAGCATAGACAGTAGCGATACGAGCGGATGACTCTGAAACTACGATCATAACATAAGAGATGTTGCTAATTCGGCGAAACATCGCGTCGTTAGCGAAAAATGATAAGGGAAATAAGAAAAAAAAATACAGCGACGGCTTACTGCTTCTTGTTTTGAAATTTATGAAAGAATTATTTTAATATGAAATAACTTTGACGTATTCGTCTTGCAAACAATACATGTGTCTCTTCTTAACATAACCACCTAATAATTTAAACTTGAAAAATCAAGAACAATAACAGTAATAATTACGAATCAATATAAGCGCGGAAATCTAAGATCAAATAGCATACGCACGTGTGCAAAGATAATCAAATCAGCATTCAGCAAAAAGTGCCAAGCCAGAATAGGGTTACAGTTAAACAGAAATCACGAGGATAAAAATCGCCAACGCGATGGTTTAGTTTTTAAGTCATCCACTGAGGGCGTTCTTTTCAAGCCGAGTTGAGGCTCTGTCCGTACCCTGTGGTAGAGTGCAAATAAAAGAAACAAATTTTGTCATGAAAACTTTTATTACAATCTTCTTTCAATGACATTACACAATCGGCTACACATGCCGCATTTATAACATTATTCACAATAGTCCTTTTACAATGACAATTGGACTCTTTGCTGATCACGATGTTAATTTCAGCTCTCCTTATTCGAAACATGCTTCAATCTTTAGCAGAAAACGGGATAAGTGAGTTTTGAAACAGCATGACCGTTAGCGGCACCTCGTAACCCCAGGTACCTGGAAATCCATCGGCACGGTCACAGACAACTTAGATCAGGGGTCGGTTTTAGTCGCTTCTTACGACATGCATGGGCAGGGGTGCAAAAATCTAGGCGCCAGCAGGTAGTTTCTCACCACAAAATTTATTTCGTTTTTCTTCGTCTAATATTTCGTGTAAAATTCCTGCTAGAATGATATTAAATTTTGAGCGAAAAAAACTTTAAAATTTTAGTGGTGAGAGACTACCTTCTGGCGCCTAGATTTTTGCACCCCTGTGCATGGGCATACAGTGGCGCTCTATTCTTATCTGGACATCACACGGATATAGCGACAGACATCACGACAGTCAAAAAGCATGTTCCATGTAAGAAATGTCACAGTTGTCGGTGTACATCAGTTGACAATTTCGGGTATTCTAATTCATGAAAAATCACATTTCGAGAAGCAGTTCGGTGTTCTATGGAATAAATATATTGTAAATTAGTATAACATTACAATTTAACATTTTATAACAAGGATAGTGATTAAAGACGATTTTGTATGTATTGCAAAAAAAGGTTTAAGAAAAAAATTCAAATTATTAAAAATAATAATGCCAAGTTAATTTTTATAAAATATAATTCATACCCTCACATACTGAAATATTTATTGCGTGATTTATAGTAACTATTTATATTTCTCTTACGTAGCTCCAAAAAGAGGCTGAATTTCTGCTTGCTATTTAGCAACAGATCTCAGTGGTTAATTTTCGGTCACATGATTCGACCCATTCAGCAAACAAACTGTTTGAGCTATGTATGAATAACAATTGCTATTGGTTCGATTTGCAGTATAACGTGTTGAATCAGCTGGGAATAAGCTCTTTGACCAAAACTGTACTTAAACAACTGCCGAAAACGATTTGTTTACAGTTCGTTAGCGTGATACATAGTGTTTATTTATTTCTTATAGCGTTTTATTATAGTTTTATGTGAATTTAAGCCTTGCTGTTTAATGTTGCAAAATGAAAAGAAAAGAGTTGAAAGCGCTAATGAGACATTGGAAGAATCGCATGCCCAATGATAAAAATGAACACACATTGATCGGCTTCGACGTGTTTAAAATGTCGCTTGCTCAGATCACATAGTGATCCAATTAAAAATATTTTTGTATTCTCACTAAGGTTTTAAAATAATTTAATTTCCAGGGTATTATTATTTCGCTTTTTATAAATTTTTAAAATTTCATATAATTAAAATGATTTATGCCGATTAGCAGCACTATTTAAATGTATTTTTATTTATATTTTCAGCAAAGATTTGCATTATTTTTTATACTTTACAAATACTTTTCGATTTTAATTATGGTAAAATGATTTATGTCCATCGGCAGGACTAGCTTGATGCATTTTTATTTGCATTTTCAACGAAGTTTTGCATTTTTTTTATACATGAAAAATATTTGTAAATTTCATATCATGCTCGCTCAGATCGCGTAGCAGTTCAATTAAAAATATTTTTTTTGTGTTTTCACAAAGGTTTTAAACATTCCATTTCCAAGACATTTTTATTTCGAGATCATTATTTCGCATTTTATAAAATTGTAAATTTCCTGAAGTTAAAATGATTTATGCCCATTTCAAGCGGTACTTACAAGGAAGGTCTCCATACTAGGCATACCCAGAATTTTATGAAAAAAATACTAATTAAACTACTCATGTATGTAATAAAGGATCAGTCAAAATAAGCGGCGGAATCATATTAGATATTGTGTAAAAAAATAAAATATTTTCGAATATTTGGCATGAAAAGACTAAAGAGTCACTCGATTTGGCGAGCAGCCCTTTTTCTCGCCAAAAGCAAACGATTATAATGAAACTCAAAACTGTTGGATATTTATTTTGCGTGTAAATGGTATTTAATGAATTTAAACATAAACAATGAGAGACCTTAATATATTATATACATCTATATACATATTGTATTACATATATATATATTACTCGTTGAAGTAGTTATTTAATTAATCGCTGGAAAAAATGTTTTCACAGCTAAAAAAAATCATATTGAGAAAAATTATCGTCATACATTCAAGCGTATTAAAAAATAAACGTCATATGTTTCCATAGCAACAAAATCTAATCGACAATTCTCAATTGGATTTTGAGCTTGAAACAAATTTAATTAAATTTAAATTATGAATTTCGTTTTAAATCTCAAATTTTGATGATAAAATTTGAATATAAATACATATAAATTTCGATATAACAAAATTATACTTAAAACAAGCTAAAACTTACAAAACTAAAGTTATTTAAATTAAACTTATCAAAACAAGTTCAACATGAAACTTTTTTTTCTTGAAGTGTATTTGACATAAAGTATTTTTTTTAATTACATTCCATTGCCAACCGGCGATAAATCGCCATATAACGAAATTTTCATTATTCTTTTACGGTTACTGAATGGAGGTTAAGCCGAATTTTTTTTTATAAACGTATATATCCACACGAGAATAGCATTCTGTTTTTTTTTTCAGATTTTTCGGGGTATGCCCGTATGGAGACCTTCCTTGTTAGTTGCATATTTCTTTACAGTTTCAACAAAGTTTTCTATTATTTCTGTACATATTATTTTTTTTTTTGTAAATTTCATATGTTATAATGATTTATGATGGCGCTCATTCTGGCTAGAGTCGAAAGAAACAGCGGCGAGCCAGCGAAGGGAGCTGTGATCGCATAGTAATCCCAATAGCCAGGGGTGCGAAAATCTAGGCGCCAGAGGGTAGTCTCTCACCACTAAAATTTGAAAGTGTTTTTCGCTCAAAATTTAACAGCATTCTAGCAGGAATTTTATACGAAATATTAGACGAAGAAAAACGAACTAAATTTTGTGGTGAGAAACTGCCTGCTGGCACCTAGATTTTTGATCCCCTGCCAATAGCACAAGAGCCGATCGCACAAAACCCTAAGTCATTGAGCACAAGAAAATATCTTATATTTTATGGAAGAGTACTAATAGAGGAATCAAATGATCCATGTCTGCCGGAAGCAAAGTAATGCATAAGCCAAAAATTGGTGTCACTAGTGCTCACTCGTAGGATTAACATTGTGTCTTCTTGCACCCATTTTTCCATGCTTTCATACTTTTGATTGTACGGCAAACAGAATACTAAGCCTACGAATCAACCACTAGTGGTATCAATTTTGGGGTTATGCACCACTTCGCTTCCGGCAGAAATGGATCATTAGATTCCTCTATTAGTACTCTTCCATAAACTAAAGGAATTTTTCTTGTGCTCGATGACTTGGGGTTTGTGCGGCCGGCTCTTGGACTACAATGCGAATTGCGTAGCAATTGACGGATGTTGGTAAGCGTCAGTGAGCAGGGGGCTGAGCCCCCTAGCATTACTTTAAATTCATAATAAAGTCTCATCCAGATGGTATTTTTTTTAAAATGTGAATTCTTCAATAGCTTCATACTGGGATTCACTAATAGGAAATAATTACTTGTCTAAGCATCAGTTTTAAAGATATGTTTGGTAAAAACTTTCAGTGCAAACAAATATTTAAAATACCTTTTTTTTATTGTTAAAACTTAATGACCTAGCGTTTTATCTATTAAAATTTCACACCATGCAAAGACATTCACATCTTAGCAATGAAAATGCTATGATCGTTAAAGGGTTAATATGAAAGCGTGAATTTACGAATTCGTAATTTCTACAAAAGTCTTTTTTAAATTCCGGTGTCAATCAATAATTTCTTATTTTATATGCAGAATTTGCCTGAGCCGCAAAGGGTTACTCAGTTATTAACACCACAGTCCATTATAGATACTTCGTGAATTCAATACATAAAGAAAAATCTTTGTGACTGTCGCAGGTGGGACACACTCACGTTACTTTTAAAATGTATGGAAACACCCTATTTCCGTGGATCATTTTTCATTGTTCTGTTTGTCGCCCCGTTCCCACGAAACAATGCTTTAAACATTTTAAAATCTGCGACTTTACACAGAAAATATCTGGCTTCTCTAATGTGATACTGGACTGCCTAACGTGATATCCACAGACTGCCAGTAACTTTTTTAAATTTCTTGTAATTCTGCGGTTAAAAACACTAAAGATTTCTATTAAAAATCTATAAACAACGTGTTATTCCCAGATTGGGAGGTATTTTATATTGAATTGTTTAAATATGTATGATAATGACGTCAAATTAGCTTACACAAAGAGAAGCAAGATGTCGACTCTGATGTGTTGCTGAAGATTGAATGACAGCATTATTACTTTTTTCTGTCTTCAATAGAAGAAAGTATTGTAATCGAATTTTTTTTTTATTTCCGGTTTTCGACGGACTTACACGTTTTAGGGGTCAGAGATTCCAAAAAACATGTTTTTACAAAATGTCTGTCTGTCCGTGTGTCTGTGTGTATGTCTGTCCATATGTCGCCATTCTACCATCAAAAAGTGTATGAAGTTATAGATAAAATTGATTTAAATTTTTTGTGAATGTTTTTGGTTGTGGCAAACAAATCCTCCTTCGATTTTGAAATATTCCTCCGGAAGGGGGTGCTGAAATAATGATTTTTGTGCCATTTTCAATATTGTACCGATCAAAAGTGTTCGAAGCTATGCATCGAATTTAACCAAATTTTTTGTGTAAGTGTATGGCTATGACTCGTTGATCCTCCCGGAATTTGAAAAAAATCCACCGGAAGGGTTCGCTGCAAAGGCGATTTTTATGCCATTTTCACCACCTAAAAGTGTATGAAGTTAGGCCAAGAACTGATCTAAAATTTTTGTGTGTGATTATTTTTTGGTATGGCAAGTAGGTCTTCCCTGAATTTGAAAATCTGCCTATTATTCTATTGTCTATCGGCTCGTGCAGAGACGGAAATTCGTTTTTACTCTGATTAATTGACTCAAGCAGAAATTTAAGATGAAAATCAAAGTTGGTATGGTATTGAATTAAAATTATTAAAGCATTAAAATTAGTAACTATTTTTTTAAATATTAAAATGTACGTATGTGGTTGAAGAAAGTTTTGAGATTGACACATCCAACTAGTTTTTCTATATGACAATTCAAATACAGAAAATAATAACTGACAATTTGTCAACAGTCAACTCATCAATTGCTAGCATTGCAGATTTTAATTATTTTCAGTTTGTGTTTTATCTGATTTATAATTTTATTGCATCCGCAAGCAGTACCAATCAGATGGTATAAATTTATACGAGTCAATTATCAAAAAGTTAAAAAGGATTCATAAGTCGATGACCGCGCTTTTCGTTTTCGTTTCTGTGCCTTGGTAGGAAAACAATCGGTGTTCAAATTCACTATTTTCGATTTCTGAATGTTAATGATCTTAGAATAACCATAAAAATAACACTAAAAAGATCAATTCGCTCCCTTAATTACATTCCTTAACCCCTTCGCGACGAGAGACTTTTACGAAATGTTTATGTTTTGTCACCGGTTTTCAAAAACAGAAATTTGTGCCTTATTGATTCGAGAAAATTTTCCGGTTAAATAAGGCAAATTTTTCTGTAAAATTTTACTGATGAGAATAAACAAGGATTCTTAAGCCTTTTTGCGGTCGTCCCCAAGGGGTTAAAGTTCAATGTTCTTTAAAAATGTAACTTTTCTGCGCCTGTGTCCACCGATCACTTTTCAGCAATCACACTTATAACGGGAAAAAGTCAAAATTCTCCTTTTAAACTCACTCCGTAAGGACATTGTTTTCAGAATCCATTCCTATTAATTAATATATAGCGACTGAACGTTCATAAAGAACTTCCCCGTATAGCGAGCATCTTTATGTAGCGAATACTGTTTCAGTGCACAACATCTCAATTTTTAGATGCTTGAACATCTACATAGCCGACAAATTCAGCAGTGAACAGGTACCCATTATTTAAAGATCTTACTGTAGTACTTTTCCTTAAAAAATCAAATCCGAACATTATCTCCACTCCTCCTTCATTATTTTTTTTTCATCACATAACGGAATCCTCTAAGATTTTGTCTTTTCACGAAAATTGTTCCGCAGCTCAAGAAAAAAAAATAAATCAATGAATAACCTCACCTTTATTTTTCCAGATGTTCACTGGATCATCTGTGTATTTGAATGTTCCTCCGAAGATCTTGTGACTTTTAACTGTTGGACTGAAGGTCTTTTATCTGGGACTATATTCAGACATGAAATTATGAAATCCATGTCGAGGTCAGCTACTTTTTGAATACGTTTGCAAGCTGGAAATGCATTTTCCATTATCTTTACAAAATGTTCCTTCTGTAAAATAAAAAAAAGAAAGTTAGTGTTAAATGATATTGCTAGTATTGGTAGGTGTTCCGATTTCCAGGGATTCCAAGATGTCTTTCCGAAAAGTCCCAATATTTCATGTCGCTCAAGTTGATTTAACACTAGAACCGCTATTAGGTGTCAAAATGACCCCTGACAGATTGATAATAGTCGATTCGAACCAGAATTTTCGTCATAAGATATGTTAAATATAAGCAGCAGAAAAATATGCTAATTAAATAAGTCAAATAGTTTAAAATCAAAATTCTGGTGAGAAACGGTTTTTTCGAGTAAAATACCAGGTGGTTCTAGTGTTAAATTTCTTTTAGTGAATGGTATTTGCTAGTCTACAACAAGTTAAACTATAATAACAATAATAGATAACAATTGTTGGCTTTGATAAAATAATTTGTAAAATCCATAGATAAATCAGGGGATTTATTTCGATATTTAAAGGAAAATTTCCTCATTTACCGGAAGGTAAAATCAAAGAAGGTGTGTTCATCGGCCCTGATATAAGACGAATAATGAGGGACGAGAAAAACATGAAATCAAACCAGAAAGATGCACGGGTTTGCTTCAAAGACATACATTATTTAGAAATTTTTAGGAAAAAACAAAGATCCTAACTACGCAATAATCACTGAAAAGACTTCAAAAAATTTAAAAATTAGGTTGAAACAAGAGTTTAAAAATATATTTTCTGTACTCTCATCGTGAATATTTTCCTGAAAATCTTGATGAAATGAGTGAAGAACAAGATGAAAGATTTCAGCACGACATAAAATGCAAGGGAAAATGCTGTAAATATATTAGCAGAAAAAAATGGGGAAAAAAAGAGACACTAAACTAATATCAAAATTTAAAGGACACAGGTAACGCATTTTACTGTATATATTAGAATATAATTTCTTATAAAACATGCACATACATTTTTATATGTATTTATAATTTTCTGTACTTATCTAATTTTTTTGTGCATTTTTAATTAATGTTGTGTAAACTGTTTATTATCAAATACAAAATTCTTAGTTTCTTAATTGTAAAAAAATCTGACATGATGCATAAAAATGAATATTATTTTTGAAATAAGCATAGCAGATTTATTACAATTTATATAAATTCATAAAATCCCCAGACAAAAAGTTAAATTTTGTAGACCTGTGTTATTGATTACTGAATTTATATTTTAAGAATGTTCGTAATTT
The DNA here is from genome assembly GCA_964019185.1 of Maratus speculifer. Taxonomy (NCBI): domain Eukaryota; kingdom Metazoa; phylum Arthropoda; class Arachnida; order Araneae; family Salticidae; genus Maratus; species Maratus speculifer. The sequence goes on along the minus strand of OZ025295.1, from coordinate 355,259,772 downwards.
TAGATTTGTATTTGTCAACGTAAATTACCACGTTTTTAAAGTACCAATTTAAAAATAAAAGAGCTTCATATGGCATCTATTTTTGTTTTTAGTTTGCTAAAAAACAATAAAAGTGTATTTGCAGTGGTGTTGTTGTATCCTCGGAACGGAAGAGATCTCATTCTTCTTTTGTAAAGCATTTCTTACTGATTATAACTTCCCAGTCACAAAACTCACTGAAAGGATTTTGTTTCAGTTCTTAGAGATTCCAATTTTTAATACTTTGCCGTGTAAAATTACTGTATTTATTTCATTCAGTGAAACCTAATTAAATGGCATCTCAAACAACCCATACAAATTCTGGATTAGATAGGTTTTCGTTTTAGCAGATATAATTTATCGTATTCCTTAAGAATATAAGATTAAAATTCTAAGTTTAACACAAGATTCCGCCACAGAGAGTTTTCTTTTTCATAGAATTTGTTATTATATGCACCGCGTTTTTGTAACTGATGGAAGACCTGTCATCATTAGACTTATAACTTGTCTTGTTCCAGGAAGTTTACATGTGAAATTCAAACAAACAGTCAAGTTTTAATGTATAAGATTCGAATCAAAGTTTAATGAAAATGATTATTTAATTATACTGGTACATTTACTTATAGAAATAAAGAACTGGAAAACTACTGCAAGGAAGTAAAAAAGAAAAAAATCTTCATGCAATGTGGAATCTTGGAATTTTAATATTTAATCCCTGATGCTGAAATTCCATAAGCTCTACCACTCGTTAATTGTGCACCTATATGTGAAATTAACGGTGCTGTATTGCATTTAAAATATTTAGTATCACAGCAAATATGTTATCAAGAAATTCTATATAGTTTAATAATAGGTAGCTTTTTACTTTTTGTAATGAAAGCTACCTAAAAGCAACTTACATAAAATAAAAAGATGTCTTTGGTCTACTAATCTTTGAAGAGCAGTAGAATATAAGATGTTGTATAAGTGTAACAGACCCTCTATGTCATTCTCATAGATGGCAGCAAAAAATTTTCTACGTTTTAACATTACGTTAGAATTTTGATTTATGATGTTTTTACAAATATTATATTATGACACTTAAATGGTGTTGCCTACTGAAAAAGAAACATTCACGGGTTCATATGTCTTTCATTTTCAAATCATCTTAAAATTTTAAATTAATTCCCATTTTGTCCAAATTTATTACTTAAAATTTAGTTGTCTTCATTTGTTTAAGTTTTAATCGTTTTTTTTTTCAATCCTTGTTTGACTTCATATATCCTGTAAAATGCTTCTTATTTTTTTTAGACATCCTAGTAGGTTGTTTTATTAGAATGTGTTTCGGGTATATTTCTATAATGTAAAAACAATATAAAATAGTATTTACATCATCATTAAAACAACATTTTGATCCTTTTTGTTATCTGAACGTGTTGAATTTTCATCTTAAAAGTACATTTATATATTTGTATATAAGTGCATATAAATATAAATATACAGAAGAAAGGACATCAGTCAAAATATAAGGAAATAATAACACTGATTTACAATAACAACAAGTTGGAAATTGCACGGGATGCGTAGCAAATCAGGTGCGTTCGGACTATAACGAAGTTTTAAAATATTCAGATCTTGCTGGTATAGTAGCGCGTACTTTGGATATAGTATAGTGGTCGAAATCTTTGTGTTCCTGTAAATATGCAGGGAGTAATTTTTATTATACTTCATTAACGTATATATTATTCATAAAATGTGAAGTAGTTTAATATAATTAAAACACGCCCCAAACAATGGTTCCCCGTATAACAATATTTAGTGGAATACATTTGTCTGGCCCCGTCAGTTAATAATAAATATTCTTTGCATCCCAGATTGTAGAGAATGTATATTTTAGTACATACTTCATAGATTCATGTCAATTCTATTATGTTCAAATGAGTGTAACACCATTAAAATACATTTGAAACTTTTTTTTGCCATTGATCATAATGTAACGGAATACTTTTAATTGCCCTGTAATTGATCTATGCATCCGATTTTCATAACATTTGAAATGACTCGACAAAATTATGTAATAAATATACTTTTTAAATTTCAAACGATTAAAATGCATTTGAAACTTTTTTCCCCATTTACCGTAATGTAACGGAATACTTCTGTTTATCCCTGTAATTGATCTATCCATCCGATTTTCATAAAATTTGAAATAACTCGACAAAATTATGTAATAAATAGTATGCGTTTTAAATTTCAAACGATTAAAATGCATTTGAAACACTTTTTTCCCCGTTGACCGTAATGTAATGGAATCCTTTTGATTGTGCCTGTAATTGATCTATCCATCCGATTTTCATAAAATTTAAAATGACTCGACAAAATTATGTAATAATAATATATTTTAAATTTCAAACGATTCGGTTGGGTAGTTTTTGCGTTGTTATATGCGGACGGACAGACAGACGGACTGAGCGACAAAAATAGGTGCTACGTATTTACATAGTTACGAACACACCTAAAATTGGAAATATTGATTTCTTATTACCATGCATCATTTTCAAAATTAATTTAACAAATTTAAAAAGTATCATTCCTTAACTGTAAGTGACATAAGAAATTGAATTATAAAGGTAAAAACATTTTTCCATACCTGTAAGCTGTTTTGTATGATGGGATAGACTTGTGTGTACCAGCTAGTCAGATGTCTCTTGTCCCAGGTGGAGAATCTTTTAAGAAGTGACATACCGGTGAAGATTTCGATAGCCAGAGTACCGATGCACGATATGTCCAGTTTCTTACCATCCAATTCCGTGAGGCCGGACTCGGACATACGACCTTCAGGACAGCGGTAAATGAAGGGTGCTCCGTATCTAACAAGAAACATAATAAAGAATACTGCCCAGCTAAACTGATGGCATTGAGCTCACAGGCTACAAATACTAATTGTACATTAAAGCCTTATATTTTCAAGGCTTAATTCCGTTCGAAAAAAAAATTAAGAAGGGGAAACAGCTCTCCCCTTTCCTCTTTTTTTATACTTAATCATTGAACCTCCTATAATATCAAAGACATGCTTTATCATATAAAAAATCTATATCCAAAATTCAGAGCAAGTTAGATAATTCTTAATAAAAACCCATTTAGCATTTATATAATTTAAAAGGAGTTATCCCCCTCTTTTATACTTAACCATTAAACTTCCAAAACTATTCAGAGATTTGAACGAAATCTGAAAATTCTGCTTGAAAAACCCATTTATATAAATTAAGGGGGGGGGCATTAGAACCCCTGTTCCCCCTATTTATACTTATTCAATGAACACCTAATAACAGTCACGGAATCGCCTCATCAGAATGATCCTAATCTAAATTTTGAACGAAAACATAATTCTGCATGAAAATCCCATTTATATCAACTAACGGGGGGGGGGATTAGAACCCTTGTTCCCCCGATTTATGCTTATTCAATGAACACCTAATAACAGTCACGGAATCGCCTCATCAGAATGATCCTAATCTAAATTTTGAACGAAAAATTAATTCTGCATGAAAATCCCATTTATATCAACTAACGGGGGAGGGGCATTAGAACCCCTGTTCCCCCTATTTATACTTATCCAATGAACACCTAATAACAGTCACGGAATCGCCTCATCAGAATGATCCTAATCTAAATTTTGAACGAAAACTTAATTTTGCATGAAAATCCCATTTATATCAACTAACGGGGGGGAGGCATTAGAACCTCTGTTCCCCCTATTTATACTTATTCAATGAACACCTAATAACAGTCACGGAATCGCCTCATCAGAATGATCCTAATCTAAATTTTGAACGAAAACTTAATTCTGCATGAAAATCCCATTTATATCAACTAACGGGGGGGGGGGGATTACAGACCCTGTTGCCCCTATTTATACTTATTCAATGAACACCTAATAAGTCACGGAATCGCCTCATCAGAATGATCCTAATCTAAATTTTGAACAAAAACTTAATTCTGCATGAAAATCCCATATATATCAACTAACGGGGGGGAGGCATTAGAACCTCTGTTCCCCCTATTTATACTTATTCAATGAACACCTAATAACAGTCACGGAATCGCCTCATCAGAATGATCCTAATCTAAATTTTGAACGAAAACTTAATTCTGCATGAAAATCCCATTTATATCAACTAACGGAGGGGGGGATTACAGCCCCTGTTCCCCCTATTTATACTTATTCAATGAACACCTAATAAGTCACGGAATCGCCTCATCAGAATGATCCTAATCTAAATTTTGAACAAAAACTTAATTCTGCATGAAAATCCCATTTATATCAACTAACGGGGGGCATGAGCCCCCCGTTCCCTCTCTTATACATATCGAATGAACTCTAAAAACTAATCAGGGAAGCGCCTTGTCAGGATATACCTATATACAAAATTTCAAGTGGATCGGATATTTTTATCATGAGTTATCGCGTTACGTACATACATACAGAACGGACGGGCACATAAGCTCTCAGGCTATGATAGCCTGTGAGCTAAAAAATCAATATTTTTGATGAAAATTTCAAATACAAAACATCAGACACAACAACAAAAAACAAGTTGGAAATTGCACCTGAAGCGTAGCAAATGAGGTGTGTTCGTACGATAACGAAGTTTTAAAAATATTACTCTCATACATCAATCTCATAAAATTGTAAATAGTGAATTAAAATTAAAACGCTCATCAAACAATGTTCTCTCTATACCATTATGTAATGGAATACTTTTGTGTGGCTTTGTAAATGAATAAAAAATGTTCTTTGCACCACAAATTATGTAAAATGTATATTATAATTTGTACCTTATAGTTGCATATAAATTTTATTAAGTTCGAATGAGTGTAACACTCTTAAAATGCATTTGAAAAATTTTTACCAATTGACCGTAATGTAACGGGATACTTTTGATTGTCCCTGTAATTGATCTATGTATCCGATTTTCATAAAATTTGAAATAACTCGACAAAATTATGTGATAATTATGTATTTTAAATTTCAAACGAGCAAAACGCATTTGAAACTTTTTCCCCATTGACCATAATGTAATGGAATACTTTTGATTGTCCCTGTAATTGATCTATGCATCCGATTTTCAAAAAAAAAAAAAAAAAAAAATGTAATCACTCGACAAAATTATATAATAATTATGTATTTTAAATTTCAAAAGAGTGAAATGCATTTGACACATTTTTTTCCCATTGACCGTAATGTAACAAAATACTTTTGATTGCCCCTGTAATTGATCTAAACATACGATTTTCAAAAAATTTGAAATAACTCGACAAAATTATGTAATAATTATGTATTTTAAATTTAAAACGATTAAAATGCATTTGAAACTTTTTTCCCCATTGACTGTAATGTAATGGAATACTTTTGATTGCACCTGTAATTGATCTATGCATCCGATTTTCACAAAATTTGAAATGACTCGACAAAATTATGTGATAATTATGTATTTTTAATTTCAAACGATTCGGTTGCGTAGTTTTTGCGTTGTTATATGCGGACAGACAGACGGACGGACGGACTGAACGACCACTATAGGTGCTACGTATTTACATAATTACGAACGCACCTAAAAACGACTGCATAGTAAATTAACTTTTAGATTTGTTAAGAAAGAACAACCTTTGTAGCAACATAATACAAAGTCATATATACATTTAGTTGCATCAATTTTATGCCTCGAATTTATTTTGAATTTGTGATAATTAAGCATTATAAAGATTACTAATTCTAAGACTGATGTGACAGTTGCAGAGGGTAGTTTCAAAATTGGTAGCTATTTAGCCGTAAACTGTGGTATGTACGTAAAATCTTCGTATGATTTTACCCATTACCCTAAAGAAAAGAAAGAAAATTAAATAAAATCTTTAATGTTTCGAAGTGATATATTACCAGTATTGTAACAGAACGAGTTGAAACTAAGGAGTTTCACTCACAATCTGCCCCCCCCCCCAGGGGGATACCTTCTTCAGGTATTCACGGGCTTCACAACCCCGGGGCACCCGAGTGATCTTTCTCTTTTCTATTTCCTCTTACTCCTCTTGTCTTCCTTTAATCTTTGTTTCACTCTCATTGAGGTTTCCTTTTCGGAGGTGAGAGCGATTCTGTATGAGCCGATATCATCCTGTATATTGACTCATGGAGAATTGTAAACCACCCACGTGTTGGCCGTGCGTGGCGACCTGTGTCCCTGGTAAGGGGGATCCTGGTAGTTGAGGGAAACCAACACACTGCTTTGGCCTCTGCTTCAGGTAGACGGGAGGTGCATATTGGTCCCGTATGCATCAATCGGCTGGTCAGCTGACTTTGGTCACTGGCTTTAGGGATCAAGCGAGCGAGCAATTACTAGTCATCTCGTTAAGGGTGGAGACTGACATAGGATTGTCTTGTGACCGTATAGACCCTGGTTAGAACTGGTGCACGAATGTGCATCCCCTTGCTGGGCTCGGTAGTGGGTGGTGCGGCCGGGGTCCGAATTATTTTTTCTCCTACTATGGATGGAAAAATCTCTAATTCAAATAATTCTCTCCCATGTGGAGAGCAACAAATTGTGCAGAATTTATCATTTACACGTTTCTTTGTAATTAAACGCACCGATAGCCTCTCAGATAGTTCTTTCAAGAGAACCTCACCTTTTCTTATCGCAAAAACATTCCAGTCTGTTTTAGGCGACGGTCACACTCTTAAAAAACTGCACTCTGGGGATTTATTGGTTGAGGTTTCTTCAGCCAGTGTATCACAGCTTCTGGTCAATTGCCCTACAATAGGCTCTTTTGCTGTTTCTGTTAAAGCTCATCAAACTCTAAATACTTGTCGCGGTGTAATTTCTGAACCAGATCTTTTATACTCCTCAAAAGAAGAGCTTCTCTCAAATTTAAAAGAACAAAATGTAATAGATGCACGCCGCATTACTATTCGAAAGAATGGACAAGTTATTCGGACAAAGCACATAATACTAACTTTCAATAGCCATAATTTACCATCTAGAATTAAAGCTGGATACCTAAGCTGTCCAGTCCGGCCTTATATCCCTAACCCTTTACGATGTTTCAAATGCCAGCGTTTTGGTCATACTAACATTAACTGTCGTGGCAATGTTACCTGTCCTCGCTGTGCAGAAGTAGGCCATGATGGTAAATCGTGTGAAAAACCAGAACGCTGTGCGAACTGCAAAGGTAATCATACGTCATACTCTCGCTCCTGTCCAATTTGGAACCGTGAAAAAGAAATTCTTGCAGTAAAAACCAGTCAAAATCTTTCATATCCAGAAGCTCGAAAACTTGTTGAAACCAGAACTCCATCTATAGGTCTTTCTTATTCTAGTTTACTCAAGCAGCAATCAAAATCTGTAAGACATATAAGCACCCAGACAGAATCACCTAATCCACCTAGTACCCCAAAGAAAGAAACACGAGATGTCGGTTGCCCTACTAAATGTTCTGTTAGCCCTAAATTAGAGCGTTGGTTACCGTCTTCAGAGCCTGTTACAATAGTCTATCAACCTATTCAGCCACAAAAACCGAAAAAATCTCCTGAACCCCAGACAAGAACTAATGCATCTACATCTAAAATAAATCCTAATCTCTCTGCATCAGATTGCCAAAAACCTAATACTAGTCAAAAGCCTAAAGCAGTTACACCCAATAAAAAAACAGTTAATCTTTCTGCTTCTAATCACCAAAAGACCAATTCCGCTCAAGCCGTGAAACAAAATCAAAAGACATCTGAAAATAAGACTATTCGAGGATCTCACCAATGGCAAACAGTCACAAAAAAACAACGGAAATCAAATCATGACGTATCTCTTTCTTACTTGAAAGATCCCAAAAGGCTAAAAAATTATGTGGAAGAGGCTATGGAAGAGTCATATGACTCAAGTGAAGACGAAAGAAACACTGTTCTTGAGGAATATAAACCTAATTGATCTTACCACTTGCCATTTTAATTTGAGTTTTTAAATATTGCAGAGTTGCCAACCTCCGGCTTTTGTTAATTCATGAAAACGTATTTTGAACCAGAAAATTAATTTAATTAGAAGTGTCTACTATTAACTCAGAGGATCATTGGAAATTTACTTAATTTCGTTGAATCAATAAACTTCTGGTTAGAAGTTTAATTGTTTGATTAAAAAAAATCCGGAAGTTGGCATGTCTGATATTGTCAAAAGTATCATTGTTTTTACAATTTTACTAATTCTTGTTATGTATCACTACTTTACTGTTTGTATGATTTTACTATTTTTTTAAGCTTTTTATTTTATCTTATTGACTAGTTATTGTACTACAATTTTATATATCATCATTTCGTTTTTACCTTTTTAATATGCCTGTGTTAGTTTTTTAAATTGACTTTTACATTTTACATCCTTTAAAGTTTATTTATTTTTTTTCTCTTTACCTTATTCTTGGCGCAGCATGTCCCTAAAGGGACCTTGTGCCAATAAAATCTATACAACCAACCAACCAACCACTCACAATCTGCAAGTTTTGACTTGAAATTGATGTACTTTCTTAAAAACAACTCTAGTTCAAAAAAAAAAAAAAATCAGCGAGTTTAAGCAAGATTACAGTTTAAACTCATTCAGTATAATTTCCTTGAAAAATTTTCGAATTAAAAACACTCCTCTTTAAAGTCGCTCACTTTTTAAAAATATTGCAAAAGAAAAGTTTTGGTGATTATTGTACCTAGATAATTATTATTTTCGTTAACAGAGCCCGAGACCAGGACAATTAATAATGTTCTCAAAGATATATATTCGTAATCAATTTTTAGCTCACAGGCTATCATAGCCTGAGAGCTTATGTGCCCGTCCGTTCTGTATGTATGTTCGTATGTACGTAACGCGATAACTCATGATAAAAATATCGGATCCACTTGAAATTTTGTATGTAGGTATATCCTGACAAGGCGCTTCCCTGATTAGTTTTTGGAGTTCATTCGATATGTATAAGAGGGGGAACGGGGGGCTCATGCCCCCCGTTAGTTGATATAAATGGGATTTTCATGCAGAATTAAGTTTTCAAAATTTAGATTAGGATCATTCTGATAAGGCGATTCCGTGACTGTTATTAGGTGTTCATTGAATAAGTATAAATAGGGGGAACAGGGGTTCTAATGCCCCCCCCCGTTAGTTGATATAAATGGGATTTTCATGCAGAATTAAGCTTTCGTTCAAAATTTAGATTAAGATCATTCTGATGAGGCGATTCCGTGACTGTTATTAGGTGTTCATTGAATAAGTATAAATAGGGGGAACAGGGGTTCTAATGCCCCCCCCCCCCGTTAGTTGATATAAATGGGATTTTCATGCAGAATTAAGTTTTCGTTCAAAATTTAGATTAGGATCATTCTGATGAAACGATTCCGTGACTGTTATTAGGTGTTCATTGAATAAGTATAAATAGGGGGAAGAGGGGTTCTAATGCCCCCCCCCCTTAATTTATATAAATGGTTTTTTCAAGCAGAATTTTCAGATTTCGTTCAATTCTCTGAATAGTTTTGGAAGTTTAATGGTTAAGTATAAAAGAGGGGAATAACTCCTTTTAAATTATATAAATGCTAAATGGGTTTTTATTAAGAATTATCTAATTTGCTCTGACTTTTGGATATAGATTTTTTATATGATAAAGCATGTCTTTGATAGTATAGGAGGTTCAATGATTAAGTATAAAAAAAAGGAAATGGGAGTGCTGTTTCCCCTTCTTAATTTTTTTTTCGAACGGAATTAACCCTTGAAAATATAAGGCTTTAATGTACAATTAGTATTTGTAGCCTGTGAGCTCAATGCCATCAGTTTAACTGGGCAGTATTCTTTATTATATATATATATATAATGCTGAAATAATAATCTTTTTATCGCATTTAAAATAAAGTGTGAACATGAAATATGCTTCTAGAGGCATTTAAAAAAATTCTGGTCTGATATTGTTTCAGCTGTAGCCATGTCAATTTTGGCAATATTTCAGGTGTTTTCATTTTGCCAATATTGCATCAATAATTTCACGAAATATCTTTTCATGTCATTTCGATATGTTTCTTTTGAAGAAGTCATTTTTTCAAAGCAATTCATTCTTTTTCTTCTTTTTGGGAGTGGGGATGTGGGGTATGGGTGATTCTACGATAAGAGGTAATTTGTACGGCAATCCGTTTAAAACAGATTTTTTATTCTATATGTTGCTATTTTTTGCAATGAATCGCATCATCTTAATATACTTTATTAAATAACATCACGATTGAATGCCTAATTTAAACACATTTTTCTGAAATTTCTTACAAAGTCTAAAAAGTCCCCTCCCCTGGCATGTCCCCTTGCCGGTTTCAATTTAACTTTCAAACAATACATATATTTTTTCCGCCAGATGCTTAGCTAAAGTATGTTTAATTGGAATTTAAGTAATTATACTTACGTATTATAAAATAAAAAATAAAATATTTTTGTTAATTTCAGATAATTTTTAAAATTAACTTTTGTCCCGCTTTTTTTGTGTCTCTTCCCCTGTCAAATTTTGTTCCGCTGAAACAAATATAAATTCAAGGATGGCTATATTGGAAGTAGTGCTTAAGGACATCTATTGGCTTGAAGTTAGCAATACTAAACGCGCAAGCCATTTAAGCGTCGCCATTTTTAGTTGTTGCGACGCGACCGTGTTTTGTAGTGGTTTCGCACAGTGATCGTGTATCTCCCCTGGAAAGTCATAAAACTTATAATATTCATTTAATTCAATTGCATTTACTGCCCTAATTAAACAATACGGTAATACTTAAAGTGAAATACACAATTAACCGAAAAACTAATTCTGTCAGTTAAAAAGTTTGAATTTACACGAAAATGTCTCTCCCCTGCCGTATTTCCCCTGGCACGATAACTGCCAGGGGAGCGAGTCATTGACCAGAAAAAGTTATAAAATATGTATAAAGTGACCTGCCCTTATATGAAAAAGTAAATAAACGGGACAAAAATCATAATTTAAAGGTTTTTGATCAAACTCAAACTTTTCTTTTTGGCCGAATTCTCCATGTTTTTGAACCTCTTATCGTAGAATCACCCGTATATTACAAACTTAAAGCCGATATTTAACTCATAATGACATCTACTTGAGGATATTCCCGAACTCTAATGAATGCATCGTTGCATTCCAATGCAACTGATATTAGCTTGCTTTCAGAGTTAGATTCTACGTCATTCTTACTTTACAAGTGCTGATTCTTTTAATATGTAAGTTAATACAAAATAAAGATTTTATTATTCACATTTCTTTTACAATTATTGACAAAGAAATAATATAAATGAAAATTTTTCAACTGAAGGGGTTACGCAATTAGGAAAACATAACCAATT